>CM012445.1:26939654-27539654 GCA_003999625.1 Oryzias javanicus | reverse complement strand
CACCACTTGCCTTCGTCTCCTCCCTTCACTGGCCTAATCAACAAAACAGCCTCAGCTGCCCCTTCGGATCCCCTGCCAGGGTCCCTATCATCCTCTGATCAAATATTAATGTGTGATACTGAGCTTGCTCACTAATCCAAAGCCAATTAATATTATCTGTCAATTATTTACAGATCCTGAGGTGTGGAGGCAGATCCCCAAGGACTATATCGGCCAGGTTCAGAATACATAATTAACTTCCTCTTTTGCACCCCCCGACCACCTCAATCAGAGCCCCTCTTCATTCCTTTTACTCTTATGTTTTCCTTCATTTTTTTCCCCTCTCTCCTTTCATCTCCTCTTTTCCTTTTTGTTTATGTGTGCCTTTTAAAGTCTAAATGGTTGTCTTTTTAGAGGTTCAGGGCGAGTGGCTCAGGATGCTTCCTGGGCATTAGCATTTCTGATATAACTGACATTGCAGGATGGGGGTGGAGGGGGAGCCGTGCTCTGCCAAGGCTTTGTGTCTGACTCTCACACAGTGCAGTCAGGGGATACTCTTATTAGTTTCCACCACCGATGCGCAACAACATGACATATGTTTCAAATCCGGAAGCTCTGTGATTTGGGTTGTTAGCTCCAATCACTTACATCGTTATTCCAATGCATGCTGTAGCTGTTTTTTCTTTGACATTTTGTCTTCTTAGAGGTGGCCAGGAAAGTGGGAAATTGAACATGAATACACACACACATGCGCATAAATCATCTGTGATTGGGCGCTTTTGTTTGACCTGAACTTCGTTTTTTTTGTTCTATTTTGATAGCTGTGAGAGGCTTTGTGGAAATGGAACTTTCCCCCCCAGAAGTCTCTATTCCACACCGCACCGGCGTACTGCTGCAGCCTCGGCATGTTGCAGTCGATGCAGCTGTTGATGCAGGGGGTGTTGGGGCTTGGGGAGGCCTGCTGGTGGTGGTGGTGGTGGTTGTGGTGTTTGGGCTAGTGGCTGAGGGGGGAACTGGCAACGTGAGGGAATGATGACAGCCGGTCGTTTGGATCCCTTGAGCCAAAAATCTGCCTCTTCAGCCGAAACAGTGAGGGAGAAGAAAGTGGGCAGAAGAAAGGCGGGATGAAAGGATCTGCACTGTTCTGATGGTGCGATTTGTGCTGAACTCCTGCAACTTTGACCTGCCGAGGCCACTAATTGGTGAGCTTGGTGAGGAATTGCAGAATGCTGAGGTTTAGGCCCATTCCTCAGTCTTCCAGTTTTTCCTGATCTTTTACCTTATAAATTGATAATCTGTTTGTGTTCTTTAAGCTGTTTTTACTATGCATTTTGCACCAACTAGCCTGATGCTATGTTCACACCGAGCTCGAAAACGCACAGATATGCGTATTTCAGCTGTTTCACGCATTGTTATGCTGATATTTATATCTTTTTGGCTCTATGTGAAAATTATTGCAACAATTGAATGTGTTGAAGGCTAAACCAGTTAAACCTTGACCAATCGGGAACTTGGACTCGGTAGTGATGAATGGATAGCTTCCCTTTTAATCACAGAAATGCCAACCGGTTAAAAATCATAAAAAAGATATTAATAATTGCCATTTATGCCTGACAAGATTGATTTGACACCAAGGCCCATTCCAAATTATTCCATACTCCCTATCCCTACATTAAGCCCTCCAAACGGTGAGTTATGGAAAAATAGGGTGTCCAAATTCGGATGTCACTTTTGCACAATGACGTCACAAATACTCGCTGGTTGGCTAGTGTTAGCGCAGAGCTTCCAGCACTCAAATATAAAAAACAACAGTAGTTATATCACTTTTAAAAGGTCATGCTACAGCAAAAAGTCATTAATTACATTTATGCTGAAAGCATAATCAAGAATGCTTGTTTAGCGCCTTGTTGAACACGCCACACATGCCTGGTATGTGTGCTGGGCGTGTGTTGTGTGTTCAAGAATGCGCCGTACGTTCTTTCATGAACGGGCATTTTGCCTCCTGATATTAACAAAGGACCAGCACTAGATTAACAAGGAGGAGCAAGGACAGCCTATTCTTTTATTTTTCCACTCTTTACTAGAGCCTGTTCACCACATACAGTTGAGAGAGCGGTGCAAATCTTGGGAAACTTGCTTCAGGCTTTTTCTTTCATGGCTCTGTTCAACTTCATGAAAGACTTGATGTCATAGAATTCTATCTGGGCACATCCCGCAATTAATAATTTCTCCTTCATGATCATGTTACCAATGCTTGGTACTTTCATCTTTGGAAAAGGACACCGTCCTTATGTCACTGCCAAATCTGAGTTGCTGATTGGTTAAAGTTCAGCTGTTTCGTAAAAGTCGAAGTCCAACTGTCACAAACAGGCTGGTTCCATATGCAGCAGGATTTTTAGTTCAGACAGGAATCAAGCACAGATGCAAGTTCACAAAGCTAAATCAGAGTCAGACAGGCAGAGGTACAAGATCATCCATGAAGATACTAGAGATTTCAGAGTGCAGGCAAGGGTCAGGGCAGGCGGCAGGGAATCAGAAAATAAGCAGGGTCATAAACAGAGGATCGGGTCCAGATAGAAACACTCTGTAATGCAGGCAGGGTGGCAAAAACAATACTTCGCACTGAGTGTGGCTTTGTGTGCTGCATAACCCTTCCGTTCCCCTTGGCTTGTTTACATTAAAAGTGGGGTCATCTGGACCCCAAAAGACAGTGCGCTGAACTTTTTTTTAACTTGTGTAACTTTTTAACCAGTGTTACAGTGTTAGAAACTTGTGGTGGAGGACCCAAACAGAGGACAACGGAGAGTGTGAGAGAAGGTTTTTATCAGAGATGAACAGAGGTCCTGGATGGCAGGTGGTGGGTCCATGCGTGACAAGGGGAAATTCTGGTGGTCCTTCATAATAAAACAGGCGTTAGAGACCTAAAGTGGGCAGGTACAAGGGTTAGGTTCAAAACGTGGCTGTGTGTTAGCTTTAGGTTGGTGTACTTCACCAAAGTGGAGCATACGAACTGACATTGGCTTGTGGGCGTGGCTGTCCTTTTAATTGGTCGTCTGATGAGATGACGAGCAGATGTGCAGAATCTGAGCTTTAGTCAGGTAGGTGGCCCTGACACCTGACATACAGAACTAATGCGAGTGCCGCAGTCTTCCGCAGTCTTTACATTATTTTAAAAGTTCGAGAGAAAATCCCACTGCAGACGATGCCGTTTGACCTCTGCGATCTGGCCTCTGCGGCACTCCGAATCCGTTTTGTTGGGTTCAAATTTACGCCGGACACCTCAGTTGAACTGCAGCAAATAGGACGGAGTTTACTGTACTTCCTATATAAATGGGAGGTTATCGTGTGAACCTATGTGTGTTTGGAGTTTGGCGAGGTCAGCAGCCGAGCCTGTAGCTACAGCCCTCCAGTAGCCAATATGAGCTATCTGCTGTAGCTACACCTGAGCTGTAATGCTTGCCATGTGAGCTTAGGGTTAGACTTCATCAAGTCTTCTCTCTAATAAGGATGGTTAAGCCCCCCCAATGTGAGCAGAAAGATGGCTTCTACTCGTTAGCTGTACCTTTCCAGCTTAGCCTCACCATTCTTCAGCAGTTTAATCTGATATGTAAATGCAGTGTTTGATCCAAAGCGATAGTGTGACGGACAGAAATCTCCAGCTTCTCTGTCTTTCCTGTGCCGGTAATTAAAACAAAGCCTGTTTGAGTTTTTCCTCTTTCATCCCCTTACTTCCGTCTCTGTTTTTCTCTCCTTTACCAGCGCTTCCCAGTGTCTTCATTTCCACACATTTCACTCCTAACATTAGGCAGCTGCTGCATATTTTTCGGAGCTGATGCTGTAAAGCACTCTTGTCACACTGTAACCATAATGTTTGAAGCTGGGCTCCTTTGAAGTATCTGACGTGGGGCTGTTTTAACAGGAAGGCCAGCGGTAGCGGTTTGTGAGGGTGGGGTGGTGGTGGGGTATTCAAATGACTGGCCTCTAGATGACAGAGCCAACCAACTGCGTTATGAATAAACAGCAGCTTGATGTGTTGCTTTGCGCTGCTCTTTGTTCAGGTGTTGATATCATGTTCCTATCACACTGCCTGTTAAATGACTGAAGGTCACTGGTGACTAGGAGATGAGATCCATTTAGCTGAGAGACTCCCAGCAAGTGCACAAAGCCAGTCCTCCCGAGGTGTTTGTGTGAATGGGGATGATTACCACCGAGTCCTTAAATCCATCTGAATACATATTTGTTCAGCAAAAAGAAAGAAAAGGATGATTGGGTTATTTCAATCCAGGCAGATAAATAACAAATTTAAGTGTAAATGAACTCCAAGCAGAGTGAGGGCAGGAGGAAGACACTCTTAACAGGAAAAAAGAGCACCTCAAAAAGAAAGCTTTGTTCCACTGTTATGTTTGAACATGTAAATCTCTCGCTTTTAAGGATTCTCACATAATCCTGAGTGGTATTTGAAAATGTCCCCTTAAGAAATGTTTTTTCTCCACTCTTATACTGCAGCCTTGACGAAACAACTCCAAAGAATTATGTTTGTCTTGTCCTATTATTACTCTTTCTTTATAAAAAAAAAAATAGCAGTCTGAGAACACAAATTGAACAAATATTGCTGTGTTTTTTTGGAGATAATGCCTTACATTGAAAAAAAATCCAGATATTTTGTTTCTGGGGACATTCAGCAAGACGCCAAAGCAGTTAGTTTATGCCATTTCATATCCCCCAGTTCTGAATTTTTGTTTTTAATATATTAAAGGGTATCCAAACAGTGAAGTTGGAGGCTGACTCCACCCACAGCCGAATTTTAAAAATCCAGTTAGGGGGGGCAGGACTCTTAGCATTACTGGAGCTGATGATCATGATGAAGAACATCTGAAATTTACATGGTTTGACCAATCACAAAATTCCACTATAATACATTGTTTTAACCTATAGGGGGCAACACACAGATGGTTTTAGATTACATTTTCAAGAATTAAACACGTTTATTTTAATTTGTCAAAAATGTGGCAATGACAAACAGACAGAACTCATTTATATCGGTCAAAAGCCAAAAAAAAAATTCAATTTAGGGTTTGTTTTCCCTTTAATCCCACTAATGATGAGACAGAAAGACCAAACCCAGATTACAATGAGTCTTAAGCCTTAGTCACATCTGTCCTCACAGGTGGATATGGGCTGTCTGTGGATAGAAAATGAACAGACCTGTACTATAACAGGATACACAGGAGCTCACTCCAAATCTCAAGATCTTTGACCGCTTGGTAGGTCAGTACAGTGATAATGGTCATGCACATATTTTTTTACAACACTAAAGTGTAAGTAAGGGGGAAGTAGATGAGACACAGGTTTGTTTCTATTTTTAATATTTCCAGTCCCAAAATCCTTCAAATTGCTGTTCAAGTGAGTTTGTGCCCTAGTATTTGCAGCCTGACTGTTAACATTTAGGAAATTGGACAATAAGTGTTGTTTGTGTGGGTACGGACGTCCTACAAGCACTTAACAAGAAGGAAGGTCTGAGGGTAGGGATGCCCAGTTTTGCCTATTCTGTTTAGTTTAGTTTAGCAATCAACTTTTGTTGATATTTCAACAGAGATTTTATGTTTTTGGACAATTACCGATGTGAAGACTCCTGTGTTGTAATGATATTGGGCTCCCCTTAAGATGTGGCCGGTCTTTTATACAACCCTCTATGTGCCTGAACAACCCAAAAACTCGCAAAAGTATACTGGTTAATCCCCATGCATGTGACTAAGGCTTTAGTTACATGCATCATGTGATTGCTGGTTTGTTTTTTACCGCTATTGAAAATAACTTTATTTAATACCATTTATTTAAGTTTAAATGTATTAGTAAATATTTCGAAACCAATGGACTATCCCATAGTCCTTAGCTGTGTTTCATGTCCTAATAAACAATTGGAGGAGCCCTCTACGACAGAATGGAAGCTCCTCTAAAACCATAAGGTCACTTAAATTTGAAAGACTTGTACAAATAATTTAATAACTGCAGCAGTGTCTATTAAAAGTCAAATTATTTTTCCTTTTTCTTTACAAACACAATAATAAAGATCACTAAAAAAAAATGTTGAATACCAAATGTTGATGCAAAAGTGCCCTTAAGCGTTTCCACAAACAACTGAACAAAGAGAAGTATATTTTTAATATAATTATTTATTATCCTGAAAAACTGAGAAATATGTGTAATTCTGAATTGGAGAAATGTAGCTGAGTCACTCAACTCTCAAAATGAATACATCACTTTTTGTTGTGTATTATGATTTGATTATGCACCTTTGTTGTCTTATTTTTTTCAGCAAGTTGCTCACATTGTTTTAAAAATAGAAAACCTGTAACGGAAGCCTTTAGAAGGTCAAACTTTATATTTTTGTTTTATTATTTGATGATTCTTCTTTATTTTTCAGGTATTTGTCTGAGTGAGAGAGCTAGACTGAGACAGCCTCCTGTTCATCACACGTTCTGCAAGCATTCACTGCCAAAGCACTGATGACTCCAAGGATGATGGCGTGCCATAAACTGTGCAAATGCCAGTGTGTGGATTCAATGCGAAACCTGTGCCTGGCTGGAAATATTCCTTTCAGATTCAGATCTCTCCACCAGGTTCACACCTCCTTTGTCCTGCAATGCTGCTCAGAAAGACAGACACTGCTGCTGGTGCCAGTGCATTCTGGGTACCCCGTCCAGGGGTATTCTCATAGCTAGTAGAGAGGAGAAACTGGTGACTTACTGATAAAGTTTGGGGAAGAGCAGATATCAGTTATTTTTTAAATATTGCGTTGTAACGTTTTGGCAAAAAGCCTCCTCAGTGGCAAAAAAAAGCAGCTCTCATTCTGGCATAGTAAAGCAAAAAAATCATCAGACAAAGCACATATTTAGCACTGTTGGATGCACCAGACGATGTGGAGCATCGTCAATGAATGATGGCCTGTGAGTGTGTATGAGTGTGAATGAGACTGCCGAACAGTCCAGGGTGTATCCTGCCTTCGACCATCAGTAGCCGGGTTACCCCCGTCAGCCCAAAAGGGACCAAAACGATTAACAGGATGAATGAATTAATGACCAAATGAGGTGCATTGGTAACACTTTATAACAAGATTCCTTCAAAACATAATATTGATGTGTTTATGAAGCGTTAGTAAGACATTTACTAGCACAATACAGTGAATAAGGTTAATTAATCATTAATATCTACAGTAGGCCATTTTCTACAAAGGCCATATTAACAAACTGCTTACAAGCTTAACAAATGTATTAACTGTCTTTGTCAACATTTAATTTAGTGTTTTGCAGCACTTCATTGGACTATAAAGCTACGTTGACACCAACCTCGGCAACATGCGTTTAAGCAACCACTTCTAATGAAAAGTCTCTGTAGATACACGTAAACGTGTGTTTTAGGCTTCTGTGTTCAAAACTCTTGTGTTTATGCTTGAAGTTTTCACATCCGTTTTCATGTTCTGTGCACAAAACATTGGATGCATGTTGAAAGTTAAACCAGGTCAAATCTTGACCAATCAGGGACTTGAATTTGATAGTGATGCATGAATGATGTCTCCTTTAACTGAAAATCGATCATTGAGGAGATACAGTATCCATCATTCCGGTGTGTGTCTAGCTATGATTATATATTGGAAAAGACGTGAAAGAAAAAGGCTTGAAGGAAAAGTCACAAAATTTGAACCACTTTGACAGTTTGCACCAAGCTTCTTCCAACTGCAGGTGCAGTAAATAGGGCGAAAAAGAAGAGAAGCTCCTTTCTGGTTGTCTAGTGGGAACAGCTCAACACACTTTAAAGAATCCATGCTTAGCATGTTCAAGAATGTGCGACACATGCTAGGTGTAAACATTGTCTTTCAGTCAGACTTTATTACCAATGTTCACAGTAAATCTAGAACTTGTTTGTTACACAACATACATTAGAAGCGTTAGCCGAGTCAGCATAAAGACCTGTGATAACCAAAAGTTGGTTGCATCGTGTAAAAAATCAGACGGATCCAGCTAAAACATGCGTTACCGTGTCAATACCGACTCCCAAAATTGTTAGCAACATGGCTAGAAAACCAGTCCAGTACTTCTACATGTTAGCCAAGTTAGCTTATTTACAATCTAACACATATTTATTTGCAACTTCTTAAAGAAAAACAGACAGATATTTGGACAGAGCTCCATTTACCTCAGAAAATTGTTTTAATATTACCAGAAGTAATGCATATATAAGGGACTTTATAGTGCAAAAGGCTTTATAGGACTATGGTACTTGGTCCAATACAAAGAATGAATGTGATCTTATGTATTTTGTCAGGCTTTTTTTTAATTATGATTGTCTGCACAGTTAACAGTGTTCACAGATCCATAATATTATATTTGAATAAGGATCTCACAGGCACAAAACCAGAAGTATAACTGATACTCACATCGCAGTCTGTTTTTTTTTTTTGTTTTTTTGTATCTAGAAAGGGATTTTTGGCCTGCCAAGATCAGTATAGAACTTGTGAAGGAGACTTTGGCCGTGCTGGTTTTACTCTCACTATGTCAGGATAAGTATGAAAGGAGAAACTAAGAAAGACATTTAACGGTATTACAGGATTGGTGTGAACAATGGAAGAGGGGGAATGTTAAAAAAAGGTCCTCAGGAGCCCTGAAAGGCAAGTCAAGCATACCAACCCCTCCCCGCAGCCCCCATGGCTGCATGTTCTCTTGCTAAATGGCATGCTGAATCATAAGAACATTTCAAAACCCAATGTAACACTCTCCTGTTTATAGCAGTACACATACCAATCCAGTGACTAACCATGTAAAAGATGACCACTAAGTCCAGTGTTGCTCCTTGCAACAGTTATAAAAAGTCCTCTGTTGCAGTGGTCGCCAACCGCCGGGCCTTGGACCAGAACCAGTCTGTAGAACTTTTTGGCACCAAGCTGGACAAAGAAGCTGAAAACATTTTATTAAACCATCGGATTCTAAAAGATTTTTGTTTTTTAACTTTTTTATTTATTTTTTTTGTAAACACAATCAAATGAAAAATTGCAGGTAGTATAGGAACAACATTATGTCATCAGATTGTCTCAAAGGGGATTGGCTTCTCACTCACTCTGCACTGCAGCCACTTCTGGGTAGTACTAACATATTTTAATGGACTTCTGTGAATGTGTTTTGAGGTCAACCTGTACAAGTATTTTCCACCAGTTTAAGTATTAGCATTAAATTTTTGCAATGTTACACATTTTCACTTCATTTCATACTCAATCAAAAATAGCATTTTGATCTTCAGCTTAACAGCTGCAATTTCTTACCATTACACTGCATTTATGAATTTTGATTACATTTCTGTCTTTACTAAGATACATCAAAATGTAACATTTAAAAAAAAAGTTTATTAGAAGTGTGTTACATAAAGATCCTTGTAAAAATGAATGAAAGCTCATTAATCTCATTTTGTCTGAACCTTTCATAAAATGTCAATAACAACAGTGTGAAGAGCTGAAGTTTTTAAAGTACCAAAAGTACAGCAACCGAACATTTTCAGAATGGAAAAATGAGAAGTTAAATCCTATAACCTTTCTATGATATTTGATAGTAATTTCTGACACTCTTCATTTCATCAGTGTGATCAAAACTTTCCTTAAAAATTCATTGTCTATATTGTGGTCCATGTTTTCTGGCCTGCAGTTCATCATCCTTCCACTAGGGGCAGTAGAAGGACTTGTGCTGCTCATTTCAAAATGGCTACTTCCATTAAATCTCGAATGCACTTTCGTCTGGAAATGTTTTACACATTTTCTAAACTTTATGCACAAAAGCAACTTAAGTTTTTTCTACACTACTTTATATATTGAAAAACACCAATTGAAAAAAGATGAATTCATTAAAATACAGTTACCTCATTTTAAAACATGTTAAAAATTTGAGACAGACGCAGTGTACGGTCATTTTTCCTGAGCGCTTGTATTAATATTTGGATATTATATATCTATATTTTGGATCTTAAACTAGTATTGCTGTGTACAAATACTCACCAAATCACCAAACCTATCAAAATTCATTACTCATCCAATGATATAACTCATTAAAATACAAATTCTTTCCTTTTTTGTGGATTTCATCAAAAAAAAAGAAAGAAAGAACACAGAATTTCCTGTTAACTACTGGATGTGGCGGGCTTTACAGGGTTAAGTGAGAATCAAAAACATTTAAGAAGGGGGCAGGGGGGCAAAGAGTGTGTCCATTTCTGCTTTGATATTCCACACCTCAGATGTTTGCATCTAGCTTTGTTAAACTGATATCTTATTAATTTATTTGTCTGCAGTCAGCTTAATTTAATGAAAGATTGCATTTGGAGGGGGGGGGACACTTGGCAACATATGCTGCAGGGACCTGCGGCAGAGGCGAGAGCGCCAGCTGCAGCAAACAGACAGGATGTTACAGCAGACGCACAGACACAACTCACCAGCCTTACACGCAAGTAAAACAGAGATTTTGTTTTTGTGGGGAAAAAAAATCACATCGACAGTGTTCTAGATTGGAAATGTAAATGTGAGTTCCTTGTGTCTATCAAGGCTAAAAGACACTAATATTGAAACAACCTAAATAGTGATTATGTTCAGCGATCTTTCAGAAAAAAAAAAATCTGTGCAGTAGCCGTTAACAGAGTTTTGCTTTCAGGCTCCATTGCAAGCTGTGTTCTGCTGGCTACCCCCCTTCCAAAAATAACCAAACACTGTAAGCCGCTCTGAGTCTCATCAGTACGGCCGCTCGGCTCAACATTCTGGATCAGATTTCTGTCAGGGTGGCACAAAGCGAGGAGATGAAGCTCAGCTGGGGTGTGAGGATGGGCAGATCTACCACTTAATACCACCTTGTGTTTTGGGTCCTGAGAGGAGCGCCCCCACAGCTGCCCTCCCTCATGCCTGTTTGTCAGTAACTGTCGATAAGTCTCACAGTCTCGTTGCTTTCATCGGCAGTGGAAGAAAAGGCTGAAATAGGATGCTTCCTGCCCTTTAACACGCCAGAGGCTTCGTTAAGGGAACCTGTGAAATCAGTTGAAACTCCTGAAATCTTACCTCTCTGCCTCTCTTCCTGCCTCATAAGACTCTGTTTTTTTTCTCTTATTTCTTCATTCCTCTTCCACTTTCCTCCGTGTTTTTTTTTTTTTTCCTGCTGTTTTCCTTCTCCTTTTTTTCTTCCCTTTTCTTTTTTTTCTTTTTTTTTTCCTTTTTTTTTTATTTTTCATTCCCTTTTTCAATTTCCTTCAGTCCGTTTGACCTTCAAATATTTAGTTTTTTTTTTTCCCTTCTCTAAATCCATGGCTGTCTTTCTTCTCTCCTCTTAAATCCTGATTTTCCTTTTTTCTTTTGCTTCAGCAGCAGCGTTTTGTAGTCAATCTAATGGCAGATGGCTCTATTTTTCACCCGGCTGACCTTGATGAAAATAGAGGAGCAGGCCAGTCTGAGGACGACCAAGAGTGTGCCTGAACCTACCTGACACTAGTGAATAAAATATAGCATTGGCTTCCTGTTGGGGACGGCTGCTGAAAGGGAGATCACCCCGCCGCCTTATTTATTCCCTTTTCCTACCTCTTCAGACGCTTACGGCGGGTAAGTGACGTTAATGTGCATACCGGCTGTTTGAACCACCGACCACAGGTCAGCCACTTTAATAGATAGGTTCAACCCTCTCTCAGAGGAATAGCAGCCCGACGCCTCCATTAATGTAGAGCAGGAATGTAGCCATAAAACAGTACTTCCTCATGTAATCTCTTAGTGGGTTTCCTGGGAAGCGGCAGGAGTTTTATCCTCTGGAAAATAGAAAAACAAATCATAGTAAAGTATCCAAGAATTATTGAAATCAATTCATCACAATTCAAGTGTTTGTTTTGAAATGTTAGCTATAGCTTGTAGGTGCTCTTGTTGGTTGCTGTCTTTTCCTCCCCCCTTTTTTTTTTTGCATTAGTATTTATGTATTGTGAATATTTTGTCTTTTGGATATTGTATGAGGAGTGAGTGTTCCCTGGGCTCGGTGTGTGTGTGTGTGTGTGAGTGTGCTGTAGCAGTCCTTACTCTGCCAGGATTGTTATGGCTGCCTATGGCTGTAGGCAGGCCTTGGGGGAAGCAGGCCCTCTCCTGGTGGGGATAAAAGCAGGAGGCATCTGGCTCCAGCGGAGCTCCAAAAACTAAAAGTAGCCTAAGATCCCCTTCTCCTACTTTAGCCAAACAAGCTGGACTAATCCCAACTATCAGGGGATGCTCTGTCAAAACAAGCAGCAGGGCCCTTAGGCAAGCCGATCCACTGAGCGTTGAAGGGCTGCAGAGAAAGGGAGAGAGGGAAGGAGACGCTCCCATTAGCATAATGCCTCTTAGTAGCGAGCTGGTGTGTTGGCCTGACAGCCTGCGCACAGGGGCACAGCATCTCACAGGGGGTTTGGGCTCATAGACAGGGCAGAAGGGGCAGTAGGGGCAGCACTGGAGATGTGGGAGCTTTCTGGTTTAAATCAGCAAGGGGCAGAAACCAAACCCAGTCTGCTGATGGCAGTTCCTCTTCCCCCCTCTCTCTCTGTGATATCTGTTCCTCTAGCTTATTTTTAGCAGCCTTCATCCTCTGAAGCAGGTTGAGTCCTCCTCTCTCTGAATATGTGGGCTTGTGCCCTCGGCTCACTGTCGTTCACCCAATTCACCAGCTACACCGCTACCTCACATAGTTATTCTGGTGGTGCTGTGTTGTGGCTACTGGGAAGCAACGAGGAATTCATGTCAGGGACGCACAAAGCAAAAACGGATCATAAACCTAATTGCATGCAAACTATATGTTTTTTGCAAACTCATCGATTCTTATCGACAGATTTTCATGACTATTGCATACGAATGGATCTGGAATGCAGAACTTGTGCGTTCAAAATTTGCAAATAACGTGGTCTCATTTGGTCACAACTGTGTATCGTTTAATTTTGTATATGCAGACTGGCTAAATGAAACAAATGAGCTGGCTGACGGTGTTATAAACCCTAATGGGAACATAATGGGGTTAGCTTAGGCCAAGTAATAATGAGTATCAATATAAGCAGAGTAGCCCTTTATTAAAGTCTTACATCATCTGTAAGACATTTCATTTGAGAAGTCGCTCGCTGACAGTACATGCGTGTCTGTGTGGGTCTGTACGCGGTGTGGTAACCATTGTTGAATTTTCTTGTTATTTTATCGAAGCCAATCGTGTCATTGTTTTCAATAGTGGTCTCTGAGTAACAAACATAGACACGCTATTTATGATTTATGACGCTCAGTTGGAGGCCACATCTTAACTAAAAGATCTTTTTAAAAACAGGAAACCCTGCTGGCTGTCTCCAGTCCAGTAAGCCCTGCTGGGATTGTACTTGGATGGGATCCAGTTGATTATCATTTCAGCCCACTGTCACTCATAAGGAGGCAGGTTCACAGGCCCAATTATCTTTGAAAACCCAACCATGCAGGCTGGCTGTGATCAATGAGGCCAATGCCAGCGTCGATATGCTCCGAGTCAAGCCCATTGATCAGAAGATGCATATAGACAGACGTTGTGAGCTGTATAATGTCAGGAGGGCTGTTGGGTGAGAGGAAAAGGAGGGGGGGCGAAGCGGAGGTGTATGGAGGGTGTGTGATCCGAGGGGGCGTAGCTGCAGCGCCGAGAGCCTCAGGTGTGCAGCATCAGGAGTAAGAGGTGACAGTTTGGTGCGTCCCAAGGGACAAGATCAGGACCTTGCCTCCAAGTTCCTCAGCCAAGTTCACAGGAGATAGGATGACAGTGACACAGGACCACGCAGCCGCCTCCCACAGCTGCCACCGCAATTAAGTCTGGCTCAGTTGCTGGCCTGAGTGCAATAAAACAAAGGGCACAACGAGCCTCTCACCTTATGCTCAGAGACTGATACGCACACTCACACATGCACCCATGCAAGAAGGAAAGCTTCCCGCTGTCCTCGCCATTGTCAGAGAGACAAAACCCTCCAGCACAGAAACACGGTTGCATGACGGTATTATCAAACTCTGGGTGTTGTGGAAGGAAGAACTTTTTCTGTTTTAGATCCAACATCATAAACAAATGCTGGAATTTTAAAATATAGTAAAGTTGTTTTTTTTCCCGTACATTGTGTTTATCCTTTGTTTCCATTATTTATTTGAATCCAACATTTTAAAGGTCTATCTTATTTTATTTTGTCTTAATAGCTGGATTTCTTATTGTTCTATTACAGCCATAATAGAATAGCATTCTTGTTCATTACATTTAAGTCATGATTTAGAAAAACACATTTTTAAACTTCAGGTTTTTCCATTTATGTCACAATGACTATGATTAAACTTTACAAAAGAATTGCTGTTAAATTAGGATATTTATTGAGAAGCAAAGAGAGGGAATAGATTAGCGTCTGAGTCTTATCCTGTAAGTCCCACTCCGATCACATTTTGATCTATTCCAAAAGCATTCCCAGTCGATAAGTCTTTTAATTCTTATTATCCCGTTTTTGAATAAATGAATGAATGAATGAAATGGTTTATTTCAAGCAATCAAATTATAATACAAGAAATAACATCACATAATCAATCACAAGTAGATCGCTTGAAAGGGAGTGGAAGGAAGCGAACTTATATAATCCCACCCCAACTCGACCATACCATTTTCTCTACATGAATTATCAATATCCGGTTCAGGATTTAATATCAAATATTAATAAAGTGTCAGGTGATAAAAGATCATTAATATCGTTGAAGTAATAGAATAAAAAAAACATCCATAGACAAATCATTTATATTAATATTAATCATCAGCAATAATCTAAACATTCTCATTAAAAAAAAAACAATTTGTGCAGATTGTAATCCTCAAAAAATGATTATAATAATTCAAAAAGTATTAAGTAGTAAACAACTTCATTTGTTACTGCAGGAAAAAAACATCAGAATACTCTTTAAAAAAGACGATTTGAACAGCTTGTATTTATCAAAGAATGATTATTATAACGAAAAAGTGCTAAGTAAAATTCATGATTTATTAATGGAGAAAAAACTTCAAAATATTCTCATTAAAAAAGACAATTTGAGGAGATTGTATTCATCAAAAACTGGAGCAGATCAGAGCTACATCTCTGTTTAGGAACAGGTTTAAGGCCTCCTCCATCCTCGTTGTTATGACTGAGAGACTGTGTAGGTCTCATTTCAAGGGAATTGTGCTCGAGTTCTGAAGTTAAGAATCGGGTCAGAGTTCACATTCATCAGTTTCAACAGTTTCATGAGTCCACAATTCAACTTTTTGTTTGAATTAGAGGTTCAAACATGTGCAATCCCACTGTTGTCAAAGTTTTTCATGGATTTTATTTCCAGAGGCTTCGTGTGGTCCGGCGGTCCGAGTGGTTTGACAAAGATTCTGGAGTTCCGGATCCATGTTGAATGGATCTGTCTCTTAGATCTTAGGATTCTCGCGTGTTTTGCCAGATCAGCGTAATATTTGCAAAGATGCTCATTAAGGAACGCCTTTGTTCCTTTTAATTGTTTACGTTGTTTCATCAAAGCTATCTTGTGCTTTCGATTTACGAACTTGAACAGGATCGCTGGTTTATCCGTGTTCTTTCTCCGAGGAAGCGGATGACAGACCTCAACAGTATTTGGGTCCCAGGAAATCCCTTTAGACTTAAGAAAAACTCCAACTTGATCCTCCACGGTCGCATTAACATCCATCATAGCTCCATTAGCATCCATGCTAGTGCTGGTAGCACCAGGCCGCACTTGGGAGTCCCGTGAGAATCACATTATTCATCTGTACTTGTTGATCATGGTCGTGCATTCTTCTTTCAAGGAGATCTTTAGCGATTATCCCGTTGTTGCTACGTGCCTTTTCCTGTCGAAAATCTTCCAAAATCTGTGTTAGCTTAGCTCCAACAGGGCAGCTAATTTAGCATCCCAGTCCATTAGCGGCGCTAATTTATCTTGAATATCAGCCAGTGCGATTCTGACCTCAGTCAAATCGGCTTCAAAACTTTTCTTCGGTGCCATGTTCAACTCTCCTCGTTGCGGTGTCTAGTTTTCAGTGGTTTGGTGATTAAAGTCGCTTGTGGGCAACTTTAAAAGCAAGAGAGTAGAGGAGGGTTGGAGATACGTGTCTGCTGCTCGTGACCCGGAACCGGAAAATGAGTCTAAATAAAAAAAATTGTCATTTTCTTGGACATTTTTTTTTGCCGAGCATCAAGAGTTAGTCACAAATTTGCCTCTGAGTTGTAGGGGTTGTTGGCATGGAAGTATGCCTTCCCCATTACCCCTTTATTTACACTCTTTCCTGCCAGATTATTGTCCCTCACAACCCCAAGCTAACATTACTGCTACAACAAAAATGGCAAGTAATATTACAGTCATCCAGCTGTAGAGTTGTAAGCAAGATGTCAGAATGCATGACGTAAATTAGAATGGAGCGGACCAGAAAGCTGACGATTGTAGTTTGTATACAACAACTACATGCTTATTTAAACTGTATTTTTGCGTCTGCTACTGATTAATCATGATTTAAAGAAATAAATAATCAGAACTTGTTTGAAACACCTGCAACACATTTTTTATTGGAGTGGGTCTTTAGACAGTTTGTCCACACCTAAGTTGCTGGTAGTGACGCTCTATGTTGAGGTGTTCTTTTGAACTTACCGTTTCTATGTTGTTCATGTCGACCTTTAACTGTGTGTAAATGTATCAATAGATCTAAATGCAGACTTTCTGTGTTGACTTAAGAAGCACAGTGTGGCTAAAAATGCTCTCAAAGGTCACTCTTGAAAGTTTTACTTAATGCAGTTTATGCAGATGAAACCCTGTTCAGTCTAGAAAGGTATACAAAGCCATTTCTAAGCTTTGAGTCTTGAGAAAATCTCTGTGAGGGCCGTTTTTTTGTAGATGTGAAAATTTGGAACAGTGGTGCCTTTACCAGGAAAAGGGTCTACAAGTACAAGAATATTTATCAAAAACATAGAATAAGCCACAAGATTTATCTGATAAGATCAATCCTCTAATTCAACAACAAGCAAGAGAATAGACAATAGGCCTCTGTGAGATTCTATGTTGTAAGACACTGCAAGTGTAAGACAAAATTAAGGCTCATCTTTTAAGGCTTAGGGCACTCTAAACCTTGTCGTCTTACAAGATTCTGGAATATAAATATTTCTCATCTCAGATCCTTTTTTGGGTACTGACTTTTAAAGTTAGTTCGTAGGTGGAAGAATCCAGCTGAGCAATGTTCTTAGCTGTCCTCTGAGTCTAACCTTTGTGGTATCTTTTGGGGTCCAGATGACCCCACCCTAACATTGAAATGTAATCCCTACTATGACAAAGATGGACAGGATTTCATGTCTGACACGGACACCAAGGAAAATCAAAATTCATTGGAAAAAAAGTTCAATGCGCAGTCTTGTGGGTTGACCCCACTCCCAATGTAAACCTGTCAAGGATGGCACAAGGGCCAAACCCCAGCTAAAACATCAATGTCTTGAAGATTAAACCAAGACTCCTTCAAAAATGCTTGATAATAGTAGCTGTCAAAATAGTTTAAGTCCGTTTTGAATAAACTCAAAAAGAATTGGAGCATTACATTTCCTTACTAAATTAATTCATTACCTAATTAGAAAAATGATAGTGCTTTGGTTTTCTAACAGATAGTAATATGGGAGGCTGAGCGTTACGGACAAATTCACAGTTTTATCCTGGCTGTGAAACAGCAAAATTGCTCTACAACTCCTAGAGAGTGCTTGAGTATTTAAGGAAGTTAACCAGTCAATAAAAGTGGATTTGGGAAAACACTGAATGATGTCCTTGGGTCGTATTTTGTGATAAGTACTTTCAGAATATGGTATTCAGGGTTCCTTAGTAAGGGATTGTCTTGTCTTTGTATAATAAAAGTATGTGTCTGGTTTATCTTAACTAGAGTAAGTTGAACCTGTTCCCAGTGTATTATATATTCCAACAAAAATCTGCTTTGTCAGTGGTTCTGTTCATCGTTTTTACAAAATTATTGAGAAAAAGCCAAGAGCGGGAGGGAGTCTAGTTTGGGGACCACCGGGTTTGCATCTGAAAATGAGGTGGCTGGAATGAGAATTAGTACCTTGAAGTGTTGATTGTCCTTGGCTAGAGAAAATTAATGTAACCATTTCCAGGTAGGTGTAGAGTTCCAACCCAATGTCAGAAGTATCTTGAGGTTTTGTTCACAACTGACGAGTAGATGGGTGTAAAAACTGCAGTAATGATTTGTTACAGTGAAGTAGGAGTTCCTGGGTTTGTTCCTATACCCTCACCTAAGATCAAGAGCTTTAGATCATGGCCACAAGTCTAAGATTCTTGATTTAAGCAGCTGAAATTAGTTTTCTCCCACATGGAAGATAGGCTCTCTCTCCTCCTTAAAAAAAAGATTAGGATCTTAGTCAACCAGCAAGATGTCAGACTTGAGCAACTTCTCCAGATTGAAAGGAGCCATCTTAGGTGGTGTTTGCTTTTCTAAGAATGCCTCCTGGAGACCGTCCTGGGGGGATAATCCGAGCATGTCCCATTGGGGAAGATTTAGGATAAGATGGAAACACTGTGTCTTTTGGCATGTCCAGGATGCCAAAAGTTCCCTCTGAGGTTCCCTCAGCAGTTCTGGAGGAAATTTATCTGCAAGTATCCCGGCTCCAGATAAGAGGTGAAAAATGGATAGAGAAATGGATGGATAATTACATGAGAGATACAACACCATTAAAATTTAGTAGTACGAGTGACAATTGAAAAAAAATCAGAAAAGTGCCACCAATTTTCACAAGTTGGGATTTTTCAAATTGCTTTGTGAGCAAAAGGGATTTCAGTTCTATTTCTTTCTTTTTTCTATTTTTCTTCATCATGGTAGCTTTTCTGTTGTCTTGGTCTGTAACAGTTTAGGTTTTGTCTAGTTTGCTGTGGTTTGTTTTTATTATTCTGTTGCGTTCAAGTTGTTCATTTCACTATCTTCATATCTATCCAGCTTTGACTGTCCCCCGTCTGCAGCATCTGGATCCTTTTCATTCACATTTTATGAAAAAAGTTAGAATAATTTTGCATAATTGGAAGGACTTTTGACCAACTGCACTTTTTGTAAGTACTTTGAAGGGTTTAAAAATGAAGAAATATTGTGACAAACACAAGTTTTACTTTGCATAGCCTAATCTTTATCTTGTATTTTGCCATGACACATTAACAAGTAACTTTATCACTTAGTCAAACACAGACATTGACTTTAAGTTTATTGCAATACCACACAAATTAAATCTTAGAACTTAGTGAATTTTCAATTATCTGGACAGGTCTGTCTGTCAGCCAGGCATTAGACACAGAGCAGTAACATGGACGTGTCTTGCATACTAGTGGTCCCTAACCCTCTGCCACAAACTGGTACTGCTCCTTTAAACTGGTCTGTGGCCTAAAAAAATGTTGAAGATCACTGATGTATGCGATCAGAGCCCAAATTTGAAACTGCTGAGATGGATAACAAAAGTGGTAATGGACAAGAGAATTTAACAGAAAAAAAGCGAACCTGTTACATCAACTACAAGGGTATTACCTTTTTTGTGGCCATTACAATTAGTCAGCCGTGGTTTTAACATCCGCCCTGCACCAGCATGAGCAGGACTATAATAAAATGGTAGTTCATAATGTTGTCTTTTGGTGCTGCACCAAATGATAAAAATTCAAAACAGTATTTTAAAACATTGCATTTGCTTCTTAATACAGCACTGCAAAATCCATGGACCTGTTCCTGCAGCTGCCGCTCTCAGGAGAGTGAGTGTTAGCACGCGCCTGTGTGGGTGTGAGCGGGGCAGTGCCATACATGATACACAGAGAAGAGACCTGTAAACACAGGCCTGTGTCTGTTGAGAAATGACTCACTTCTTTATCTTAGTTTTATACTGAAAATCATTTTTTTTTAATTTGATGGTTTTTTTAAGAATTTTATTTTATGACATTTACTTTCACCAATAATATTATTTCATTGTGAGACACTGTGTGTGCTTAATAAAATACAATAAAGTATCAACATCTACAATGTGCAAAAAAAAAATGATTTAACTTTTTTTGCCATTTCTTTGTAGGCTTTTTTGAAATTAATATTGTATGTTGCTGCAGCTCAGTGTGTTACTATGCTACTTCAAACCCTTTTTTTTCACACTATAGGGCACACCTGATTATAATACACCGTCAATGAATGGTTTATTTTTATATTTGTGTCATATTTGCACTAAACTATACGGCACATTAAATGAGACAAAATAGCGAGCGAAAGTCTGTCAGTCACAGTAACTGTTTGTTGCATCGTTTCTAGCATGCTACATGTTAGCCTCGTTAGCATTTTAATAATTCATGTAACTTCTCGACCTTGTTTGCAACATTTAAAAAACAAACTGACAGAGCTTAAGCAAACGTTACTGTAATTAGACCCAATTTTTTTAGTGAACAAAAAATTAAAAATTGCTACACATTAGCTGCGCTAGCAAATTTGTAATAACAGCCAACCTTGTTTGCAAATCATAAAAAAATAGTAATAATCTTAAACTCCTCAACATCAGTAAACACAATCAGAATTAAACCATATATCATTTGCTTCAGGTTGTAAAAAATGGTTTGAAAAAAATAGGATTTAAAGTCTGCCAAATGGTGCGGAAAATGTGGTGCATCTGGTGCTTATCAGTACAAAAGTAACACAATGGGATTTGATTCTAGATGATGGGGAGACTGAGAACACACTCAAATGTCTTTCTTTATGCTTTCTTGAGATCTTTATGGATTCATCTGGTCTGTAGATTTAAAAAAAAAAAAAAAGAAAAAGGGGGAGGGGGGAGGGGGATTACTGCAGTTTTTTCCCTGTCTGTTTCATTACAAGTCATTACATGGTCTTGTGTTTCTCGAGCGTCCAATCTCCCACACCTTAGCTTAAAGAAATCTGTTTCCATTCAGCCACTGGGTCCCCAAAGAAGAATTGTTGTCTCAATAATGATGAACGATTATTGCCCTCAGATTGCTTTATGATGTATGGTCTCGTTAAAAGTAAAGAGACGATCCTTTCACTAAAGTGACCTTTCTGTACATCATTTTGATTGCAAAACTAATAATGGTCACATGACAGACTAGAATTGGAGGCTTCCCTTCTGCCTCGGCAGCACAGTGGAACTCAGTTCGATACATCATAATATGAACAAAGTGGTGAAAATAGTAGAGTAGAACTGCGACCCTTGTATATTATTGTCATTAGTGAACTCAGGCTAATGCTTCACAGAAGCAGTAGTTCAGTTTGAAAGACATGAGAAGGATGCAAACAACTCCACTCCATCAGATTTTAAGATGCACAAAAATGTTGTTGTTTTATCTATTTTTTTAAGAATTAAATGAAAACATTTAAAAAAGCAATAATAATATTTTTTTTTCTTTTCGTGAATCAAAACAACGTTCCAGAAACCAAAACCCAATTAAAAAAAACCTAACCCAAAAAAAAATAACCCAAAATAAAATGTTTTGGAAAAGAAAAGACATTTCCAGACATCAAAATTAAATAGAAAAAAAAAAGAAACAAAATAAGAAACCAGAAAAGTTACTATGGCATATCACTGATTGAATGATGATGTTTGAGTTTTGACATTTAAGTTTTTTGTAATGAATCTTTGAATTGAATCCTTGAATTATGATCTGCATGCATTTTCCATTCTTAACACATTTGATAGTTGAATTATATCAATGATTTTTTCTAATGAAAAACAATCTCCGTTTATTTTATTGAAGTTTGCTGAACCTTGATCACAGATCTGCATATGCTGTGATTAAGGCTGAAATAGCATTAGAACTACAGACATAGTCATTTGATTCATTGATACAAAAGGATTTTAAATGGCCTGTAGGGATGTCAGTAAGGTAAAGATGTCTGATCAGAAGTTATGAACCAGAAAATGATAATTCATGTAAAGGAAGTAAGGTTTATACGTTTGATTCCTCCCACTCACTTTCAAACAATCCTTCATTTAATGCTTTGTTATCTTATATCTGATGTATCTCTGTATGGATGTAAACCTCCGTTGATTGTATTTTGCATAAATTCTTGCTTGATTGTTTGAAATAAACCTTTTCAATATCCGGTGTTGATTCATGTCAAATAACTTTCAGCTAAAATAACAGACAAACGTCATCATCCATTCAGCGATTTACCTTCCTTTTCTAGTTTCTCCATTTGTGTCATTCTTTAAACTTTCATTTTTACTTTTGTTTTCTGAAAAGATCGCTGATTGGATAATAATGTTTATCTGTCATTTCAATCAAAAAGATTTTGGCATGAACCATAATCAGAAAACTTTTATAATTATAAGAAAACTTGAATATCAAAGCTTAAAAACGATCATCCAAACAGTCATCTCCCATAGTTCCAACCATTTCTGGTTTCTTCTTTTGTTTCATTTAATAATATCTCATTTTGATTTCTGGAAACTATTTTTGTTTTTCCAGAAGGTTTCATTTTCTTTGTTTATTTATTTTATATTGTGAAATTGATTTTTTTTGTTTCTGCAAATTTGCTTTGATTTCAAAAATGTAATGTTGTTTTTAGTTGTCGTTTTGACCTTTAACCCTCTCAGGGTCGGCGCTGCAGATTAGCAACAGCTAAATGCTAAATATCTATTACTACCTAAATGATCATTTTCCCCAATTATCACAGTTTTTCTATCACTGAAGTTTAATTTGGCCCTGAGCGGGTAAATATGTTTTTAGATTGAGTGATTTGTTGGTGTGATTTGCACTTCAGTGTCACCATTACTTATAGTGACACAGGCCCGTTTAGGCTTTGTCTTCACTTTATTTTGCCTAATTCTTATGAAAACTGTGGTTTTAACATAAATTTTCTATTAGTGTAATTTATGCATTTTGCTGCGTGCATAAGGCCATTGGAAAGAAAGAGCGCCAAAGGCTAAAATTGAGGAGAATAGATCCAAGAAGGAGGTGAATGTAAATTAGTGGTGTAGGTGTGGAAAAGACAGGAGAGGACAAGACACGGAAGTCTAAAGCCACATCTCCTCATGCAAATACCACCAGCCGGATAAAAAAAAAAAAACAATCTTCATGAATTAATCCCTCCACTTCTCTTTTGCTAAAGGCGGTCTTCATCCCCTGCTCGAGTCTCGCTTCTTCTGGTGTGAGGGAAATTAATTAGCTGTTTGTCATCCAGAGCTGAACGGGGGGATTGGGAGGAAATTTAAGACTCCAAAGCTGACAGGTAGCAAATTGACTGGAAAAAAGTGAAGGTTGGTTGGATGGATGACTGACAGGCTAAGATGTAACTCCCGACCTCCAAGAGGGAACTTTAGTCCAACCTCCAAGCATGTCGTAAAAGAGACAGCAGCTCGTCGGCTTGTGAAGATTCAAGACAAAAGATAGAAAAATCTACTTTTGGTGCGATTAAAGGCAGACAGGTGGTACTCTCATTCACTGAGCCTTAGGAAACACAGTCTAATGTTAGCCATGGCTGTTTTCATGGCCTCGGGCTACAGGAGGGACGGAGATAGCAGACAGCAGGTACTCACTGCCATGGGGTAGATTTAGCAACGGCCTGAAGCTTCTCATCTTGCCCTCCACACAAACACACTCCCCCACTCAGTTTTTTGATCTAGGCAGGTAACTTTCTCCAGCTGGATCACAAGGTAGTTTTTGGGGGTAGATTAAGTTGAAAGTTTGGTCATGGGCCTGACAGGAACTTGGCAGCTCACCAAAGCAGCTGGCTTAACAAATGTTTTTTCCTTTTTTTCTTTTTCTCCAGGAGACATTCAGCTGCACAGAAGTTAACAAAAAACTTCCCCAACATATTTATCTTCTTTGAGAAATAAGGGCTGCTGCTATTATGTCATAATGTGCACACAAGTAACCCAGACAATAAATAAAAAACAAGAGAACACACAGTGACACATCAGAAAAAGCTGGGAAGCAACTTCCTGTATCCTTAGTGAAAATATAAAAAGTAGTGATGTGAGGCCAAGTCTAAATCTATTGATCTACACACAGCATACTACAATATACATGTTAGCATCTTTTTTTAATAGTTTCATTCACATATTTTTGCAGAAAGGGCTTCACTTATATAAATTATTTTTAATCTAGTAGACGTCCTTTGGGCTGGAGTAAACCAACTAGATGAAAGGCTTCAGTGCTTCATGAAGCTTCATCTTCCCATCACTAAAGAAGAACCATATATGCAAATATGCAATACAAACCGTAATCTGTGTCAACCATGTTGTACCCAGAGTTTAGAGCATCATTGGGTAAACTACGGCCCGGGGGCCATGTATGGCCCTATAAACGATTTAATGTGGTCACCGGGCCGTGGAATAAATTATATTGATAATTCATATTAATGTTTTATATTTTATATTTATGTAATTTTGTTGTCTCTGACTTGTGTTTATGTGCAGAAAGTCATTTTGCCTTTATGTTTTGTCTGAAAATGTGTTGCTTTTCTCACCTTCGTGTGTGTTGGTCGAGTCAGACAAGTCATTTTTCCAATCATTCCTACACAACAAACACATCATTTTTCAAAGGGTGTGTTTTCGGCACTAAACCAGGTTTTTAAATTAAAGTTTTTAAATTAAAAAAACTCAGTTTTTAAATTAAAAAAGAAGGATTTTGGCCAGAATCTGTTGTTTCTTTCTCATTTGAAGTCGTTCAAGAGCCGGTCCCACTGGCTTTCATGGCCACATCACGGCTGGAGCACGGACAAAATTTTGTCCCACGGGTAGTGCAACGGCCAAAGATATGGCCATGGGATAGACGCACATACACGCGGAAGAAATGCGGAAAGAATTTTTGAACTGCACAAGAATTTCAACCACAGGTGACTGCGATTGGTACCAGTTGTACAGCCGTGCAACAGCAGTGCCAGTGCAAGATAGGGCCGTGGAGCGAATGCCGGCACACACACTAGGACGGCGAAATTTAACATTTACCTGGCCGGTCTGCATTTGTACCACTGCTTACAGCATCTGTTTAGCAGCTGAGCGTGGGAGGACGCGGTTACACGCGTTTAAGCAGTGTTCTGGCAGTGGAATGGACTCCAGCGTCTGTATCACTGCTCTTCCACAAACAAGCATTTGTCGATCGATTTTGACCAAAAGTTAACTAAGCTAGCTAAGTGCGTGTGGCAGATTTAGCAAATTTCTTATCCGTGATACGGCCGTCAAATCCTGTGGGACCGGGCCTTTATCAAACCACTTCAAGCATCTGATCCGGCACTTCTGTCATGTTTTGGAACCCTTTGTGGCCAACTCCTAATTTAGAGTAATAAAAGTTTCTAGAAGAAGAAGCTAGAAGATGTGGTTTTAGATTAACCCATAAACTGCTAAATAACTTCTGAACACGGTCCATGACAGCTACATCACCTGTTGTCAATTACCTGGACCAAGGATGTCCCACCAATGAGAAGAGCAAGAGTATGGAGACCCCTAAGCTACTCCAGGTACAGATCATTTTCCAACTGTTATCAAGGAAAAGGGTTTTGATTGCCTTTATTCCTTTTAAATGAATAGAGATTCAGGGATCACTGTTTAAGAGCAAATATGTGTTTATTTTTACAAAAATGTTGGTTTCATGTCATGAAAAACTTTCAAAACAAACAGAATACTCTAGACAAATGACAATTTTCCTTACAAAAAACGATAGAAACAGAGATTATGATCACATCAAATAAGTCAAAATGTAGCCTTTTCAATATGTTCATCTTTAATCCCTCGATAGTCCAGAAAATAACCCGGTCCTGCTTCTCCCTCCAGATCCTCAGCAGAAGGAATCATGAGTCCATCCAGCTAGACTGTTGCAGTGATATAAAGAGAGCAGAGTTAACCAACACCAGAACTGGACATTACAGCCTAAATCCTGACTGACTGAAGATTGAGTTTGGGTTCCTCCAAACGTTTGGTCGTTGATTCCCAAATGAAATACAAACTTTACTTCCATTAGAAAACAGGACGTTGATTCATTGGCCAACAGTTCAGTTTTTCTTCTTCTTGGTCCAGTTGAGACGTTTCCTCCGTCTGTCCAGGCTCAGAAGTGTCTTGACCCGAGGAACCCGACAGTTGTAGTGCTGAATGTGGAGGTTTTAGAAGCTCTTCCTCCTTCCACTCTTCTGGACGTCTGCAGGTTCTGGAATCTTGTTCTTTTTATTATCAGCTGAAGTCATCTTGTTTGTTGCTGCATCTTCTCCTGACGCATTTCTCCTTCCATTTGACTTTCTGTTGATTTGAATACACACAGCGCTCTGTGAACAGCCAGCCTGCTCAGCTATGAACTCTTGTGGTTTACCCAGACTATGGAGGGAATCAGGACCTAACTGAACCGAATTTATTGACAGCTGGGAACCTGTGCTTTGAGTTTAGTAGATGATTAGTTGGTGAAACTCAGTTTAAAAAATTCATGTTCTGCTAAATGTTGACTGATTTCTCTGTAGTGTTTTAGTTTCTTAAATTCTGCTTTTGTGGAATTTATGATCTTGAATTAAAATTTATGCAAAAATAAACAAATTTCAAATTAAAACTTTAACATCTTAATATTAGAAGAGTGAAAAATAGTTTGGCAATGATCAAAATTTCATGGCATGTCCCATCCGTTAACATGACCATAAAAGCGTGTTTTGAATCATGGCGTGGCAGCATGTTAGGATGCGTTCAGTCACACTGGTGTCCATCAAAGATCATCATTAATATGAACAGGACGATCAGCATCACAGATATGGACAGCCTGTCATGGTACAAATCAAAACCTGCTGACTTGTTGTCAATTATCATTATGTTAATGTGCGAAGATCCACAGAATTGAATCACATCTGATCAGATTAGATCACACCTGTTAGAATTGACATGCTTCATGTCAGCAGGATACACTGTTAGTCTGCAGTGAAATATCGAGGGACCATGCTCTCACTCATAAGAGGCCCACCTGTAGATTTAACTGTTATTTATGATCATGCAGTTTTAAAATCGTAATACTAACGTCCCAGGCTGTACACAGTCTCAAATGCTCACACAGACAGTTGCAGAGACCACAATCCACCGAGAAATTCCATATATGCATTTAGGGCTTCCAGAACATTCCAAGTGAGCTTCTAAAAGAGCTGTGTCTGTGTTCAACAACAACAACAAAAACTATCAGCTCTGCCCTCATCCTAGTTAGAATTAAAGGCACTTCACAACTTCTTCAGTGTCACAAGTGGTTGAAGTTATTTTAGATTAAAAGCTCTGTAAAAAAAAAAACATACAAACAACGTAAAAAAAAGTTCAGGTTCAGTATCATTTAGGAAGCTAAAATTAAATAAATTTAACAGAAACACATGAAAACAAAACAAGTTATTAAGGGAAAAAAAACAAACAGATGCAATAAATGAAATCTATGGCCATTAGTTGACCCTTGATTTCACAATTTGCTCTAAAAATTTATGTTTAAAGCAGTTTTGCTTTTTTTTTTTTCGCAAGCCATCTTTTATGTAAACGTATTTTTTGCTGATCCATTTTTGGTTATTTTACACAATAATTCCACAAATAATCGGAAATTGTCAAAAATCAAAAGCTCAATTTCAAGTGATACATTTGATCATCTTTTTACTGCAAATGTCACAGAAATAGGGACCAATCTGTTTTTATATTCTATAGCAAAAGATTCAACATCTAGATCATGTACGAACCTGCATAAACAGCAAAGAAAGGTCAAAACGAAAAAAAAAAAAAAAAAATAGTCTAAAAATCCAGGTGAACAATTACTCAATTGTTTTAGTCCAAGGGTTATCACGTTTATGTCTTTATAACTCCTGTTATGTTTGTTTTAAACCCGACCTATTTGAGCAAAAACTTTTTAAAATCTTTTAATTAGGTTTTAAAATCCATGCAAGGTTGATGCTAATCCTATGTCATTGTAAACATGTTAATGAAAACTCAGGTGAGTGTTCAAGTGGAAGCTACTTTTCTAATGTCAAATTTCAATTGAAGAGCTAAATCTTGATGTTTGGAAGATTTAAAACGAGTTAAGTAAATCAAGCCCTTCGTTAAATTCTGCTGTGGCCTTTGAGCAGCAAATCATTTTGTCCCTTGCAATGACCCTGATGTGCATCATGACTAATCTCCACACAAAAAGATTCTTGATATGTACAAAATATATCAGTCTATGTTTGGCAGAAAACATTTACAAAAGGTCAATTGGCAGTTTTTACCCAAAATCCAATTTGCTTCAGGAGAGTTTTAATAAATAGTAAAAGTTCCAAGCCTTTGAGACAAAAGTCAACCCTGTAAAAAAAAAACACTGTTTCCAATCTCCAAGTTGAAAAAACGGAACGGGAAAGTTCAATTAGTTAACTGGATGTCTTAATCTCTGGGATATTCTCAGATCAGATTAACCAGATTTGTCAAACATGTCAGTCTATATTTCTGGTTTCAACCTTTAAAGCAATGAAAGAGACCAACCTGAATTCTGCTTTCGTCTGTGTTATATTGATGATCAAAAAACTATCCTTAAAAATCAGTAAATAGAGTTTTTGTTAATGTTTTGATTGTCCTAACCTCATCGTAGGCTATTAGTTATTATTTACTTCCAACAAGCAGTCCTTAAAGGTCCCCAAATTTTACAATGAGCATATTAATCAAAACAATTTAGTAGTAGAAAACCATTTAGAATGAAGAGAGATTGAAGAGCTTAAAATCCTAACCTGCAGGAACCAGAGGGGCTGCTGGAGGACTGGAGTGAGGAGCTCTCTGAAAGAGGCTCTGGAAATCTTTTGGGGGAGTTTAAAAAGGCTGTTGCAGCCATCAATGTGGAGGAAAACAAAACCTGAACAGAAACAGCTTAGCGAGAGGTTAACACAAGTGGTTAGAGATGGTTCTGTTGTTACAGATGGAAGTAGCTAGCTCATGCTAACATTGTTATTATGAAATAAAGAAGGTGGATAGTGCCATTAAGGTCCATAGTCAGATAAATATATTGATTGTAAATATTTTTGTGTTCCATCTGTGAATGATACCTAACTGTCTTGTCTAATGATATTTATGTCACCGTGTGTGTTTAATCATTGGAAAAAGGTTGATACAAATGTTTTCCACATTAATATGAAATATCTTTCTTTGAGTCAAATGACTTACCATAGCCTACTTTCTAAGGTGCATTTAAAACTTTTTTTTGATAAAAGTCTGCTTAAGAATTTGAAGCACCTTATAGATAAATTAGTTCTGGTTGTGCTTTACTGGTGTTGAAGGGATTTTGAGAGGTACACAGCACTCTGCCGTACGTTTGGTTTGGTGTTTTCGTGAAAACGCTACTGTGGCTAACGTGTAATGGTGTTGGACAGGACGGTTCTGTGTGTTACTCACAAGGTTGAGAGTTTGCATAGTCAAGTTTTTTTTTTAATGGTATCAGTCTGTATTTTACTTTCTCCAAACATGGTTGTAAGTTACAGTTTCTATAAATATACTAACAATTTCTAGCAGGGGTGTGTAATGACAAGAGTCTGATACGGTACGTATCGCAAAACAGGTTATATATGATGCTCATCGCAATACACCTGTCATGATACAATTCATATCACGATACACATGTCACGTATGATACATATTGCGATACAGATGACTTATATAATGTGCATTGTGATAAACCAATCATGATGCAATGCGTTTCATGACATTCCAAGATGATGCCGGAAAATATTTCACTACATTTTAAAAGTATAACTTAAAAATTATTTGAATATTAATACATTTTTCTCAAAAGTAACATTGTAAAATACATGCTATTTAATTATCAGAACATTAAGCACTGCAGCTAATGTGTAGCGAGTTACAAGCCAGTTCTAATCTAGAGTTACTATCAACTCAGTAATAAAGTCTAAGAGATTAATTTTTTAATCTTTTGTTTTCTTTAAAATGCCTTATATATAACAAAAGTTCAAAAATAGACAATTTTTTGATGGTGTGCTTCATAATCTGGTGAATTCTGGAAAGAGTCTAAGCTAGCTAAAATAAAAAATGCTAGTTGGCTACTAGACCAGGGGTCGGCAACCTGCGGCTCCGGAGCCGCATGCGGCTCTTTAAGCGCTGCCTTGTGGCTCCCTGGCACTATTTCCAAAATGTTGGAAAATGGAAAAAGATGGAGGAGGGAAATATGTTTTTGGTTTTAATCATTGTTTTAACCCCGAACAAACATTGACAGATTGACAGGATTCAGGTCTGCCGAGCGTTTCTGCATGGTGCGTTCACTGACCTCTGGACACCGGCAGCAAAACAAAGCAGTTTATCATAGAAAACATTGAACCCCAGAACTGATCCCTTATAAAATCAAGGGATTAAAAAGTCTCGCCATTTTTTTTTCCTGAAAAAACTGCTTTTTCTGAGGATTGTATAAAAATGTCAAAAGCATAGTAGCAGACTGAGTTAATGTCTGGAGTTCATTGAACACAACATGCGCAGTGATCTGTCAATCAGCTGTTCGGAGGTTTGGGGTAAATAAAGGGGGGAGGGCTGGTGCATGAGACGGAATGAAGGCGTTCGAGGTATCCCCACTAATAAAATGATTAGTGAATACAACTTTTGTGGAGTGTTCTGCTGCTGTTTTTCTGGTTAACCACCAAATAAAGAGACTTAAAACAGATGAAGTTTCGGCGTCTCCGTGCGGGAAAGAGAGAGCGGAACGCTTCATTTTTCATTATCGATTATCTCGTTATCACGAGAAAACGATTAAAAAAAAAAGTAGGGCAGGGCGCTTTCAGCGTCCGTAATTTCTGATTTTTGTCAGTATATATTTGGAATGACACTTAAGCCATTGGCTGTAGCTAGTCCGCTCCCGCAACGCAACAGAGCCGTGACTCTAGCGGTGTAAGCCCGGGGTTAGGGATATTATTGTGTTTGGTTGCTCAGAAATGAGGATAGCTGCGCTGATTTGGTGTCAAAAGAGAGAGAGAGAGAGAGAGAGAGAGAGAGAGAGAGGGGGGATACTGCTGCGTTTTACCCATGCACTGACTTGTTTGGCATTTGCACAGAAATCAAACTTAAACTGTATTCATTTGATTTTATACACTTTACCTTTTCAAAAGGCTGTTGTTTTATTTATTAATGTATGCTGCATTTTATTGTACTCTGTTGCAGATAAGGGCACGTTATGCACGTTCCATTGTTGTTTTTACGAATCCTCAAAATAAAAATGACATCAGAAATCGGATTTCTTTATTGCATTTCTTTAATTTCATCAAAGCAATGAAACAAACTGTAATTCATTAATATTGTAATGAAGTTAAACTTCATCGTACAACAGTGTCGTCACGTGGGGGATCATTCTCCACAGGATTAAATAAACATTCAATCATGAAGGTTCATCATGTATTTGTAACCAACTTAGTTATTTGATATTAGGCTTAATATAGCTAATATAGATACATACAACATGTGTTGCCTTCATTATAAGACTTTTAATTTTTTGCGGCTCCAGACAGATTTGATTTTGGTTTTTTTGGTCCAATATGGCTCTTTCAACATTTTAGGTTGCCGACCCCTGTACTAGACCCATGATGGTAATCAGCAAACAGTTTTGCAGCTTTTCCCGCATTACACTGTTTTTTGTTTTTAAGATTGTTCTTTGTGGCTTAGTGTCATTAAAAAATTATGCAATGTAATCAACTGAATATTTCTGCTCATTTCTGTCAAAACACAGATGTGTTGTTTACAGTCTCTGTAATATTTAGGAAGAATACCAGGATAAAACATACACTTTAGGGTCCATCTTCAGTCAATTTTCCAAATAAAAAATTATGGGACGCCAAAAACAATTTGGCCAAGATGTCCCATCATCCATGGAAGCATTTTTAATTGATTTAATCAGAGCTCCAGTTTTAGGTAGATTACTGCAATTGTTTGTTCATCTGTTGTTAGGGTATTAACATGTAAACTTAAAATAAATAAATAAATGTACTCATTTAATGTCTATTGACTTGTCTAGTGTATTGCAACAATTCATCTATCCAAATATTATTTTTTAAAGCAGCAACAACATGAGGTATTTAAAGATTGTAGAGAATGTGATAAACATTTTTTTTTTTCAGATGTATTGATCACTTTTAACTTTTTTTCTATGAACCTAAATGACTGAGGTAGATTCCCTGTTAGCCTTTATAGATCCAAATAATAAAGTTTCATTTGTGTGATCCTTATTAGTGTGTTTTAATCCTGGTTTTCATAGAGCTCTCTGTCTTTTTGTTGTCTTAGCTAGGTGCAGTCATGTTAACCAGCTTTTATAAGGTTGTATTATTGATTGTAAGGCTAACAAAGCTCTCTATTGTTCTTTGTTTTTATGGTAGAAAATCTGTATTTCTTAAGTTATTGCAATTTCCCCTCCGTGGGACTAATTAAAGTTTTCTTAATTTTAAAGCAAAATGATCATCCTCCAATTGCAAACATTGTTATTTGTTATCATTATTCCTTCATGGAGTCTCTGATATGAAATACTTTGTTGTATATTTGTCATTTCAGGTTTTTGTGCTGCTTTTGTAGAAATAAAGTAACTTAAAAGTAGTTCAGGTCTCATTTAACTCATTACCTTTTTTAGAAAATAAAATTAAAAGTTAAGGGATTATTTTTGAGGAACAATAAATAATATGTAATCCGCTGACGTGTGGAAGTAACTTGGATCTTGGCATCTAAAAGGACAAAGAAAAACAAAAGAGGGATTTACTTAGAGATCTACTGACACTTCATCTGTGGAAAACTTTCTTTGAGTTTTTTCTAAGTCGCCCCTTAAAGGTGTTTTTAACATGTTATACTAACATATCTCTGATGATAAATGACGTGCAGAAGGAAAATCAAGCTTAAAATTCTACTTTTGAGAATGACTTTATTCAAATTGTTCTAAATCAGAAGCAGACAAAAAAAAAAAGAAGAAGTTTGACATATTTGTAGTAATAACTTATGCATCACCTCGTTGGTTTTGGTTTTTGTCGTCCGAGCCGGTATCTGGCTCCAAGTTGTACGGCGGGATAGCTTTTGTATATGTAGCACCGATAATGTTAGCTTGAGGTTGTGAGGGGCTGCAAGCTAGCAGTAGCTATCCAGGGGTGTTCAGATCCAGGCCTCGAGGGCCGGCCTCCTGCAGGTTTTCCAGAGATCCTACCTTATCTGCTTCTAATCACCTGGATCAGGTGTTTTGGAGCTTCAATGGCAAGTTGGGTGGAAAACATCTAGGACACCTCGAGGACTGGATTTGATGAAGCAGATTGATAACGGGAAGTGGAAGGAGGTTTACTCTTCAAAACTCTGATGTCAATTTCTGACAAACTCCTGCTACTCTGTAGAAACTACAGTCTAGAAAACAATTTGATTTTGGCTAAAATAGCATCTTCAAGACAAACGAGAACCGTTTAATAATAGATCAATACATGATTGTGAATGGATTTTAACCAAAATTTGTATTTGAAATTGAAAGCTTGAATCCTGTGCAATGATATTATTTTGTGTGAGAGCACATTTGTGTGTGGTTGCACTGTGAGTGTGCAGTTTTATGTCAGACTGAATGTTCATACTTGTGTTTAGTCTTCATACATTCGATTGTGTCATACTGTGTGTGTTGAAATAAAGTTTACTCTGTGCATGGGTGGCAGAACTTTTTGCTGCATCTTCCAGAGCTTCAGCTGCTTTAACGCCTGCCTGCAGGAGCTGCTGTTCGGGCCCATTTTTTCCCCCAGTCTTTGTTGCTCTCCGAGTGGATGCACTCTTTTCACTGGTGTCCACTCTGTATGTGTGTGTTGTCCTGCATGCATTGTCTCTGTTGTGTATATCTAATCCCCAGGTCCCGGGGGCTCCAGGGGAACAGCTGAAGCAGGGGCAGCAGTGGCTTGTCAGCCTGAGGCTCCCGCTGCTCCTCTCCCTTTCACTGCTCCCCATATGGTCCTGCAGCGCAGGGTCCCCGAGGGCCTGTTAGCGCCGCACCACCCAGGCCTGCGCCCTGCCACCAGGCCCCTCTCGCCTCCTGTCTCACCCCAGCCATCACCCTTTCGTTTCCTCTACTCCGTCTCCCTTTGAGGTTCCCCTCCTTCCTCTTTGTTTGATTGTCTGGATCATGTCTCAGTGTGAACCCACATCTTCCCCGCTTGTTTTATTGTCTCACTTTAGCTATCCTTGCTTTTTTTTTTTTTTTTTCTCTCTGCATTTTAATAGATGTGTCTTTTCTTCTCTGCCTCATCTGTCTCTTATTTCTTCTGGCCATGCCCTCTTCTGCGATGCAGCGAGGTTAATATGAGGATTTATGGCTCCCATTAGGTACATGAATTATCTACTTTTTCTTTCCTACAGGAAACTTTTTAGAGACATAGTGAACACAAGCCAACGCTCGGTTCATAAAGTTAATGCAGCATGGTCCAGCCAGTGGCCCTACAACAATTCACCCCCCCCTGCTTGACACACATCCCACAAGATGATGCTCATTGTGTCTTCCAAAAGTGATTTAGACTCTGCAGACCTCTCTGCAAGAAAGCACCTCCGTTTACCTCCACCCCGGAGCCCAGGGTATTTCTAAATCAGCTGTCACTGCCTCTCGAGGATTACCAGGGATTCATAGATCAGCACGGGGAGTGCTGATCCACACAAGTTATTACGCAGATCATAAAACACCATCTCTGGGATTTGACTGTTTGGTTGTACATGTTCGCGCTGCTGCTTGTGGGAGATGTTTTTTTTTTTTTTTTTTTTTTTTTTTGAGAGTCTTTGCACAAGAGGAAGCGGGCGTACGATGCTCTTTGTTGTTGTCTTTTTCATTTTTCAAAGGCACAGATCTGATTTGACTGGGACTCCTCTCACTCCGGCACATGACTAATCCTCCTGAAGGCAGACGGGAAGCTGGCGGAGATTTGGAGTCCCTCCACATGTGCACAGTTAGAGCTGTTTATCACCTTCTGATCCAGACAGCGGCCTGATTTAGCCATCCAGTTTTGTCAGACTAACTCTGTTTTTGTTTGCTGGTGTCTGAATTCTCCACTTTTCTCATCAATTATTAATCTTTAAAGGAAAAAAAACACAAAAACACATGCCTCACCGGGCTTAGAGTTAGTGTATCCACAAATTGAGTCCTAGCGCCCTCTATTGTTAGGACTCAGACAGTGTTTGACCAAACTACCTCTCATTTGGACTCCTATTAAAATGTAGATTTTCACATGTTTATTAGGGATTCAAACCTAACCGGACTGCAGCGCACAGACTTCACGCGTCTGAGCTCATGCAATGATCATCTGCGTTCGTTCCGTTCCCGCTCTGCCTGCCCATGTGTTGAAGCATCTTCGGGCAAGACACTTAACCCCGCATTGCTCCCGCGGCCTTGCTGGCGCTGGTGCATGGCAGCTCTGCCTCTATCCCCGCATGTGTGTGAATGGGACGAGGATTTATAGTTTTGGAGAGGGGTAAAAATAGACACCATTTACTGATGTTAGGTCTGCAGCTGTTGATTAAAGCTTTTATCAAGTATCCGTAGAGGTCATGCTACAAATGATGATGGTATTCCAAGTAATGTAATTACTAAGTCAAATGGATCATCAAAACGACGCAAAAAAATAACAATTTTAGGTTGCAATAACATATTTTGGCATTTTGAAGTGTTAAAACACGTAATTTCACAAAATATGACTTAAAACATCTTTGAATTAATGTAATAACAGTATAATTCAACTGTTTTTGCATATTATAACAAATAAAAAAGCCTCAAACTAAATTTAAAGAAGACACTAACAAAAAGAATCAAGAAAATATGGGGATATAAAATTGTATTTTTTTGTAATCTGATGGTGAGGAGCAACTAAAACAGAAGTTAAAAAAAATGAAGAAAGAGCAGCATTCTATTTCACTTCAGTTTATTAAAAAAAATCAATTTATCACTAAAGATTATCTGAAAGAGCTACATAAAAAACCAAAGAACATCAGGCAGACATTTATAGATTATGACTGTTGTAATCCAATAAATCTGTAAAGAACAGTCTAACAAATGAAATAAATATTTATATTTATGTTTCCCAGAAATTGTATAAATTACACTTTTTTTTAATCAAACGTTTATGGCCCATTTTCAGTTTGGGATGTAATGAATCCCTTAAAAAAAGTACAAATGAGGCAGTATGCTTGAAGTTTACTTGTTATGTATTATATATACTACATATTGTAAATTAAAAAGGATACTATTTGGTATAAAGAAGTATTCAGGCAGTAAAAGTCCCATACTACATGTATATGGTCTAAAGTAGACTTACTATGTTTATACTTTAATTTATGGTAAAGTAGTACTTTTTACTTAGGGGATCTTCAGTTAGTAAGTCATTAAGTCATATGACCTCATGATCTGAATCTTAGATGTATTTGTATTCATGTGTTTGTGTCTCTAATGATCATTGTAGGTGTAAACTTTTTTTAAATACTTTCACAAACCCCATTTATGCAGGTATGACAGGATTTCCATCATAATTTAACTCAGGGACCTCAAGACACAGATGCTCAGCAGCAATCTATTCTTTTCAACCAAATGGACCTGCTATTGATGTTTTTATAAAAATGCTTTACTGCTGGGACCATTTTGTTTGTTATGTAATTATGCTTTTAAGGAAGCTGGAATAGTTGCAGATGCAGCAAATGAACACTCCACATCTGTCACACACACACACCTCTGTCTCGTTTTTAGATCAGTGAGTGTCATTTCCTAAAAAGTCATCAAATCTGTTCAGTTCAGTTTAGAAAAACGAAATGCAAAGAATTAAGAGACATGGCGACAGGATGACCCCGAAACAGTCTTTTTTGAAGGACTACAGTGACATGTAGCGAGCTTTAGGGTTAACATGTGAAAGGAAAAGAAAAAAAACATTTAAAGTTGGTTTTTAACTGAAATTTAAAAATATATTTAATTGGTAATAAAATAATTACATGTATTCATATTTCTGTTTTTACTAATTTCGTTAGATCTTTCTATTTCAATTTTAGTGATTCGTCTCCATCTAGTCAGGGTTATGTATTTATTTAATTTTCCTGTTATCAATCCATATTTTTTATGTATGTCATTCCTTTTCTATTGGTTTTTACTCCAGCCTTTTCCTCAGAGGAATCCTCCACACCAGTGCTTGAGCCTCCTCAGTGGACGGGGTCGCTGCAGTGGGATCTCCTGGGTGGGTGGGGGTGGGGACATTGTGTGTGCTTTATATTTTTTTTGTATAGGTATTTTTTTTTTTTTTTTTGGTGGGGGGTTAAATTTGAAAAAGTTTTTACTATGTAAAGAATCTAAAGTTTACTAATACATTTACTAATAAAGCTTGAACTTATTTGATAAGAAAAGGAATGAAGCATCACTTTATCATTATTATTATTATTATTATTATTGTTGTTGTTGTTGTTGTTGTGAGAAGCACTACATTCCAGACTTCAAATCACTAGTCAGGAAAACAGCATCTTCATACAATTGCAATTAATAACGATAGAATAATTTTCTATCTATAATTTTTACAGAAGCTGTAAAAACTTGTGATTACTTCATTGTGGCTTAAATCTCCACTTTATGTCGAGTCAGCATCTTTTGTGTATTAAAATAAACCCTAATAGGTAAAATATTCCCTAAAAAGAGTGAGCATAGATATACCTGTCCAGAGTGTGCGCCTTCTGCTTCATGACAGCTGGGTTTGGTCTAGCAAAGGTCTCTGAGTAGAAGCTATAGAAAGTAAATCAGCAGGTTAAAAAAAAAAAAACACACACACACACACACACACACACCAGCCCTGAGCAGCGGAAGCAGATCGACTGGGAAATGCTCCACTCTGCTTCTCACTTTGAAACTCAATCTCTCTGGGTGCCCGTGTTGTGTCTCTGAATGCAATTTCCTCTGCTGCATTCATGCTGTCATCAGCCACCTCTCTTAAGTTTTTACGTCTCAGCGCGACGCTGCCTTCATCCACTACAGCCCTCCTTCCTCGCCGTCCCCTCCTCCTCCATGTGGAGGGCTCCAGAAGAGCCTGCAGCTGCCTGAGGTCCACCCCCCACCCCAGCCCCCGACCACCACCCCTTCTGTGCTGAGGGCTCAGCGGCGGCGGCTGGGGGGGAGGCGGGGCTCTGGATCCAGCTTAAAGAAAAGCAGGCAGATCAAGGAGGAGAAAAAAGTAAGGTATGATCCTCTCTGTGAACATTCCCCACCAACCACCCACATATCCCGGCCGACTTCTCCCACTTTCTATACGTCGCTCCTCCTGCACCTCCTGCTCCCCTCTTTTCCGGTTAATCTGGCTGCTACTGTTTGACATAACTGGTTTCAGATGCAGGATGAAGCCGACGCTTCATAAAAAAAACTTCATCCTGTTAAAAACCAAAGAAACACAAAGTTGGGAGGTCAAGACACTGGAACACGGTGGTTATAAGATACTTTTATATGCAGTTTTTTAACAAAAGAGCTTATATTGTTGCTACAAATAATAACAGACCACATTGATCTATGTTAAACCAGCAACAAGTTCCCTTTTTTTCATTTATTAAAACAAATTCAGGGAGTTTTTTCTTACATCTAAATGAACACATTCACTTCTCTTTGGTTGTTGGCCTCCTGACGGTGTCAGACGGGGCCGAGCAGACAGCAGCGCCGGGAGTTCACCAGCTTTCCTCATGTGGAAGGAAGACGACTGCAGTGATCGCTGCTGGACCAGAATAGAGCTGCTGGAGTGAAGTGGACTAATTGAAGGACTGGCCGCTGGCCTGAGCACAAACACCTGTGTTTGTTTGAGTTATGGCCAACACGTGGATATCTGGATTTGTTTTTATAATGGGTTATTGAACGATTATTATAGCATGTCGAGACTTGTTTTCATTGACTTTTCACTCTAATTCCAGCCTGAGTTTAGTTGTTTTCTTAATTACTTAAATACTTTGGGATATTTATGGTGACCAATCTGACATTTAATTAAATTAATTTTCAGGAAAAAATCAAGTATTTTTGCCTAAAACCTAAAAAAATGTGAAAAATACATATGAAATTCTTCATATTGACAGGATTCTCTTTTTCTATGTTTTTCTAACATACAAATGAAATAATAGAAGAAAAAAAAGATATTTAAAAGGCTAAAAAATGAAGGTAAATGTGAAGCTTGATCTGAAATTTTATTTTAAACAGCCAATGGAGAGAGACTTTTTTATCAAAATAAAAATTGAAAAAAGACATTGTTATGTATGATGCAGCTTTAATGAGCTGATGTGGAATCTCTGCCTCTCATCTATTGGACCTGCTGTTCTCCACGTTATGGCTGGGAATTGCCAATAATTTCCAAAATCGATTTGATTCCATTCACCTGAGCCTGGATATAAACAAAACTGAACTGAATTGAATCGGGTTCAATTCCGAATTTTTTCGATCCTCTAAATTCAATTCGATTCAGTTCAATTTTGATTTTACATGCTGTAAAACTTAATAGTGAAATTAAAATGAGATTGTTATTAGCGTACACTGTTACATGGATTCTCAAACAGAGAAGCTCCAAAGATTGGTGAATTGGTGGTCACTAGGTGATGATGGCACTATAGAATTACACCTTGTTACAGAAGAAGAAGAACGTATGAGGAAAAAACACTGCTTTCAATAACAAAAGTTACTTTAAATAATATTTATTTTGAATAGTTTTGAAATTCATACCAGTGAGTTCATAAGAATGTTCATTTAGTCAGTAATGTATGTTTTCTTTGACACAGCGTTAGCATTAGCCGTCCAATGGGAACATAAAGCTAGCAGACTTTAGAATAAAGCACCAGAAAGATTTCTGCTTTTATGGAGCGATTATTGATCTATTAAGCTGAGATCGATTCAGATCGATTAATGGATTTTATCAACCCAGCTCTACGTTAACTCTTAAAACTGAATCTTAAGAGAGTAAAGAGAGAACCGTTTCAAGAAAACTCAGTGACTGTTTTTCAATAGCAAAAGTTTTAGAAAACACATCTTAGTGAATCGTATTTAAAATAAGATTTTTTGGTAAGACCATTTCCTTAGCCCATAGAAAGATTATGTAAAGCACCTAAAGTTAATGATGGTAGAACTTTTGAATTATTTCAGTGAGGCCTGTTTTAGCAGTGCAGACAGCACATCATTAGATTGGTTCATTTCCAATGAAATAATGAATGTTTAGTGTTGGGAGGTGTTATTTTTCGAGGCAGCATGAAGGAAAGTTATTCACATCTGAACAAAAATGCAAAACATTTTTGGTAGACCAACAGAAAAACTGTAAAAAATGTAAACATGATGATTTTTTTATTCTGTTCAATTAAATTCCATTTTATTTAGCCCAAAATCACAAAGAAAATTAGCCTCACTGGGCTTCATGCAGGTAATTTTACAGAAGCACAAGTTAGTCATAAAATATGAAAAAACAGCGAAAAACTAAATAAAACTGGTTATCTCTGGTTAATAAAACTCCTAACATATCAGCACAATGTCAGATCCAGAGCTGAAAAAGTCAAATTAAATATTTTTTTTATAATTCTATTCCATTCTCAATACAGTCATTTGCATCAGCTACTTGTGTTTTTTTCTTGAAGTATCAGGAGTCAGGTTTCACTGTCCTGAAGGGCCACATGTTAATATCATTTATATGATGCCATTCAGTATTATTCAACGCATCCAGTCCTCTGCGTGTTGCAGTCACCTCCTCCTATTGGTCTGCTTGTCTTCGTGGCTGCACCTTGTCCGGCTTCACTCTATTTCTCCATGTTCCATTTGCAAGGTGTGATATTGCTTTAATTGTGCAGAAACATGTGGAGAGATCAGACATATCTCAGGGGATTAGAAGGAAAGCCGGGAGTTTGTGCGACTGGCAGCCTGTGTTTGGAGCAAAGGGTCTGCTGGGAATGAATGTAGTTAGTGTGACCCCTGACCTTGCGAGCTGTTGATGTGGAAGCCGGCCAGGAGGGGTCCAACAGAACGCTTTTGTTAATCTCATTCAGGGCTCCCTGTGAACTGCGGGCAGGAGGAAAGCTGGCAGATCAGACCTGTGGAATGCAGAGCTCTTTATTCCCATGCTTTGGAAACAGAGGTGGGCCTTGGAACTATAGCAAGGCTTCTTTAGCTGAGCCTCCACAACTCAGCTCAATCGACACTGACAGTTTCCTGGCTTGACCCTGCCAACTGGCAAAGCAGCGGTGCAGGAGGGACAAATGAACCCCACCAAGGCTGTAAAGGCCACGGTTCCTAACAAGCCACCGCAGTGGTGCGCCACTGTTTAAAGAGTTGCAGTCTATACATTCAACAGCCTTTCTGCATTATTAGGACAGCAAAAATGGACACAGACCCGCAAGATCACTGAAGCAACATGCTGTCATTGTGATCACCTCTGAATAGGTCAAAACACACAACTTCTATCAAAGAAATCAACAAAAGTCTTATGACGTTTAATTATTCTGGCTCATCAGCAGAAACTGACTTTTACTGTCTATGACTACGTAAGATAAGATAAAATGAGATGAGATAAGCCCTTATTTGTCCCACAGTAGGGAACATTAAATGTTGCGGCATTACAGACAGAAATAATAGAGGAGGATAATTATGTATAGATTAAAAAAAGAGTTAATTAGCTGCTTATTTACATAAAATAAGAGTTAGAGAAAACAAAAGGAAATACACTGGGGTAATAATAATGTAGACAAACTTTTACATTACGTAATGTAGACAAAACTTTTGTATTCAGATAATATTTTGTTTTTATTTTTAGTGGTGTAATATTTGGTAAGGCTAGGAAATACTGAGCATTTGGGTATTGATCCAATACTGATCAACATCGCTAATATCAATACCAATATCCATATTTTTTGTAAATGTGGTGGATCTGACTTGAACCCCAAAATCTCAATTGTTTTTAATTTTTAGGAAGTTTCACTTTTTTTAATTATTTGATGAACATAGAAACAGAATTGGTATAATATTTTCAATTTAAATGGTAAATAGTTTATTAAAATAAAAACTTCCTTACATTAAATCAAAAGTGAAGAAGTGAATGCAAACAGTCTACAAAGCAAAAAACAAGAAACAAACAAATGTTACGTTTAGCAGTGTTTGCCCCTCCTCCTTTGCTCTCACCTGGTTGCCACAGCTGCTTTATGTTTTGTAATCATTATCATAGTATTTATTACGTCTTTTGAGTTTTTGGTGTCGCAGAATCTTGTCTGGTTGCCTTTGTTTGCGTCTCTTTTCTGGGTACTATTAAATATTAGTGTTTTCATTTCCCATCTGTTTTGTGTTCTTCCTGCTCCTGGGTTCCTTTTTCCACCTGACGCCGTAACAACAAAACAAAACAAAAAAGTAACTGTGATACAAAATAAATCAAAATGTTTATCTATTACTAAAAATGTATTTGGCAAAAATATTCTTTGACAGACCTTATTTCTTTCATCTTCTGGTCATGCCCATTGCAAAAGTTTGATTCTGGTTCTGGTTAAACATCAAGCTTTACTTTTATTCTTAAAACGCAAACATCAGTGATGTCCGATGATGGCTAGCATTTCCTGTTTCCTATTTTGCTCAATTTTTTAACGTTTCATTTTTATTTCTGGAAATATTTTTGTTTTGTACATTTTTTTTTCTTAGAATTTGGTTTCTGAAATGTTATGTTGTTTTTTATCATTAGATTTTTTTTCCATTTTGATCTCCAATATGTTTTGGCTTTGATTTTTTTGTTGACATGTTTGGCACTTCAGGGCCACCGTACAATGAAAATTAGCCTCTAGAGTTGTTTTGTTGTTTTATCATTTGGATGTTTTGCCTCTTTACTCAAAATCAGAGGGAAAAGTCCATGTTGTACCTCGCTTACTGAATCTGTACAGCCATTTATGAAAGTTTTTATCAAGGTAACAAAGGTCATAAATAACTGCAGCAGTAGATTGATGCAACTTGATTCAGGATAAATTGATTCCAACCGTTGAGGACGTCTTCTGTTTATACATCTGGTACTTTTTCTCAGACATTACAGGATTAGCAGAACAGAAACCAATGGCTTCATGATCAAAATTAAGCTTCTGTAAAATGTAATAAAAACATTCTTCCAAACTTTCACCAGCAAAACATTTAAAGACAGAAGCGCAGAAGCTGCTGAGCGAGCGACCAGTGCTGCATTCAGGACATAAAGAGTGAGCTTACTAAGGACCAGTGTGAACCCTTCGAGGGCCCCCATAAACCTCCTGAATCACTTTGGAAACCTCTTCTCTAAAGGTTGCAACTATGGGTATTAGACAAGGGCCTCAATCCCAAAGCATACACTCACACTCACACCCCCTCACACACAGGGGGCATTAACTACTCACTGGGTAGCTAGATCAGTCCAGATTAAATAAGTAGACCCCTTCACTGGTCTGAATAGAAAACTGCTGGATACTAAGTGGTTGTCTTTAACGTTAGTGAATGTTCAGGAATTAACTAGCCAAACATGTGAGCATTCTCACGCAGAGTTTGTAATATTTGTCGAAGGGAAAACTTCAGCATCAACAATCAGCTACGGTCCCCTGTTTTGCGTTTCAACAGAAGCCGGGCCCACAGACAGGAAGTGGAAAAGTCAAGCCTTTAGGAGGCGAGCTCCTCCCACTTCCACTGCCTGGCCAGTCAGCTGAGGCTGCTGCTCAGCAGCGGCGGGGGAAATACCTGCCGGTCAACACAATGGTGCTGCTGGGATTACAGGCCCTCCTGCTGCGGAGCAGCATGGCAACGGAGGAGAAGGTGGAAGGGGAGACACGTCCAACAGCTTCATTTTTAGAAACTCAATTGGATTTGTTCAAAGATGTGTGGAAGTTTAAAAAAACTATTTTTTGGTAGCTTTTTAATAGACAAAAAATAAGTAAGCATATGAAAAGAATTTTAGAAGAAATAACTTTTTTTAAGATGTCGTCATATTTAAAGAGATGTAACAGAAGTTTAATTAAATATGATTTATTTATGTTTATAATCATAAGCAGTCTTGTCAATCCAAAACCCCTTTAAGAAACCTGTAATTTAGATCTGTCTCTGGCTGCTTTAGAGAGACCCTAATAACTATATGCTGTAAAAGACCCACTCCACTGAAAATTGAGTTTTTGTTGTTTTCTACATTTTTCTCATGATGATATATGAAGACTAATAAGATTCAAACTGAGTTCTGAGTATTTCTTTATTCAAATCAATGTAAATTAGGAAAAGATGACAAAAAACCTGTTAATTCTTACGTGAAAGCTGGTCCAGCCCAGTTTTAAAGAATGAAAACAAAAATCCGCTCACGATCAAAAATTTATGTAGATCTGGAAAGCTGTCTGCATTCTGCACAGGAGACACGGCAGGAAGGAGGTTGATTGACAAGGTCAACAGCCAATCAGGACGAAGAGCCCAGTGTCCTGTATTAAGCTGTCAGGAAGAGCATTCCATGGTTCAAAGACAGGTTTCTCTGGTGTTGGACGGCTTTTCATTTCACTCTAATTGTTTTGGGATCCATGGTCTGCGACACACCCGCTCGTGTGTGTGCGCCAGCCACCCAGCATGGCGCCACGCTCTCTGTGGATCACGCAAATATTCGTTTCCAGAAGTGTTATAATGTAATATTGGTTGTGCAGCTTTTTGTGTTGGACAATGTTAGAAATACCTTTCATGAGTGTACTGCAACCATATAAAAAAAAAAAAAAGGCCATTTCTTTGCATTTTTGCCCATTTTTTTTGAAAGACTCCTGGGAGCCACCTTGGGGGCGCTAAAGAGACGCATGCGGCTCTGGAGCACATCTAGATTATTTCAAGAAGAAGGTAAAGATGAGCAAAGCTACAAGTGGAAGTGAGCATGAAGACGTTAATTACTGAGATCAACCCTGAAACTTGATCAGACTGACCTCGTGTTTGAGTGTTGCACCATGGGAAATGGATGGCTGATCTATGGGTTGCTGTTTTAAATTTTCCTATTGGAAAAGTGCTCATGTGCATGTTTTGTCTATGTTGTTTTTGTACATTAGAGTCCATGTTACTTTCCTAATAATGCTGATTCTGAGCTTAACAAACTAAGACATCTATATAAAAAAGTTAAATCAAAGGTATCTGCTTTTAAACTGGATTTTCATTTGTCAGAAACAATATAAAAAGTAGTGTTTAGGACATGGTCACAGCATCTCTCTCTACAGGGGTCATCCCATCTCACCCCTTCAAAGTGCACCCGAAGACGCCCGTTCCACCTCGGATTCCACTCCGAGAATACCTCTGAAGGCGCATCAGAGACGGAACAAATATTAGGCTGTTGCAAAGCGGCAGTTTCATGGTGCACAGAAGACATGAAGAAGAGCGCGATAAAAGGGGCTAAAGACTGCTGTAATACACCCATCAATGGATGCACACAGACACTCTCACATGCACAGTCTGTGCTGTTTCTATACAGTTATTGCACGACAAAAGCACAACCAAGGTCTGTTGTTGTACCACCACTACTTCCCAGACGCCTGTTCTCACAGAGCCCCCCAGTATCGGACACGCAGGTGGACCGAATAAAATATCAAATTTGGAGAACACTTAGCGAGCCGGTAGAGCTAGAATGTTTTTATATATTATTTTAATTCTGCAAGCGACAGGTTGTAGCAAACACTTGAACCACAAGGGGAAATGAAGGTGAAGTAGGTAGCAGGGACGTCGCATGGATTTTTCCCTTTTTCAAACCTCTCCACAGCGTGCACAATGTGGAAAGAAGCTTGTTTTTACGTGATGAGTGCACGCTCATTGTGTGCACGTTCATTGTGTATAGCCAGTTAGAAATGAGGAAATTGGAGAATCAGAGCCTAGTTTGTGAGGACGTCCTACAGGCACTTACGTATACACAGCACATGCGTGCAGAGTATGCACACCTTATGAATGACTAGCTGAAAGACTCCGTACGACAGCACAAACTGTATGTCATAAGTATACAAATACTTCATGATACAAAATGCACAATACAACAGAACACACGTCTGTTACTGCTGAGCATTCCTGTCACACTATACAGCTGTAAAATGCAACTTCTATTGTAAATTTACTTTGCTTAAATTTGTAGTCAATTCATTTTGGTGGTTCTCTGTGTTTTGTTTACTTCCTGGTTCCTTAGGAGCACTTCCTGTATCCAGGAAGTTCAGTAAACCCGCCTATTGTTTTGGTTTCCTTTGAAAGGCCTGTTTAAAATTCAAAATGTTTTATTTTTGTTTCGTTTAAAGAAGAGGCGGAGCCAACCACCTATAATAGAGGATCTCTTTTCAAGATGAAGACTAGAGCTGGGTTGAAAAAATCGATTCATCGATTTGAATTGATTTAAGCTGAATAGATCAATAATCGATTCACAAGTTATATAAAACGATTTAGCACATAAAGCTAAAGTCCGCTAACTTGATGCTAACTTTAAATAGAATTTCCCATAGGATGGCTAATGCTAATACTCGGTCAACCAAAAATGGACATTGCTGACTAAATGAACATCTTTACCTACTTACAGGCATTCATTTTCCAAACTCCTTTAAGAAAGTATTTTTCATAGTAACTATTTGTGGTCTAAAACATTGTTTTTTTTTCCTTATGCTGCTGTCTTCTTCTTAAATAAGGTGCAGTTCTAAAGCGTGATCGCCACTTAGTGGCCAAACTGAAACGCCCTCCAGGAGAAGCAGAACAATGTTTACTACGTTAATGATTTTAACATTTTAGTTAGAACTTTAGAGAAATTCATGTGACACTGTATGCTAATAACAATCTCATTATTTTACTAATAAATTTTACAACATGCAAACTGTATCAGACTGATATAAATACATTCAAATTATATAGTAGATATTTAATGTATTTTTTAAAAATGTGTATAATTGTGTAAACTTAAAATTTGATTAAGTTGAATTGAATAATCAAAAGAATCGAAATAAATCGGAATCGAATCGATTCATGCTGCTGAATTGTTTCTGGAAATTATAATTGATACCCAGTCCTAATAAAGACCTCATTTGTTTACATTTTTAAGAAAGACAGACCTGATGGGGAGAATACACGCTGCATTGGGTAGGAAATGTATATATTGTGGATGTAATGCAGCCCTTGACCCACACTCCAGACCAGGTGGTGGTAATGCACCATTCTGTTGTTTGCCAACTGTCATAAAGTAAAATAGAGGAAGAAGATGGATGCGTACTTTGTGTTGTATAGCCTTCATGGTGCTGCACCGATGGTCTCTTCCCACCTACACTGTTCCCAACTGATGTTTCTTACATTTTTTCCCCTTAAAAATGCTGCCTTTCACATTTGTGGTCACATAAAGAAGCTCCATGGAGTCTGGTGGAGATTTTCGTTCTCAGTCCTGCTACCGTAAGTATTGTATGAAACTCACAGAAAAAATCCAGTGATGCTGATTTGACCACAGAAATGTGAACGGCGGCTCATTTGACTGCAGTCAGTGTGAAGATACCATCTTCTCTTCTCCAGAAGCTGAACTAGACACGCTAGCCGGACCAGATGAGGGTTTAGTGCATGTGCAGCAGAAAGAAGATCATTCATTCAAACAGTCTGTCTGGGACAGTTTGATTGACAGAGATTTAAAAAGAGAAATACTTGGAAATGCAAAAACAAAAAAATTTCTTATCACCTTTGTTCTCTTTCATAAGAAAAATGCCACACATACTGTACATGTTAAAAACTCAAAAACACATGATTTTCATCAAGGTGGGCTTTACGGTGACTGCTCGAGACTCAAGGGAACACAAGGACACTAATAATGTTTTTGCAGTTGTGGAAAAACTGATGTGAAATAGTCCAACATGAATTCCAGGGATGAAGCAGACACTGCTTTATCCAGGTCTACGTAGCACATCAGTTCTATTGCACAGCGGCTGACAATTCTTAACTGTGACTGAAAGCCTACGGCCAAAAGAAAAGGTATCGTACTGATTTTATGCCTGGTTGCTGGGATTCATGCTGCAATGTGCACAATGAAACGAAAAATGAGCATTTCATGCCTGAGAGGGACATGTGTGCTCCACTGCTCCCTCAACCTGGTCGTGTGGTGTATCGAGGAGCACAAAGACTCATAGGCAAACTCAGTGTGTCTAGTTTTGTTTTTGAACTAAATATTCTATGTTGGTGACTGATTATTTAGATTTTTGTTTCTCTTCTCTTAACCTTAGATATTCACTTTAATTCCAACCCAAAAAATAGTTCTTAATTGAGCTGATTGGTTCTTCAGACACCTGACAGTCAAAACTAGAACTGTTATGTGCCATTACTATTTACAAAATAAGACACAGATTTATTTTATTAAATAAAATGTCACCATGTAAGCACATTAACATTTTTTTAAGTAATAAAGCAATTAAAATATAAATACAATAAAGTCTGTGCTATAGCCCAGCTAACAAAGGACTGAAGAAGTTAGTGAATAGATCTTTTTTGTGCTAGCTTGTATTGTTTCGTGCAAAACTATCCTTTTCTTAGGGTGGTGAAACAAATTTGGCTGTGCCTGCTTGCCCTCTTATGCCGATGCGAGTGATTTCCCAGTTGGTGTCATGAAGCATCGAGCAGAACAGGCTCCTGAGCTGAGCCCATACTCGTCCTGTCATGCCTGTCTCCTGACTTCCTGTGCCTCCTCTCCAAATGCCCTCAGTCTCTCCTCTTTTTGGCGCTCTTGTGCCATCCCTTCATGGTCCACTTCACCAATGGATGTGTTGGAAAACAGCATCCACGTGTGTTCATGGGCTGCGGCTGCAGCATTTTTACAGAGGTAACACATCACTGGCCGTATCACGTGTGCCATTATGAAACCAGAGTGAATTGTAAATAGTTTGAAGACATAATGTAAATGAAAGTTGTATTATCCATGCTTTTTAGGTTCTATTTCAGACGGCTTTAGGGCATCGTTATGTGTGGCTGCTATTGGATTCACGGATGAAATTACAGCGAGAACTGTAGTGAATCCAGGATGAATGGCAAAGATCAGCCTAGTTGTTTTCTGCCACTGTAGCCGTTGTTAAAGGAGTCTTATGCCATTTCTTAGATCAGGGATCCCCAAACTACGCGGGTTTTGGCTAAATTAGACACTTTTCCAGTTTTTAGGCTAATTTGACATTTAACTAATATTTCAGCTACAGCTTCAGGTTTTTAGGGTAATTGGAAGTTTATACTTTTTTGGCTAATTTAGAATTTTTTAAGTTTTGGCACTTCGCTAATATTTTAGCTAGCTTTCAGCTTCAGCATTTTCAGCTATCAACGTCAGCGTTTTCAGCTATCAGCTTCAGTTTTTTTAGCTATCAATTTAAGCAAATTTAGCTATTAATCTATCGCAGGTAAAGCTATATATCTTGTTTTTAAAACGTTTTAGCATAATTTCTTCTGTGAAAATTACAGACATGAATTATTTAAAATTTGGCTGTGTGTAGCTTTTTGAAAAACCATAAATCTTTACATTAGGCTGTGATTGTTACACTTTTTCTTTTAGCTTACAAACCGACCCCAGCCCCATATCTCAAAAAAAAACAGTTATGTGGCCCTAACAAGAAAAAGTTTGGGGACCTCTGGCTTAGATGAATACTCAGCTCTGATTGGCTGTAGAGTGACAATAGATACCTAAAAAAGGAGTTTGAGTCACACAGCCTGAATGTTCTATATTATTGCGCTGGCCTCCAATTGGTAACCAGAACGAAACTTGGAACATACATTCGGTGGACAGACGTTATTCCAGTTTGTGACAACAGCAAGACAATAGAGAGATCTCTGTCCTTCAAATGGCTCTATGATGGACATGACAGAAGCTCTTCTGAATTTTATCCCAAATGATAATTTTAAATTTAATTTTAAAGCAATCATTGTTTGTCTTGATTAAGTTATTAATTGGTTCAGAGTAAATTCGTACTTGTAGATAATTTCATTATTAATAATTAAATGATCTAGGCTGCTGGGTAGGACACTTGTACTGACATCTAAAAAGGATAGCACATAATAACAGTTTATTGATACACATTTAATGATCAGAGTGAATGGTTGATAATTTATTGCAAAAAAAAAGTGATCTAGGAAAGTACTTGTCGACTTAGTCTCTCATGATCTGACAAAAACAAGCGTTAAGAGGTGAACTCTGAAATCATGCCTCTATCACTTAATATGACATTAAATATATGTATCACTGTCCTCCACTGTGGGAAAGTGAGGTCGGTAGCTGTTATCATAACAACAAATCAAATAGTCCACTTCTCATCAAAAAATATTCAAACATACAAATTAATAAGATTAGGTATAAATTCAAAGTGTCCATTATCAGAGATGAATGAGCTTTACGGAAACAATCGTCTGAAATGAAGCAGCAGACGATCCATTTATTTCTGATCATGCACAATTTGTCAGGATTATCCCATACTTTTACCGTCTGCATTTGGTAGGTTAATAAGAGTTATATAAAAGTTGAACAGAACAACTGACTGAGGGGAAATCTTATCTGAAATCCACCCCAACATTTGATATTGACTGTATATAGAGATGGGCACAGCCAGGTGTGATGTCACACATAGAAAATACCCCGTCTCCAGTTCCAGGGAGATGAAGTCAATTCAATCGTCATTTTTCCATGATTCAGACCCTGTCATTTGGAACCAGTTGACAGGGATTGGTCTGAGTGGTCAACATTTTTTTTTGCGACTACAGTCACCAATCAAGAGTGAGCTTGTTCAAAGTCGACACCCCTTCCACTGAAAGCGTCTTGGGAGAATCTGTCAATCAAATCTTTGAGGTGGAGCCACTGGGTACCACATGCTTCTACTGAGGCATCTGATTTGGTTAGTTTATACCTTGAATAACTTTGCGATAAAGGAAACATATATGAAAAGAAAAAATGATTAGACAGAAGAAATGATTAAAAAAATGTATCAGAACAAGAATTGTTATTTTGACAAATAGAATGACTGAGTAATAGATGTTTATTTCTCTATAGAAGTCTATGGAGATTTTGACTTCTTGGAGCCAGCAGGTACTTCCTATTTAGAATAAGAAGGGGGAGGAGTCACTCAGTCCAGTTCCTTGATACAGTCAGGTTTGACTCAGAATAATAAATATGGATTCAGAAACTATCCAGATCAGAATCTAAAAACATGCTTAATTCAGTTTCTTATGGGGTTCTTGTAGCTCAAGTACTATAACTAACACCTACATGTATTTAGAACACTTAATACAAAGTAAATACATGACCAGTGTAATATTATAAAGAAAAAAAATGATGCTACTGATATGAAAACTGATCTAACTTGTGTGTGACAGCAGCTTAGAGTCAGGTTATTCTGGCTGAAGTAACTGAATAGCATGGCTCCCATTTTTGACTCATAGAGTATAACAAATACATTTTTGGCAAACAATAATAATATTTTATTTACTCTTAGTTTTGGGAGCTTTTTTCTCCACATATTAGCATATAGAGTCTGACAGATTCCATTCTCAGTTTGAATTCTGGGATGAAAGAAGCATTTCTTGTGAATTTTGATACCAATAAAATAAAAAATTCAAATTTTAAAAATGAATAAAAATGTCTTCCTTTTATTATCTTATAGTAAATTGCCACATGGAATTTCAAAATGCACAGCTAAATTACATTACAAATTCTAAATTGCAAATGACATTTTCATTTGAATTGTGGCATCAAAAACCTGTGCCAATTTAAAATGCAACTTTGTTTCTATTTATTGTTTTAGTTTTAAAATATACGACTAAATTGTTATTTTTTTAATTGAATTTTTTTTTTGGAAAATGCATTTTTGAAATTACAAATGAAATTGTTATCTGGGAATTGAAGATTACTTTGAATTATGGGTAAAAAACATCCATACTTAACCACGTATTATGCTTTCATTTAGATTGCACTGTTATATACACGCAGCAAAAGTCATGATAACCTATTGCTCACATGCAGCAGAGGAGGCTGCTTGAGTTTGGTGTAAAGTGTGCATGTGTGGTGCTGCAGATCTGTGGCTGGCAGCTCTGTGTGTGAAGCAGATGGAGTGGAGAGGCATTCTGGATGCAGCTCCTCGTGTTGTGAAGATGTGTTTTTCTGGTAGCAGCTTCTTCTTCTTTGTGTGTTGATTAAATAAGTTGCTGTTGAAGAAATGGAAATGAAAGGGTTAGATTCCAAACCATTGCAAAAAAAAAACCTTCTCTCTTTCACTGCAGGTTTCACACAAAAGATCACACAAACGACATGTGGACTGGATCTCATTACTGCAAACTGCACACTGTAAAAAAATAAATCTTATAAAAACTCCAAACTTTAATTTTGTTCCTTAATTTTTAGGGTTTAAAACCAAACTGAAAATTTTGAGATTTTGGAATGCTCCAATTTCTGGGTTTTCCAGTCAAGTTTACATTCATTTTCTTTTATATTTAAATCATTTCTTTACAGTGTAGTGACATTTATATAACCATTGAAAATTCTGAGAATACAGGTGAATTTAGATATTTTTTTAAACCCCAGTGAGACCTGAAAACTTCATTAAAAAATTAAAAAAAAAAAAAATTATTTTTTAAACAAAAACAGTATACTAAAATAGTAATATTCTAAAACTTTTTCATTATAAGAACATGGATATTTATTGGGACTTACATTTAATTGAATTCTTCTAGTGTGGTGTTACATGAAAAACACTCCTTTCATCCTTCTGAGACTCTCCAGTGGTGATTTCTGGCCTTGTGAGGAGGAGCGAGTGTGGATGTAAGTATGAACTGTTAACTACTGGGGAGACACATGAAATGTACCATGATTGTGAATTACTTGCTGGATACTGAGGACTTCAGATGTTGTTGCAGAGTAAATGGAAGAACAAAGAGAGCCTGGGAGCATCAGCAGGCTGTGTGTCATTGTCATTCTATGCTGTGGCAGCCACCACTCCTTCAAAAAAGATACTTTTCTTTATTAAATAAACTGCTGAAAAAAAAATGTCAAAAAGTTTTTCTTTATCTTTTACAATTTTTTTTTTCCCGAGCTCACATATTTTTTTCTGGGAAGTTTAGTTCTCCTGATAATATTTTGGAGATGAGTATATTTTCAAGGTTCCTGTGGGTTTTTCCAACAGCACAGATTCTTTTGTCAAAACTCAATGTGTTAAGAAACGGAAAAATCTGTACAGATTGTGGTGGAAAAATAGTTGGATCCGGTGGAATAAAGAAATGTTGTCAAACGGTTTTAGAATGTTTATTAAAACGAGCAGAGAAAAGTACACGTCTTGCAGCATGGAGGAGAGGTCTGCAGAGCCTGCCTGTGATGAAGGACATTCGTATTTTATAGAGCCATACAACAACTTTAATCAGAAACTTAGGATGGACGTAGGCGATATCTAATATGGACAAGATGTTCTAATGAAGTCAAAATGTTTATACACTGTGATAAGGCGTCCTGACAATAGAAAATAAAGCTTGTGGCCTCACGGCTGTGCACAAAGGTTAGACACATTTAATTGTAAAGATGAAATGTATACGTAAACGTATATTTTCCATCACAACATCAAATATGTGGCAAAGTAGGGCTGGGCGATAAACTGATTCTGATCTGCGATAATAGATATTGCAATAGAACTTTTTTTGCATAGAGGAATGAGTCTGTCGCAATAGACTTTTATTTTGAAGGGTCCAAAATTGATACTTGCCAGTAGCAAGCATTTTCTCCTCTTCGGCGAGTAAAAATTAGAGATTAAACACCACATGTCAAGTAAATGTTAACATCTAAATATTTATACTTATTAGCTCTCATTTTAGTAATTTTTTTTGGGTTTCTCCACTTACTTTGCCTGCACACAAGGTAAGTAAACAAACGCTCATGAGACACCACACCCCTGCAGTTTCTTCCGCTAATCATCTCCGTGTAATGTTCTGTTTCGGCTGGTGAAACAGCAGAACATCTGGGGATTTTTAACGGGAGCTAGATATAAGATATCCAGATATAAAAAAATCCATATCGTCCAGCCACATGGCAAAGTTTCAAGTCATTATTTATAAAAACTTTTTTTTTTAATCTGCCATTGAACTAGTACATTGCAAAAAGAGGTTGCCTAAAAAATGGGAAAAGATAACTAAACTTAAGAAGAAAACACTAGAAAGTAGCATTTTCTGTTTATACACGGGTAGTCATTGCTACGCAATAAAGATTCAAAATAAAATATCAAAATGTAGAAAAAAGTTCCATACAATCGTTCAAAAATAGGCTAAAAAAGCTAATTGATACAAATTTCTTTAAATTGAGTGTTATTCAGCCCAATATTAAGTGTTTTTGTTAGTTCTAAGCAAATGGTTTGTACTTTTAGTCATACTTAAATGTTGTTTATTTTGATTGCAGTGACAAAAACTAGAGTAAAAAGTAGAAATAACTCATTTCAGAAAAGAGATATGCGATTTTGTTTGGCCAATTTTAATAAATCCTCATCAAATCTAAAAGTGCGTCTTTGAACAGAAATCTAGATTTTAGTTTCCAAATAAAGGACAATGAATTTCAGTCTAACTTGTCAATATTTCACAACACATGAAATGTAAAATAACATTCTAAAAATTGAATCAGAAATTACATTTTCTTTGGATTCAAATCAAGTTTCTGTGGTCAAGCATATGGACACAAATTCATTTTGACTCATTTTAATATGAATAATTTCCTTATTTCTAGATATTTCTTAACAAGAAAAAAAAATTGCTCTGTGCGGATTTTGAAAAAACTTAAAACTAAAAAAGATGCACAGCAAAGAGAAGTGAAAACAACTGTAAACATGATTAAATATCATAGATGTCTAAAAAGATGTTTGACATTTTTACAATTAATCAGTTCACAGAGTAGAATTTGTTTTGGTAAGATTTCTTAAAATAAGTCAAGATGTAATTTGGGGCAAAATGTAATTTTAATATTAGCCATAAAGATTGCACTGGCGATTATAAATATTATGTCTAAAGAAAAAAATTTTGTTTAAAAAAGTCTTTATTTTTTAAATAGACAGACTTACACTTCCCCACAATATGTATCTTACTTTGCTAGTCACAAAATTCCACATTTCCTTATTTCTAGACAATCTTCATCTTAAAGTTAGACAAGAATTTTATGTTTACTTTCTCTAAATTAAGCAAGTCTGTTTTGAAAACAAAAGCACTTATCAAAAATAATACTTTTGCTTAAATATTTTATGTAAAGTAAAAGAAAAAAAACATGTTTCATTAAAATTACTTCTTAAAACAAGATGTTTTTGGAAGTTAAATAGAAATTAAACACATTGAAGTTTGTTTTGTTTAAATCATTTATAATAAACTATTTTAACTATAGAATAAAACAACCTGGTGTGATTGCTCTTTTAGGATTCCTGTGATTTTATTTTGGGGAAAAAGAGCAGAACTAAAAAAAAAAGTGTTATTATCAAATATTTACTTTCCATTCTGAAAATAATATTTCCAAATGTAAAGTTTGGCAGCATCCTCCTGTTCCACTGTGGCTGATTGATGAGCTTCAAAGATTCCCAGTGAACACGGTTAAAATGCTCACCCAAAGTAAACTCAACATCGCTGAAAAGATGTGGACAGCTAGTGGGGCGTGTAAGTGTGTCTGGGCCTGCCCCTGTGGGGTTTATAGTCAATGGGGCAATAAAAGTGTCACATCCAGCAAAGACAAGCTTCTGGCAAAGCAGGAGGAGTTTGGGTCTCTGGCTTATAACTATTACGCAAAGTGGAAAAAATGAAAACATATTAATCACTTCTGTTTTGTTTTAGGGTGCTCAGCCTTGATCTGTCCCACAGCATCCTCTGACCTGGCCTCAGAAGTGGAGGTAACCCTGAAAGGCCCACAGCTCTGGCTCTGCTGGCATTCCTTATGTTTCCTTTTTTTAACCTCTGACCTACAGCGACATGACGTATCCCGGAGTTCTGAGAAAACTGAGGCATAGAGGAAGTCTTTGGTTACAAATTATACATGTGTGTGTCATGAGCCATAAATTGACATGCCTGCAAGCCGCACTGTTGCTGAAATGGCATGTGGCACCATTAAAGACTCACTTCCATCACTGTTTTTCAAAGGACTCTGGAAGCGCCTGGATCCACGAAAAAGAAAAAAAAATGGAGTCAAAAACAAAAAAACAACAACAGATGATGGTGGAAAAGAGTTGGATAGCAAAAAGGAAAGCAAAAACATTTATTAAACACCAAGAATTTTAAAACCGTAACTTTTTAACATAATTATGAATTAGATATATAATGTTACCTGCGATAATGCTAGTGTGAATGCTGTAAACGGAATTTGGCCGCTGAAGATGCTCCTGCTGATAGCTGAAGATGCTGAAATTGATAGCTAAAAATGCTGAAGGCTGATAGCCAGCTAAAATATTAGCTAAATGCCAATTTATCCTATGAGAACTACAAAAATACTTAGGTTAGCCAAAACTGCTAGCATGTAGCTGAATAAATAGCTAAACTTCAATATATTCTAAAAAACAAAAAAAAATTCTAAATTAGCCAAAACAGCTAGCATGTATATATAAGGCTAACTCTAAAACAACCTAAAAAAATTAAAAAAGAAAAGCCTCAATTAGCCAAAACAGCTAGCATGTGGCTGAAATACTAGCATAACTCCAAAACAGTCTAAAAAAATCTTAGTAAATGCCAAAATAGTAAAAAAATCAATTTTTAAAACATATATCCGTAACTTTTTAACATAAGTAGGAATAAGGTGGGACTATTATTCCAGAATAAGTCCAATTAAACCTGAAATTACTTTCAATATTTACTCTCCATAAAAGTACTTTTTTTTTTCCAAAATTATACAAGTTAGAAATGAGTGAAAGATAACGAAGGGTCCATTAATAACAATAACATAAAAGGATCTGGAGTTCCGTATGTAATAACCTGGGTGTTCAGATCCGGCCCCTGGGCCTTGACTTTGACTCATGTGGTTTAAAATGATGATAATCCTCTGCCAAACCAAATCCAGTCAACTCTAAATGCAAAAATGTCCAAATGATTCAGGGACTTCAAAGAATATATTGCTTGTACCAACCATATTTTGTTGAATGAAAAAAGATAGAATTGTGGGTGTGTATGTTCTTGTTTGGTAGATTCTTAAGCTTGAAAAATACAGTACTGTAAACTTTGTTCCTTTATTCAGACAGATGAAGCAGCTCCTTCACAAAAAAAGACATTCTGTTTGTTAGAATGTATTCCAAGGGGGCAAAGTTTCACTGCCTTAAAAAAGAACAATATCAGAAAGATGCTCAGGAAGACACTCGAGTGTGTGAGCTCAACTCTAAATATATGTTGATTACAACAGCCCATTATACTCCATATGTATTTTATTTTCTGAGATGGCTATCTCATTAGCATGATCCAAACCTTCCTCGATAACCCGTTGGATAAAACCTAATCCATGTCCTGTAGTTCATCATGATTCCACTCGGGGCGGTAGGGGGGCATTTCCTGCTCATTTCAAAATGGCTTCTTCCATGAAATGTCAAAAACACTTTTGATGGAAAAAATGTTTTGGTAATGTTTAAAAGTTTATTGTTAAAACAGCTGATGGATTTATTTGAAAAAAGTTGATTTTTAAAATATATATATTTCTTAATCCAACAAAGCTGCTGCACTGATTAGTTTGCGGAAGCCTTTGACTTCCTTCAGTGTCACTACATTTTCTTGTAGCACCCCACTGGTGACCTCCTTGTGACCTTGGAGAAGCTCCAACAGCTTCCTGGTGCAGTTGGTCCAGAGCTTTTGGCTGCTGAAGGGGTGGGTGGGAGTTGGCTGGATACGCGTCTCACCTGTAATTGGGAGGATAATCTCAGATCAAACTGCCTCTGGAAATGATCTTTGCAGTGAACATGTGGGAGCTTTGAACTTGCAAATGTTTTATTCCTCACAAGTTTTCACACACCAGCTGCTCTCTACACGTCCAAGCAGGCAACTACACAAACTCATAAAGAGCAAAAAAACTCCAACAGAATACGAGATATTGGGACTATCCACCTGTACAGTTGTGAGCCAGATCCCAGCTCAGACGAGGAAAACAAAGACATATTTGTCTGCAAGTGGATGCATCAGAATGGAGCAAAGCAGGGATCTTATGACCTCCTAATTGTAGCTTCTGTGTAGCAACTACAAACTTTTTCTAACAGCATATTTCAATGTGCTCCTTATTTACAATGATTTAAAAAAATAATATTCAGAAATGCAATTTTAAGCTTATTTCATTTTCTTCATATATGCCCCCCATCATGCGAAAAAGAACATGTTGGATACACCAAAAAACTATTCTTCATCAGTGGGTCTTTCAATAGTTAAATGTATTAGTCCCTTATAAATACATTAAAAACTGAACTGAACAATCAACTGTTGAGGAAGAAAAGGACACAAGTCAGACACTGATGAGAGGATGCCATCCAAAATATGAGCATATGTGTGATCTGGACAAATCATTTCAATGGTAGACTTTGCAATGAATAATGACAAAACTCAAACTTGTAATCTCTTTGGTTATTTAGGCAACTAGACCCCTGCCTGTTCTCTCCTGAGCCTTCCGCAGGGTGGTGGATGGTTGCCTGGAGCATGGGGCGGATCTCCCTTTGGGGGCCCTGGCTCGTACCTGGGGTTGGGGGGTTCTCAGGCCCTGGGTGGTGGTGGGCTGTGTGCCCCCACTGGACCCCTGGTGGGTGCGGGGGTCAATTCTTTTGGCTGGACTGCACTTTCTGTACTCCTGTGCCTCCCTGCTCTTAGGGATTGGGGGCCCTTGTGGCATTCCTTCTGACCCTGGTCTGGTCTGGGTGGTCAACGTGATTGCTCAACGAGCGGATTTCTTCTATCTGCTATGCTGTCTTCATCTGGGCATGACCAGGGGCCCGTTTCAAGAAGCAGGTTTTGTTGGAACTCTGAGTTCGCGAACTCCAAATTCAGCAGAACTCTGAGTTTTCGGTTTCAGAAGAGAGATAACTCAAACCCGTGAAAGTGGGTGAAACCAAGCCCGGTTTCAAGAAGCGGGTTAAGCTGAACTCAGAATCAATCACTATGGCAACTGAGTCTGTGAACGAAACCTGGTCTGGAGCAGGTTTTCTTCAGGAAACTTAGAGTTCTCTGCGGTCTCTGCCCTTTTTAAAGTGAAAGATGTTCAAATCTGAGTTCTTCATTAATATCTAGAGAACATTTACATTAGAGACGTCACGTTTCCACCACACAGAAACCAAAATGACATGTCCATTCATAGAGGATCATGTAGAGAGGAGGCGGGATTATCCAGAGGAAATGTTATTTATGTCTGGAGAGGATTTGAGGACACGAGTCGATTGATGCAGTTTCTACGATTCAGTTTTAATTTGAGCGACATTATAATAGTGAGTTATTCCAGGGATTTGCTATTAATAATGATTTTATTTTCATCATTTGAACTCTTAAAAATCGAAATGATTAAATCTCAAAAACTGGTAGGGGCTTTGAACTCGTATACAACACGTTCCACATGACAAGTATTAGCTCGATTGTCAGTGACGCTGCCTCCGCTTCTGGGTCCAAGTTCAAATCCAACCTGGCACATTGATTTTTGTAATAAAAAACACTTATCAGCTAAAATTTTTAAGTCTTGAGAATTACATTTAAATAAATGCTTATTTTTAATATATCTCAGGCAGCTACAGTGTTTCATTTAGCGTGCAGTGTATCCGTGTGTGTATGTGGTGCGTGTGTGGGGGGTGGGGGTAAGGAAAACGGTCATTCATGCGATACGGAGATGACTGGTTAAATTATTAAAGATCAAGAACCATTCCTTACTTAACAAGTGACAAAATAACCTTCCTGATATTATTTATTCGTTATTTGAAATGATTCAAATGTAGACGTATGCATTAACTCTGCAGAGATTTTCTCTCTGTTTTACCGCTGCAGCTGGGTTTCCTTTCTTGCTGAAAATGTTTTTATAGTTTCATATGCTTGTAGGAATTTATCAATTTCCGTCGCCGGAAGTGGCCACAAAACTCGGAAGTGTGTTCCCGTTTCCATGGTGAATCGTGCTGTCTTTGCTCCATTGATCAGGGCTTTTAATGCTCGCGACGCTCACACCTGATTCTGGTTCCAACAACTTCAAGTTGATTGAACCAAACATTTTCAGCTGTTCTGAAACCGAAAACTCTAAGTTCGGGAATTTTGAGTCCAGTGACTCGAAGTTCAGGTTTCAACTCTAAATTTGTTGAACCTGCTTCTTGAAACGGGCCCCAGGCATTCCATTATCATCCACATCAGCAAAACATAAACACTCACCTGAGCACAGGTGTCAGCTCACCTGTGCACAAATAATTTACAAGACAGAATGTGTTGGTTTAGATGCATAAGTGTGTGTGTGTGAACTGTAGTTATGTTGTGCATGCGCAGATTTTTGGAGCCAGCAGGAATGTTTGTAACATGTGAGTGTTTGTGGACAGGCCCCGCCCCTTTTAGACTAACATTTACACCTGACAGTAATGATGATAAACTCTTGTTACTTGTTGCTTCATGATTCTCCCCTTCCCTTTCTATAATCATCTTCTGATTTACCTTAACTCCCCTTTTTCCCTTGTCTTTTATGCCTCCTCTCTAACAGCCCTTTCTCTTCTTGCCTCTTATTCTTTTACATCCAGTCCAACAAAAACAAGTACACAAATATAATCAACATAAATAAAGTTTAGGCTCAAATAGAAAAGGGATTTATGCAAATATACACCTTGTGTATTTTTTTGTAATTAAGAATGGTAAATTTTAATTTAAAAAAAAAAAGTTTTTGTAAACCAAGAGATTTCTTGAGTTTGTATCCTATCAGCATAAACCATGGAAGGGAGGTGTCTGTCCCAGCTCTCCCACTCACAAAGACCACTAAAAGCCTCTACAGTCAAACTGTTAACAAGTAAAACAACTAAACATCTGCCAGTGCAGTCATCATCATCTCTGTCAAAGTGTCTTTAGAGTGGACCAAACACAGAGTGACAGCAGAAATCAGTCTGAGGTGCACTTAGCATGCTTCAACACTCCTCTCACTTTATCAGGAGCAAAGCGCGTTCAGGTTTCTTCTCGTTCTGACTGACAGCCATCATCTCCGCCAGAGTCCCAGGGCTCTGAGGCAGCCAGAGTGATGACAGCTAAACAACACAGCCTGAACTGCTCTCAGAAGAGAATGGGCTAGCTGCTATCGATATGATACAGTCTGGTTGGTTGAGTTTGCATGCATATGATGTGCAAATAAAACTAATCCTTACCTGTAGTTGATCCCTCTAATATTCCCTCTCCAGAAATGGCCCATTTTAATCTGCCTGCTTGTGCGTACATACTGTTTAGAGCAGCGAGTGTGAGCATGTGTTGGTCGTGTTGAGTGACACGCTTCGGATGGTGGCTGCCCACGCTTCAATAAATGTGTGTGTTTGTGGGGGGGGCAGGGCTTAGGGAAACAAGGTCATTCCTGTTTTGATATGGCAGCCTCAATCTCCCCTGTGGGAATGTAGCATTGATGCACACCGGTCTCCATTACTCACCGCTGAATGGTGGGATCACAGGCGTTACATGAACCGCTTGGCACCGTCACTGCAGAAACTTGATGCTGCTAAACCCATTGTTTTTATTTAAAAAGATGAAAAAAGTAGATAAATTAATAAATGTGTAATTAAATGTTTATTAAAAGTATTTGTAAAATGTATTGGGAAATGCTTGTTTAGATGCTATCTTTTTGTAATTGAAAAGTAGACCTTGAAGTGAAACTCTTTTACTAATTTAAAGCATTACTTTTGAAAATTTCAATATGTATTGTAAAATTTAATTAAAACTCTGCTGCTGGAGCAACAATTACCGGTAGTTAAGAAAAGGGTATTTTTGGTTTCTAACCTCCAATTCCAAATTTCACAAAGTCTGAACTGATGAACACTTTAACACCGGAGCTCCACTGTTTATTTTCTTTGATTTACTGTAACTTTTCACCCGTTTAACAACCGATTCCTTCAGAATCTACTGGAATTATTGTCTCAACGGTTGAAAAGTTACAGTGTGTTAAGGATTTTTGTGTTTTCTGTCTTTGCAAATATTAACATTTCTGGAAGGAAAAATGAAAAACTAAAAAGACTGGAGCATCAAAAGAGAAGAGACTAATTATAATGCAGGAATGCTACAATTCTCAGTTCAAAACCTAATGTTACACCATCAAACTAAAATGTGAAGACAGTGAATTATTGCATCTCTACTGTGCCATTTACATTGCTTTTTTTTAACAACAGATATTTGATACTTGATATATATTCATGATTTTTTATGATAAAAAATTATGCGCACATTTTTTTTCTCTCTATTTTTTGATGATAGTTCTGAATACACAATGACAAAGTCTGAAGTATTGTTATATCTAATGACATAGTCATGTGATCTACTATTACTGGAGGATTCTTAATAACTTGAATAGAAATATATAAATATCTGATCTTAAGTTATGAACCAGATAATGATAATACACATAAAGGAAAAGGTATGGTCGAGCCGGGGTGGGATCCCTTGCGTGCAATCTTCTTTAATTGTCTATCTATCCTGTGTTTGACATGACTTTATGGATGTAAACTACTGATGATCGATTGTATTGCACATTAATTGTTATTTTTTGTTTTCTTGATTGCTTGAAATAAACCATTACTAATCTAATCTAATCTAATCTAATCTAATCTAATCTAATCTAATCTAATCTAATCTAATCTAATCTAATCTAATCTAATCTAATCTAATTTAATCTAATCTAATCTAAAGTGTCAAACATGTAGCGTATCAAGTGGTTTTTGTGCCACCACATTGGGAAGAAAAATCTGTTTTCAAATCAAAATTTCCTAAATTTCAAACACAATGTTCACGCCTGCTTTCAAAATACATTTTTGCGTTTTGCAACACAAAAGTTTTCAGATGTGTTGTCTCTCATTTTGCTTATCTTTGATTTTGCGTTCATTAGTTTCAGTTTAGAGTGACATTTATACCACTAAGCAGCAAATCACAGACGAGAGGGTTCAGGCTGACTGGTTCATGGAGTTTTTTGTTGTTGTCTTGTAATACACAAATCCTTTATTGAGCAGAAACTAAACGGTAACCCAAATATTGAGGTTGGAACCAAATTTTGGGGAAAGTGAATGGCTGCCAAAGCAACATATGCATTCAGAGTCAGAATCAGAATACTTTATTTATCCCAGGGGGAAATTACATTTACAGCAGAGCTTCTATCACCAAACTGCTAAAGATAAGAATGGGAATACACAAGAGAAAGAAAAACAATCCAATCAGTGTGAAATTGTTATGTAAAGATATGCATATATGAGAAGCCGTTTTATAATAAAGAGTTACATACTTTAATTTCCACAGGAAGGAAGGATCTTCTGTGGCGCTCAGTTTTTATTGCAGTGAGTCTCAGTCTCCCAGTCTGTGAGCTCTTGTATTGGTCAAGGAGCAGGTGGAGGGGATGGGGAGGGCGGAGTAATCCAGGATGCTATGCAGTCTCTTCAGCATCCTTCTTTCCATTACTGTCTCCAAAGAGTGACGTTGAGCTGCAGATGGTTCCACTCACTCCATGAGACAAAGTCACCAATGACACTCCTGTACTCAGACTCCTCCCCTCCCCTGATATAGCCAACTACGGCGGAGTCATCTGAAAACTTCTGCAGGTGAGAGGATTCTGACCTGAAGGGAGAGAAGACGGTGCCTTGAGGTACCCCAGTGTTACTGACCACGATGTCTGACACACAACCATGCAGTCACGCATACTGCGGCCTTCCAGTCAGGTAGTCAGTAATCAGGACACAAGAGGGGCATCAACCTGCATCTCCAGCAACTTCTCACCTACCAGAGCTGGCCTGATTGTGATTCATGGTCAGAAAATGGTCAGAAAAAAAGAAATGAACAGTAAAAGGCAAACAAAAAAAGCATCCTTCTAATCTTTACTTGTTTGCAAAACTCTTTTAAAGCATTTTCCAAAATACGTCAGAAAAAATGTGAGGAAGCATTTTTTTTGTTAAATTATGTTAAAAGTGTTCACACTGAAACTTTACTTTGGATGGTGAAATAAACAAATGTAAACACACTGACAATGTAACAAACGGTTTTCAAGCATTTGAAGTCTCACTTCAATATTTTTAGTCTTCAAAGTGTTCTCAGAGGTCTTTTGTTTGTGATTTTGAAACCAGTCCAGTACCGCGACACATAGCACACCAGAACCCAAACCCAGTACCGGAACCCTACCCCGACACCAGACCAGAGCGGTCCGGACCTGAACCGGTACCAGACGCAGTACTTGCCGCGAACCGGACGCAAACCAGTACTGGGATAAGGTTGGGGTACCAGTACTGGGTTAGGGTACCGGTTCTGGAAGCGTCCCGAGGATCAAAGCGCATCTGGTATTTCATCTGGTACCACGTCCTGAGGGTTGCGGACCCTTGAAGGAATTAATTAATAACTTCATTGTCATTATACATTAAATGACGACATTGAGTCCATTGAGTCTTTCGGTGCATTTGAAAATTAATAATTTAATTAAACAACTAAAATAAAATACAACATAAAACCAAATAGATACAATCAAATACACACATCCATACAAAGCAGTTAAAACATTACATTAAGAAGGCATTCAATTCCTGGCAGTATTTAAAAAGTGATGGTTCTGGGATAAGAACTGGTTTTCAATTGATTTGTCCTCGATTTAATTGTTCTGTATCTTCTGCTCTAAAAATTGTGATTTTACGAACAGCCAGCACATCAAAAACCCACGAGTTGGGGACAGCCAAAACGTCAAAAAGTGAGGTGTTGGGGATGAGAATGTGTTGTAAAAACACCTTTTTCATTGGAGTGGTTCTTTAAGTTGTTCTTCTTGGATCTTTGGCTTAAAATGCATACATAGACTTTGTAAAAACTGGTCAAGATGAGTAAATGATGCAGATCTCGAGGGAAAGTGACCTCCCACAGTTAACTTTCCAACAGAATCTTTCTTTGTTTCAATCCACAACAAAAGAATATGAATATTTTCAAAGAGCAAACCTAAACCACTTGTCAAGCTCACTGTACGCCTTTCATTTAAAAGGCGTAATCCTCGTGGTATCACATTGTTTACTCCAATTGCTCTTATTTTTCCATGGAGCATATCCTTGAAGAATTCCATGCTTCACAGAGTTTCTTCTTTGAATATGTGGCAGATGAAAGTACAAACAGGATTACAGTCTAATCCCTCTCGATTGTTTGTGTCTCTTGGCCACTGGGAGAACTCTGATGTGGTCCTGCCGTGCCGGAGAGGAGACAGAGGGGGAGTTAAGTGACGGCGGGGGGTGGTGGTGGCGGATGGAGACAGAGGAGAAAGAGACTTTCCTCTGTACGGTCTAGTAATGAGAGCCAGCAATAAAGTGGATGTATTCATGGACAACTGAAGCCAGCAATTAAGGGAAGAGGTAGCTAGCTTCAGACGGCCACTTTGAATCTTTTAAATGTAAATACAGCCGCATCTCTCAGAGTCCTGTGTGAGATATTCAAACTGAAATCCCCTCTCACTAATGAGGGAGCTGTGATATTTCTACACCGAGCTTAACTACGGCTCTACCTCTGTAGGCAACCGAGGCTTTTGTTGAAATGTTTTAATCAGGTTAAAGGAGCAGGGATTGTGATATAACAGAGTTGGTTGAATTTAGTTTCTCTCGACTTCCCTTATCAACACACTTCTGTTTGATCTGCCCTAAAACCTACACTGCCGTGACTGTCCTAATTAGCCGAGCGGATGCAGACAACATAGCCTGTGCAGAGAAACCGGACAGTTGGGAAGGAGTTGGCATGTCGTCGAGGAATGTTCTGTGTTCTATTTACTTGAGAACAATACCTGTGGCTGGTTTCATGCTGCAAAGGAAAAATGCTGGTATCAATGCTATCATAATGCGGATTAGACCTGCTTTAAGAGCAAAGCTGTGCTGCTTTGTAACATTTGGTGTATGTGAGATCTCCTCCTCAATGCCAGCAAATTACAGTCAGCCGGTGCGGACTGTCACAGATGTGTTGCGCCGGGCCTTTATTTGATTCCATCTGCCTGGATTTAAGATCTCCTTCCTCGTCCTCAGCCTCCTCACAGCCGTTTTTGACAGCAGGTCATTGCTTTGTAATGCAGCTGCTTCACCACCAGTAACAAACAACAGCTTGACTAATCGTGTTGTGGTTGGTTTGTTTTTTTGGTTAGAAATAGAGCTTTTTTTCTTTTTTTTTAGATTTCTGTTCAACATAAATGTTATCTCTGCAGCAGACAATTGTATGAAGTTTGTGATTTATTTGATCATTTTATTTATTGCATAACTCTGTTACATTGTAAGAATAATTGAAATTTTAATTTTGATTTAGGATATGAGTCATGATATTTTGTCTATCGAGAAGACCGACAGAGTAATTTGAGGCTATTATTATGTATATGTCGGTATTATGAAGGACCTGGAAATTCTATCACTAACCTGTAGCTGTTTTTTTTAAATCAATTAATTTATTTTATTCTGTTTTATTTCATTTATTTTTTAAGTATTTTAATTCCATGACATGTCTTGGGTGTTTGCAACCTTTACCTCTTGAGGACTCCCTTGAAATTCCCATTGAGTAGATCTCAATAGGAATTTTTCCTGGTTAAATAAATAAAAAATAAATATTTTTTCAGTAAAAAAATGCACTGTAGTGTGGTTTTCTCCAGGACCTCCGGTTTCCTCCCATCGGGAGTTTCTAAATTTTCTAGACATGAGTGTGTATTTGTGTGGTCTTGCTGGCACCGTTTACTGTATACAACTTCATTTATTTGGAATTCTTTCCCATTCCAAATACTGTATTTTCAAGATTATAGAGTGCACCTGTATATAAGCCGCATCCGCTCTATTAAAGAAAAAAAAAAAGATAAACAAGCCGCAGATATCTATATAGAAAAATATATATTTATTGCATGTATTGAGCGATTTTGAATGATTGATTTGAAAGGAAATTAATTCAGTCGCTATTTTTCAGACTAGAAACATCACCATGTTTGAGCCAAAAATCATCAGTGAGCAGTGATTGGTCCAAATCGGTCTGAGTCAAGATTTCAATGGCAACTACTCTCACCAATCAGGAGCAGGCTTGTTGTAAGGCTACACTCAACCACTTGAAAGCGGGCTAAGGAGAGTCTATCAATGAAATTGTTCCAATGTTCTTCGTGAAACCTCATGCTTTTACTGCTTTAACATCTGATTGGTCAGTTTATAACTCGAATAACTTGCACTATAAGAAAAATATTAGAAAAATTAGGAATAATCAAGAACATGCAACATAGGCAGCTAAGCAAAGAATGGTTATTCAGACAAATAGAATGACTGAGTAGTAGATGGTTATTTGTCGATGCACTGTAAAAAGAGAAACATTGGATAAATTAAAGAAAGCTCTGTAATTTGTTAAAATTAAAATAATTGTTTTTATCAAATTAAATATTTGAGCTGAGTAATTTATCAGCCCAAATTTTTTATTTGATGAAAACTAAAAATTTCAAATGTAACAATTTACAAACTTTTTGATAATTAATCCAAAATTTCACTTTTTACAGTGTAAACGTCTATGGGAGTTTGGCTTCTTGGAACCGAGCAAGTACTTCCTGTTTGGAATGGAAGGGGGAGGAGTCACTTAGTCATAATTATCCTATACAGTCTGGGGTGGCGACCCGTTCTGGGATGTACTGCCTTCACCAAACAGTTTTTGGGGTTGTATCCAATGACCTTATGACCATGACCTTGAAGGGATTCTGTGGGTCATGGGATCTGGATGGATGGATGGATGGATGGATGGATGGATGCTTAGTTTGCTGTTGCTTGCAAATCCTCCACTGTCAAACTGAGATTTTTGACCCAACATGAACAACTCTTCCAACCCTATTAAGGCTTTTAAGGTAAAAAGTGATTTTGTTTAGATAAGCAGGATAGCGCAATGGTAACAAACACTTGCAAAAGTCATAGCAATATAATCTAAACGGTTGCTTGAAACAATAAAAAATGTTTTTTGGTTCTTTTTTTCTCTGTAAAGTTAAATCCTCTGCTTCTAAAAACATTCCAGCGCACATCTTTAATTTGCAGCATGTGTGAAGAAACCATTCCTCCTGTTTTTATCTTTTCTGCTCTTTTGTGAGGAAAACAGTAAAAACAGCTATAGTTATCACTTTTGTTAGTTTATAGTCTCAACTTTGAGGTCTAATATTGTACTGCTGTACTGAGTCACCCTCTGTAAAATCCAAAACTACTGTCTGGATTTGCATCACTGCGAGGTTTTGCCCTTCTCTTCTGGCTGGAAATAACCAAAGCAGAGTTTGCTCTCTGCATGTGATGAAGGTCAGCTCTGTCTGAGGTATTAAAACCTGCAAGTAATGCAAGGGAAACACATTTCAACAATATTAGAAATGTTGGAAAAGGTTGTGTTGGCAGATCTATAGCTGTGAGGAGGCGCACACACTCACTGAGAATGGCCACAAAACTAAATATTAGCACTCTGTAATGACCAGGTTTCGATTTTCTCAGGTTTTTAGGGTTATTTTTCTGCTCAGTGCTTGTTTAAATCCATCCTTTCCACAAACAGGCAGCAGTTGAAACAATGTGACGTGCACAGATGGGCTGCTTTAATGTGAGAGCAAATTAAACAGGAAAATGGAGATTTCTTTTTTTTTTGTTACTAGAAAAGTCCTCCAGACCTGGTTCTACATATGTATAGAATTAAGATATAGAACTAATTTGTGTACTTAATGTGTTGAACTGGGCATGTAAACAATACATACTTTAAAAAAAAATCTATATTGTAATGCGGGTTACAGTAGTATCTGTTGAAAATCATTCATGCCAATAAGATTATGTTAATAAAATGATTTATAGTAAGTTAATAATCAGTTTCTGACTAACGTTGTCAGTTTCTCCTGCTGTTGTATCTCTACTGTTTTTGCCTTTCTATGAACATGACGGCAACAAAAAGATGCAGATTCAGGAGCTGTCGGGTCAATTTAAGTGTCTGAAAGTAAATCGCAGTGAGGAATGTGTGTTGTTGCACTAGATAACCCTTTTTTTAACAGCCAATTTTTGAACCACAGATGAAAACCTTGTTTCCACTGAGTAGTCTGATATTTTGGATATTTCCATTGTAAAATAGAAAAACTTTACCTCTTGAAGATCCATAGAAAAGTGGAACAGAACAGTTGGAATGGAGCCGCAGTAGTCACCCGTTAATTGGCAGAAAGTGAAGATCACGTTAGAAAGCCTCAATATAGCGCTCATTTAAGCTAACGTTTCCAACGTTTATTAGCATTCGAGTTTTTGCAGTTTTTTGTGTTCTCTTTTGGTCACGAGTCTATACGGAAAATTCCTGCAAACAGCAGCAAGGCCTAGTCTGAAGTTGAATTCCAAACGTTCATTGCCATCCTGGGCGACGGTGTGATACAGGGCGAGCTAGCTGCATGCTAGCAGCTAGCATGTGAAAACAAACCGCTACGTGAAAACGAGGCTAAAATGACAGATTTTGATATTTATAGCTGTTATGTCAAAGATATTTTTGATTTTGTTGAATTAAATCAAATTAAAATAATAGAACTAAATTATATTGGCAAAAAGTTAGTTGAGTCTTTTATGAATTCATTAATGATCCAGATGCACATCAAATCAAATGAGAGAGGAAGACACACACACCTACTATGAACCTAGAAAGCTATTTTCATTCAATTACATTTTAATTGTGATAGTATTAATGTTAATAAGCACAAAAAAATACAAAAAGTTTATAATGTTGCACACAGTTTGTTGCTAATGTCTGCTGATTTCACACCAATACTATTATGTGATATGACTCAACTCTTTGACATTGGAGTTCCATTCTTTGATTTATTGTAACATTTGAATTATTAGCCCCACTGATGTAATTCCAGATATTGAAGGAAAAAGGCAGCATTACATAATTAAGCAATTCATTAATTATGTTATTGATTCATAATTAATTAATGGAATTATGTTGATCGTGATAGCAATTCAAACATTACAATAAATAATTTGATCCATAGTTTTAAATGACAAATGAATATATAATGACATTTTTTTCTCTAAAAAATCATGTAATTTTGCTAAAATTTTGCTTTAAATTGATGTTTTATGAATAAACTTGAATGAACTGAAATGTCAGCTTAACTTTTCTAATCCTAGTAGTTTATTTGTCAACACTGTAAACAAAACTGACAGGAAGCATGTTTGTCATGAATGTGGCCCAAAACTGTGTGAGATTCTTTCCAGTGGACACCACATATCCTTTATTGTTGAAGCTCAGATTGTGGAAATGCAAATATCTGAGCTGAATACACTTGTGCTGTGGGCTAAGTAGCTTGTTTCATATACAGATCAAACAGTCTGAACAACCATGAAATCATCACTACTTTTACAAAGTTAGTTGTCTGAGCTGCAGATCCCATGCACACAAAGAAATCTTGCACAGCACTCTTAATTCAAGCTTTTAATCCCCTGAAAAGTCTCAGCTCCACCTGGCGGGTCAAAGTAAATTCCTTAATCCCTGTTTCTCACTGACGCAGGGTTTTAGTTTACTTCAGGTCTGAAGTGATGCAAGATGAACGCGTGCAAGTGCAACAGTGGGCCTGTGTCCCAAAGGACAGTGCTGTGGCAAAGGCAAAGTGTTTGCTCTCTGAAACAAGAGCAAACACTGTCTTTCCCACAGTGGCATTAGGTGTCAATGGGAGCACACATCCAGCCTGCCTTTGAGCCTGGAGAGACTCACAGTCCCAGTGGCTTCACTCTGCTGCTAATCCCATACTCCAAATGCCAACTGGGTTTATGCTTCCAGATCAGCCTGTTTTGTTGCACACCTGACACTGCAGTGTCATTCTAATGTGGCGTTCACACACATCAGCATTAACACAACAGGGGCGTCTATAGTTTCAGTGTTATGTCACTGTAAAAACAGGAGTGCAGACACCCCTAATGTTGACATCTCCTGATTCACAACAATTTGCATAAAGAAAAAGTCAGAAATACAATTTTAAGATTAATTTGCTTCATATGTGTTCTCCATCATCACACAAAATGTCAAAAACTCCATTTTGATTGGAGTGGGACTTTAAAGTGACTGGAAATAGTTTTGAAGTGAGCAACTATAACAACCTGATGAAAGGCTAAATGTTCAACATATTAAATCAAAATGTAATAAGCTCCAAACAATAAAATAAAGCTGTGTTCTGATATGAAAAAAAAGTAACCAAATTCTTTAAACAAGTCACACCTCCCTGAATGGTAGGGCTGTGGATTGTTATATGTGGCGATCTGATTCAATCCATGAATCAAGCTCAACAATTCACAAATCGAAACACAATTCTTACTTTTTAATATGTTTGTGTGTCATTTTTAATGAAAACTGAAATTATTTGTATTAAAACACAATCATTTATAACTTTATTTAGAACAGGAGATCAGAATCAACAAAATTGAAAAAAAAAAACACAAATATTTAAACAGAAAGAAATAGTGTTTGTCATTTTAAGCAATTTTTTGTTTTTTTGTTTTTTTTTGGTCAACATTCTGGTTAGGTTCAGCAGTAATATAAGCAACATAAAAATCATTGTAAAAAAAAACCATTGTTGTTTTGGATCATTTAACAACACAACCTGAAAATGTTCTCCACAGTTTTTCTATCTTCAAAGTTCCTCAACATTTTACATTCTAAGCATTAAATATTAGTGCAGAGCCCATATGAAAAAAGAAAAATGTTTTTTTTCCGTGACAGAATCAGCTGATTCACGTTTATTACATCCATACTTTGGCTGTGCAGTGCAGCATATCAACGCGAGACTGCGTTTCTCCGCTTCAGAATCCACTGAAGTTACCATAACCAAAAAAATGTAAAGACTGGAGCTAAAGCTTTGGTGTTAAAGCTAATTCATTTTTCAGAAGTTACATTAGTCAGTCTCAGTTTTTCAAAGGAAAGAAAAAGATCTCACTAGTTTTATTTTGAAAACTGGAAGCTTCGCCGACACAAAGATTTGTTTAATTCTGGTAACAGTAGCTCTTCCGGTTTTGTTTTAGTTCATAAACTTCAAATTCAACATTATTACATTAGGAATTCTGTGCACATTTTTTAGTCACTGGTCACACACACCTACACACAATTTGTTGAAAAAGAAATGGCCAGTGGCTTAGTGAAGACACCAGGCGAGACATAAAAAAAGACGTGGGAGGACGAGCACCTGTATGTAATCCTACCAGTGGCTGGACATACCTGAACTGAAAGATCAGAGCCACTGTAGGTATTTAAAAAAATGATGATGTGATATTGATTAACTAATTAGATAATATGGTGCTGGACAAGCAAAAGAAAAAGTATGAGGTGACAGATATAATGACCCTAAATTATAACAACATGAAGTACAACAAATATGAAAACATTAAAATGAAGTGTAGCCTCCAAACTAATAGAGGGGATCTAGCAAGTTTAAGGAACATCTGTGTTCAGAAGTGTAATGGACTTGGACAGCTAATCTGGGAATTTGAAATTCATAAATATTTAATTTGAAATGAGCTTGTTACACAGCCACCAGCATGAGCGGGTGAAGCGTATAGGCTGCTGCACAGTGGAAATCACCTAGATATAATGGCATCAGAAAGGCTGAGGACAGCATATATGGGGACTGCACAAACATATTGGTTTCATTTACATGTTTGATCATCGGTTATGTACAAAGTACATTCAATCGGCCTCAAGCTCCCTGCACAGCTCCATTCTGATGCATCCACTTGTAGACTAGTAGCGGTAGATGCATGTACGTTTTTGTTTTCCTCGTCTGAGCTGATGTCTGGATCAAAACTGTTTAGCTGGATAGCCCCGATATTGCGCACCATTTTTTGTTACTCCGTTAGGTAGTGAGGAGTGGTAAGCTAGCAGGAGAGAGTGTAAACAAAGAAATGATGGTAAATTAACGAGCTCAACTCAGAAATAAACGAGCCACCTCAGTTCAATCTCTCTGCCTCAAGGTTTACTGGTTAAATTTAGCATAATGCCAATTAAAAGATTACTGGGAATGCTTTTAAAAAAGATCAAAAGATGATTGGAGTGAGACTGTAACCCTTCCACTCTCCTTGGCTTTTTTACATTTCCTACAGGAAATTGATCTCTTCCAGTCCTGGAGCCTGGATCACCATCTGACCTTAAATGTGAACAAAACTAAGGAGATGATTTTTGACCCCAAAGGACTTATGCTCCATGAGCCAGGTAAAAAAATTGCCGGCAGAGAGATTGAACAGTGAAAGTTTTTAATACCTTGGTGTCTACATAGACAACCTCCTTAAATGGAATGTGCACGTGGACCACCTATGCTCTAAACTATCTCAAAGACTCCACTTTCTAAGAAGACTCAGAACGTTCGGTGTAAGCACTAAAATCATGACATGCTTTTACAATGCAGTGCTTGACTCAGTTTTAAGATATGGCATGGCCACCTGGTTCGGGCCCCTAACAGTAAAAATACAAAAACAAAATAGAAGTGTCATGAAAAACGCCATGAAAATCATTGGTTAAAAAAGAGTTCTCATCTCTACAAGAGGTTTATGAGATCTGTGTTAAGGACAGGCAAAAAGAATAATAAACTCACCCTCCCATCCACTACACAGTGAATACGAACTCTTACCATCAGGGTGGTGGCGTATACCGCAGCAATAAGATACAAAATAATAGATACAAGCTATCTTTTCTTCCCACACCATCTCACTACTGAACAAGTCTGACTAGCACATGAGCTCTTTTATCTAACTTATGAATTGTGTTACCTATTAGTATACTGATATTACTTATCTTTCACTGTTTCATAACTTTGGCAAATGTTTGTTTTGTACATTGTGCTTTTACCTGCGATTTTTATAGACCATTTTACTTGACATTTCTGGGTTTTAGTATTTAATTGAATATGAAGTCACTGTGTTTCCAGAGGCGCTAACTCTACTACTGCTCTTTCAATACTTGTCTTATGTTCTTACTGTGTATGATGCTGTTGTTCTCACTGAAATGTTTGGAGTTTGTGTGCATGTGTGAATGTAGCCACGCAGCCACTGGCACGGTATAATCCGAGACAAATTTCCTTCGGACAATAAAGTATAATTGATTTGATTTGATTTGATTAAAATGGTCATCTGGACCCACAAGACAGTGGGCTGAACTTTTTTTTTTCATTGATTTTTGAGTTTCACGAATCACACATCAATATATGGTTGAAGTCATCAGAACCCCAAAGATAGCGGAAGGGTTCGAGAGGAGTGACATGTTCTGTGCCGTGGGTGGCTTGAGTGTCATCTAACAATGTATAGTTTAAAAACAATAAGTACTTCACTCTTACAATAGTTTTTACAATAACTGATTTTTTTTTTTTCCATTTGAAACTGGGACATAAATTGAAAAGAAGATTCTCTCTTAATGTTTTGACTGTGAAAACCTGCGTACTTCATAAAACCACCTGACAGCAATTTCTTTTCATTTTACACACTAATAATTTATATTTGTGACATAGCTTTTTCTTTGTTTTTTGCATGTTGGAATTTACTGATCAGAGTTTTGCTAAAAGTGTGTCTTTTCTTCTGCGGTAAATAAAGTATTCTGATTTTGTTTACTTGCTCCTCAGACTGTACAACAGCTCAGGGATGCCCTCACACAGATCTGGGAGGAAATGCCACAAGACACCATTCGTTGAGACGTTGTCAAGCATGCATACAAGCTCGTGGGGGCCACACAAGATACTGAAAGCATTTTGAGTTGCAGAAATGAAGTTTTGGAGAAAATGGACTAGCCTGCAACATCTTCATTCACGATTTTATGGTGTCTACACATTTGAGCCTCTGTAGACTGAAAACTTTTATTTCCATTAAAAGACTTGTCATCCTTTTGTTCCTAAGACACTGCCCTGTTGTTATTTGTATAGATATCCAACTTCATATTGAGATCTGATGGATCTAATTTGTTTCTTTAAAGTTCTCCTTTAATTTTTGTGAGCAGTGTATATATAGTCAAAGACACACTTACAGTAGTTCTAAGAGCATCTGTTGTTTCAGTTTCATCAGTGACAGCTCAGGTGTCAAAAAGGTTCATTTAAAAAGTTCACAATGTTCATTAAAAAAAGTCTTTTAAAGGTATCAAAAACCAACATTTATATTGCTGTGTGATGTTATTCTGATACATGTAGCAAATTTGAATGTTTTAGGTGTATTTGTGACCACAACTTTATTTGTCCTTGAATGTGCATGAATGCTAAGTGTGGAATTAAGTCCCTCACAGCCCCTCATACATTGTTGCCTTTTCAAACTTGCTCTGAACTAATGTCTACGTCAAACTTCAGAGGTTTTTTTGTACTTTTGTGTGTTGCTCTGTTGTTAGCAGCTGTGCCGTGTCCGTAGTCGTGGACAGCACGCTGTATCTCCGTCAATGCGCTTTGGGTCCCTTACTGCTGTCTCCTCTAATGCCTACAGACAGGAAGCAGTTGTTAGATCCCATCAGGTTGGCAGCATTATGGGCCGCTGACCTCGCTCTGCAAGGCTGACGGGGCTCAGTGAATAGCTCCCCTACCCCCAGCCCCTAGCCCTCACACCACTTCTCCTCCAAAGGCCGCCGCGGTTCCTCTGGGCTTTTCTTGTTGCATGATGGGATAAATTCAGCTGTTCCATTCGGCTGGTTTGGAGGAATGCTGCGGGTGAGCCCCCTCCAATCAGTTGGGCAGTGGAGCGGAGAGGGATATCAAAGAGTGGTGGAGGAGAAGGCGGGACCAAGGCTGAGAGGGTCATGTCTCATTGGGCCGAGCAGCGGGCCACTGAATCTGTCACATGGCTGATGGCTGATTTACCACTTCAGTGGAGGAGTGAGGCCTCACAGGCCACATCTCCTTGCCCACTGCTAACACAAGGACAAGTATACAACACACATGCATTTCATTGACAGATAACCCCTTAGAGAACCTCAACTCAACACTGTTGTAAAGCCCTGAAGCCTGAAGCACTTTGTGTTGAGTTCAGCCATTTTTTAGCCTCAGCTGAAGTACCTGTATTGATTCCTGCTTCATCCATTTCAGCCGGTGCCTTTCATGAGCCGGTCCAACTGGCCGTCCTTGTCTATTTCTCCCTTTTTTTCCCTGCTTGACCATTTCAGTCATCTGCACCAATTTCCTGCACTCTCCGGGGATGCCATTCTCCTCCACTCTTCCCACCTCTGCTCTCACACTCTTCACTTTTTGTCCATTTCAGTTGCGCCATGATAAAAAAATCCATACCATTCAGTTTGTTGTTGTCATTTGCCAACGCTTACATGTTTCCAGACATCTCTGTAAGAAAAAAAAAAAAACATGTCTAGAACATTCTGTCTTTGAAGACCCTTTTCCTCCTCTATAAATGCACACACTTTTACAAAACACATTATGCTTTGGTTTCACCCGAGAAGTAAAGCTACTCCCCTTTTTAATCATATTTTCACCTGATGAATGTGGTCTCTTTCAACACACTAATGCGTATTGATCTCTGCTTTTACGGACCCACTGGATAAGAGGATGTGTGACTGCACTGTTGTCATGAAAAGACAATGACATGGTATGGTTGTTCGGGAAAAACGTTTCAAGGTACACATCAAAGTAGCACTTATGAAATCCCTGAGCCACAGAAATAGAAAGGTTTAAACCAACGACCACAAAAAAATAAAAGAAAAAAAAATCAGTATCCAAGAGTAAAACAGAGAGTTTGTGAATGATTCGATCCCTTTTCATCCTCTTGTTTCTTAGCACACTCTTCAGAAAACAAATTGGTCAATATCTACATAAAAAAATGATTGATCCACTATAAACATTAGCTTCATCAATATCTTCTAATAGTACTCCCACTTTTATTCATAAATTGGACGGTTCTTTAAAAGAGAATGGTGGTTGGTGAAGTTGTTGGGTGTTATTCGCCTCGCATGTGCTGATGGGTAAATGTGGTTTATGTGGCAATGAAATAGAGTGTGGTACTTTATGTACAAATACAAAATATGGGTAACAACACAGAATAAACATGTTAGGATTAAATGAAATGATCAGTACAGCAGTATGACAGTGTTAAACCAATATTAGCAAAGAATGATAACTATTACAGCAGCCTGCATCAGTCATTTTTAATAAAAGTGCTCATCCGCCTGACAATGTCCAGCATGATGTAAGGATATAAATGACCTCCGCGTATACATGAATCTGGATTATGCACTATATATTCAGAACTGGACTGAGAGGGTGTGACGTCACCCATAGAAAATGCCTTACTGCCTCCAGTGAAACTAAACCAATTCCGCCACCATTTTCCCGCGTTATAGACGCTGCCATGGTGGAACCAGTCGACCGTGATTCTGAGTCAACATTTCTATGGCAACTTTTGTCACCAATTATGAGTCCACACCCCTTCTACTGAAAATACAAGTACAGAAAATCTGTCAATTGAATGGGGGCCAGCGGGTACCACATGCTTTTACTAAGGCATCTGATTGGTCAGTTTATAACTTGAATAACTTGCAATAAAGAAAAAAATATAAGGAAAGAATGTATCAGAGCAGGAATGGTTATTCTAACAAATAGAATGACTGAGTAAATATTTCTCTACAGAAGTCTATGAGATTTTGGCTTTCTAATAGGAATGCTAATCCAGTTCTTTATATAAAGTCAATGGGCTGGATAAAATACAAGAATGTACAATACTTGTGTTTGTTCAAAATATTGATCTGATGACCCAGAGCTTAACTTGTGCTATCTTAGGGGATCCAGAAGACCCCACCCTTACAATTACACAATTATCCCTCTCATGACAAAGGTGGACAGGATTTCAAGTCCGCCATGGTGAAAGTCCAAAATGATTGGGAAAAAAAAATTAAAAAATACTCCCAACGTCAATGTGCCTAAGAGAGCACAAGGAGACCAGCTACTGTTGGAGAATGTTGCCTAATGGTCAAAATATCACCTAAAAGTATGTTTATTAGAAATGGGTGACAATAAGGAAGGGCCCACTATAAGCAGATAAATGTAATAAAGAAAGACAGGTGTTGCACATGGTTTCTTTGTACACCAGACAAGATTTTTAATTAAATTTAGAGGCAAGTTGGTAAAAAAATTTCAGTCACGACTTAGTCACAACTGCCCTTACAGGTGAATGAGGGCTTTCTGCAAGCCAAAAGGCAAAAAACGGAAAATTTACATCTGACGCCCCGCACAAAATTTTAAGATCTCAGACCAACTGAGAAGCCCATAGAGCAAAAAATGTTCATGATCCTTTTTTCTGCGAGCCACAGGTGCAAATATTCAAACAACACATAAGGGTGGGGGGGAAGCAGGTGAAATGCAGGTGTGTTGTACAGCTTTTTCACTGTTTTAACCTCCCTATAACCTGTAGAACAAGAGGCCCATTAATATGGAGAGAAAATAGACTCACCCCAATTTGTGAATCTGTAACTCTTGATGAAATACAATTTAAACATTTTTATTAAAAACACACATTTAGACTTTTTAAATTAATTATCAAAGCATATCTGAAAATGTCACACCTGATAATATTCACAATCTAAGGTCAAAGCGGCTGTAAAGGAAACTCTGATGACCCAGGATTCTAGCAGCATTAAAACACATCATTCACAGATGAATCTTGAAGAGTTTCACCTCAGATTTTGCGTAAATGTAGTTTTGTGTGTAACAAGCAACTCGTGTAATTTTTAAACTTTGTGTAAAATGTGTGCATATGATCAGTTTCAAGCAGTTGTGATTTTAACTTGTGCATGTGTAAATTGTATATTATTTTTTTTTATTTCATATTTTTTGTACCTATGCTTAAAATGTATTGTTTGAGTTACAAATTAAGAATTACGTACAAAATCGGGGTGAGTCTATTTTCTCTTACCTTAATGCAATGATAAGTATTAGCTCCTGGCACGTGGACTGTAGACTTTTGTATCACCGACTTCCCCAATGTGCTTACCTCTCTAATGACAATAGTGCAGTGCAAGAGCACCGTGCCACAGCATCTGCTGTACACCATAAGGGCATGTAACTTACATTATCCTTACGAAAACTTCATAAAACACTCACAACGCGCACATCAATGGTCCATTTTCACGAAGACCCTTGAAGTGGCCATATGCGCATCCAAGGAAGTACGAGACACTCCGGCCCCCCTTCTAAAAGGCAGTCGCTCCTCTCTATCACCCTCTGCAGGACGGACAACCCAAAAACCTGCAGCACCCATATGGGTCAACCTTAAGCGTTGCATAGTGAACCTTGTTCTTTAAAATGTCCACCATGAAGAGACATAAAGAAAGTTTAATCTGCACGGAGGAGTTTTGAGACGATGAAAGCGTAATGCATTGGTCTGGAAAAAACATCCTTTTGAAGCATAAACAACAGTCATCCTTTAAAGATCTAAACTAACTTCTTGTAGAATAATTCAAATTAGTGCTGCAATTCAATTTTTTTGTACGATTAATTAATCGTTACCTGTAATTAATTAATCAAATAATTATTATTCCCAAATATTTTTAAACTAAAGATTTTTGTGAAGAACCTCATTTTTATGTATTTTCATTCAAATTTGTGACCAAAATAACCAAAAAGTGTCTTTATTACGTGTTTTTACTCTAACAGATTTCCATCTTTATTTTTACACCACCAATGGGGATTTTGTTTTCAATCTCAAAAACATTAAAAAAAAAAAAAAAAACATCAGGTCCAGAGTGCTTTAATTGAAAACATAAAAAACAGTAAGAACACTTTTCTGAGCAATCAAAAAATAATAACCACATACTTTTTATTAAAATTATAATGCATGTATTCACATGCTTTATTACACAGTTCATCACAAATACAAGACAATAGCAAAAGCCTGAGCTTCCTTTAACTTGTTTGGTGAATTTGATTGTTTTGAAGACTGAGATGCAGCAGAAGAGAAATAGAAAAGAGAATACAAGAAGGAGGAGATGAAACAATAAGATTCTTTGTTCATGTAGCACCTTTCAATATAAAAATCACTAAGTGCTTCACAGTAAAACACAGAATATAAAAATAGAATATAAAACAGAATTGTGAAAAAACTTTCAAAAAGATGTTTTTTTTTAGCTTCTTTTTAAATAGGCCATACCAATTTTTTTTCCGCCTTTCAGAGTAAACTATATTCATTTCTATGATCATATTTTACCTTTGGAACACTAAAAAACAATTTATTTATGAAATATTCGTTATATTTCGTGAGTTTTTTTCGACTTGATTCCTGAAGCTCCTCCCGCGTTTGGCTGTCGTCCATTTCATGATGTCATCCCAGAGAAATCTGTGTGGCTGCATTTCTCCCACAAAAATAATCCAAACTTCTTCAAAAATGGATATATCTGCCTTTAGCAGCCCCGGCCATCACTACACTGCTTCACAGAACAACAAATGCTGCATCTGCATGGCGGTGCCAGACTGGGGGTGGAGCCCTGCGTCTAAAGTAACAAACACCTGTTTGAGCTGCAATTTATTGAAGACAGGACACAACTGGAAGATATTCGGTATTCTGCATCTAAAATAAAAGTTTTATTGCTGATCACCACTAGCTCGGTTGAGAAATTGAGTGTTGGTGTTAGTATGGGGGCGGAGCTGTCAGAGCAGACTCTTCCTGGAGGGAGCTGTTGGGATCGTGCTTACATCAGCATGTTTCCAACCGCTCGTTTTCATGGGTATGCGAGGGGCTGCTGCAGACAGCGCAGGTTTTTAGAGGATTACTCTTAAATCTATGAACGGATCAAAATGCCGCTTTGGGGTTCTTCATAGAGAGGAAAGAACAGTAAAATGCATTTAAAACCTCAAAAAGTAGAATGTTCATGGTAGGGCCCCTTTATAAGAAAACACAGAGTCTACAGATCTGAGGCTGAGAGGAAGGGAGTTCCAGAGAGAACTAAAGCAAAAGCTCTGTCACCTTTTGTTCTTTTAACAACCAAAAACAAGAGGACTTGACACAGGAGGAATTTTACCATAGACTTAGTGTTTGAAATAAACCTGTCCTTCATCAACAGCGAAAAGAGTTGAACTTTCCCTCTTGAATAATTCTTTGTTTATTTTCTTGTGACAATCTCTTTCTTCAGACGGGAAATAGCGAGAGCAGAGCACGGTCAGTGTGTGTTGGAGCTGGAACCATAATACTTTTAATAAAAAGGAAATTACACTTAATAATGAAGTTCTAATAATTAATTTACTATTTATGTTTTTGCTAAATGACCATGGGATGAGCGGGATGATGCCCTTCCAGGTGTTCATTATCAGACATAAAAGGACTTCAGAGAAGCAAGAGATTCATGCCATAAAAACATATATATATATATATATATATATATATATATATATATATATATATATATATATCATGATAAAATGTCTGTAATTAATTAATTGTAACTTATGCGATCTTTTGACAGCACTAATTAAAATGTCTTCAGACCTGATAAATATAAAAAAGGTAAGCATATTCTCATTTATTCTTATCACTAACTTGGTAATCTTTAATTATGTATCACATATTCTCAGTTCAAGGTACAGTTACATTATAAATGGAGTCACATTCTTTTATGAGTGCACTGAAAGGGATTGAGTTATCGCTTGGGTTTGATTTCTGAAGATCCACACTCAAGAATTGTCTTTTGTTCACTTTAATAGACAGTATTTTAGCTACAGAATAATCTTTGTATGCAGCATATACAAAGATTAGATGAATCCTTCTATTCAAAAACATCACAAACTCTTGTGCATTTATTGTTTTGGAGGACTCGAATGCAAGAGACAGAGATAGGATGTCAGATCGCTCTGCAGCTCTGCATTTCAGATACACATCTAAAGAAAACAAGTGTTTCAAAAAACATGGGAATAAAAATGACAAAACAATTCACCTTTTAAAACCATCAATGAAGGAGGAATCAATGAGGAGAGAGGAATTAGAATACAGTATTTAGATCATATTGTGGATGCATATAAAATAAATATGTTAGCTGTCAAAAGAAAAGAATGAAAGATAAAATTCTATGTGAAGTTTGTACTTGTTGCAATGACTATACAAAAAAGACTTTATTCTGTTCTAATTGTTTAATTAGAACAGAATATTCTGTTCTAATTGTTTAAAAAATGAAGCTGAGCTTTAGTATCACGTGTCTCTAAAGTTGTTAAAGTTCCTGCGGCTCTCATTGAACACACTTATCATATGTGATGAAGGTTTTCTTTGTTTGTGTTTTAGTGTTCGCTGAAGGAAAAAGAGAAAAAATAAACATTTGTGAGAAGAAAATGGATCAGATCCTTAAAGTTGAGTCTCTTTTTCTACTATAAGGAATAAAAAGGGGGTAAAGGTGGTTGATTCTAGGGGCCCAGACAGACAAAGGCTGAAAATGCAAATAGCTGTGTTATAAGGCCCATGGGGCCAAAAATCCCCAGCGGTGCCCCTGATTCCAACCCACCTGATTATATTGATACTGTATTTAATATATAATTTAGTGTGTTACATTTCCTACATTTTTTGCACATTATTTTAATAAGAAGATAGTAGCAGCAAAACATTAGTGGAGCTAGTTGGGAGCCAAAAAGCTTTTAAAGACCCACTTGGATTAAAATAGAGTTTTTGACATGTTCTTGTGGTACTATTCAGATACAAGCTACTGGTCCCTCCCACCACTTAGAGTTGAATTTCTATTGAACTACTCCCGTTCTATGTCCTATAAACATGAACGCTTTGAAAATAGATCAGAAGATGTTGGAGCGGGACTTTCAGTTATCAAGGTGGAATGGCCAAAGGGACAGAAAATCCTCCAGTTCAATTATTACTTCAAGTTTTACTTTTATTTTTCTGGTTTGAATCAGTTTTTGATTTGTTTTTATTCATTTTTCCCTCCATACCTTTTAGTTGATGAGTTTTCGTATTATGACCCCAACATTTATAATTCTTATTATTATTTATCAAATGAACTTCCTTTTGTCTGCATAGAGTGAAGCAGTTTTTGTCAGTGTTGCATGTTTCTCCTTTAGATTCCTTTTTTTATGATTTTTAACTTTGTTTGGTGCACAAAATCCTGTTGGTAAATTAGTTAATGCACACACAGAAGTAAACACATCAGCAATACAATTACTTTCATTAACCCTTTTAACTGCCTGCTCTACCAAATGGCCGGCAACATTTAGAAAAACGTGTCTAATATCGTTTTGGGGGACATTGAAGAAATTAAAGCTTAAGTATAAAAAATAAATCAAAATAAATAAAAAAAATTGAAGATTTACATTTTATAACAAAGAAATCAAAGTAAAATTTCGTAAAAATTAAAGTTAACAAAAATCTAGTTACTGATGCTCAACAGATAGTAACTGGTGCGCACCTGTTATTATTTTTGAGAATTTTTTTTACTTCAATTTTTAGAAAAAGAAAAAAATTCAGTTACTATCTGGTGCGCACTAGCCACAAACCAGAATGTTTAAAAAATCTGATGAAAAAAAAAATCTGGATAGTAAAGGGTGCACAACTTATTATTTACTAATCCCAAAAAAAATGTTTTACTTCAATTTTTACATAGACTCAATGTTTTTCTTTTTCTTTTTTACTTATTTTTAATTCAATGTTTCTTTAGCGGCTCCGTACCTAGGCAGTACCAAGGCACCTTTTTTTGGTGATTTTTTAGGCGGTTTTTGTTTTGTTTTTTGGGTTGTAAAAGGGTTAATTTTTTATCGTTAGATGAAGCTGAAAAATGCAGAACAATGAAGCAAACATATTTAAAAATCATGCATTCATAGTTTATAAGCATCACTTTTGCTGTGGTACCTCTGAAGTAGATCGTTTTAAATTGGTAATAATAAATCTCAAAAACTGTTAGATGTTTTTTGTGACTATTTGGGTAAATAGGATTCTAAGTATAATAACGCATTGAGTTTCCATATTGACTGAAAATCTGCTACGTCAATTATTAACGCTCTTAGTTTTGAATCTGAATTTTAGCTAGCATGGAAAAAAAAAATCAAAAACTATTGGGAGATTAGAGAACGTTACTCTGTCAACACGTGAGTCTTAAGCAAAGCCGAATGCTAGCTGGGATCCCTGTCTGGTATCCTGTCTGACATGAAAGGCTGCTGCTGGGGCTGAGGAGGGAGCTCAGAGAGAGGTATTCCCGCCGGACCCTCTGGCAGATGGAACGAGAACACCTTGAAGGATGGGAGTGTCACCGAGACCCAGCTCCGCTTCCTCTGCAGATGAAACGCAAGTGTCGCTGTCTCAAATCTCTGGCAATCTTGGGATGTGAGCGACGCGCACAGAGCACCTGGCTCTTCAAGGGAAGCAGCCGTTTCAGATGTGACAGAACGGCTTGTCAAATAAAATCACTGTAATAGAGACATAATCCCACCGTCACCACTTGGAAAGGCATGTCTGCAGGGCATCTCGGAGCCATAACCCCATATCCTTTGCAATACCCTGATGGAAAACATCACTGATGGAAAGCCATCGCTTTATTACAAACTTAAATAAAAAGTAGTCAGTTAAATTTGGCTAAAGATTTATAAGTTCTAAGAGTAGATCAATGGCATTTGTTCTGCACAGGCTGTTCTTTGGTGAGCGGTCCCTGAGAGGAACAGGACTGGCCCTATAGGCCTGTCAGATGACAAAGACAAGTAAGGCAGGGGAGTTAGCAGCCAGGGCTGTGTATGCAGAGATGTCCCTTTCGTCTCTTGTCACTTGGATGAGTTTTGCTGCTCAGCTACCTTCCTTGACCTGTCATTCAGTCCTCTGACAGCTGTTAGGCGCGCCCTCCTCCCCTTCCTCCCGCAGTCTTTCAGCCTCCTGGTCTCTGCTAGTCTTTCTTCTCCATCCCCGGCATACATGTTGGGGGTTTCATTTTCCTGTGTCAGCCGCCCCCATCAGTGTGACAGTTCCTTGTCTGCCTGTCTCATTAGACACAGCTAGCTTACTCGGGGAAAGCAGCAAGAGAGACGATTGGCATTCCCAACTCAGGAACTGTGAGATCAGCTCTGCTAACACCAGTCAACCAGATCATCAGCCGGCTTGATGTAACATTCGCACATACACTGATCTGCACACCCTGAGCCAGGTCAGCCAAATTCACACAGAAATACGTGCATTTTTTCTAAAGTCCAGTGTACTTTTTTTTATCATGACTTACAAAGACTGATGTTGCCTAAAAATGAAGCATTTCACAAAAAAGTCCTTCTAATTGATCTGTTGTTAAATGCTTTTACAGACGCTGGATAAGGTTTTCATTCGTCCTGATTGTGCTCTGCACTGTGTTTTCCTCACATTGTGTCATCAGCCAACGCTGCAGCAGACATATTGGGCTGGATCCCTCTCATTTTCTCATAGGAACGACTCTTGACAGAGAAAAACAAAAGGTGTTTACTTTTTAGACCTGCGTATCAAAAGGCCTTGAAGGATAAAAAAAAACCCTTAAAAATACGAAACATCAGACATCTTTGATTCTTTCTCCTTTACTGTTTGTCCTTGAGTGTTAATTGTGCTGGAGAGACGTCCATTAAGCAGGCTTGTGTTTGATGTTTTCTGATGCGAGACCTTAATGTAAGACGGTGAATAGTTAAATTCTAATTGCGTTAGGAATTTGTATCATTATAATTTGGGGAGGCTTTGTATTTTCTCCTTTTAATGAATGTAACACGGCCATCTAAGACAAGAAGAAGTACAGATTTTGTGAGTTTATAATGAACTGTGAAAGCTTTTGAATATGTATGAGGATGTGAGACCCAAGGCAAGATGTACACAAGCTCCCCTGATGGGTGTGAAAAGGATCATATTATTTCCTCCCAAAATTCCTGCCTTACTGGGTACAGAGCTAAATCCAGCTTCATAAATGGTTGAATTGAAATTTTTGTCATAGAAATATCCATTTTAAAATTGTGTAGGTTACCTGTCTTCTCAGTTGAGATTAATAATAGTTTTTCAAGATTTATTTTATAGTAACAGCTTTTTAAAACCTAAATCTAGCCAACAATCATGTTTTCCCCTTTCTTGGTTTTGTATTTATCATTATTATTTCTTTAAAAGCAATGACTGTCTTGACTTTTGACATTTTTTTTGTAAGGAAGATATTTTGACACCTATTTTTGCCATAGACTCACTTGTAACAAATGTGTTTTTAATATTAAATATAACGATAGTTACACACCTAGATTAAAAAAAAAGAACCTAAAAATGTTCCCTACTGGTTTTTTGCAATGCAGTAGATTCACTTTATAGCACCATTTAAGCCTGTAGTCATAACTGCCCCTTAACGTAAATACGGGCTGTCTGCGGGTGGAAAATAGGTAAATCAGTAAGGGGCAACAAATCTTACTCCAAGCTTGTCACTTATTGATGTTTGATGAAGGACCCCTCTGCATAACATTTTAGGTGGTCCCAACTTGCCGTTTGATCCCTCTGATCTGTTCTGTTCTGTATGGGCATCGTGATGGTAAAGGTAGCACAGATTGGATCTGATTGCTAAACTTGCTGGATGATTCTTCAGCACCATGATGCTATTTATGCTACTTCAACCACACAAATATATATATATATTCTAGAGCAGTTGTTCCCGAACTATAAAACCCATGTCGCCTCTCAGCGGTTCCCGTGACAGAAGAGGTTACCTACTTCTCATACACCTCTGCATCTTCCTGTTTCTGGTTCTTCTGCCATGAACAGCTCAGTCTCAGGTGGAGGAAAAAACTAATGCAGGAACAATCGAAGCGGTGATAAACATACATAACTGTGTTTTAGCCATAGTTTTAGCACCTTAGATCAGCTTTTAAAAATGCATTTGGATTTCTTTGTGTCTTTTTTCCCATAAACACAACATCCAATTATCACATTGAACAAACAGGTTTTACTCCAAGTTGCCAATTTATTAAAAGATTCTGATCGGTGTGAGAGGTGACGGAATGTGTTGAGGGTCTCAAAACCCTCCTCATTCTCAGACACTCTGGCAGACATCTGCACACTACACCAATCCCAACAGTAAAAGGGAGCCAGGCACAAAACAAATCTATCTTCTGTGGTTCTAATTATGGACACATTTTACAGCTGAAATTGATTAAAGTTCCAGTTCAATGAAAATTGGGTTTTTGGTCTACAAGCTTCTTCAGACTACAATTCGTCAATATCATACATTGGTTCGGGTCCCTTCCGAATCACTTTGATGTTGTGGGTATCCCCAACTTGTACCATTATCGGGCCACAAGCTGGGAAAATATGCATATGCTAACCATGGGTACCCAACCCTCGGGACCAGTACCCTAACCCATTTTCATGCCTGGTACTGTGTCCAGTACAGCGTTTCGAGGGTTGGGGAGCTGTGATTTAATGGGAACAGGCAGCACGACAGAAACGACGAGTTGGGGCCCCCCAAAACATCAAAAAGTGCTGCGGAGCAGTACCCGAACCATATATGATGAGTTGGGAGTGAGAATGTGTAGCGCCAACAGCCCCGCCCACAACTCAGAGGTAAATTTCTAATGAACGCCTGGCACTCTGCAGAAACCATGTCCTAGAAAATGACAGGATTTTGGCTAAAATTGTCCTGCGCTTTCCCCCTGGGCTGATTATCTCCTTCTTAATGGGTTTCATCTGTGTCTTCTTGTTTTTCCCTCCCTTTTCTGTATGTAATGGTATCCTCTCCTCACTTCCCTGCAGGTTTGTTTTGCAACTCACCAGTTTCGTGTCTCCCTTACCAGCTTTTGAACCTGTGAGTATGTTTTTTGGCCTTGAGTGTTTTTTTTTGTGTCTTTTTTTCTGGCTTTGCCTTAGTGACTGATACCATTTTCCAGCACATAGCTCTTCCTGAACTCTGTTTTTCTGTCCTGCATTTTTGTCCACACACCAAAGCCGGACAAAAATGGCATCATCAAAATTTAAGACCACTGGGAAGGATTTTACAATAGATCTAAAGATGATTGCCGTGAAACTTTAATAGTCATAATTTTTTCCAGTAAATTTCCACTAATCCATTTATTCTTTAAACATATGTATCTGTCAGTTGCTTTGACCTGGAATGGCAGTGTTTATTTATTGTCAGATATGTGGTCAGTTTGGGGGTAAGGCGGTATCCCTCTGGTCTTGTCAGGGGCGGAACCCCCTGAAAAGAAATCACAAACCAGTGATTTGTGTTGGTGAGAGAGAGGCCACGCCATGGTGGAGTGTCTGATCTCACCCTCTGTTCATCTGCAACACCCTAACCATGATGTTGACCTGACATGACAGCAGCCGCTGAGCACTCTAAGTGATGACCCTTCAACCTGGAACATTTCAATTTCAACCTGTGATGGCTCCGTGAGAATGATTTGAATGTTAAGTGCGCCCTCCAGTCCAGGCACCGTATGAAAATATAATCAGAGCTCCAGCGTCTCCACAGCAGACAGAGGGCTTGGTTTTACTCTATGTGGCAGATGCCGGTGAAGGCCTTATTTCCTCCACCAGCAGGTGTCCTCTCTGGATCTAATAGGCTTTACATGTGTAATTAACACATGGCACTGCTGTCCGCGCTGGCCTCGCCTCCGTTCCTGTCGCTATTACTTTCCGTCGCTTTTTCCCAATTTATGTTATTTTTTCTAGCGTTTCCTCCTCATTATTAAACATAAAGGCTAACTCGTGCTGTGGTGAAAGTAGGTGTGTGAGACAAAGACAACAGAAAAGAAAGCCGACCGGTTGGTAGCGCAGGGACGGATTGCTGGATTTCGCCGCACGGAAGGGACGCGGATGGAGTTAACAGCTTGCTGTGAGGGCCAGTTAATGCCTTAAAAACCCCCTCTCATGGAACCTGTAATTACCAGGGCTCTGTTAATCAAGAATGAAACAGAGGAAAAGCAGTGGGCTAATTGGATACGACATGCTCTGTAATTAGAATAATAGTCACACATTGGGATTTTATGAATGAATGACTTTGCCAGTTTTTTTAAAGGGCTTCATTACACTGGACAGATCAACCAGCACCATTTGCATGCTTGTATATAAGGGAGACAATATGTTACGGGTCATATTTTTGTCCAAACAGCAGATTTTCCTCCAGGCCTCCTGACTTGAACTATGTTAATTATGCCGGTGGATGGGAATGGGGGAGAGCAGACGAGAAGACTGAAGGACTGGGGGAAGGAGGTCCAATTATTTTTTTCCTTGTTTCTTCTCATTTTCGCCCCAAACCTTTTTTCACCCGTCAGGCGACAGAGGTGGACTTGAGAAAAGGAGGAAGAAAATCATCATCTGGCATATCGTGAACAAAAAGCTGACCTATTTCTGATGAGAGATCGCAATGAATTCCACTAATAAACATTCTCTGAAGTTTGACTTGTGCATGCTAATTTTATTTCACATTTTATTATTCATGTCAGAATATCGTTACTGACGGATGAAAGAACTAATTCCAAGCAGTTTTGTGTGCTTGCAGTCATAAAGGGAAATTTAAGGCTCAAACAATTACAAAAGTTTCAGGAAAATTCTAAATACTTTTAGGAACTTTGCAAATGTTTGGAGAAAAAGGGGTTATTATATCTACCTTTAATAGTCTATATTTATTTTTTTTTATGTTAATTTTCATTTGGGGGTTGGTGGCTTTTGACTTTCAAACTGCACTTTCTAAACCACACTTAAAATCTTAATTAAAAAAAAAAAAGGATTTTATTAATTAATTCTGGTTGTACTGATGCTGAAGCAATTTTAAGAGGTACAAATTGCAAACACGCTTGGGTGTTATAGACCCTTCTGACTGTGACGTCAGACAAAATGGCGACAGGGATGAAAATGTGTCAGTTTAAGATTGGCAAAGTTGTCAGCTGAACGCTGTTTAATACAGTTTTACGTAAATAATAAAAGATAATCTCATAAGAAAAATGTACATTATTTTATGACTGTCCTGCTGAACTGTATACTTTAATTTACTCTTCTAGATCATGTACAAATCTAAATAATTCTTCAATTTTGGAGGTTCTATTGCAGATGTCAGTCATTCATTAGAGCAGATCTTATTCTAACGTGTTGTATTTTGCTTGCTGTTGTTTGCATGTTTTAAGTGCGATTGAGCACAAAAACTGAGGTAAGTTAATGATGGAGGTTCATGCAGCAATGTGTAAACTGCACATTACTGCATGTTGGCAGCGCAAGTTTTAACTGCGCCTAAGGGCCAAATTTAGTTTATTATAACAAGAAGTATTTGCTGTTTTTTGGGATATTTAAAGGTATTTAATTGTAAAAACAGGAATGTTTACCAAGTGGCACAGTGAATATTTTAAATAACGCCATGAATGTTTTGCAGTATAAAACAGTTTTTTTTTGGTTTTTTTCCCCTTGGGAGTTGGCGTAGTCACAGTACGCTAGTCTATGTACTAGTAGTTTCTTTTTTCCGTTCTATTGCGTGTTGCAAACAAGTTGGAGAGTTACAGATGTTGTAAATATGCAAACCTGGCAAACGCTTCTAATGCAATTAACGTTTTAAGTGTTACTATTCGTTCATCTTCTACCGATCATTCTTGGACTGTACAGATTTTAATCTGGTGCGTCCTTTAATGCGAAAAATACGGTACATAAATAATTAGAATCAAATAATATTGGTGTTTTTGTTTTTTTTTGTTTTTTTTTTTATTTAACACTTTTTTTAACACTGTATACCGAAATTCAAGTAGCCTCTAAGAAAAGAAGTGAAATGTCAAAATAAGCTTAACTTCAATTATTTTTTCCTACAACTTTGATGGAATCAACTTATTAGTTTATATTTATGCACCAATTTGAACCGCACCATAGACATGTAGGGCCGTTGGTGAGAGGGTGACGGGGCATCGCTGTGAGCAATCAGGAGATGTCCTGTCAAGACCCTATTCACCAATTTTAACTCCACCCTTTAGTACACACACCTCTAACACCTCAAAATATACACTCTAACAAACAAACATGCATACATCACACAAGGAGGGTGGAACCTTCAACCTTTCGTCCCCTACACCATCCCTGGCTCCACAGCGGGTGTTGGGGGGTCCGGGCTGCTGATGCTGGGTTGGGGCGTGGGAATGGCTGGGCGCTCTCCTCCTTTGTATATTCCATTATCATCCACATTTGCACATCATAAACACTCACCTGAGCACAGGTGTCAACTCACCTTTGCGTTAATAGCATGCGTGACAGAATGAAAGGCTTTATTTGTGTCTGTTTGTATGATTGAGTGTGAGCTGCAGTTGTATCGTGTGCATTTTCACTAGTTTAAATGTTGAGAATATCCTGGCCAACAGGTATGTGTGTAACTACAGAGTGTGTGTGTAAACAGGCCCCACCCATTCCAGCTATTTAGACCTGGTTGTTTTATGATGTTGTTTCCCTGCTGCAATCTTCTTCTTTTCTCTAACACAACCCCACACACACACATTCACACACCCACACCTCCCTCTCTATTTTTTCCATCTGGTCCAAAAAAAAAAAAAAAAAAAAGATACACACTGATAAATAAAATTTAGCATGAAATACAACAGGGGTTTATACTCAAGAAACCTCTGTTGTGACAGTAAAATTTGCCCAACACAAGAGGCTCTCAGCCCGCATCTGCTTGCTCAGCTGTTGGATGGGACAAGTTAAAAAAAAAAAAAACGTATTTGTTAATGTCTGTTTAATCCTCCACAGTATATATAGACTAATTGTTTTCTTGAAGATCTCTGCATTTGACTTGACCAATAGCTTTGAATATATCTGTCACGGTTTCATTTTTTGCGAATTAATGACATTAAACGATTTTCTAAAAAACTAATTGCATTAAAGGAATATATTAACATGCATTTTGATTAATGTGTTGAATTAATGAAAATCTACCAAATCAATTCTAACATATTAAGAATTCTAATGTATGCCACTGCATCAATGATACTTTCAAATATGAACCACTATGCACATACATTTGTAAACTCTCAGTCAAATTATTGCTAGTTTTTTTTAAGTAGGATATGTTGTGATGGAAACTCATGTAGTTTAAAAGTTTTCATTCTACTGGTGTTTAACAGATGTCCTTTCTTTTTTGAGTTGTTCACTCACAGCTCCATATCTTCTGTCCTCTCACCTCTTTGTGACTTGGCAGATTTGCTTTGGCTCTTCAGAAATCACGGTGAAAGCAGAAGACGCTCCCATCCTGTCGTATTCTCTGCTTTAACTTCTAATGCTGTTCTGATATGGGTGATGGGTTGACCTCCAGTAAATCACATTTGGGATGTGGTGGAATGTTAGATCGGCATCATGGATGTTCAGTCGACTGTGTGATGCCATCATGTCAATGTTTTCAGTACCTTGTTGAATCAAAGCCAACAAGGATTACAGCAGTTCTGAAGGCAAAAAGGGGTGAATGTATAATAGCTAGAATGTGTCTATGATATATAATATATTATTCTAAACAACTACAAGCAGAACTGCTGCTTTCCTGAAAAGACTTGTGGCTTAATGTCAAAATCCAAATCAAGGATATTTAAATTATTTACAAAGGGGCAAAATGATTCAGAGAGAAAATCTATGAGGGAAGGTTATCCAGTCTGACTTTTAGCTCCCTACTCTCATCTGGCCTTGTTTAAAGATGGTTAGAAGCGTTTCCTGTGTTTAAATGTCAAGAATCTTCTATTGAATGAGAATTGCTGCCACCACTATACTTCTGATTTGCTGTATGTTTGTATTCTCAGCTGTACACAATTTCCATTTCATCTCCGCCTTGTCTTTTACCGTAAGGGGTTTGAACTTTTTTGCCCGTTGCTAGTTAGTGTTTTGGCTTTATTTTGAATGGCAGTGGAGGAGCCTTTGTGTTGTCTGAGTGTACCATGGGTTGTACAACAGGAACTTGGCAGTACATGCACTCAGCTGTGGGTTTACCAGTACACTTATCAGTGCCACCTGCTCTTGGAGTAGCCTCTTAATTATCAGATCAAAGGCAGTGAAAAGGTGCTAAGTGGTTAGGAGCTGCAGCAGCCGCTGCTGGCCTTTGATCGTCCGGGTCCCAGCCCTCTCGACAGCAGCCTGCCTTAAATTAAATATGGACAGACATCTCTCTGTGAGTAAAGCCCCCTTTCCCCTCATAAGCTGTTGCTTTTCTTTTCATCCGCTACGTTCTGTGTGATCTGAGTGATTGTTTCACCTGGAAATGATAAATTCATGGTGAGATGGACAGCGGAGGGTTGGAGCCGGATTCGGACTTACCTGAAAAGGTGTCCCACGCACTTGACCTGTCAAATATAAGTGTCACAAATAATAGGGCTGTTTATGTGTGTGTGTGTTTCATCTGGTTTGTTTGATGTATTATTTGTGTGCTGATTTATCTGATGTTTGAGTAAACACAAGACTTCCGGCTTGTGAAGTTAAAGAGGCTCAACTCCTGAATGGGAGCCATAGATCTAGTCCGGTCTGGCGCTGGACTGCCATGCCACCTCTGCTTTGCATTAAACCGAAGACTGTTTATGAGTGCAGTGGACAGACTTAACTGAAACAGTTGTGGTCTTGTGTCACCAGATGTTTTATAGGGCAGGCGGCATGGCGGAGGCAGAGGGAGCTGGCGCAGAATGGGCTCTGGATGCCCTTTTATGGGCCAGTCCACTAATGAAAGTGGGGTTCTGGAACCACTGTGGAAAATCAGAGCCACCCCCCCCCACACACACACACACCCACACACACACACGTACACACCACCCCTCCTCTCTGTCTACACATGGAATGTCATAAAGCTTTCAAAGCTGCCTCCACTTTTATGCACTTCCGTTTCCCCCCTAACTTTGCTGTCTCGTACTCTGATTAATCCGCTTTTATTTGCCGTCGTGTTTTCAGGTGGGTGCCGAAGTATCATCTTCCCTCCGCTCCTTGTGGGTGCCACAGGACAAGACCAATAAGTCAGCACTGAGCTTATGAAGTGCGAGATGTCCGTTGAGGAAATGCACTTGGAGAGCGTCAACGGGATGTAAGTGGATGTGATTGCTGTGACAGATGGCAGTCTATGGAGATCGGCAGAGGAACTAACAACATATGGAAGTGATAAAACTGTTTCTGCACTCAGATTTGCGGCTTACACCTAAGATCTGCTGCTGTACCGTATAGCCACAAAGACAGTGTCGACATGTAGCGCTTCATCATGTTCATTAATCCCTTCAAGCAGATCCGGATGGATGGCTTCCATCTCTTTATAGCCCCTTCTTCCTCTCTCTGTTCAATATCTATGGATTATCTTCCCTTTCAGGTGATTTATAAGGGTCATCTCCTGAACTTGCAAACTTGTGGACTTTGAACAAAGTCAGGTAGGTAAAATCATTGCTATAGAAGTAAAGTATTAAAAAGTCTGGAGCTGAGAGGGAGAAATCGCATTTCAAGGTGAGATTTATTTTTTCCCCCCTACAGCTGCATCACATTTCCTATACATTATGCTGTGCATTACTGGAAGGGAAATAGCAGTTTGGTCCTATTTTTTGCCATTTGATCAATTAAACTATTTAAAATTACCTCATATTTGCAAGGCATTAAAAATCTGGTCCAAAATTCAGCTTTCGTGTTTGCTTTAAGTTTATTAAGGAATCAAAAGTTTTTCCTGCTTTTTAGGTTATTCTTAAAGTAATAATAGTTTATATTAGTTGCGTTATGTGAAGTTCCACTCTGATAATATTGCAGAAGTGTTCCAAGTGTTTTTTTTTATTATTATTATGCTGTTCTTAGACAAAATCAAAACATTTTGTGTTGTTTTCTTGACCATAATTTCTGTGGAGCTACTCCACCGCCCTTTCCCGTCACCAATAACTGAACACTCTGTTTAAGCGCTGTCCTGTTAGCTTACACCCCCTCACTCCCTCAACCTAACATCAAGTATTATTATTGGAGCTTACCAGTCATACAGTTTTAAACCAGATTCCAGGTCAGACGAGGAAAACAAAGATGGAACTAGACATGTACATGTGCGTGCATCAGAATGCAGCAGAGCAAAGAGCTTGTATTTTCTACATCTACAAATGCAACATCATTCAGACAGCATTGTTTTGTCTGCTCCTTATTCACATTGATTTGAATAAAGAAGTACTCAGAAAATAAATTTTAAGCTCCCTATGTCCTCCCCCATCAGAGAAATAGCACAAGAATATATTAAAAACGTAAAAAAACACAAATTCCATTGGTGTGAAGGCGGTTTCAGCTTTATATATTGGTATTTTTTTTTATTTAACAATGAAATAATAACCCTCTGCAACCGGCATTCAGGTGACAATTTACAATGAAAGGTGTAAATAAAGGTACATAAATGTGTGTTTTGAACATCCGGGTTAAAAACTCACACATTGTTAAAACAGTTTTTGGGCTGTACGTACAAGACGCGCAAATACTCAACTCATGTTGAACTTTAAATCAGTTGAGCTTTGACCAATCAGGGAACCAGATTTGGTAGTGACATGCAAATTACTTCCCTTTAAATTCTCTGAATTTATCATCAAGGAGCAGTAAATAACATTATACACCAAATCTCATTCAAACGTAGGCGATGTACATGTATTAGTAAACATCAGCAAAAGAAAAAGAAGAAAAAGCCCCTCCTGGGGTTAAAGGCATGTTCAAGAACCTGCATTTAGCATGTTCTTGAAAGTACGTCCCATGGGTCCATATAGCTCCAGAAAGTCAGCAGCCACAACATTAGCTGAAAGACAAATAAATGGTAGTTAAAAGGTAACTTATGTATTTTCTTTTGTAACCAATCTTCTGGATTTCTCCAAAAAAGGAATGTTTCTACCAAAATCGTCTTAAGTTTCTGTCAGACATGAGTCATGATGAGCACAGCTCAAAGTTTTGTAGAAATCAAACTTCCAGCGTTCATAAAGAAACAATGGTCAAACAGCAATGCAAGTGTGATTGTTTGTCTATGTCTACACAGAGGATTTTATCCAGATATGGACAAAAAAACACAATGGCAGCTTAATACACTGAAGTACCAACCAAGATTGCTACAGAGGAGTGTGAAGTCAGAAAACAGCTGATAGTGATTAAGTTATTGTCAGAGTTTACACAGACTCCCAATCCAACAACCAGATGTAGTCGTAACAAAGCCCCTCTCTCAAGCATTGTCTCAGTGCAATAAACATGGACTCTTTTTTTGGAGCTGGAGTCTTCTGGTGCTGGTACTGGACACCTTTTTATAAAAAATCCTTCTTTGAGAAAACTATATATGATCTCACTGAGAAACCAAGAAAAGACGCTTTTATTTGCGAGTCAGTTTTCATTCATGGAGACAAGAACACAAATGGTTGATGGGTACATCAAAAGAAACTTTGTTTTAGACAAAGGGGGAAAACTGAGAACATTAAAAGTTTTATATTGAATATTACTGGTTTGAACATGGGTGTAAAACAAAATTTAGCTTTGTTAATTTAGTATCATTTACGTTCTGGAGACTTAAAACAGCCTTCAAGCCAGGCTTCTCCTGACTCATCTGTAGCGTAATTAGATCCAAAATTTGAATCTCAAAAGCCAAAAAAAACAACGATGATCCCTCTGTTTGTCAAAAACAGAAAAGATGAGATGTTGTGTTCAGGAATAATCTTAAAAACCTTTGCTGTCAACTTCAAACATGCAAAACTACTGTTATGTTTCTCGATCTGTCACTGACCACTCCTTCGCCTTAACATCACTTGGCCGAGCGCTGGCCTGAATATGCGTGTTCAGCAGTGGAGATGAGAGACTCCGTGGGCGGGGAATAATAGACAGTATCAGCAGCACCGGGTTGTTCAAGCGAAAGCAACTGGAACGCTAGTGGTTATTATCAGAGCCAAAGCCCTAACGTTGCTGCTCCAGTTAGTTCTGACCCAGAAGGAACTGTCTGTGGACAGGCGACGGGCCTCCGCATGCGCTGCACATTCAGATGGCCGTATATCTTCACATGCATACACTATGCCAACCATTACACACAGTTTCATGGAACTGACATGACAGGATCCCTACCTTTTATAATCCTCATTTAGTTTCTTTGTTTCCATCTCACTACATGGTTCTTACTAAAGTAAAGTAAAAGTTACTAAAACTAATTTGTGCTACAATCCATGTGACCTCCATCCATCCGAACTTACTAAATCCCTTTTGAGGTCATGGGGTTGCTGGAGCCTATCCCAGAAACTGTAGATTCCCGGTGTGTCACAGGGAGGGACTTCAAATTATAACTCATTGATTTGGGGTTAAGCTTCTCAGGGATGTTGAGCTCTTTCAGTGTTTGCAACAACAACAGTCTTTCAAGTGGTGAGTGCACCATACACAACAATCACAGGATTTATTTTATAAATATTGTTACTCAAGTAGAAGTAAAAATTAGACGCACATGTTTTTCATTTGTAATCCACATGAGTAGTAGTAAAAAGTATGATGCTGTAAAACTACTTTGATGAGTTAAATATTTTCAAAAACATACTCAAGTGATTGTATCTGAGTAAATGTATCTCGTTTCCCATCACTGCAGAAGATTGACACATCATTGTTTAAAAAAAAGTGCAAAACTGAAGGAACAGTTTTACATTTAAATACATCCACATCTGGAAAAAAAATCACCACAGTTGACATTGCTTTATTTTCTTGTTGTCATTTTCTTATTTGCGAGCAATCGTTGTTTTTCCTCATTTTTCTATATATTTTAGTTAGTCTTACTTAATAAGAATCCTGTTTACCCAAAGCTAATATTTTCCCTGATGGACATGTTTTTGTGGTTTGCTATAGTTCTTAAAGACCCACAACAATGAATTTATGTTTTGAGTGTTTTTAATGTTTTATGGTAGTATTGAAATTGTATTTCTATTTATTTCCCTTTTCAAATCCTTGTGAATCAGGAATAGAAGAACAAATGCAATTGGAAAAATCTTACTATTACCCACAATCCCTGCTCAGCGTTAATCCAACATCCACTTGCAGAAAAACAGATCCATCCACGTCTTCGTTTTTCCTCGTCTGGGGCTGACATCTGCCTCAAAATTCTATAGCTGGTTAGATCTATTATTGCTCACTATTTTTGTTACGACAGTAATGTCAATTTAGAGTTGCGAGGAACTGTAAACTAGTGGGAGAGAGTGTAAACACATGAACGATGGGAAGTGGGGGCGGGCTTACTTCACATCAGTCCCACCCACTACTCAAAAGCAAATTTCTGATAAATCCCTCCACTCTTCAGAGACCGTGTCCTAGAAAACAACACAGTGTTGTTGTTTTTTTATTTTGGCTAAAAACAGCATAATCGTAACTAAATGACCACTGACTTTTAGAGTCTGACTTTAATGCGGGATCAAAGGAATTATTGAATTATTCCTCACATAAGAGGTTTAAGCTGCTATTGATTCTATTCACATCGGATAACTTTTTTTTAAAATAAATATAAATTTAAATATGAAACACATATATTGAATTAAATACCTCCACACAATGGGTGACCCTGGCTAACATTTGGCACAATTTAAAGTTTGAATCAATGCAGAAACTGATTTGTTCATTTCAAACTTAAATATCCAGTTTCTAGAAAATTGAGCAGAAACATTGCAAAGCACTAAAATCAACATTTTTTGTTTCACTTTGTGAGCGTGACATGTTGGGACAATCAGTGCAATAAAGTGACGAGCAACGTAATTGCAACTGCCATATAAAACTGTGTGTAACATTTTCTGTCATGCGTCTGCCGGTGAGCTGCATCCTGGTTTCAGGAAGCCTCTTCCCCGATTTGTTAAGGTAATGATCTAATTTGTGGCCATTAGAGAGAGCAGCCTGAAGTGTTTAATGCGCGGCCAGCTGGTCCAGCTGCCCCGCTCCACAAATTAAAGGAGCCTGGCTCAACAGTAATGAATAATGAGCTGTGTTTAAAAACTGCCATACCTGAGTCTGACCGGCCAGGCCTTAATGCAGCCAGCTTTAAATGAACAACCTGACTGCTTTTTCAATTCCCTGAATACTTAGACATAAAAAATACGCAAAAGGAACATTCTTGCATAGAGATGTCCTAACAGGCTGATGTTACTGGGACTTGAAATATATATATATAATATATATATATATATATATATTATATATATATATATATATATAAAATATTTTAATAATTTTAAATATATAATATTTTAAAATATATATATTTTAATATATATATATATATAATATATATATATATTTAAAAAATCAACGTGAATCTGGTGATTCAGATGAGAAGAACGGCTGTATTACTAACATAAACCATTGCATGATGACACAAAGCTGCTTTTCTCTGTGTCAGAATCAGCTTAAATTGTGTTAATTTTGTAAATGGTCAAAGAGTTACAGTAGTCAAAAGAATTTAAATATTGGATTTAAAACTCCACTTTTAAAGAGTTATTGTTCTTTTCAAAGATAAAGCATTACAAATAGACAAAGAAAAACTCTACACAAGGTGAATCTAATGAATGCAAAACTAAAAACTATTTTAAAATATTTATAGAGTTAACATGTCTTGAAGGTACAGGCACCAGGGTAGGCAGTAGAGAAGTCACAATTCCTGATTTGAAACCACACAGTGTTACATCAGTGGTCCTCAATCTTTTTCAGGCCACGGTCTGATTAAATTTGACAATAATTTCACAGACCGTGTAACCCTCAGGTTGTGCAGCTCTTGTTTTTATCTATGTATATTTGAGACATTAACCGTCCAACCGGGCTTTGTAAGGTTGATGACAGCGATTAATAAAAAGACGAACGCTGTTGGAGCCCCAGATTTCGCATAGTCGTGGGTTTTTGTTGCCATCTTCTTTTTTTCCCCTCTCTGCTAAGTTCCTGGGTCTTTGCACAACCTGGGAATGTTACAACCGGTCCGAACAGAGCCAAAGTTGGGATTTTAAGCTTCTGGTTTGTGAAAATTTATTTTCAAAATAAAATGCTAGAATTCCTTTTTAGATCTAAATCCAGACCTTTGGTTATCCTTTATAGGACAAAAAGATAGATCATTTTTATCTTTACATGAATCCTCATTCATTGTGTACTTTTTTTTAAAAAAGCAAAAGAACATTTTCTGTTTCTAAAGTTTCTGAATGAATGCCTTCCTATTACAGCCTCGCTGTAGGAGAATTCTCAAATGCCCCTTTTACACGTTTCCACAAATCAGCAACTTTATGAATTGCGGCTGGTTTGAATTTTGTGATGATTTTTCCTTTAACGTGGAGGCTAACAACAGAATGTTGGCTTCAGCTATAAGTCGGACTTTTAATGTATAAATAAAGCAAAATAAAATGACACAAACGTTATAAAACTGGTCATTTCTAAACATAATATAAACTCGAATCCACCGTGTCTCCAACTTTATTATCTGTGTTTGTGAAACGGTGGAGAGTCTGTCACTGCGTTTTAGCATGTAGCATATTCTCCTACATAAAATTGAGAGAGAAGACTCTCAGTTTTGTCTGTAAACAGCAGCTTTGTTGTTCTTTGAAGTTGAAGGCTCTTATTCTGGGTCACTTGCTCTTTTCTCCCTGAAGAAACTTTCCAAATAAGTTTTATTAGTTGGTTGTTGTTAGCTTTTTAGCTAGAAATCCAGGTTGCCATGCAGGTAGCTGTTTTAGGTCATGTGACCAAGACAGAGTTTGTAAACAGAATCCAGCAGTTTTCCAAAATAATACTTCCTTCAGGATCAGAAAATATACTAAACAGAAAAAAATCAAATTTTTCCTGCGCCCCAGTAACAAGTGACCCGTGGGTTATGGACCACTGTCATACCAATCAACTGATACATGGAAAAGTGACTTGTTGTTTCCCTACTATGTTTGTATGTTTACACTGAGTGTCCAAATTTAAGAAAGACTTATTATTTTATTACATTACATCAGGCTTAGTATAAACCAACTAAAAGTTTTTTTGTCATTGTTACTGGTTCATTAGCAAATTTGGGAGAAAAAAAAATCAGAATTTGAAGACTTTTTACATTTTTTAAAAGTTGTTGTTTTGTCATACACAAATCACATGTTGAAGCGAAACAAAACTGGGGTTCAAAAATGAAGGTAGTTAGCAGCAGTTGCCCCAGCCCCCCAGCAAGCATCTGCCTCTTTAATCGCATTCAATTTTACAAATGATCTTCAATCAAGACATCAAGAAATCTAATGAACAAAATAATAGATTTAAGTGGTGCTGCTAACTGTCCAATCATTTACCACAAATCCAATTAAACACAAAGTTAATTACTTTTTTGTGATAACTGCTAATCATTTGAATTGGATTTTTTTTCTTTTTATTATTGGATTTTTGTAATTTTTATTTTGTACAGGTTTTCTGTTTTTCATTACTTTGACAGAAGAATTATGCTCTTATTTCTAATCTGTGATTTATATATAAATTTAAATTTAAAGCAGGTTTTGATCAACAATATTTTAGATTTGTGTTACTATGACATATTTGTATTTTTCAGATTTGAAGATAATTTTTTTTTTCAAAGGTTTATGTGTCACATCGTCACCATTCAGCCTAATTGAATCCGTTTCCACAATCAGAAGCCTTTCGTCTTCCACTCCAGATTTTATTGGTCCCATCTGGCCTTCCTCTTTGAAGGGTTTCTGGCGGCGCCCCTGCATATTGGGGTCCAACATCAAGGGAGAAAACGCAATCACCTTTCAGTTTACAAGCAAAAATAAATATCTAAAATATATAGTAATAGAATAAATCGTTACACTTGTTAATAAAGGTCAAAGCTAACATACTGGTATGGGCTTGATCTAAGATTCCCTTTGACATAACCTACGCCATAAACTCATGTTATCCCAATTATCAGACATTTTATAGAGATTACAATAAAGAGTTAGATATGTCAATGGAAAAACAGTGGATAATTATTGAATGGTTTCAGATTTGACAGCACTACTGGATTAAAGCATGTGAGGAAAACCTTTTGATGCATAAGAGAAGAAACAGCATGAATGCTGGGAAATATGGACCAAAAAGAAGTTTTACACTCCGAGTAAAATCCCACAAAAGGTCAAATCAGGTGCTGTATTTGTCGCCATCCCAGATTATAAATGATATTGAGATTAGATTAAGTGGATTCGTAAAACATTAAAGTCTAATCTGTAACATTCTGACATCTATGATGCTTTAGTTGCCATTTAAAAACCCTACTTAGATATTTTTGCTTCATTTAAAGAACACAGATTTCACAGAGCGGCCATGTTTTTATCCCCAAATGTTGTGTCATTATCATTTTTATTTCTTTAACTGCTGTCCAGTTGTTATTGTTTTTTTTAACGTGTTAGAGATCAGTGATCTAAATCCACATTGGTGCATTGTTTTACAAAAATTGGATGCAAATTTCAGTTCAAATGAAACTAGACAAGAAGTTGGTTGATCGCAAACAAATCGCAATTTAGGATTTTTGCAATGTGTGCCACAAACTTCTGCAAAGGTGCTGAGAGCAAAGAGACATTTCTAGAGAGAATAGATTGAATAAATTGAAAATGTTGGGGGTTTAAAATTTCAAAAGAAGTAACATATAAAATCCATTAAGGTCAAGCTTATTCCAAACAGAGGCAGTTTTGTGCAACATTAAAGAAATACGGTAGGTTACGTTTATTTGACTGATCTGAAGAACTCGCTCATGGGATGTCTTGTGCAAATGCATGCATGAATGCTTAAAAAGCAACTTACCGGAAACATGCAAGCAAAGAAAAGCGTTTTAGGTGAAGAACAATCAAGTATCAACAAAATTTGGTCTTGCTTCACATTGTATTTTTAAAAATTAGACACAAAGTGTAACAAACTGAATGTTATCTCTTAAACAATTAACATTTTCTATGGGCTAAAAGAAATGCATATTGCAGTAAGTTAAAATATTTTCACAAAAAGATTAAAAAAAACATAAAAGTATAGTCATACATTGGCTTATGATTTTTTTCCATGTATTTTCATATTGTTGCACTTATATGTATTCATATAATTATCATGGGAGGTATTTTAATAGCTGTTTTGGTTCATGTTTTTGGATTTTTGTTGATGTAATCTGGAAAAATTAATATGACTGCAGTTGCTTATTGATAGTCAAAACCTGAACTAAATGAAGTGAATTAAATCTATGTCATCTGCACTTCTGCACATTTTAACCCAGATAGAATTCAGGCTTCAATTCATGCTGCCCACAAGTTATTTTTGCTACTTAGGTCTTGGAGCTAAAGTTTAAATCGCATCTCAGGTGATTGAGGTTTCAATTAAATGGAATTAAAATCTTTCTTTTTTTAACACAAGAAAATACCCCTCTATTTCCTGATTTTAGTTGATAATGATAAAGACCGTTTACAGTAAAAGACATTTAACTGTATTGTCATTTAATCCCTTTACTATCTTTACTACCCCATTCAGCAGTAATATGGGGTTCAATGTCTTGCCCCAGGACACTTTAACACGCGAGCATGCAAGGTGGGAACCGAACCTGCAATCTTCTGATCGGAGGTCAACTGTCTAGCTAATTACAGCTCTGCATGTTTACCCCCGTCTGTGCTGGAGAGTTGTCATTGGGAAAAGTGATTTGAATATTCAGATGACTTTTATAAAATGAAGAAAAAGAGTGATCGCACATTACGGAGCAGCCGATGCAGCCTGAGCGCCTGAGGCTGAGAGGCCAGACCAGTCCTATCACGGCTCAGCGCAGTCATGAGCCCACCGACAACACAGCATTAGACTGCTCCTAATTCCCCTTAGGTCTGTTATGCATCATCCTCTACACACACGCACACAAACACACACTCACAAAGCAGCTTGGGATAGGAGAGGGGAGGTGCAGGGAGGAGTAAAGTGACTGACAGCATAATTTGATACTGCAAACACGTTAATACGCACAACAAATGGTGTTTAAACAATGTTAGTGAGACGTGTAAACAGAAACACGCCAAATGGGATGCTGCTCAAGTTAGCAGAAGCAGTAGAACAAATAGAAGATTCCCCAGTCAGTGAGGATTCTCCCATGACTGTAATAAAGATCACATTTTTAGGGTCCTGTTTTAATATGACATTTTTGGTTACATCACTCTTATTGCAGGCCTTTTCCTTCCTGCATACGTCTATTTTCACATTGTGTTGGATAAGAACCATCCCTTTTTTGACTGGGTAACATCATTAGGTTCTTTTTTATTTGTTTTATGCTGACTTGGTTAAAAGCTCACATTCTGGACTGATGGGAAGAATTCTAGAGTTTACAAATGCAGACTGCACAGTCAATTCCTGCTTAAGACTGGGAATTTTTAAGAAAGGAGACGATAAAGGAAAATAAATGCTTTACAAGTCCTGAAGCTTGCGTTTGGTCTGCATTCAGACTGCTGTCAATCAGGGTACCGTTACCCTAACTTGACCGTGACAGCGTCTGCTACCAGGTAAGGGTTTGGGTACCGGTCTGTATCGCGAGGGTTGGGGGACGAGTGATTTCATAAGAACAGCCTGCAAGTCAAATAATGACAAGTTAGGGACCCCCAAAATGTCAAAAAGTCACGTGGAGGGGCCCCGTACCAAACGTATATGTCGAGTTTGGACTGCAAACGCTTGGCCGCCAAAGATGGGTCCAATAGTGGTTCCTCGTCCCAGACCAGAGTCCGCATTGGTGTAGCCAAAATCAAAATTTGTTCTGAATTATGGTGATAAACAAACTGTGGTTGACTTTAGGTGTCCAGTCTGAATACGCAGAAAATCTGGTTAAATATTTAAAAGTTAAAGGAAAATTTAGCAAAAAATTTTTTGTGGACTGTAAGCCTGTTAGGTGTAATTACAACCTTATACCTGTGAGTCATTTGAGTCAGAAACATTTAATTTGAATTAAAAAAAAAAAAAAAAAGCTCTCAGGAACAATTTGGTGCTTATAAGAATGAAACTTAATCCAACCAAAGCTTCATCAGAGAAACAAACACGAGCGATCACCACAAGTGAGGTTTGACAAGAAAATGACCAGTTTGAGGCTGTACATTACATTTCAATGTTAACACACTTATCTAAATGATTCTGTTAGATCAAAAACACATAAAGATGTACTTTAAATCTTTTAAACTGCAGTGCCTCTGAATATCAAAGTGTTTATATTTTGTAAATAAAATTGCAGGGTTCTGCGACTAAGGCTTTGGGGCAACATGCAGCTCTTTTATCTCTCCATTGTGAGTCTTTGGCTTTGAAGAAAAAAGCTAACAATTTGACAAAATTACAATTTTGTTGTTGTTTTTTTTTTCATTTTATAGTTTTATAATTTAACATGTCTAATAAATGTGAAAAAGGAGTTAAAAGACTTAATCTATTGTCCATCCATCCATCCATAATGAGAGTAAATGTCATGTTTGACTTTGGCTTTGTTTGCATTTTTTTTTTAATTGAAGTAAATCTGCACCAACAGGAAGATCTATATGACACAGAGTGCATTTTATTTTGAAGGGAACTTAGATGTGTTGCTGGAAAATAGTTTAAACAATTGTTCAAGTTGTAAAAAATATACCTTAGTTGTAATTCAATTGATGTAAGTATTGAAAAGCTTCATTCTATAAATAAGTGGCTCAATGGACACAAAACATCCCTAAAATTCATTATTTAAAATTAATTTTGGAATTTTGTGGCTCTTGTTGGATTTTGGTCACAAGAAACTGGACCAAATGGCTCTTTTAGTGTTAAAAGTTGCAGACTCCTGGACTTTTTCATAGTGATAGTATTATTTCTAATCTAAGAAATAGATTTAAATTATTTTTTTGTTCACAAAAATTGTTCATACGCAATGCATTCTGGTCCATATTTCCAAATCTAGTGAGCATTGATTCACACTTATTTTCTAGTGAGAATTCTGGGAAAGTTCTGGCCCACTTGATGTTGGAATTGTAGGTTCAGACAGTGCTACAAAATGCAATATTAGTAGTTAAAGAATTCGGACGTAGCTAGTTTCTGCAGAGCATTAATAGTAATTTTTTTTTATGTAAATGTTCCCCAACATGGAATTGTCACAAGAACATGTTAAAAACACTAAAAACAAAATTTTTAAAGATACACTCGAAGTTTTCTTTGCTTAGTGTGACTGAGGTTTGGTGCACAGATCTTGTTGGTTCCTTGTTAGACGTTGGAGGATAAGACGGTTGAGCGCTGCAGGGTCCAGGAGCTCTTCACTCCTCCGTGCGTGGTCCAGTACTGTACACAGGCACCTCCTGTGCTGCCCAATTCATCTGCAATAATTGGCTGTCAAAAATATGCTGAATTAACAGATTAATAAGCGTGGATGTAAACGCTACACTTTTTATTTATTTTTTTTATGTGGGTGGGGGTGGTGGGGGAAGGGGGGGTGCAGGCTCCCCCCTACATCCCTTTCTCGTGTGCGCAGGCCTGTTACTGATATGCATCCAGGACATTTGAGTGGATTGCATTTCATTAGTTTGATTTGAGCGGACAGCGCTAAGCTGCTGAGGGCTCTGCGCTGACAGCTAATTACAGGAATCAGCCTTGTCCATTGATAGAGAACAATGGGCTTGGATGAGTCCGCCTTGCCAAAGGGACCAGCCCTACATACAGCCCCACCGTTTGGCCCTCATATGCTCCACGGTATGGAAAGCCATTAATTAAGTTAAAGGAGTCGGAAAGCCTAATTGAGTGCTATCTTCCTCTATGGTTTCTTCCAATTTTGAGGTCAGAACGGATTCACCAAAAAAAGGGGGCAAAAATGCGGCTTTCGTTTGGATCCACCCTGGGCTCCACCCTCTCAACACTCGGCCCTGCGATGCTTGACGCAGTCTGGGCCAGCTGCATGCGTGTGTGCACGGACCTGTCTGCCCCCATAACTCAGCCCATCTTTAAATCGTCAATATTGGAGTGAAAACGCGGCACTTACTGGAGTGGACGCTCGTCCCTTTAAAAGAGAATTAAATAGATTAGCGCAGACGTCAGTAAATTTGGCGGTGCATTACCCTCGCAAATTCCAAATGGCAGTTTGTCATTAGACAACAGGATTGGCGGAGCTGCAGCTCCGGGCTTGCCATGCTCTTTTGTCGGAAGTCGTGCACTAAAAGTTTCCATTTGCATTTCTAATAAAAGAAAACTTTGCTAACTTTGGATTGTGGGTGCTATGTGTGCTTTCAAGTTGCAGAACTGAGCAAAAAGGCAATTTGGGGCTGAATCTCCATCTAGATTGTCCTTCTCTGTCTTGTTTATGAAGCACTGACATGGCCAGCGGCTAGTGACCAGGTGCGCTGACGCAGACTATTATTTTAGCGGTGAGCAGCACCATCTCTCAGCTTTTTGTGCCATTTTCAGGTCAGACCTTTAGGTCATTTTCCCCCTACAGATTCTACCAGTCTATTTTCTGGTCGCCTGATGGAAGGTAATGACTGAGAGGATGATGGTGGTGCTGGCAGTGCCTGCATGTGACCGTGTCATCTCAGCTCAGTGACAGGGCCTGCTGTGGCTGGCGTTTGCCAGGAGGAGGTGGAGCTCAATGCCCGGTCTGAGGGGTCAACGCGGGGCGGCCCTCGCTCTGACTGACAGGACACCGAGGTTTGTTAGGGAGATTTGTCCCTGCCGTGGAGCTCCTGTCGGCCCAGTTGTGGCACTTGTGTCAATTTGCACCCCACGCACATCGCCAGCGTGTCTGACAGGTGAGCAGCAGTATGGCGCCCTATCCGCCTAATTGTACCCCGCAGTCCTGTCTGTGTGTGGGTGCAAAAAGGATGGCTGAGGCCTGGGCCTGTTAGCGCCCTGCACGCCCTGGCGGCCAGGCCCACAGCAGCCTCCTCAGCGTGTGAATAATCCAAGGTGAGGGCCTGACGGTCTGTCAGTTGGTCATCTACTGACTGCATATCATGATGGACACTCTGCATAAAATACAGATAATGTCTCAGAAAAATTGCTCACGCTTGCACAAACACCCACTCGCCACACACGCAAACCATATGCGCATGAGAACCACAACAATGCAGGTGGAAACAGAGGGACATTTATTCCACGGTCAATCTGACAAAAAGTTAAGAATGTCCCCATTTTTTTCAGATTTTTTTTTTTTTTTAATCTGTCCTGTTTCACAGTTTTTCTCTTATTTATATCTCATATTTAACTCATATTTATATTTCAAAAAGACGGATGAGATTTTCTTATTTGAAGAACAGTTTTAGGAGTGTTTCCATGAGAGATGTGTGTGTGTGTTTATGGGGTAAGAGAGCGTGTAGCCAAGGAGGTGTGCCATTTCCTGGCCTCGGTGCCAGCTGCGTGGGGCTGGTGCTGTTTCCTGGGGGCAGATGCCTGCAGTGCTGCCTCCATGATCCCAGCTCTGTTCCTGCACCAGCCCCTGCAGTCTGCTTCACACCCAGGGGGTGGGGGTGCTTTGTGTGTCTGTGTATGTGTGTGTGTGTGGTGGTGGGATGCTGGGAGGGGTGGGGGCATGCAACTTGAAGTGCAAACACACACACACACCTTTCAGGCTCTGGAGCATTAATTAGGCGGCCTACAAGTCTGCCACGCCGTGGTCTACCTCCATCCCACGCTGGAAAGCAGGCAGGGGGAGCAGCTCAAGTCCAGGATTACTACAAATGGGGAGGTGCGACTGAAGACGACAACGGAGACAAGACGAAGAGATTCCCGTCACTTCTCCGCTTCTGAAAGTAGCTCTTCTTCATTTGCAGCCATCTCGTCCAGCAGCGCTTTCATCACCTGAGCCTCACCGGCCTCACTGTGACTGATGCAACACTGGCATCTGGAGGTGCTGTCAGGTACTGCATCCTCTGTGTCAAACCACCCAGGACTGCGGATTTGGAGTGAGATGTGTTTTGCTTTTATAAAAGTCTCTGTTTTTTTTTTTTTTTTATGCATGAAAAAAATGTTTTTGAATTTCTGCACAGAAAACTGATGATAACTCTGATGCATGAGCACAAGTGCATCCTGCAAACAATTCTCATAAAGGATTTTTAAACTTCATCTTGCAGGACAAATGTTTTAACATTTCTAAAATAAAAGATAAAACTGCATGAGCTGAAAAATACATTTTCAAGAGAAAGTATTTGAACTCCTTGGGTGTATCTCAATTTCTGTTTATATGTTTTTTTTTATTTCAATCTAAATCACCAAAATATTTATTTGTGTTTTTATTGAACACAATCATGTGTCCAGTTTATGTATTTAACCAAGTAATTCCAACATATTTTCTTTCCTGCTGCTTTATATTGTTCATTTTTTTTTTATTTTGTCTTTTTTTAATGTAGTAATGTTCTAATGTAATAAAATATTATGTTATATAATATCATTTGAACAACAAATATCAACAAAAAAGCTAATATTTTCTTTTTCTAAATCTAAAACTGAATATATTTAAATTAGTGGAGAAAATAAACAAAGATTTTTACAAAATTATTCTTCCTATTTAAAGCAGGTAAATAATAAATCGTTACAGCAATTTCTGCCACTTAGAACAGGTAATGATATTGCTTTATTTCAGAAGTTTCCTTTATAAATTTTTGTGATTTTATTGTTTATTAATTAAAAGTACACTTTTAATTTTGTGTCATTTTTTCTCAAATAATTCACAAAAATAAGATAAAAATCTGGAGAAGATGTCATGTGAGCATTAAAAATGTGAATACAGCAGGAAAATGTACAGGACGGCTGCAGTTTATGGATTTTCATTGCACTGCATAAAAATCTAAAATGTAAGTGATTGTACAATCTTTTTTATTTAATAATTTTCTACCTGGATAAATGATAACCGGAAACAATTACAGAGCATTTTGTCTCACATGTTTATTGTATGAAATCTCTGTCTCGTTTATGGATCTTTATGTCTTCACAAATCGGATTTATCAATGTTTTCCCAAGGAAGAGACTTGCATTTCCAGCAGCCTAATTGATAAGATGAGCCGTGAATAGAGTTGGCCCGCTGACAGCATGGACTTTACAAGGTTAACATTCTTCCTCTCAGTGGGCGATGGGGCCCGGCGTGGAAGGGCTGTGGCAGCTGTCTGAGCGCGTGCTTTGCCCGTATGGGGCAAAAATGCTCCTGGTGCACTGATTTTCGATAGGTCTTCACCTCTTCCGCTGCTCATGGCCTGCGGCTCCTTTTTCTCCCCCTCCTCCGCGCTGCAATCAATTGACTGACGCAGCTGACCAGCTCCCACAGCACACTGCTGAGGGAGGGAGGATATTGGAGTCGTGTGTGGATGAGTGTGAGCAGCAGATACCTCCAGTGTGGCTGTGCATGCACTGATGGACGGAAAATGTAGACATGCTTTATGGAGAAAGTCATAACACCATGTGGGTGATGATCTGTCTTCCTTGTAGGGTCTGAATTCAATTCCATCTTCTTTTTTTTGTGCTTTTTTGGTTTAGGAATTCTATTAATTTTCCATTCTGTTTTTTTCAACATTATAGGGTACACTTAAAAGCCTTTCTTTTTACTTTTTTTTTTTACACAAAATGCAACAGTGTGCCTTAAAATGACCTCATATGGATCAATTCAGGTTGTGTTTATTGATGGTTAAGGGATTTTGAGAGGTATGTCTGTTTCTTTTAAGAGATGCATACATTTTATCCTAGCATAGGTAACGTGTAGCTGTGTTCGACTGTGTTTTTTACATGACATTAAACAACAAATGGTGATAGCGTAGTCACAGTAACGATTGTTTTAGCTGCATTAATCGTCTTTTTTGCATGTTACTAAGGAGGTTGTGAAAACACAAACATAACTAACATGTAGCTGTGTTCAACTGTGTTTTTTACATGATACTGAATAAGAAAGAGTTAGTTTTGTCACAGAAACCATTGATTTAGTGGTATTTTTTTTTTAATTTGCTATTAAAGAGGTTAGGAGATACGGATATACGGAGATGCTAATGTGGCTAACATGTAACAATGTCTGACTGAGTATCCAACTGTGTTTTTGCGTGATACGAAACAGGAAATCAAGTTAGTGCAGTCACTGTACGTTTGTTTCCACGGTATCAGTCTGTTTTTTTCACATGTTACTAAGGAGGTTGGGAGTCATTGATTTTGTGAAGATACTATTGTGTAGCTGTGTCAGACTGTGTTTTTCCTTTTTATGTTGCTAACAAGTTTTGGAGTTAGCATAGTCATAGTAACATAGTCTGTTTTTTTACGTGTTGCAGGTTGGAAGTTATATTATGAACATGTGGCTAACACTTCTAATGTTGCTAACGTGTAGCGTGTTACAACAATGTTCTACTATTACTGTGAATGTAGTTAATAAAGTCTGATGCTGGATTCACATCATTAAAAAATGTACTAAAATATACACAATGTAAATCCAGTATTGTTATTGATATTGTTCACAACAGACCAGTGCAAGACAAGCAGGTAGGCCAGGAAGAGGCTTCTTCTTCTTCCTCTTCTTCTACTGTTTAGTAGCGCTCGTCCGCCATCTACAATTGGTAGAAGCTCGGAGCGAAAGGTTACAGCTATGCTAATCCCACTCTGGCCTTATGAATTCAGCCGAGCACAAACTGCAATGTCTCCTTTGTGATCATGTTTACAGTGGTTGGCGCGTTTTGCAAAGAGCGCAACCCACACGTCACTACAAAATGGTCCCAGTGCTGCGTAGCCACGATTAAGCGTGCATCCGGTTGAACTTTCAGCAGGTCATCAATAAACACTCAATTTGTATGTACAGCCCAAAACTTGCAATCCGCTATCCTGAGTGCTCCACACATGGAAGCTTGAAATTTTGCTCTACAGGCGTTCGCATCGACTTTTCATTGAAAGTGGCTGCTAAAACATGAGTCAAGCAGCCGGTGTGTCAGCACCTCGTCTGACTGACAAACCTTTATCTGACTCTTTTGTTTGCTTAATGTGGTTTTTAGTTCAGGGCGCCCTATTTATGACATATTTGGAAAATAAATCATTCATTGATATCTGCCTTAATATTCTGATGTACTCTGTAGTTTGGAAAATACGGTTATTTTTTTGCTTTTGAGACATCTATTATCACATATGAAAATTGTTTTCTTAAGAAAGAGCTTCGCTCTATTTAATTGATGTCCCGATCCAATCACGTGATCAGAAATCGGGCCCGATCACGTCGTTGATGACTCGATTGAAATCGGACATAGTCTACCGATCAGAATTCATGTCTAATTCATGTATTCTTTTTATGATCAGCGCTTTATATTTCAGGAATATTATTCCAGATAAATACTCCACTAGAAGTCTGCATGTCATGAACAGATCACCAAATGTAATTGCCATAAAATGAAGCAGAAAACAGCTGCAGCTCAAGCAGAAGGCTAACGTAAACACTAAGTCAAGCTAGCTAGTAGATCACAGATTCAGACTTCCGGGATCAATAACTCTTTTAAAAACACTTTAAACTGACAGCAAGTGTCTCTATTGGTTTGTCTTAACATGAACATAAAGGCATATTAACAAAAACAAAAAGAGGTTTTGTTTCTTTTTAATGTGAAGCTCTTTGTCCTGCAGACAGACAGATGGCTAAACAGCAGCTGCTAACTGCTAAATGCTAGCACCGTGATTTGACTCCATAGGACACGAGCTGTCCTATGATATGCCTGTTTTATTTATCTGACAGAAATACAAGGTAAGAAAATTAACTACTGTGGTAATAAAACTGAAATGTACGACGGAGTATTAGGGTCACCGAAAAAAAAAAAAAAAGTAATATTGCAAGTTTTTTTCTCGTAGATATACGACTTTAAATCTCGTAAATGTATGAGTTTTAATCTCGTAGATTTACGACTTTTTTCTCGTAATGTATTAAAGTCGAGGGGAGTCTATATTCCAGCGAATTTATGCCGTGAACTGAAGCAGACCAACCAAACTGTGAAAAGCGTCTTGGATTTCATCAGGTAAACTGAATGTTTAAAATATTTCAAATATTTGGAAGTTCCTTTATTTGATTTACAGTGTATTAATGTTTTATTCGTTGATGCTGCTTGCAGGATCTCTGCAGATCCCGTTTATGAAGCGGTCCATATCCTTCCAGCGGTCCACTTCACGTCATTTCTTCCTCTACGACAGACCAGATCTCCTCCAACTCTGTGATGCTTCCGTCTGAAGAGGACTAGTTTTTGGAATTTTCAATGTTCTTGTCCTAACGTTGTCATTTCTCAATGTTGTTTTGTGTCGAGACGGGACGTTTCATTTGGGGAAGGAGGCGTCCGGAGCTCTGTTTACATTCTCTTTTGGTTTCTGAGCATGACAGAGACGTGACGTAAGGTGGCGAAAGGAAATGAAAGACGTAATAAAGTGACGGTCCTGATGAACGTGTATCTCTAAACTCTTTATTTTACATATGAAACTCCACACTGTTGTGTATTGAAGTTAGCTGTTTAAGAACTGCATTACCCAGAAGGCCAAGCGACTGGTCACATGTTCGGTGCACGGCAAGTAGTAAGCTAGCAGATGAGCGCTAGTCATGCACAGTGTAGCAGTATGAAGAGACTGTTAATAAAAAGTCTGTTTAACACAATAATAGCGCCTCTTTTGCTTACTTGAAGATACGCAAGACAACACACGCACTACCGACACCGAACCCGGAAATAATTTGATTTTGAATCGCCAAAACGTTAAGAATTTCTTTGCTTTTAACATCGATCTGGACATAATCTACACCAGATGCTTCACGTCTTTCATCTTCAAGCATGGCTCTGATAAACAGACAACTTTGGTTCTTTTCTCATTAAATTACGACTTTTAATCTCGTAGATTTACGACTTTAAATCCCGTAGATTTACACGTTTTTTTCTCATAAATTTACGACTTTAAAAGTTGTAAATTTAACCTTTGACTTTTAAAGTCATAAATATACGACTTTATTCTCATAATTTAGCAGTTACGACTTTTTTCTCGTAAATTTACAAGATTTAAAGTCGTATATCTACGAGAAAAAAACTTGTAATATTACTTTTTTTTTTTTTTTTCGGTGACCCTAATACTCCGTCGTAGAAATGTGATCTCTTAAGAGCTTAAAAAAACTCAAAAAGCCTTTAAAAAAGAAAACAACTAATAAATGGTTCTTTTTTCTTAATAAGTGGTTCTAATGATATCAGTTAGTCGTAGACACACTAAATTCATGCTAAAACAAAGTCAAAATTCATTTTTGAGAATATTAAATGAGGGCAGGAATCACATTTGGTTAAAAATGTTCAATAGCTCTAAAGCTATTAAAGCTAAAGTCACTAAACTTTCTCATACCAATTATCACTTATGTAACAAGAAAATAGTTAATTTTTTAGTTTATATTTGTTTTATTTTTACTTGTTTATCAAAGCTACTTCACAGAAGTTTTCTATTTAAGTTTTTCATGATAAAAGAAGGTTAATGAAATATAAATGAGCACAAAAATGAACACAAATCTGTTTAGTCAATTTGTTCATGTTTTAAATGTATTTCAAAAGTATCGGATTGGGACTCGGTATCGGCAGATACACTGAATCAAATGACTCGGATCAGGCCCAAAAAATACCTGATCGGGACATCCCTATTCTATTTACAATCATGCTACTTGAGGTATATTTACTTAATCGATGTCTGGACATTCAGCAATTCTTAGTCCTGCCGTCACAGTGTTCTGGCTGATGTGTCCCTCATCAGTAAGTCTTTACTGAGCGCCCACATTCGTCATTTGATATCACTGGAGACACCTGCTCAAGTCAGCGCACGTCACATAAAAATGCATTTCATGCAGTTCTGATGCTCTTTTTTAAAATCTATCTTCTATAGTAGGGATATTTTTATGTGTATTTTGGATCTTAAATAGCTGTCTTGCATGTTTTCACAAGATTTAACACAACCTGTGAAAGAGTTGTGCAGATGAGGTGGAAGTTGAACTTTAAATTCCATATGGTGAAGTTTCTATTTAAAAAGTTAAGATTGAAAAGTTAATGCAGATCATAGATGGCTCTTATTATGAGTACTCCTATCCTGCTTTTGCCTGAAGGCAGCAGAGCTCCAGCAGATTATTGTGACCCTGATGAAGGAACAGGTGGCTTAAACAGATAGAAACAGTTCTAAGAGTCTGTAAAATTCATTTACAAAATTTAAAATGCAAGTGTCAGATAGTATTTTGGTGATTTAAAAAAAGAAAAAAAAGGATATATCACAGTACTTGTATTACCATTAGTTAAGATTGTGTTTCAAATCTGTTGTAGAATTCTATATTTTCAGGAATCTGATCCAAAAAGTTGAATTTTTCTTTTAAATGTAGGATGTCACTGAAGACCTTAGCTGACAGAAACAGGCAGACACTGTGGGTTTGTTCAGCTGTTTTTCTGTTAGGAGGGTTCACCTCTGAGACGGGGAGCCGTGCATAACAGGTGCTCAACAGAGAATACTTTCCCCCAGGAAGCATACGGCGCTTGCTGCCTTGGCCACCTGCACAGCGGTGTGCGAGTGTGTGTGTTTGGAGGAGGGGGTGTGTACTGTATGTTGTTATGTTTAGGACCTTTGCTGGTGTCATCATCAACCTTGTTGGGGGCGGTGGACCCTTTATCACCAAAGATCACACCTGGGAGGACGGCTTCAGATTTGGTTTCCTAGACAGGAATTTAGTGGGCATGGTTAATTTTTTTTAATTAGGGTTTGGATCAAAGTCCTTCTCTGAATGGAACTGAATGTTTTCAGAATAGTAATCTTCTGTGTGTGGGTGGTTGTGGGGGATTCTTTTCATAGAGAGGTGGACGCACCGGAGGGAGCTGGTCAGCTGTTGGTTCTTCGTGCAGAAGATTACAGAGCTTAATCAAGCTCCCTGCTCAGGTGCAGCTGAAACAAACACACACACAGAAACACACCCACACACACACCTCCCTTTACACCTAATTAGCCCTGGTACACAGAGCTCCACAGCAGGGGACCTCAAACACATCCACAATGTACAGGTAAGCACAGCCTCACCCACATGCAAGCCCATACATGTTGCACAATGACACACACAAATACATGTGATCACAAATAGAGTGCACTCCAAATCACAAACAGATCACGTGTGATGACACTAAGCATGTTGAGTCACATTTGAATCCAGTCATCTCTGGAATGACTAATATGTAAGTCTGAAAAATGTTCATCCAAGAAGATTTTGGCTTAATTGCGGGATGAAGTTTACAAACTAATTTGATTTGTATTTTCTAGCAAAAAAAAAGTGTAATGATTTATAGATTTTGTTGATGATCTGACCAAAGAATCTGTTTTTTCTTATTTATACTATCAACTTGTCTCCAGGGATGATGGCGATGAAGCCCTGATTCAAATAACAAATGTGTCAGTGGAAACTCATGTTAACAAAAATATATCTTCAAACAAAAATAATCACCTCAGTCATAATAACCTAAAATCCTGAAACAAAAGAAACAAATAAACAAAAAACAGCAGAATTAACAATGATGAAGATTGTTGTCTTTAATGGACCCGTTTCTATTACAGACTTGTAGACCTGTACCTGAGACAGAAATGGATAATTAAAAACAAGAACCTGATGTGACAGGAGGAAACAGAAAACTTAAAATTGGGACTTAACCTAAAGTATTATTGATCCTTTCCCGAAGTATAAACAATTAAACTGGCTACAAGTAAAGGACAGATTAATTTATTTACTATTGCTTTTTATCAGAAATGTTATCATAACAAAAATACCATTCACCATTTATAGCAAACTTACATTTAGTCGCAATACACATAACTATTCTACAAGACACGCAGAGGACGGTTACTTTACTCTACCAAAATTAAAAACCAATAACATCAAGAAGACTGTCCTGTACAGAGGGATGTCATATTGGAACTCATTACCCACAGCAATTTCACAGTTAAAAAGCAAATCCACATTCAAATCATCATTAAAAGCATACTTATTTAAATAAATAACTATTTATAGATCATGTTGAGTGTTGCAGTTACTGGGTTCTGTGTTTTTGTATCTATGTATTTATTATTATTATTGTCTATTGTCTTTTTTTTTTTTTTTTTTTTTTTTAAATATGGTATTACTGGAATATGTACATGGAATATTATGATGTAGAAGGTTTGAAAAATGTCGGGACCCCAGGAAGAATAGTTGCAATCTATTCGGTTGCAACTAATGGGGATCCCTAATAAAATAGAAATAGTCTACCAAGTTGTTCTGGCCTCCTCCCCCGCCAGCAAATCCAACTCACCACCAGGTAGTGATCTGTGGACTGTTCTGTCCCTCTCTTTACCCAGGTGTCCAAGACGCAAGGCCAAAAAGTCGCCAGAAAAAGCTGCAAAATTGATCCTTAATCTTCTGATACCGAGTGTGTTGATGGACCCCTCTGTGCTCAAACACGATGTTTGTTATGGACAAGATAGGATGAGTACAGAAGTCCAGCAACAAAACATCGCTTGGATCCAGATCAAGGAGGACATTCCTACCAATCACACCCCTCCAGGTGCCACTGTCATTGCCCATGAGGGCATTGATGGATGATAGAGTTCCCCGTTGGGGCACCTCCAGTACACCAAGAAGCCTGGGTACTCTGAACTGTTGCTCGACCCGTAGTCTGAAAGCAAAGTCAGAGACCTGTCCCCCACCCGAAGGCAAAGGGACACTACCCTCTCGTCCACCGGTGTGAGCTCCAACACTTGGCAGCTGAGCTAGGACTCACGAGTAAGCCCACCCCAGCCTGCCGCCTCTCATCATGGGCAACTTCGGAATGGTAGAGTCCAATCCCTCAAGAGGGGTTGGACTCCAGACCCCTGGCTGAGCCAGACAATATCTAAATGGTGTCTCTCAAGCTCAGGCTTTTTCCCTCTAAGAGAGGTGGCGTTCCATGTCTCAAAAGTCAACTTACATGACTAGGGTTTGGGCCACCAAGGCACCTGTCTTCAACTGCCACCCAAACAACATTTCCCTGGCTCTTTCTGAGCTCTCCTGCAGGTGGTAGGAGAGTGATCCCACACCGACCCTACAGCCTGAACCCAACCAGGACTCATGGGAGAAACCTTGATCACTAGGAACTTGCCTGCGACCCCCAACCCCAGGCCTGGTTCCAGGGTGGGGTTCTGGTGACACAGATGCGGACGACATAACAGAATCTTTGTCTGAATTTCTTATAAAAAGGCGTTTTGAACCGCTCTTGGTCTGGCTTGTCACTCAGGACCTTTCTGCTATGGGAGACCCTACCAGGGGCAAAAGTCCCAGACAACTCCAACTTCCTGGGATCAATAAAGCTCTGACACCCCTCCACCATGTAAGGGTGGCGGTTTACAGAGGGAAAACTGTACTGGGCAAACTTTAACAAGTTAATATTTTGTTGCACACTGCAGATCAAGAAAGGAGAAGTGTTGAGACTAAACTAGGCAATCCAAAGATTAATTTAAATATTCTGACAAAAAATAAAGACACAAAAGGAAATTAGGCAAACAAGCTGTTTTAAAGTTAAAAACAGGTGATTAAGATAAATAATGCTAATAAAATTGCTGAAAAATACTGTGACACAAAGAATCATCTTGCAATTTATCCTGCTTAGAAATCATAGAGGAGTTTGACATTTTCACCTTAGTTGCGGGTCCACTGTGAGAGACATAGTCTTGAAAAAAAAAAATCTGGAAATCACACTTTTTGATTTGTATTAACTCCAGCCAAGGTCGGCACTTCCAGTGGTGGTTTGTGGAAAAATATCAAACACATGTGCCTGTTTCCTTTTTTTTTTTAAATCACATTCACATCCCAGCCAAACTATGTAAAAAATATGACTTATACTATGAAAAATAAGGTAGTAATCATTCCTACACTGTTTTCTGCCTTTATCTAAATCTAAAAGACTTCACAATATGTTTGTCACTTACGTCACTTCTGCAGGAATCAAAACAAAGGTAAAGTTGCAAGAAAAAGTGCATGAATTTATTTGTGAATTGAACTGAAAATGTGTTCAGAACTTGTAATGTTTTTCAGTTTTGAAGGAACTTGTACAGCATGGGTTATTGTTAAAACAAAATGTCAATTACAAGTGATTTTCACCCTCATCCTAACTGAAAGTCTACACCACAGCTCCACCCACAGCTATCAATCCGCCATACAAATGCAGTGCTTTTAACTGTCCTCCTGTTTTCTAGGAATGGAAGTTCAGGAATCCTCGACAATGACAAAGATGACATCAAGACATTCAAGTCTTCAGCGTTTTTATAGTCTCCTGTTATGGGACGTTTGTGTTCTAACAGCTGACAGAAAGACAGACAAGCTTTTCATGACTATCACCTGTCCCTGTTTTTGTGCACTCTCTCTTTTCTGTCATTCTCACACAAACACATACTTTCTCTTCTTTGTCTATCTGGAGATTAATTAAGCGCCTACCAAGCCAGCCACTGACACAGCAGCCTTCATCACTCTTCACCATCAGCTGGCTCTTTGCCACAGCTGGGCCAAAGACAGAAGACGTCAGGCTGTGCATATGCAGATCCTCACAGCAATAAAGTGAGTGTGTTTCATCAGTGTTTAATATGGGCTTTCCTTGTGGAGTTTAACGCAGCTGCAAACTGTATCATACTTTAAAATGTTCATTGCTGCACGTGCATGAGCCTATTGGGTGATTTATTTTATGTCAGCCTGGTGTGTGTGTATGTGTGTGTTGTCAGATACAATGACAGGGATGTGAGTTTTCACTGTTTGCCATTATTGCTCCCATTACGGGAACCACTGGAATCAGTACAAACAGCAGCTCCAGCCCGTCCCGCCGAGACGGTTCCTTCTAGTTGTCAATTTAGCGTGCAGTCCCACACTCTTAAACTTCCCCCGCTGTCAAATCTAAAGTCGTCTTCCCGTTTGCTTTTTTTGCAGTTTTCTCCTCCGTCTTTGTTCTCTCCAATTTTCCTCCGTGCTGTTTCAACGCCGTGTTTGTCTGTGTGTTGGGGCTGGGTGGGTGGGGTCACAGGAAGCTGGCAGCTCAGCTCAGCTTTTCGGGCCTTAATTGAGACATACTGTCAGAGTGACAAACACATCTGCATGATTGTGCTTTTCAAAGTTTTGGTTCTTTCTTCTGTGTTTCATTGCCCTGTTGATCTGCCTTCTACCACTCCTGTGAGAAAAAGATGAACACGTACACACATGCAGACAGCTCACACACACTCTAATGACCATGTGGAAAGCTGAAGACAATGAGTTTAACTTCCTATTCTGATAGAGAGGTTGGCTGGAGAAGACAAAGGGAGGACTAACTAGAAATATTGATGTCACAACGGACATAAATCGTCACAATGATAAACTAATGGATCGCTATCTTGTTTAAAGCTGAGTTCACACTGGACATGATCAGAAGTGTCCGGTTTCAATGCTAAAGGGTAACCCAACAGGACATTTGGAGGGTGACTCCACTCTCAGCCCAGATCTGAAAAATGCAAAAAAAAAAAAAAAAAAGGGGGGGGGGGGGGGTTAGGGGGGGCTACACTACATCTTCAGTAATGGAAAGTGATGAAAAGCCAAGTTTCATCAGAGTTTCCCACTGTCTGTATATTGTGATATAGTGTGATATGTCTATGGTGATAGTATATGTCTGCAGTTTCACCACAGAACTTTTTGTGGAGGTTGAATATTTTTCTTTTTATTTAATGACCAACGGTGGTGCTACGATATGAGTGTTAGAAAACCAATCAACGACGCCAGCGACAGGGGATACTAGTTTTTGGCAGGGGATCCATATCTTGACACGACATGAGGGTTTGCAGGACCAAAGAGGAACCGTGTCTCAGTGGTAAAATTATGGTGGTAAAATTATGCTAGCTAGCCAATAAAGGCTAACGTATTAAGCTAACAATCCTGAGTGACATGTTCATTCCAAATTCCATCACTAGGAAGGAGTTGAATTCAATGCCAATTGCACTCAACTACTGTTTTCTAGCTTCACTGGAAAGTTGTGCAAGCTGCTAGATTTTCTACAACCAATACACCTACAAACCATGCTAAAGAGAGCCACGCTAAAGCTAACAGAATAACAACCGGCAGGTACAGATTAAAAGATGGGTGGGGCTTTTATACTGGAGCTCAGAGTATGATAACGAAGAACTTCTGAAATAACGTGGGACATACATCAGTCGACCAATCACAAAATTCAGTTGTAATATGATGTTTCAACCTGTAGGGGGCAGCACACAGATAGTTTTTGATTATATTTTCAGGAATTAAATGCATTTATTTTAAATGTTAAAAAATGTGGCAAGGACCAACAGACAGCATATTTAAACATTTTAACAGTAAAAAAAAAAAAAAAGTTGATTTACTGTTTGGTTACCCTTTAAGTCAATGTACAGACAAGATCAGAGATCTTGCAGCGCGTTTCAGGTGTTGCTATCCAATCATTCCAGAGTTCAAATGGCTAATCGTTGGTGAAAAATCTGAGTCATGTCAACCAATCAGAGACTTAGCTTTGGCCTATTTGCATATTGAAAATGTTGATCAACGGGTTTTCTTATTTGCTTTGAGAAAACAATAAAAAGTTTATCTAATTTTATTTTTACTTTTTTTCCTCCTCACACAAATTCAGGACAGCAAGTCATAAAACTGGGTCAGAGAGAGACGGAAGTACCGCTGAAAGCGTCCATCATTCAGATGCAGCTCCTGCAGTAGATGGTGAAGTTTACTTTACTGGGAGAATCTCTGAGTGATTTCATGAACCCAGACAAGGAGACGTGATTACCAATGTTCTTATGGAACTCTTTAAAATAAAAAAACCCTGATATTTCTACATCATCCGTGTCTTTTAAGTGTCACTGAGATATACAGTCAATGCTTCCATGTAGAGATGACACAGAAAACTTTGATGGTAACTCCTTCCACACTTAGCAGGAACGTAAAATGTATTAAAATATTTTTGGACGACCATCAAACAGCAAATTTGATGCAAGTCAAATCAGGTTTATTTCTGATCAAAGCTCAAATGTAAACTACTCTAAACTCAGTTGAACTAAAATTACTTGAGTGAAAGATTTCTCGAAGAACAGAAATTAAAAATTCCTGGGAGGTCTATTTTTCTAAGAGATTCTAAAAAAGCCTGAAACACACATATCACACATTAGATTACATAACCATAAACATCCTTTTGTTCCTTGTAATAAATAAATAGCCATTGATGGATTTGTGAATCTGTCAAGGCATGGATTTTCCCTCTTACCTTCCATTCCTGATGTCACTGCAAACCAAAAAATATCAAGTGTTCCATAAGAGAGCATAAGAGAAAACTGTAATAACAGAGGACACCGCCATCTGGAGGAGCCAGTTTTTACAACAATGAAAACTAAACCTGATTTCAAAAATCTTACCCAATAGTCATTCCCCACTTAAACAAAACCTGTGGGGTAGAAGTTTTACCTAAATCTTCTTATAGGACTATTTGTTTTGTGCAATATCAGACTTGAGGAGCTAGTTGACCCATGACTCTCTGGCAACTTTGGCACATTGATAGGTGGAAACTATTATCTTAAGTGTGTCTGGTCGGGTGACATCATAGCTATTTTTTATGAGCAGGGCAACAAATTGAGAATCTTATATTTATTTAATTTCTCTGGATTTTGTATTTTGAAACTAGATATTCTTTAATCTGTTCTTCTTATAAGAACTGCTTTTAAGAAATATTACTATTTTATATTTATATGAAACTTCTCTGCATTTGTTACTATCTAAAGAACATTAAGTCATCAAATAAAAAAGAATTCAGTCCACCCAAAATGAAATGAAAACATTACTTTATAATATCAGAGTCTTTACGCATGAGAGTGATCAAACCCAAGCCTTAATAAAGGAAAACAGCTTTCCATCCCAGGACATATAGAAGGTCTTTGCCAAAACATCTGTCAATTCCCAAACACAGGAACTATTGTCCTGCAGAAAGGCCACAACAAGAAAGGACTCAGTTTATTTCTTAATGTAGACTTGTTTGTGACCAATCATCACTCTGCAAAAAAATGAAAGAAATGTTTTGCTGTTTTCCTTTTGAGCCACAAGATGTCACTGAAAGCCATGTTGAAATGAGCAAACCAATCCTCTGCAGCTGATGAACGGATATGAAACTCTTATTGTGAGCGTCATAGTTTGAAGTACATTTGTTGTTTAGAGATGGATAGAAGGTTTTCTACTAGATTTCTACTACATTCTACTCAAAAGGACCCCTGGTTTCATAGTTTTAGTCTTTCTCTTCATGAGCAGAGGTAAGAAAATGACCACTGGGATCGCTTTTACAATAAGTCAAAAAATGATTCAAGTGGAACTTTAAGCTCATTTATATTTTTCCTTGTTTTGTATCCTGTGAGGAGCAGCCTGTTGCTAAAATGAAGGATTGCTCCAAAATGGTGAATTATTTATTTGAAACCAACAAAACACAAGTTCACAGTTCATTTGGTAACAGCAAGGCTTTCACAATAAACTAGTGATGTGCAATATTTTAATCCAATATTTAGATTTAAATTTTTTTTTTTAATAATTAAACATTTGCTCCCATTCCTGTGTTTTTTTCCACTTATGATTAATCTTAATGGATAAATAAATGTTGTTTTAACCGCTCCATAGTAAAAAGCACACATGTTGGAGGTTTGATGAGTTAAAAGTGGTCATAAGATACTTTTGCCTTCTACCACAAACAGCTACTATTTCATACAATCTGACAAATACTGTTCATTTCTAGAATGAAATAAACACATTTTACCAAAAAATAAATACAATATTTAAATGAATACAAGCAAAAGTACTGCTTTTAATTGTCTAGTAAAAAGAAAAGTTTGAAGCTGTAATACTATTCCAGTTCTGTAGACTAAAATTTCCCATCAAGTTACTCAAGTAAATGTCATAGGATAGAATCCCCGTTTGGTTTCCACACAGGCACAAAAAATTCAGAAGATTCAGCAATAATTTGATTCTAATCATTATTGTATGTTTACTTCTGCCACACTTTCTATTGGGTTCAATCATAAAAAAGTTTCCTAAAATAAACTCTCCACAATCTTGGAGTGGAGCATGTGGAATGTATTTTCATCTTTTACTAGGTTTGTTCAGTTCATGAGTGCATTAATGTAGCTCTCCAAACATTATTTTCTTGATAAGAAATGCATCTGCAGTTAGAATTTACATGTTGCAGAAAAGACGTACCAATAAATGCTTCTGTCTATCCTGTTCTAATGTTAAAGGGCTATTTTCCTCTATCAGTGGTTCAATCAGAAATAAAGGTATCAGTGGTACTAAATGGATTAGACCTGGTATTTCACCATTTTCTGACTTGGATCCGTCCCGGTCTTCTCCGGTCCACACAAGGCAGCAGTAGGGAAGGTATTGTGATGAGAGCTGAAGCTGAGCGCCAGGAGGCTTTTTGTTCTTACGACTTTAAAGGAATATGGATTATGAAAGTAGGCGGTATCAGACCTGCTGTGGTTTCAATATGCATGGTCCTTTTTTATATGCACAAAGCCTGACACCATATCCACCGCAGCAGGGGTGGAGCGAGCAGCACTTTCAAAACGCCGTTGAATGGTGGAGGATTTGGGGGCCTGCGCTGATGTATTCCACCCTGACAGAAATTTAAGGTATAAAAGCAAAAATTTTTTTTTTTACTCAGTTTGAGGAATATAAAATTAATTTAAAAAGTGATTTTAATTACATTAGCTTTAGCTACGGGTTCCTTACTATTTCTGAAACAAAAACAAGACAAATGGTGATAATTATCGGCAAATAGTTTGAAAAAGATACAGCTGTATGAATAATAAAAAAAGGAAAAAATTGTTAAAAAATGAAATTGCTCAAATAGTTTTACAATGTGCTCCATGACTTTTTAGAAATAAAGCAAAGTTAATATTTTACAACAAGGTAAATAACTAAATAATGTAATAACGTAAACGATACATATAACATCTTTTTAAAATGGGCCTTTCTTAATTCTGTTTTCATACTCTGTTTTTGTACTCTGTGTTTTACTCTTTGTTGTATTGTGAAGCACTTTGAGATTTTTATCTTGAAAGGTGATATATAAAGAAAGATTGTTATTATTATTACTTATTTAGACAAAAACAGGTAAATTACGTGAAATACTTCAACATTTATTGGAAACAATTTAGTGGCTAAACAGACAGTGAATAAAAACTATATTTAGCAAAATTATGTAATTTGAAAAATCATAATTTATGATTATATATTTATACATGCATACGTACATACACCGGTGTTACGGCTGTGGCCGTTTTTGGTTTTGTTCTGTGTTTTAGTCAGAGTGGGACGTCTTTGTGTTTTGTGGATCTTTGTTTTGTGTGTCTGTCCTTTTGATTTCTTTCAGGTCCAATTGGCCCAATCCAGGTGGAGCCACCTTTTAAAAGCAGCATGAGGACCTCCAGCCCATGAGAAGGGAGCTGGGCTGCAACCAGTCTCCACTGCAGCTCAGTGCTCTTCTCAACCTGTTTTTAGTTGTGTGCACACTTTATAGTTTGTTTGGTGTTCTGTTTTGGCCCCACTCTGTTCTCTGTAGTTTGTGTGTTAGTTTTGTGTTAGTTTAAGTGAAGCTGTAGGGGTGAACCGCCATTTTCTTTAGTAAATGTTTTCTCCTGTTTCTGTTAGTCCAGGGAGGTTAGAGTTTGTCATTCTTTTACTGTTTCTTTTGCAGGTAAGCTCCCTGGGTTGAGTTAGTTGGGGTTTTGTTTGTTGTTTTGGCCTGGGTTCACCCTGAAGCCTTTAGCTTCACTTTGAGTTATTGATTTGTTTAGTGTTGTAAATAAATTTGTTATAATTTTATGGAGACATTTGTTTTTATTTTCCTTTATTTTACCTTTATGCTACACCTCACACCCCTCGACCAAACGGGGCGTGACATAAATTGGGGGCTCGTCCGGGATCAAAATCCATCCAGATCCACTTTGGTTTATTTTAATAATTGTGGGATCTGTTTTTTGACACTCTTTTGGTATTTTGAGAGATATGTCTGGTTAACAGTTTTTCTTTTTGGTTCATTTTTGTAAATTACATTTGGTGAAGTCAGGGACTTCTTTTGGCTGTTAAATCTGAGAGCATTTTTGTATTTGAGCAGGAGGTGCGTCTGCCCTCAGGTTGACCTCGGCTGGTTGGACTCAGTTGGAGGTGGTGGGGTGACAGTGTGGGAGTGGAGGCTGCTGCACTTGTTGCCAATGCCACTGACTCCAATCGGGCGGCAGCAGGGGTGGAGGCTCCTGCAGCCGTGGCCGATGAAGGGGCAGACCCAACTGAGTGGCCCAGACCAGGGTGACCTGGAGGATGTGACGCCACTTCCTTGCTCATCAAACCCTTGCAAGTATTCATTTGGTTTTTCTGTTTTTGAGAATCTGGAAGATTCGTGTTTTTGGTGCATTTTGTTATAATCAATTACATGTGTGGAGTTGGTGGCTCCAAAAATCTGTTCACTGCTCTCCTTCTCTCATTCAAAACGGGAAAATGTTACTAGGATGGTAACATTTTCAACACATTTGTGGATCTGTTACCTGAAGATTATTGTCAGGGGTTCTTTTTTATTACGATGTGGAATTCTGTTAACCAAACTTGTGGTGGTTTGTTTGCGCGGCACACTAGTTTTGTTTCTATGCCTGGCCTTTGTGGGAGTTGCTAATGTTCGGTTTTTGTGGCTAGTGTTTAATTTTGTGACTAGCACTCCATATTTTGTGTGCCTCGCATTCATTTGTTAAACACCCTCTTGGGGGAAACTTCTTTAGGGGGAAGAAGTTTTATTTTAAGTAGGGGGGTGTTACGGCTGTGGCCGTTTTTGGTTTTGTTCTGTGTTTTAGTCAGAGTGGGACGTCTTTGTGTTTTGTGGATCTTTGTTTTGAGTGTCTGTCCTTTTGATTTCTTTCAGGTGTGGTGCTGGAGGGCGTGGCTCCAATTGGCCCAATCCAGGTGGAGCCACCTTTTAAAAGCAGCATGAGGACCTCCAGCCCATGAGAAGGGAGCTGGGCTGCAACCAGTCGCCACTGCAGCTCAGTGCTCTTCTCAACCTGTTTTTAGTTGTGTGCACACTTTATAGTTTGTTTGGTGTTCTGTTTTGGCCCCACTCTGTTCTCTGTAGTTTGTGTTAGTTTTGTGTTAGTTTAAGTGAAGCTGTAGGGGTGAACCGCCATTTTCTTTAGTAAATGTTTTCTCCTGTTTCTGTTAGTCCAGGGAGGTTAGAGTTTGTCATTCTTTTACTGTTTCTTTTGCAGGTAAGCTCCCTGGGTTGAGTTAGTTGGGGCTTTGTTTGTTGTTTTGGCCTGGGTTCACCCTGAAGCCTTTAGCTTGATTTGTTTAGTGTTGTAAATAAATTTGTTATAATTTTATGGAGACATTTGTTTTTATTTTCCTTTATTTTACCTTTATGCTACGCCTCACACCCCTCGACCAAACGGGGCTTGGGGGTTTAAGCCCCCAATCCAATCCCTTAAAGGGGCCATACCATGATTTTCTTCAGCCTTACAGAATAAACTGTAAATATATACATTATCATATTTTACCTTTGGAACAACAAAATACATATTTGTGTAATGTGAGTCATTTTTCGCTCCTCTTCAGTCCCGCCCTCTTCATGATGTCATCCTTGAGTCTGTCAATCAGTCTCCCCCTTCTCAGCGTGCCCGCGGTTTGCGCCTTTAAACAAATAACCTCCCAACTATTTTTAAAGATGGATATGCAGATATGTTGGAGTCTTACACTCTTGACCCACCATCTGATCTGAAAGTCACATTGAGTAGTATTATTTACGTAAAGGGGAAAAGCTGCATTATGTGGCATCCCTCAAAAAACGTTTATGTTTTCATGCATACACACAAGTTTACAGTCAGTATAATAATGCAAGACCATCTATACGTGAGGCGGAACGTGCGTGGAAGTTGCAGCATTAGCTTATGCGTTGAATGCTTACGGTACACTGCAGGGTTTACTTACGAGTCTGGCCTCTTTATCCACTGTGATTGTAGAAATGGTGCCAGCTCTGAGATTTAGGGTGTATTCAGACTGGAAATGTCCTTTGTCCGCACTGAGTTTGTTCATTTGTTTCGTATCAAGTCCTGAACCTTGTGTTTGGCCTGAATTCAGAGTGGTGTCTGTTTCAGACCAAACTTTGTAAACAAAACCACGTGATTAAAGATCACTTCAGCCATTGGCCAGCAGCTATGTTGGTCAAAGCAGAAGAGAAAGATGGATGCGCTGCGGTCTGCAAATGCTTGGCAGGATTTTTCACTTATTCAAACTTTTTATTTTGTTGATAGATTTTGAGCGTCTGAAGACCTGACTCAACACCTTTAACTGCAGCTTTGGTACCGCGGATGAATCCTGCATGTCAGTTTTTAGGGACACTACAGCTGCAGGTGCACGCTAATAAGTGTTTGTTACATATAGATTGTCTAAAGAATCAATGTGGATCACATTAAAAGTTGTTTTAATTATCCTAAATTCATCTGACCACATTTGAATGAGTTGCTGTATCTTTTGTTTTTAAGAGAATTCAGTTGGAACTACAATGGAGCTTTTAAGATGACGTTTGCAGCATCTCGCGCGAGTGCCGCATAACAAGACACAGAAAAGCAAGTTATACGTTTTTTTCAGTGGTGTTAAAGTAAACATTTTAGCAAGTAAACTGTTGGATTAATTATTTCCTTTAGGATAAAATGACAATCAATGGTCTACATTTTTTCGCAGTTCACCAGGTCGGTTCCTGGTACGGGTGTGGTGCTGAGGTTATCCCCTGCCAGGATACACATTCTGGCAAGGGATAACTATCTCGGCACCACGGCTCCGTGGAGAGAATGGGTGTGTATTTGTTGCAGTTTGGGGGCGGAGCTTGCTGCACAGATTCTTCCCAGAAGGGGCAGTTCACATCGTGCTGTCGTTAGCACGATACGACCCGCTCGTTTTTGTGGGTATGTGAGGGTCTGTTGTCAAGAACTCAGGTTTTTAGAGGATTACTCTTATGCATGAACTGATCAATACCACTTTGGGATTCTTTATAAAGAGGAATGAACAGTATGATGCAAGTAAAACCTCAAAAAGATTTATTGATATACTTTGGAAATTTTACAAATTAAAGTTAGTAGAGAAGTCATGTAAAACATTACAATTCTAAAAGAAATATTGTTAAGTAAGGGATTACTTTAAAAACATGAATTTGTACAGAGTCCATTCATCAGGGATGTCTTCATGTATACAACCCTCTGCATTTGTGTAGAGGCGAGCAGATAGCTGTCTCCAGGTGAGTGTGTGTACTGAAATGCTCCACGACAATGTCAAAGGTAAGGTGTGAACCATGGACCCCCCCAAACAGAGAGCCCACACCAGACAGCCTGACAGAAAAAAGACGGTGAGGATTTCCCAGAGTCCCCAGGGAAAAGATCCAGGAAGAACCCCCATCAGATGAAAAGACAACAGCTTTCTTCTTTTCATATCAAATAATAAATCAGTCACTGCCAACATCAATGTAAATACAGTAGATTTTTATTGTAATACTCATAATTGTAGAGTAAATCACAGATTTTTGAATCCGACAGTGCTTTATACTCCGGTTATAGTCAGCTGATCGGTCTCAGAAGAACAGTCTTTTCTTCTCCCCATTCATTTATTCTCCTTTTTAGCTAAAGCACATGAAACAGAACAAAGATAACACCCTGGGCAAATATTAAACCTCTTCCAAGACTCAATCCAACATCTTCTTTCTCGAATGCCCCCACCCAATCCCCCTGTCCACTGTGTTGCTCTCCCTATTCTCTCCCGCATCTTGTCTTGTCTTTTTCCCCTAAGAAGCTCTGGCAGCCGGATCATCTCTGTCTTTTAGTGTCAATTAAAAGTGAAATATCTGCATTTGTCAACATATCATTTGTGGTGAGCCTGCGACGCACTGCTGATTTGTCGGGTAATGCCTGACACTGGGGAGGGAAGAGCCGAGGTGCGGCAGTCTCCCTCATTAGACCTCAAGCCTGGCAGCGGGATGGCTGACATCGCCGGGAGGCTTTGCTCCCCACCAACATGATACTAACCCGGGAACAGGGCTCGTCTGTCAGCCCTGTCACTTGCCAGCCACCCATTCAGTCTGGCAGAAAGAGGAGCAGATAAGTGGAGGTGCAGGAGCCAGGGTGAAAAGAGGCGCCTTGTACTCTTCTCTGAAGACAAAAATTATCATAATGAAATTTTACTTTAGAGCCGAGAGTACACAGACAGCTTCCTATGATCTATAGGAAGTTAAAACCAACTCCAAGCCTAACCATGCTGTTCATAGTTAGACTAAAAATACAGAATTTCCCACAATATAAGTCACAAGTTTTGTATAGCTTGGCCAGAGGTGCAATTCATACTTAGCTTTTATGTGATTTAAAAAAAAAGAGAATAAATAGGCTCATATGTTTTTTAATTTTCCACTAAGGACCACTAGAGGGCAGTGTAGGTGTGTGTGTATCGGTATTTGCTATTGACAGAGGCACAGAAGAAGCCGCGCCGCCGCTCATGTCTGTTGCTATGTCCGAATTCCTTCTCTTCTCACTATATAGTACGTTCACCATTTTGCAGGACGGTGGCCGAGAATTGCCACCACAGGAAAAAAAGTAACAGCAAACAAAAAAAGAAACTGTGCAACATATATATAATATAATATAATATATATATATACAAACAAAAAAGCCATCTCAGCAAAAATAACAATTAACTGTAAACAAAATAAGGATTGCGGCAAAAATATGCAGGAAGAAGAGAGCAGTATACTGATGGGAAAACCACCATCAGGAAAGTAAGAGAAGATGTGCGCTTTCAGTGTCACCATTTAAATATGTTATTTGATTAGATCACGTTGTCCTAGGTTTGAAGGTATATTGGAGGATCCTGGTTTGTTGTTAGCTCCAGCAAATGCAGAGAAACAGTGAACACACTGTAAAATATCTTACTCCTCTCTCTGATCACAGAACTCGATTGTTTTCTCGTTAGTGTACTGTCTGTAAACTATGTTTGTCCACATTTGCTGGAGCTAACATTAAACTTGTTTGCATTGCTTCTTTTGTTAGCAGTTACCTTTTTTATTTTTGCTGGAGTTGCTTTTTCATTTGCGTTACTTTTTTTTCTCTGCCATTCTATTGTAGTGATGTCCTAATCTATCATGCCAAAATTGAGTGCACTATTTCCCAGAACTCTTCGCAAAAAACTAGCTTGCATCAATGCTCACTACAGTAGTGAATATAGACCACGATGCATTGCGGTCAAAAGATTTTTGCAAAGCAAAAATGTTTTTAAATTTATTTTTGTAATAAACCATCAACATTTTCATCATCAGAACACAGTGGAGTCACAAATAGATGTTGTGAAATGTTCGTATTGATTCGATTTTCACTTGGTGAAATCGGTAACCAGTCATACTTATCCAGAAAATCTAAAAGGAAAGTGGTGAGAATGGTGTCTGAATTGCTTTTGAAGTCCAGGGCACTGGATACTGCAGTACTATATAGTTTTTTAGTAGTTAGGGATTAGGGATTAGACATAGCCCATGATCTTAGACTGATCTTGATCTCTGCAGGGCTGCATGCACTTGAGTGATCTCAAACATTCCTATTCTCTCCTGCTAGCTTATAGCACCTCACAAGCCTCAGTTAACATTAATTAAGCAAAAAAAAGGTGAGCAATTTATGAACTTTACAGCCGTATATAAGGGGATTTTTGTGCCACCACATTGGAAACAAAAGTCACAGTTTTGATATCAAATTTTTCAAACTTTCTTAACCATAAATGAGAGCAGAACAGTCAACTACCGACAGGCGAAACCTCTTTTCATCTCTTTGATTACATTTAAATCATTTTTTTGATAAAGCTGATTGTTAAGGCATCATGCCTTCATACTGTACAACAGTGGTCACCAACCTTTGTCCTCGAGGGCTACTGCCTGCTTGTTTTGCATCTAACCCTGATTCCGTAATGGCCGCTCACCTGGATCAGGTGTGTTCAGTCAATCAGAAAATGGACTGACTCAATCCAGCTTGTCAACATCTAGCAGGGTTAGCTGGAAAACAAGTAGGGTGGTAGCCCTTGAGCAACAGGGTTGGTGACCCCTGCTGTACAAGGTGAGTGCGGATGAAACATGGGTAAAACCTGTACAGAGCAGACATGTGACCCACCTGAAATGCCAAGGTCATAGATTGCTCTGTGAGACAGAAGAGCTGAAAGATTCAAGCACAATTTTTTCTAAGGGTATACTGTCGATGACAGGTTATCTAAAACACTTGTGAAACACGCAAAGGTTAAGCAAGGGGGAAGTTGGTGAAATGCAGGAGTTCATGAGGGTATTTCATGTTTTAACCCATCCAAGTTCAGTGGACTGTGCGAGTTGTTTAGTGATAAATGTGTGCTCCTTTCATGATTATTGTGTGCAGTCTTTCTTTCAGAAATGAGGAAATTAGACAATCTGAGTGCAGCTTGTGTGGGCATTTATGTACCACCTGCACATCCCGTGGATGTGGCATTTGCACTCAATCAGTAAGGAGCCAGTAATAATTACAATAAACAAAATAAAAATAATGCAAACAAAGTTTCAAGCTTTTACGGTGTCACGGTTTTAGGGTCACGGTTCAGATCATTTTTTTGGACCAGTATAAAGTAAAAAAAAAAAAAAAAAAAAACAGCAAAACAAGAAGATAAAAGCTAAATACATTGTTGGAAATGCCTCAAATCATATATGCAATAATCATATAAAGTTCTTCTCACACACACAATATGTATATACAGTATGGAATATCAAAACATTTGCTCATTGAAGCATATTATCAAAAACAAAATATATTTAAATTTTGAACACAAACAAAATGTTAAAACATGTAGTTTCTGATTACATTTACATATCTTGAGACCAAATCTACAAAAACTGAGAGAAAAAAATGCTTAAAAATTGTGTTGAAAATACCAAATCTACATTAAAATACAAATGTGCTCATCTCACCACCTAATGTCCAAATTAATTAATAGATAAAACAGTTATTTTTTTGGTATTAATTATTTTTATCAAAACTAACTGTGGGAACATTTAATTATTTAAAATAATAATTGTCATCTGTAAATTGTGACACTCCCATGCTCGCTTTTCCTGGTGATTTTTGGTCTCTTTGGCTTGCCATACAATTTTCCCCTGACAGCACCGGACTGAAATATTGGCTTGGGGGCTTATGTGGTGCCTCCACTGGCAAGCCCGTTACAGAGCAGCAGCTTTCTCCAGTGCGGGACAGCTGCACCTCCTCATTGGGAGATTCTCTGAATCCAGAATTTGAAATCCTGAATCCTTGAATCCTGATGCTTTTTTTCAGCTCTAAAAATTAAGTAAATCTGATATCTACTTGATATTATTATGAAGCTGAGACAAGTTTTTGACAGAAGCTCCTCCCACACGCAGCGGGAGATTTGGATGAACACACGTTAAGATAACCGTGAAGCAGCTACTTTAGTGCTCGTCAGAAGAAAGACAATTTGCATAAATTTCATGAGAATTCCGTTCAATAGGAAATGTCAGTTGATTAAAATTATGCTAGCTTGAGGTCTGCGCGCACACGGGGGGTGGGATTTGATGTGGTCCGCTGTACACACGTGCTGACCCGAGACCTCTGATCCGTTCGGACCACGGGTTTTCCGTGATCTGTTATACCCCTAGTTTTGACATAAAATCGTAACAACCCAGACATTCAGTTCAAGTTGGTGTTTTTTTAAAGGTTTCTGGGCCAAACATTTCGCTCCCGTAACCTGCTGCTCCCATGCTCTGAACTGCATCATGCAGTGCATAAATGATGACAACTGTCATAATCAGTATTAGTTTCTGTGCTGCGCTATTTGCACCAGTTATAGTCTACACACGTCTGATTTCTTTATTTAATTTTTTTTTTTTGCTGAGCGGAATTTTTTTTTCCTCAACCAGTGATACCAGCTCACCGGTCCGCAATGAAAAGTCTGTCAGTCCGGATCTGGACCGCGGTCCACCATTTGGTGAAACCTGCTGTATGTCATTCTTTTAGTCACCAGCTTTTATGTCTTTTTTTCCTGTACCAGATGTTTCAGGGTTTTTATTTGTCTGCACTCTTCCTGTTATGTTGTTGTTCTTACTGTCAATGTTCCAGTGTTTTTCCTCCTCAACTGCTTCTGATTTTCATCCCAGTTTCAATGATCAAGGAATTGCTGCACGTCTGCAACAGATGTACTTGGGATTTTGCCCATGTTTGTCATGTTCTCACTGCCAGAGTCAGTTACAAACATCCTTAAAGAAAATGTCACCCCACACTGGGACACCTGCTGAAGGCAAGTGGTAGCCAGAACCCCCCCGAAACCAACACGGGATGGCAGATCTAGGAAATCTGTCCACCGGGCAACCCACATCAGTTACCCAGAACAGGGCCAGCAGGACCACCACAGGGAGCCCCTAATGCCAGAGGGCAGGAGAGCACAGAAAGCTCCAAAACAGCCAGAAAAGAAGCATTTCCGCCACGGGGGCCCAGCACAATGCCCAATCCGCCAGATAGCTCTCCTGACATGTAGACAAGTAGTCCGCCACCACCTGGGACTTCTGGGCATCTCCCAACCCCAGCCACGGACCAGCCACACTCCAGACAACCCTCCATCCACCCTGCACAGAGTCCAGTGGAGAGCAAGGCAAGGGCCACTCTCCCCCTGCCCATCAGGAGAGAAGTTGGGGTCCCCCATGAGTGTGGTAAACATGGGTCAAGCGGGCTCCTCCTGTGCTGGAATTTTGAAAAGTCCAATGTCCGAGGGCAAGGACCAGAACCTGCACCACAGGGACACGAACACCCCTAAGCTCAGACGTGATGTTATCCTCAGCTTCTGGTCTTTCCAGAGAGCTCAGGGACCCCTCCATGGGTGTAGAGAGGTTCCGCCAGGTCCAGGAAGCCAGCACGAAAGGGACATGGCCACCAAGGCTGAGGGCTCTGTTCCCCCCACCAGGAGTGGGATAGGGGACAGAAGATCAGATGTGTGCATGTGTTTGCGTGCATGTACTGGTCCCCAGGGTTGTGTCAGGATGAGCATCCAGCGTAGAGCTGTTTGTCAAACCTCCAGTCCGAGTCAGTGAAAGTTGATTCACCGTGGCGACCCCGAAATGTACTGAAATGTGTAGTGTTGTGTCTGTAGTGTCACAAGTTTCTACAGGACCTTATTAACTTTTGTTAAGGATTATTTTATAATCCGGTCAGTGTATGTATATATTTATTATTAATATATATATATATATTATATATATATATACACAAATGAATGAACAGTTCTAATTGGACAAAAGTGTGCATTTACTATATTAACTGAGTAGTTTGTGTTCAGAGCACAATTGATGCGCAATGTTGTAAAATAACATTAGTGAAACAGAACGAAGACTACAATACATTTGGATGAGTGAGAGTGAGTTATAATTAGAATTGTTGCAAAAGCTTTGTTCTTGTATAAATAGGTTTTGTACTTAATAACAGATTTGTCTGTAAAATGTTTCATAGGTGAGGGAAATAAATTATCTAAATTTAACAAGAAAAATCTGTCCATCTATTCTATATGAACAAGTTGTGTCCCTGGAATAGGAGATTTATGTGTCTGCTAAAAGATTTTGTATCTGCAGGACAGAAATCATCTATCTGTAAAAAGATTTTTTTACTCTGAGAAAAATTGTGTGAATCTAAAAAACAGTTTTGCACCTGTAATAAGAAATGTGTGTGAAACTGGTGTCATGGTGCACCTGCTTTCCTGCTCCACCTCCTGATTGGACCCAGCTCTCGGCGCTCATCTCCTCGTCTCAGTCTACTTAACAGCAGCCTTCCCCAGCATTCTTCGCCAGTTCGTTGCTTTTCCTGCGGTGCAGTACCCCGGCCTCTCGTGATATAGTTAAGAGTTATTTACGCTTTGCTACTACTCACATTAATCCCCTCTGTCTCCAGATCTCAACCATCCACGTACCGACTCTGGTCCCCTCAAGAACACCTCTTCTCTACGCTCCCCACTTCCAGTCCGCGGCTCCAAGTCCTGGTTTCTACTCCACTTCTCCTCTGACAATAAAACTTTCTATTTTCATCTGTCTACCGTCATCCTTCCGGGTTCCAGCGTCTGGGTCTGCCACACATAGTCATGACAACTGGTTTGTTAATGTAGAAAAAAAATCTGTCAGCAAAAACGTTTTCTCTGTGAGAGAAATTTATTTTCTATTTTTCTAAAAAAAAAAAAAAGATCTTGTTTCAGTGATAACTTGTCTTGGCAACTCTGTGTCTGGTTTGATGCTGTATTTTTTTCCACATGCATGTCAGAGCAGCGACCTCTGCTGTCCACTAAACAATATTACAACATGGAACAAACTGATGTTGTGAAGCCACAAAATCCCACCATCTGCTTCTTATGTGAAGCATTAAGGTTTCTGTTAGTGACTACAGTAGCTACACATGAGGGAAAAAACAAACTCATTCCTGATTATTTATGTTCCTCATTTATTTCTCATTTGCTCATGAAAGACAATAGAAACAGAAGAAAGTGTATATGAACAATCCAGAATATGTCAAGACACAAAGGATATAAGAAAAAAAAACATGTTGGGAATTCAACAGACAGCAAACACAGGTGAGACTTTTTGGCCTTTTCCATTGTTTGTCCAGAATTAAGGCCCAGATAAAAAAAAAAAAAAAAACTTGTTTGTGCTCAATAATGCAAAGTTCCTATATATTAACAGTGAATCTTTATGAGTACACAAGGAACAATAAGATTCCATCTGTAGTGTCTTCTACAGAAAGCACTAGTTGGTCTGGAAGTTTGTAGAGAAAAACAGTCGTCCTGAAAATGTTTTCATAAAACCTTTAAAAGTTACAAACAACATTTTTATCAAGTTCACGCTTTCACCGATGACTGTATAAGGGAACCGGACTGAGTTTGTGTGACGTCACTCATTGAAACTGGTTTACTTCCAACTCCGGCAAAATAAAGTCAATTGAGTCGCCATTTGCTTGCGTTATGGACGCTGCCATGTTGTAAACAGTGATTGGTCAGAGTCAGTCTAAGTTATTGATTCTGTGGCAACCACTCTCACCAATCAGGAGATAGCTTGCAGTAAGTCCACACCCTCACAACTTGAAAGCGGGCTAAACGAAACGTTTCGCTCTGAAACGACCTACTTATATCGAGGCATCTGATTGGTCAGTTTATAGCATAAATAACTTGGACTACCGAATAAAAGTATCATGAAAACAATAGGATTAACGACAACATATTAAAGAAAATGTATCAGAGCAAGATTGAAGTGTACAGGATTTTGGCTTCTTGGAACCTGTATAGAGCGCGAGCGGGGAAGGGTCACTCAGTCCAGTTGTCTTACACAGTCAATGGTTTTCAGTCACTTATCAAGGTTCTCTGTAGTGCAAACACAACCTATAAACCAAAGAAAAGAACCCAGAGTGGATCTGTCTACTCTAATATTTGCACGTCAGCAGACCAGAGTCACCTGGGTTTGTCAACACCATTTTCACAGGTTCAGCAACAATTCCACACGACAGGATCCCAATCCTGCCTTTCTCCCTTTTAAAATCACTCCATTTGATAATACTGTCGGAACTACCTCCCGGTTTGGTGACTTGCACTACATTCCTATTGGCAAGAAGCCGTGCAGTGCATCCGATGTCATGCAGGTCAGAGAAGCACCTTTGTTTTTAACCGTGAAAGCACTGCGGTTCAGTGGTTTGGTCACCTTGGCAGTGTGAGTAAGCACAGAGTGAAAGGCAAGTAAGGGCCCAGACCTTCTGTGGAATCCAATCGAATCAGACTTCAAATGCAAACTCCAAGAATAGAAGTTTCTTTCAACAATAACAACAGCTTTTTCCACTTAAATTGCGTCTCAGTAGGTTTTTTTTTAAACTTTGATGCACATGATGGATGAGAACATGCGCTCAGCTATACTCAGGAGTTACCAATAATTTGATTTAAAGCAGAGAAAAGAAGAATTCCTGGCAAAAAACAACATTTTCTATGAAAAAATACAATAAACTTCTATAAATTAGAATTATCTATTTTCACTATACATAAGACACTCATAAGATTGAGTCATCTCTTGTGTTTGTCCATCAGCCGGGATTTCCAGTGCAGTGATACATGGAGCAGACGCTGGTATTTACATGATTGCATTGAACCTGGCACAGTCCCCCAAAGTTTGTCGTGCCTTCAAGTTGTAACGTAAGAGCACAATTTTTTTTTTTTTTTTTTTCAGCTCCAGCTTCCAGAAACAAAATATACCAAAAACATTTTACCTTCACAACATTCAAATTTTCGTTTCTCCTGCTGGGAGTCAATTATATTTACATCACATTTACAAACACGGAACACAATAAAGACACAAAACAGTACAGGATGGGTCTGTGCACATTGAAGGTCTGATACAGCAGTTTTTTTTTTGGGAAGTTGGAGATTTCCACCCACACATTCCTGTTTTTGGTCAGCTTCTATCCTTGAATCCATCACAGGCTCCTTTTCTGTTTGTTTTCGTCTTTAGTCACACATTTGTCATCACATTGGGTTCATCCTCATCTTTTGAGGCTGCATTTTACACAATGAAACTTTTAAAAAAATAAATTCAGTGCAGCAGATTGTTCAGGATCTTTTTTTTTTTTGTCTCCCAAAAAATGAGGCAGCTCCCTGAAAATGTGAAAATATCCGTAGGTTAAACTTTCCTCCCGGTCAGATTTTGTCACCTTCTTCATGAGCAAAATGGTTCTGTGCTCTTAATTTAAGACTTCCTCGTGGAGAAGAATGCGTGCAGGATCAGGGACGCTCCAGACTCTCTGAGATGTTTTTTTTCTTCACCCGTGCACTTGTCGGAGTCCTCCCTGACCTAAATCGTCTCTGCAGCAACACAACACTGCACAGCCCCGTCTGCCTTTGACGTGCAATTTAAAGAAAGGTATGGGGATCCAGGGGTGTCAGATCAGCCTCTCCTCTGGAGGCACTTTGAGCACGCTGCCCATTTCCAGACGGGCGCCGGCCACCTCCTGGGAGCTGGGGCTGTAGGTGCCCTCGGACTGGCGCTTCTTTCGCGCCGTCATCACCAGGAAGAAGACGATGAGGATGGCCAGGAGCACACACAGGGTTGTCAGCGGGATGGTCACTGCCAGCCACGGTACTCGCTCCCTATGCTCCTCCTTCTGCAAGAAGGATTATGGGTATATAATGCTTTACTTTGAAACAATAAAGAACAATATGTAAACAATATTAATAGTCGAGAAAAAACTAAGACACCCTATGGAAGCCTGTATATTTTCACACATATTTAGATATGTACACATTTAATATCAATTTGAACATCACTGAATGATCCAAGTGATAGAACTTAACATTAAAATAATTATTAACTAAATAATAATTTAAGCCAAAAGAGAGATAATATCTAATAGGAGTTAGACTTTGACCTCCATGTAAATGTGAATTTTTGTTCAGATCTTTTTCTGATTACAATAATAGTACTGTATAGATCTGATTTTATTAAATAACTTTCTTTTTTTATTTTTCCAAAATAAGATTGTGCATGGATACATGAACATTTTTAAGACAGAGCTGTGGGTGTACTCATTTAAACTGGAGGCAGTGTCGGCTTGCAGGTGCATCCTCCCACGCTTGCTGTCCCGCCATCACCCCCTTTTTTCTCACCCTCCCCCACTTCACCCGGTGACAGCTTCATGTGACAAAATTCAAAAGAAATTAACTTCTTTCAAAATGGTAGCTTTTCTGATGGTTTTATCTCTATAGCAACCATTTCATTTTTTGGTTGTCTGGATTTAACAAAAAGATGTGTGTGATTTTTAGAAGAATCTGCAAAAGTAAACTTTTGGATTTTCTTAGCAACGGAAGTTTTTTGCTAACCACGCCCACATTACTAATGTGTTCATATCGGATGTCATATCATTTTGTTCAGCTTGAGCTTTAGTTAAAATGATGTGAGCCACAGGGGAACATTCATGTTTCAGGCTCATCCTGCTAGAAAAGTTCAAAATCTACAAACTTTAAAAATATATTTTTCCAAGAAGCTTCCCAATGATGCTCGAGGAGTTAGACAATAAATGGAAATCACAAGGAGAAATTTAGATGTGTAAAATCTATTGAACATTTGTTCTGTTTTACTGAAGACGACCTCTGCCCGAGGTCAAAGGTCAACTAAACTTTGTATTGGTTGTAGACTTAAGCTGGTAGCAGGTGTGAGTAATATCACATTTTGTGAGGGTCACTAAAGCAAAACTTTTCTTTTCTCCATACATGCGAAAAAAAAGTAATGTGGTCATCCTATAATAAATAGAAAAAGAAAAAATGTTTTTTTAGATATTCCCGATGTGTGTTTTGGTTTTGTTGATGGATTTTGAAATATTGTTTTAAACTTCATAAGAGATCTTGGCTTGATTCAGTGTTTTGACTGTTTTGCCTGCTGTGATGTCATCATGTGGGGATGAGGAGTTCTTCAGTGTGCCCTAAATTCATTTTTACCGTGTACAAGTTGTGTGCAAATTTAGTACGTTTTTGAGTATGCTGCGAAGAGAAAGCCTCGCTCAAAGGCGCAGTGAAAAAACAATCTGGTCCTTTTTTTGGCCATAATAATAAAAATCCATCTAGACTCAAACAGCGTTAAACAGTGACATTAACATTTTTGAATAGGTTGATTAAAACATTTGATTTTTTGTGTTTACTTTTGTACTGTAAATGTAGATGAACTAAAGCAACAAAAAACTGGAACATGTGACTTCCAGAAAAGCCTCTTTAAAAATCTCAGATTAGTCCAGACTTGAACCACCAAACATTTGTGGAGACAAACAACAAAAAAAAACCACAAGCCACAAAGGTTTTTCTCTTAATGTGATTGATCCTGAGAGGATCTGAAGAAATAAAGGGATAAACACTCTGAACCCTGCGGTGAAAAGCGCCTGGAGATTTACATAAGAAGGCTGGAGCTGGTAATATCGGCAAAGTGGATCCTTGTTGTTGGACTGCACGGTGGGCTTGAATGTCGGATCTGAAACTTGTGTAGATGTGCATAGCAGACCCAACAAAGGGGTTGTGTGTCACTTACATTATTCTCGCACAGTCTTCCACTAAAGCCCGGGACGCAAACACACTTGAAGTGGTTAAATCGATCCTGACAGGTCGCACCGTTGAGGCAAGGATTGGAACTGCACTCGTCTATTTCTGCCTCACACCTGAAACATATCAAAGAGTTTGTGTTACAGCACAGAACAACAACATTTTAGCTCGCACAGGAGACAGGTCTGTACCCTCTGCATTGGTTCCCACACTCACTCTGAAGCTACATGCATTCTGCAACGTGCAGACCACTTCCAATGAAAAGTCTATGTCCAGCAAATACATGTATGTGCATGTAGCCTATTCTGTTACTTTCTTCCCATTTTATGATCAAAATGTAGCTTCTTGTTGTCTGTGGATTTATTTTTTTTTTTTTTTTGGGTAACACTTTATAATAAGATTCCTTAACTCCTTAATTCCTTAAGCTTTAATAATACATTAACAAACATTGCTAATGTTATAGGGTGTTAGTAATGCAATTATTAGCACAACAAGCCAAACCAGGTTAATTAACAAACCAAGTAAGATTCATTAACATCTAAAATTAAGCCATTTTTTACAAAGCCCATATAAATAAACTGCTTACAAGCTTAGAAAAATGTATTTACTATCTTTATCAACATTATATTTAGTGTGTTGTAGCACCTTATCTTAAGTGTTACCAATAATTTTGGTTAAAAAAAATAAATGTTTGACAAGAAATGTGAAACCGAGAAGTTTCAAACTGCTAAGGTATTTCCAAATTCATAAAATTCAATATTTTTAGGATTTTGTGGGAGCCCTTTCAAATTGTCGAGTTGTTACACAATTTTCAACACTGTTTTTGGGTATGTCTTTGTCCAGTCAGAGACCTGCATTTCGTAGTGATGTATGGTTGGCGTCCTTTTTAATTCACGGGCATGGAAACAGTTTGAAAATCGATCATGGAGAATAAAATAATAACTGACGTCTTTTCCCATTTGGAATTCTATGACAACAGGTGTTTCATGCCGGTATATTGGAATAGAGCTATAAAGAAAATGCCTGGAGCAAAATTTGTACCACTTTGACATTTTGCACCAAGGCTCTTCCAACTGTAGGTGGCAGACATGCGCTAGAATCAGGTAGTGACAGGCCAGTGTGGACACCAGGAGCCCGGTGTGAACATAACAATAGAATAAAGATAAACATCAAAGATATTCATTCACCTGACGCCTGTATATCCAGGTTTGCAGGAGCAGTTGCCGCCAAACTCTCCTCCAACACAAACCCCGTCATTGAAACACTTAGTTTTCGCATCGCATGCAACTGGAGGGAAACGCCACCTGTTGGATAAACAAAGCAAACATTTGTAATCACATTATTGAGGACATTTGTTCTTTAATCATCCCTTGGAGAGGAGATGGTTCATAGCCTTGTTTTTGTCCCAATCACTGAAGACAAAAATCAGTTGACTTTTGATATGAAAATATGGAAACTTGTAGATTTCAAATAGTTACTGAAATATTTAAAAAATTGTAATAATGTGTCATCTTGATGAATATTCTTAATTGCTCAAATAAATTCAGTAAATTTTGATTTTCTTTTTTAACTGAACCTAGAGCAAAACAATTTTCTGACATGTCAATAACTTTTCTTCTAATTGAACTCAATGTTTTTTTTTTCAATCTCTGCATAATTAAAAATGCCATTAAATGCAAGCTCAAGGAGCTGAATCGGATTTCTGTGATCTGCACTCTCCATCATTGATTATTGCAGAAACCCAATCGAGTGAAGGGCATACTGGTTCATGGAGATATGCAGCAGACATGCATGATGACAAAAACTAAAGCTATGCCTGAATTTTCAGCCTAACCCCAAGACCATTGTGTGGGACTATCCTCTGCCCTGGATTTCAATGAAATTGACCTATTTATTTTTCTAAAAATACACCAGGGTTCTGTAAAAGTTACTTTCTGGTGCACACCAGTTACTATTCAGACATTTATTTCAACTTCAATTTTTAGAAATAAAAACGTTCTGGTTGGTAACTGGTGTGGACCAGAAAGTAACTGAAAAAATAAGGATTTTTTCTAAAAATGGAAGTTGAAAAAAAATGGTTTTTTCTGGTTACTATCTGGTGCAAAGCCAGTTACTAACTTGAAAAAACTATATATTTTTACTTCAATTTTTGGGGAAAAAAATGTTTTTTACTTCAAGTTTTTCATCTTCAATGTCCCTTTAGGGACTCTGTACCTTTGGGAGTAATATACACAATCAATTAAAAAAATATGTATGTTTTCTAAATGTGCCCCACCATTTGGTTGTGTAGGCAGTTAAAGGGTTAAAAAGTTCAGTTATTGGCAGAATGATAAAAATAAGTCTAGTTAGTCTTCTAGGGAATTTTGGGAACCTTTTTCTGTTGACAGTGTGCTGATATGATCTCAAAGTAACCATTAAAAGAAGTACAAACTAGATAACATCTCATGGTACATTATTCATGCATAAGGGTTTTAGGCAGACACATCAAAAAAACAAATGGATCTTAAAAGGTTCTAGGATTTAGTCAGCATCTCATATAACCAAATCTTTTCTGTTTTTATATTGCTTATTTTTTATTTGAACTGGAGAGGAAAAAGTGGGATACATGTGTTACTCTCATTTGTACAGTTCTTAATTTAACAATCCACTCAATAAATAAATTAGAACAGAGCTGCTGTCCTACCGGTAGATATAGATGTCTATTGGTGGAGATATCCTCAACAGAACATGATCTCATCAATGCTCAACTCCAATCATCTTTTGATCTATTTTTAAAGTGTTCCCCGTGGTCTTTCAATTATGATTATGCCATTAAAGTTTCTATAAAGCGGCAGGAGTTTATTATAAATTCACCTCGGAGTTGTGGGGAGAACCATCCCATTTTCACTCTTTCACACATCAATGTAAGGGTGGAGTCATCTGGAGTGAGCATGAGAGTTTAGTAGATTTTTGCTGAACTTCTTCTTGGCTGCTGCCCTTCTTCAAACCTCAGCTTGTGATCCTTACAATTTTTAGCTACAACCGTTACAGACTTTGGAATCCAACAGCTCTAAACATCTGCAAATATTATTTATCCCGGTAAAATTTCAAACTTCTAGCGTGATCATGTTTTCCCAATTCAAAAATCAGTCTGGTCAGCGGATAAGCTTATTTTCAATTTGTAATGTAATGTAGTTTTTGAAATAGGATCACAGAAAGTAAATGCACTCTTGATAGGGTCACTTTATCACTTAGGAGTTCAGGAGAGCACACAATGATGAGTGAAAGTCTGTGTGAATGTCCTGGCCCACCTAGATCACACTCATTACATTACATTTAAACAAGTTTTTTTCACAAAAAAGTTTGATCACAATGCAGTCTGGTCTATGTTCACTCTAGCGAGCATTGACGTAGGATAGTTTTTTACAAAGACTTCTGGGAAATTTCCATAGCACTCGATGGGATGGTAGATTCGGACAGTTTGGTTTGTTTATTTTATTAGCAAAAGTTGCAATTACAGTTACAGTCATTGCGTTTCTCCTGTTTGCTTGTACCTTTCACACCTGTAGATCTGTTTCCCGTACTACCAGATCCTATTAACCTTTTACCTGGCAGGTGCACTGCTGTGGGTTTAATGGGTCAAATGCTCCAAGTCACACACCTCTTAAGGAGGATATGAAGCTTCACACTGATTGGATAGTTGCATGGTTTGCCCGAAGCACATCCTTGCTCTACTAAGAAGTTCACAAACAAACCACGTGCTGCCAGGATCTCGTTACGTTTCCGTTTAAGCAGCAAAGTGACGGCGGATACAAGTACATTGTAAATGAGAAATTTTGAGAATGCCTTGCCTCTCTTCTTTATATCTTAAGTAATATGTGAAATGACAAAAGTTTCTGGTTATAATTTAGTTTAAACTTCTCCTGCTTTTTGATTAAATCTCGCCTTATACTTGTTGGCGTTTAAGGTATTTTTGGAGACTTGTCAGAATGGTATTTAATGTCATTGTTTAGCAACAAAATGTAAAATCTGTCTATATACTGGTTGGATTTTGTGCTGCATGGTGATCTAGTGGTTAGCACTCTTGCCTTCCATTGAGAAGGCCCTGGTTTGGATCCCATCTGCAACCTTTATGTCTGGGGTTTGTACATTCTGCTTGTGCATGAGTGGGTTTTCTCTGGTTTCCCTTCTTGAGGCATGGAGTCTAAAATGAGAGTCAGACTCTGGGCCTCGAGGGCCAGAATCCTGCTGGTTTTTCAAACACTCAACCATACTTACTGCTGATCATCTGGTTTTGCCAATAAAAACCTAGAATTCCCAGATAGGTGGAAAACCCACTGCATTCTCACTCACAACTTGTGATATATGGATGTATAGTACGAGCTCCCTCCATGTCACTTTTTGATGTTATGGGTGTCCCAAACTCTTAGTTCTTTGACATACTGGCTTTTCCCATTAAATCAGAGGTCCCCAACCTCCGAGGCACTAACCGGTACCAGTCCAAGGGCCGCATGGTACAGGACCACAGACAGGGAAAAAATGCATACACAAATCAGGGGTTCCCTGAACTGGTTCAGCATGAGTTATCCTGTCTGCATCCAGTACCACGTCCTGAAAACATCAAATTGGAGACTCCCAAAACATCAAAAACTGACGCAGAATGGGTCTGAACCCAACGTCCATGAATGACGAGCTGGGAGTGAGAATGTATGGAAGAACATATAAGAACCTGGTTCTGGAGGCCTGAAGTTTGACACCTGAGATCTAAAACTGGGCATTGTGGGTCAGCTGGTCTACATTGTCCCATTTGGGATATTGTGTGGTTGTGTCACAGAGTTGCAACCTATCAAGGGTGTACTCCACCAAATAAGGTAATACTCACTGACAGCGTTTCCCCTTGAAGCCAGGAGGACAGGAGCAGCTATGAGTTCCAGCCAGTTCCTCACAGCGCCCCCCATTGACACAGATGAACTCCAGGCAGTTGTCCACCTCTTCTTCACAGTTTTTTCCTTTGTATCCGGGCTCACAGTCACAGTGATAGTCAGCCAGGAGGTCTTTGCACTTTCCATGGAGACAGGGAGATGAAGAGCATTCATCTGTCTGAGCCTCACACAGATCCCCCTCCCATCCTGATGGGCAGCTACAGTTATAGTCATTGAAGTGGTCCTGGCAGACGCCGTCATTGAGACAGGGTTTGGAATCACAAACTGGAGCCCCTTGGCAACCAATGTTTGGCTCATGTCCTCCTAGTCTAGTGAACTGGCTCTGCTGTGGAGCGCCTGTTACGTTCACCAGTGGCAGGTAGACACCACCCACTCTCACCTCCCCTAAGCATCCGGTAAATCTTTCTGCTAGCAAAATGTTGCTTCTGTTGAGAAAGTTGAGGTTTCCTCCCGCTTCAAAGCTCACTCCAGCTCTTTGGCCGTCCACTGTGAGGCTCCAGCGAGACAGAGGCTGTGCAGGATCCACCATGCTGAGCAGGATGTGGTGCCATGCCCCGTCTGCAATCGTCCTGTCACTTGTGAAGGCCAGCAGCGGGGCGCCAGCCCCACTGTCCAGTTTGATAAGAAGACTGGAATTGAGTAGACCCAGGCAGAAGACCTCCGACCCACCATCAGAACGCAACAGGATCCCAGTCTCATCCCGTGTGCGTAAGTCAATGGTGATGTTGTTGACAGGGCTCTGCAGAGAGCTATCGGCAGAATACTGCAGGGAGTTGTCTAGGAAAGTGGCCTCACCCAAACCTGTGGAGGAGACAGTGTGAGTACCCCACAAACCTTCATTTACTTAAATCCTTTGTCACATGCAGGGGTTGTTCTGTATGGATGCCAGTGTAGAGTCATAAAGAGGTGCAGCTGCATCTTAAAGGGATTGAAGATGTGTTGCTACAGTTCCCCTGAGGCTTATGTGGAAAGGAAAGGAAATGTACTATTGTTGTGGGTGTGGTACGTGTACTGTGGTACATGCAGGGGTGAAAGTAAGCTGGAACGGTCCGGAGCGCCGTTCCGGTAAATGATTTGAAGACGGAACGCCGTTCCGGCTGCAGAGATCAGCTGTGCGGCCAGTTTTCACATGACAGAAGCTGCGGTCGCTCTTATGGAAGAAAAATAAGAAAATTGACATTCGAGCTGAGAGCAGGCAGCGCTTTATTTGGACGTTTCCATTGTTTTTGTGGCGCATCAGACAGTTATTGAAACTCGTCTCTCTCTCTCTCGCTCGCTCACTCTCTCTCTCACGCTCACTCTCTCCCTCCCTCTCCCACCATCTCTCCCTCTCTCTCTCTCGCTCTCTCTTTCTCTCTCTCTCTCTCTCCTGGTCTGCGCTCTCTTGCGTGCGCCAAGCGTCCCGAGCGCTGCGGACCCCCGACTTTCTGAACAGCAGGTGCACCAGAGAACTGCAGCTGATGATACCCAGGAGTTCGTTCATTGTTCTGTCTAAATTCAATGCACATTTATTTAAAGATTGAAAAAGTGAATCGTGACGTGAAATAAATAATTAAATTATTTAAATGAAAAAGTAAACAAAAAAGATGCAGAGAAAAGTGAATCAGATTTTTAAGAGGAAGATCCAAAAGTGAGGATGACGATGTGCAGAACAAATCTTCTAAAGGAGATGATGAAGAAGAGAAAAGGAGAGATGGAAGTTGAGTGGAAAATGCCATTGAGACACCAGGTCCATCAATCACAGATCAATTTTCTATGTTGCCAGATTATTCTTCAATTTGGACAACTGACAATATGATCTGTTTAAAGTCCCCCTCCAAAAAAAAGAAAAACTATTTTTAGAGTTTTTAACATGCCTGTGTGTCATTCTTCTTCTGAAAGAGAACAAATGTAATCATTTTGTTTTTGCATTTCCTTTTAATCTCTGTTAATCAAACTGTCACAGACAGACTCTGTGAATGAATGATGTTCTTTCCATCACAACAGTTCTGCTGCACTAAACCCTCATCTGGTCCGGCTAGCGTGTCTAGTTCAGGTTCTGGAGAAGAGAAGATGCTATCTTCACACTGACTGCAGTCACATCAGCCGCCGTTCACATTTCTGTGCTCCAATCAGCCGTCACTGGATTTTTGCTTTGACTTTCATCCAATACTTACGGTAGCAGTCCTGAGAACGCTGGAGATTCTCCAAAAGACTCCACGGAGCTTCTTGATGTGACCACGGAAATGTGAACGGCGGCTCATTTGACCGCAGCTGTAAAAGATCTGTGAAAGTTCGGTCCATGAAGTTCTTCCTTGTCCGAACTGATGTCCAGCTCAAAACAAAACTGCTAGACATTATTGTGGTGCAGCGGTGAAGACTCAGAGACCCCCATAATCAGACAGGAGAGGGTCCAAGACGTAGTAGGTCAGCTTTGCTCAGCTCCAGAAGCCACGCCCCCACAGAGGAGTTTTCACAGACCAACATTAAAAAATGACTTTTTAAGACGTTAAGGGTCTTGGATTTTGGTTAAAAACAACATAAACATAAATAAAACACTCCTGAGAACTTATTCTTTTTAAATAAAAGTAAAAATTACGATATGGGGACTTGTAAAGGTAAAGTAAAGGTATTGGACTATGTGGGTGTGTGTATGTGTGTGTGTGTGTGTGTGTGTGGGGGGGGGGGGGGGGGGGCATGGTACGCAAAACAAAAAATCTACTTTCACCCCTGGGTACATGTATTTGTAGTGATAATGTGAGTTGCATGCACAGGTGATAGTATCGTACATTGTCCTTATGACACTATCTAGTCATTAGTAAAGTACGAGTTAGCCACAAACAATTATTTTAATAGTTGACTAATCACCGATAATTTTTTCTGTTTAGTCGACTAATTGGGTCACGAGCAAACTGGATGTAGAGCACACATCTTAGCCATCGATAGCTTTAAACTAAATAAAAACTAGATATATAGCATTAGCTGTGATGATGCTAGCGTGAATGCTGTAAGCTGAATTTGGCCACTGAAAATGTTAGTGCTGATAGCTGAAATTGCTAAAATTGATAACTAAAATTACTTTAGCTGAAAGCCAGCAAAAATATTAGTTTAATGTCAAATTAGCCTAAAAAACTGAAAAGCTAAGTTAGGCAAAACAACTAGCATGCTGGTGAAATATTAGCTAAACTATAAAAAAGCCTAAAATAATGAAAAACTACTTAATTAGCCAAAATAGCTAGCATGCATCTGAAATATTAGCTAAGCTTCAAAATAGCCAACAAAAGAAAAAAAGCCTAAATTAGCCAAAATAGCTAGCATGTAGATGAAATATAAACTAATCTCCAAAATAGCCGAGAAAACCTTAATAGATGTCAAAATAGTCCTAGAAGCTAATATAAAGCCATCATACTTTCCACTTTACCACACACTGACTCCATATAATATAAAGTAACAAATAATTGACAGTTAAATTAGTCGTCGAATATTTTAATTGTCGATTAGTCATCGATTAGTTGACTAATTGTTGCAGCCCTAGTACTGGCCCCTTACTAAGCTTGTGTACAAATGATGTTGCACTGGGTGTGCAGGTAATTCAAAAGGACTTCCTCACAATTCAGTCTTCAATTTCTCCTTACCCTTTGGATTTTTTTAATGCGGAAAAACAGTTGGCTGAACTTTATGAAATTAAAATAAGAATTGAGTTGAAATTAATTATTTTAATCGTTTGTTTGTACACATATTTAATTTATACTTGATTATCTTGAAGGAATACAAGGAATCTAGAAAACTTCAACTGCACTGTTTGGTGCCAGGTATTTATCTATGAGTCACCCTGGTTGAACTTTAGGATAAAGATATCCTGGATCAATTTTAAGTCAGTGAATCGTTCGTTCAAAATGAACCAATATTGACTATGAGTTTGATCAGCAATAGGATTTGTTGTTCTTAAATCAATTGTTACACCCCTAATGTATCATCAACTTATCATAAACATTTTTTGAACTTTGCTTTTGCTTTGACATTATGAGCAATAAATAGTAAAACTATAACATGTATTGATTTAAACACACTGACAATCATTTAGAGTTTATTCACTGCTTTCTAAAAACGGCTCAATCCTCAAAAAAATTTAAGCATCTCACTAGTTTTTTTTTTTTTTTTTGGCAAACATTTTATTTTTGAGTAAAACTCACATTCAAATCCATCTTGCAGATCCTTGCAGTGCACTCCATTAACACAAGGCTTCTCGATGCACCACAAACGCGTCTCACACCGCTGGCCGGAGAAGTTGTGAGGGCACTTACACCTGAAGTCGTTCCACGTGATCACACACTGTCCACCATTGAAACAGGGTTTAACCTGTGAACAGACAAACCCAGGAGGATGGATTACACAGGGAAAACCTGTCAGCGGGAGAGGCTGCAGAGAGGATTGAGCAAGAGGGTGTCGAAGAAAGGGATTTATCTCAAGATCAATGTTCCAAAGGGTTACTAGAGCAGCAGAGTCAAGCTAAAATCCTGTTAAACAGCCTATAAGCAGCAAGTGTCTTCTTCACGATTCCTCTTTTTTAAAGTCAGTTCATGAAGCAGATTCTGTCCGTATGTGCATGTTTGAATTAAAGATACTGTTGTTAAAGATATGATGCAACCAGACCCATTCACCCATTCACACACTGATGGTGGCTCTGCTGATGAACATTGGCGCCAATCTTCCACCAGAAGCAATGTGCGTCTTGCCCAAAAAGACACTTCGACATATGGGCGGGAATCGAACTCACAATCTTAAGCTCAGGAGCCATTCCCCCCACCGCCACCATCACGGCGCCACGCATTTGGGTCAACCCTTGTACAGGTGTACGAGGCTAAAGTCTCTCTGAAGCTGCTGCTTAACTTGTTAGAAAATGCTGGAATTCAAGTTGCAGAAAGAGAGTCAGCAGAATATGTAATAGCCCTTCTCTTATGTAGAAGCACCAGAATTGCAAGACAGCCAAAATTGAATTTAAGTGATTTGAACTATAATGCCTAATAACTGCAAATTAAATTGTATGGCATCCTCCATACTCAAGACCCCAGAATGCCTTTTGGTGACACAGCTGGAACCAACCCAGCTATTAAGGGGTGAAAGAGGGGTACACCCTGAACAGGTTGCAGGGCCAGTGGGGCACACACTCACATGCACACCTAGAGGCAATTCAGAACTATCAATTAACCCATGAAGCATGCGTTTGGACTGTGGGAGGAAATCTTTCAAACTCCACATAGAAAGAACTCAGCTGGGATTCGAAAAGGAGTGCTAACCACTGCCCTATCCCTATTATGTACCATGAAATATAAAAACCCTCTTTCTGTGTTCTGATTTTCTACTGTAACTGTGGTGATGGTCGTTCATCAGATGATCTGCATGGGTTTACCTTGCAGGTGTCGTCACTTTGGCATCCTTGCAGCACATTCTCTGAGCTGCCTTGATAAACCTCCAGCCCGTCTGGAGCAGCGCCTGCAGTCAGATGTTTGTGGTCCAGCCGAATGTCCTGGAGGCAGCCCTTGAAGTGTCCACCCCAGGCCTTCACACTCTTGCCTGCAGGGAGCCCTCCAACAAAGGCCACATCTCCCGCCTCCACGCTCACATTCCCTAAGGCGCGATGATGTCCCGCTTTAGGGAAGTCCACATGGCCGTTGTGAACCTTTATAGTCACCAAGTGATTGCTCCCGTCGGTGATTGATCTGGCCTCCAACAACAGAGTGGTGTAGACCGTAGGGCTGTAGAGAGCCACAGTGCCCTCCTTCAGATAGATGCTCAGATAGGGCTTTTCCTCTCGCTGGAACTGCAGCACCAGGCCGCTGTGTTTGAGCGAGCGCATCAAAAAGGAAAGTGTGAAGTTTTGTCCGTGACTCTCTGAGATGTTAAAGACAGAATGGCTGCTGGTGTTCTCATGGCCAAACGTCCACGACGGATATTCTGAATTAGAACAAAAAGGACAAAAATGTTAGATTTGGTTTCAACACACTGGGAGTAACATGGGAGAGATGTGGAGGAAACTAGGTCTAGAAAAAAAAGGGAGTACGACTATGTTTGTTTATAAAGCAACTGCATTTAATTAGATGGGGTGTGTTCTTATAAGCAGGAATTTGGAAATCCTGTAGCCACTTCATTAAAGATCAGTCAACCAAACTGCTTTAGTTTAAAATGATTTTGTGCTTTTAGGATATTAGAAACTGTAGCAGTAGGGTCATTCTCTGCTACGTTAAAAAGCAACATAAAACATGACATACTTTACCTGCATCCTACAGAAGAAAAAAATTGAAAGCCTAAAACTTTTTCCTTAGGATATATATATATATATATATATATATATATATATATATATATATATATATATATATATATATATATGCACACATATAGACACAGAACCTATTGGGTCAAATTTGACTAAAGTTTTTTACCCCTATTGTTCAAAGTTTGATAAGTTTTGTTTTAATTTCAATGGGTTTAGTGTTCTTTGCTACCCAAAGGGAAAAACAAAAAGAGAAAAAATTCATATTAGCTTAGAAAATTTTTCTTAGCCTCTGAAACTTAAAATTGACTAAATGAGTCCTCTTGTTAAAAATATACCAGGAAAAAATACTCATTAAAGAACCACACGAAATACAAATTGTATATCAATTGAATATCAAAGTGGAACTTTAAAGTAATTATATTTAACCCTGGAGAGCCCAAAGGATCAAATTTGGATGCCATTTTATTTTCATATTTTTGAATTTCTTGTTTTATTTTATTTTATTTTATTTTAAATTTATTTTATTTTATTTTATTTTATTTTATTTTATTTTATTTTATCTTATTATGTTTGTGTCTTTCTTTGTGTTAACTATTGCTACCAAGATTACTAATAACCAAGGGAAAAAGTTGTTAAATTAATTTTAAAAACTAGTTCCTCAAGTTTCTAGGATAAAACGTAAATTAAATATTAAAAAAAGGTAATCTTGTGAAAAACATTACAATATTAAGTTATCAAAAATTGTATTTTGTTGCTTGAATCCTTTTTTTTTTTTATGATGGAGGACACATAATAGAGATTAAGCCAGTAATGTTTGGGGCCGTGAGCCAGTTGGAGAGAATGTAAGTAGATGTATGAAAGGGAGTGGGGGGGGTTGCTCCAGGCTAATGGTCCCGCCCACTACTTAGAGGTGAAATTGTGAAAAAATACTGCCCTTATGCAGAAACTAGAAAACAACTGTGTTTTTTTTATTATTATTTAATTTTTTATTATAAATATTGTTATTTTACATAGAAAGAAGCCCTCTGGGAACATTTTTAAAGTAGATCAAAAGATGACTGAGTGGGACTATTTTAATCTGTGGTTGAGAGTGGTGTTTTTTTTAATCAGTGTGTTTCTGTAGCTACACAGTGTTACGTGCTGGGATACTCTGTTGTTGTTTTTTTTCTTGGGCCGGATCATCCAAGTGCACAACTGGCACTGATATGCAGAGCTGTTGTTGTTTTATGACTCATATGCAGCAGATTTCACATTTCTCTACATATTGATGACAAAAATTAGTTCAATCTTTTAGTATTAAAACTCTGAAAACCCCCAAATGAGCAGCTTGGTTTGTTTAAGTCTCCACCCTTCGCTTTAGCTGTAAGGGTATTTATCGAGCGGCGCATTCCCCACATTCTTCCTTTCAAAACAGAGCAGAAATATGAGTGGTGGGGATGTCAGATGTTACCTTCTGCACAGCGCTCTCCGTAGAAAGGCCGGTGGCACCGGCAGCTGGCACGGACCCACATGTCCACGCACTGTCCCCGCTGCATGCACGGGTCCTCCTCACACCACTCCTTTTTGTAGCATCCCAGCTTCATGTCTTTGTTGTCCTCTCTGATGAGATCCTGGGGCAGCAGGAGTTTGTGGTCGACTTCAAGGTCCTCCATGCAGCCGATGAATCCCTTCCCGCTCACTGAGTTGGTCAGGTATTCCTGTGGCACCCCTCCAACAAACAGCTCCTGGAAGTAGCTGAGGTGGAGAAAGATCAGGTGGTTTTGACCCAGAGTCTTTACCTGGCATCCCTTTTCACAGCTAGGCCCCGTCACAGTCATGACCAGCCTTTCGTCCATGGCCACAGTCACCTGGTACCATCTCCCATCATTGACCGGGCTAGGATAAGAGACCTGCAGGGTTCTTGTTGACTTCACCCGAGCCTGGAGGGAGCCTTGGACTAACTCCAGAGTGAAAAAGATCCCCGTGCCGCCTCTGTAGAGCAGCAGCATGTCTGGCAGAGTGGTCCTGAAGCGGAGCTGCATGTGGAGTCTCGGCCTTTTCTCCTCCGCCCCTCGTTGGGTCCTGTTCTTGAAACCCGGCAGGCGCAGGTGGACGTAGCCCTCGGAGGCGAAGGAGAAGGTGGTGGAGGTGTTGCAGAGCTCTCCGCTCCAGCCAGGCAGGCACACGCACACGTAGCTGTGCGCGCCGTCGTCCTTCAGGACGGGCACACAGCTCTCCTCGTGCTGACACCGGTGCTGCAGGCACCCGACCAGTCTGACGTCGCAGTCCCGGCCCCCCCAGGGCGCCTGGCCGTCCTCCTCTTTGGGGCAGTGGCATTTGTAGGCGTTGGCGGCGTCTTCGCAGGTGGCTCCGTTCTTGCAAGGATCGCTGGCGCACTCGTTGATGTCTTCTTCGCAGTGGATACCTTCAGAAAAAAAGAAAACGAAACTGTCAACTAACTTCGCCTAACACAAGACAGGATAGGCTCCAGCAAAAATGTGGGGGATAAAGCAGGCTATAAAATAGGTGGATTGAAGAATTATTTCAGGAATCTTTCAAAAATAAATCAGTGTCATGATGACTGAGCAGCAGGTTGTAGTTTTTATGAGCACATTCTGCACACTCCTTCACAGGTCGGCAGGGTGAACCGCATTAAGCCCTCACAGCAGCAGTCACTTTGCATTAACCTAGTCCTTTAAAATACTCCAAGAGTGGTAAAGCTGTTTGTCCTGTTGGTGCCAAGGCTCCAGCCTGACGTCCAAAGCTCGGTCAGAGTGCTGTAGGATTCTGTACCTGTCAGAAACCACGGCCCGCAGCAGCAGATGCACAGCAGCAGCAGCAGCAGCATCTGGAGAGCCATCATCCCCCGACACAAAGTTTCTTCTCGCTGGTGATGGCAGCACGCGAGCGAGCCGTCTCCTTTCACTCTGCCTTTCCCTCCCTACCAGCGTAAAGCTTCCTCCACTCCTCCACTCTGCACCACGCAGAAGTGATTACCAGGCAGCCCTGCCCACCTCCTCCTTTCCGCCCTCCTTCGTCCCACCCTGGAATCGCTCTCCCCGCCCTCGCACCGCTCGCTCCTGTTCTGACTGCAGCTCCATGTGGCTCCCACCCGTCGACAGGAGGAATGCTGTGCCGCGGCGCACCAGCACCCCCCCTCACTGCTACTCCCTGCTTGATGCCCACTAGCTTTTGGCAGGGAGCAGCAGGAGGTGCTGTAGGATCAAGCAGAGGTTGAAGTTTTGGGGTTCATGGTGGTAAATGTGACATTTCTATTATCAAAAACCACTCTAGAAGAACTTTAGGTCTAAAACTGACACACTTTTGAAAGAAAAAAAAATCAGATCATCTCTTGATCTACTGTCAAAGTATTCCCAGTGGTCTTTTTAATTACAATTATACTATTTTTAACCAAAATTTAAAAAAAAAAAATCTGTGTTGTTTTGAAGGACATTAGAAATTAACTTCTGAGTTGTGGCCACCCTGCTGAGAGCTCTCTGTTTACACACTCCCTATAGCTTACAGCCCCCAACACTCCCAACCAAACAATAGTGATTAGTGCTGAGTGATATGATGATACATATCGTATCCATTGTGCCATTTCTCTTCTGTTGTTTTTGCTTATTCTCAATGCTGAACTTTTGTGCAAAAATGTTTTTTTCCTACTAAAAAACTTGAAACTGTTGGATACGTTTTAATGTTTCTCTTTTGTAACAATTTGGTTACATGTTACTTGAAAAAAATGAAGTAAATAATTTAATTTCAGTCATTTTTTTCAGAGAACAACTGAACATATATTTTATTGTGATGTATTGTCATATTTATCGTTATTGGGATATAAAATAAGGTATAGTTTTTTTTTTCAATATCACCCAGCACTATTAGTTGTGCAACTGTAAAAAGAAAAAAAGATTTTTATGGATCTAGTTGTTTAAAAATGAAAGCATCAGAATAGAGCGGAGCAGAGAGCTTGCAGCCCTCCCAGTGTATTTTCTATGTAACAAACACAATCGTTTTCAAACTGTTTTTGTCATTTGCTTCAGATTTACAGTGAATTGAATAAAGAAATGTGCAGAAATAGTGGTGGGGGAAAGAAGTTATTTTTAGATGCATCAATTATGATCCGTAAATGATTCAGAATTGTTTTACGAATTCTAAATAATCGACAAATCGATCAATCAATCAATCAATCAGTTAATCTTTATTTACAAAGCTAGTTTCACATAAAAATAACACAAAGTGCTTTAGACTAAAACAAAACAATCAAAATAATAATAAATACAAGAATGACAATTCAATCTAAAATAGAAGTAAAATTAAATATTAAAATAAAAAATGACACTAAATTTAATGCATGTGATTTAAAGTAAAAATAACAAGCAGAATTGAATGTTTTTCATCCTATTTATATATATGTATCGTAAAATTTCCTATATGTAGGAAACACAACAAATTTTCAAAATCACAATGTGCGACTAGCTAACAGTAATTATTTAGTTTGCCGTGAATTAAAGAGCGTTCCATTAAAGCCCTTTCTAATGATAAAATGTAACATTACCTCATTTATGGTTGTTGAGTTCAGGGAAATCTTTTTCCCTTTTGATGCTGTGAAAGATTTTAGATTATCAAACAAAATGTTTTTCATGTCAGAATTTTTATGTTCCCCATAAAAGTTAAACAAGTTTAATGATCTTGTCTTTACCTAAAAATTCTCTTTGGAAGAGAAAAGTAAAAAATATATATATATCAAGTGTCTTGAAGTAAAGGGAAACATTTGTTAAAAAAAAAAAAGAAGCAAATCTGGGATGCATTTATAATTGTTTCATAATCACATTGTTTCCTCCTGAACTGTAATTTAATTGAATCATGAGGTGCTTTGTGTTTCCCACCTTCACTCAGAAATCCAATTTTGTTCTGAATTGTTTTATATATTTCCTCCATTCAGAAGAAAACCAAAAGACTATGTTAAAAAACAAAATATTTGGCCTACTTCATTCTATAACCCCTTAATATAATGTGAAGTTTTTGACAAATGTATAACAGTCTGGATTCAGTCCATTAGAACAAGCGTTATAGCATTCACATAAACCAAATCTTAAATGGGGTGTTCTTAAAGCATCAGTTCTTGTTTGTGCCTCTTTATCAGTCATTCACTGTGCAGCTTTATCTGTACAGGAAACTGTAACTATCAACAAAGACACTTGACACACTCGTGGACTCACACACATATTTTGGCCCTAAAATTTTAGATCATCTTACCGGGTTTGTGTCTGTTTCAAGGGAAACGCGATTGAGAGGAAATGATGACTAATGTGATGACATCCACAATCTCTGGATTTCATTTACGACATGTTTATTGTGTTTGTTATAATTAAGAATAAATCACTGATTTAACTGATGGCTTCAAGACATTTTCCTGAGCACATGGATGTGAAATTATTAACATTAGTCATCAGATAATTAGAGCAAAATAATAACTATGACTGCATTTTATCAGGAAAACATGAGATAAAACTGAACGGTGACTAAAGGCGGCTGCATAACCAGAGATAATGAAGCCCTGAGTGCACGCTGTTACTGTTCCTCTGCTTTCACTGAGCTGAGATTTCAGAAAAGAGACATTCTGAAGACATTGGAGAAATGTTCAGTTCTCCTTCCAGGTTGATGCTGTCAATCTCCAGAGTGGGTTTGTTTTCTGGACGTGGGGTGCAGGTACAGAAGGGTTGCTTTACAGAGAAAGGAGGATTTGTTGAGCAGAGTGCAAGATGCTCCGTCTTAATCTCTGAACTGAGATGTAGACAACAAAAACAGTATGAACACCAGATACAATACCAGATACTTTTTGATGTATTCATCATTAGCATCTATAATACTTTTGTTTTTTTTTTTGTTGTGGTTTTTAACATGGTCTTGTGGCATTTTTTCTGATGATGAAGAACATATATAACTATAATAAAGCTCTGAACTGTATTTCTGAGTATTTCTTTGTTCCAGTTTATATGAATCAAAAACAGACAAAAAAAGTCTGTTTGAAACAGATCGTGTTTGTGACAAAAAAATATCCTGTTTTGTCCTGAGCTGGTATCTTGATCTAACCTGTACGGCTGGATGGCTCCAATGTTGTTGTACTTGTTGTACTGGATTTGAACATTTTTAAGTGTTATTTCATAGTTTTTTTAACTGTAAAGTTTAAAACTTAATTTAGTTTCAAACATTTCAAATGAAGTCAAATTAAGTTCAGATTTATAGTATATTTGCATTTTCTGTGCTTCTTTATTAATTTAATATCTTGGATTAGAAAGTTATCTGGGATATTTATGTATTTGTATGTAATTCTGGAATAGATTTGGTTTTAGATTTATTTTATGGACCATATTTTGGACATCAGATCAGATAAATCCGTGTTTGGAGAAGAGAGTTTGGAAAACCAAAAGCAGATTGATCCAGAGTTCAGATTTTGTAATGTTCAGCCCAGCATTGTTTAGTTATTAGCAGGCTTTTAGAAAAGTAAAAAAACACGATCTTCTACATGTGCAGCCAATAATGTAGTGTTGAATGTGACAGTTCAGAGGAGTTTGACCTCAGATTGGCCTTTCCAGGACAGTTACATACATGAAAAATAGCATTTTAAAATTAAATTATGTTTTAACATCTAAATCTCATAATACTAAGTTTTATGTACTTAATATGTAAAGAATATTTTAAGGGAAGGGTCAAAATTATTTTGAAAATTTGTTCTAAGTTGTTCCATCAAGTTTTGCTGTTGATGACCTCAGAACATCTGATTGTGATCTGGATTCTAAACTTGTGTTCAAGCAGGTTAGCTGGCTCACTATTCCATTCATCTCATCTAGACTCCAGAAAGGGCCTCACTGATTTTGCTTAAAGTCTTCCTATGATGAAAATCATGTTTTTTGAGTTTTTAAAATGTAATTGTGGCATTTTTCTAATGAAGGAGAACAAATGTGACAAGAAATCATTTTGTTTTTGCATTTGAAATTTCTCCTTTTAAATCAATCAAACTGTCTTGGAATTATGGTTAAAAACTTCATAATTATGATTTTAAAAAACTACTGGGGTACTTTTTTTAATGAAAAAACTTGTCATAGGGGTACAGTAAAGTTTTTGTACATTTTATCCTTAGAAGAGAATTTTAATCAGATTTCCATTAGAGCCTATGTGTAAAGAAAACTAAAGATTCATATTTTATTTATTTCATGTCATGTTTTGCATGTATGATCGACACTCTGACATGATCAGTCTAATAGCATTTCAGTGATTTGAGGTGGATTTTTAATGACAGAGTTAAATAAAAATGGCTGTATGAGGTGTTCAGCTCAGAGCCCCAGAGTGTTACGGGCCCCAGCAACTGCCTAGCTTTGCCTAATGGAGTCTGCCCTTAGCTCTAATAGAAAATATCAAAAACAGTAGGAAGAATTTTCTGCACTGTCCAAAAATATGGACCAAAAACTCAAAACCAACTTTAGACTAAAATTGAGCTGCTTAGTCACATAAAAGGCACATCATCTTAGCTCTAGATGAAGTGCCTTTGGAGTGTTTTTAAAACACACATTTTCCACCAATAATTCCGACTATTTTCCTCTTTCTCTGCTAAAAACTGTTTCTCCTCACTTTACTATCACCGAATGTCAGTCAGGATCCGACTGACGTTCACATCAGGGTGTTGCTCTCGCCTAACAAGCAAAAGTCCGAAAGTGATTTTATGTCAAAGGAACTCACATGCTGACACAGTAACAGTATAGATTAAAAATTAGATTAAGACAAATAAAAATAATAAAAGTGATGAATTTTTAATGCAATAACTTGACACCACCAGCTCTGTGTGATTGTACCTTTACAGACCTGTGCTTCATCAGAGTTTTATTCAACCTTTACAAACCAGCTGCAGCCTTTTGGCTCAGAGACTACATACCAAAAGCATCGCCTCTCGTGAGGTCGCTGAGGACAACTCCTGCCCTGGATCTGTATCTACAGGGGAACTGCTGCTGAGACAATATCTCCCGTTAAAGACAAGATAGGAAGAGGAGCAGAGGCTTTTCTCCTACCTGTGAAGCCGTCTGGACACAAACATCGATAAGAGTTGACCAGATCGTGACAGCTTCCCCCATGTTGACATGGAGCAGACCCACATTCATCCACATTAACAGAGCAGTTGTGGCCTGAAAAAAACAGAACGCGTCTTTCAGGAAAAACAAACTGGTAGAAAAACTGTGATTTCTTTTTTATTTGTGTGTTTTTGAAAGTAAAGCTCACCAGTAAATCCAGGCATGCAGAGGCAGATGAAGCCAGCAGCGATGTCATAGCTGAACGTGGTGGTGCTGAGTTCAGGGAGCTTCCCGTAGTTCTGGACGTCTGAGCGCTGGAAGCACGTGCCACCATTGTCACAAGGATTTTGCTCACACTCATTGATATCCACCTGACAGTTCTCCCCCTCATAGCCTGTTCACATGGAGGGGAGCAGGAGAGGTTTCATAAAATCCAAAATGTATTTATATCGTCAGATTTCTCTTCTGTGATGCTCTTCATCTGGTTTACGGTGCGAGTGGTGAGCTGCAGGGTACCTGGCCAGCAGACACACTTATACTGGTTGATGCCGTCTAAACAGGTGGCTCCGTGCTGGCAAGGGTCGGACGCGCACTCTTGGATGTTGTCTTCACAGTGGTCGCCCTCAAACCCCGTCCCATCGCAGTCACACTCATAGCTGGAACACAACAGAGACAATCAAACATCACGTCTGGCCCACTACTAAACTGCTACACATTTTAAACATTGCAGGTTAGCTAGTTCATATTTTTGGCAGTCACTAGTTAACTATTTGCACTTTTGGCAATACTAGTTAGGCTTATAACAGCCTGATATCAAGAATATTGTGTGATGATAACATGGCTTGCCATACTACACACACTTATGGCGTACGGGGGATGCTGTCGCACTCTGCCCTACATCACACTCTAGTCATGGGTGAGGTGCAGTAAATGGCCTCTTACTGACCCCATATGTAAATGCCGCATACAGAGTGTTCAGGGACACCTAAGTGTCTGTATGATGCTTACACAAACTACACTCTGATTTCAACAGTCAAAGAAAGAGCACGCACTTGTAGAGCACCAATGGGCTCCTTGCACACTGTACAGGGTTCAAAGGGTTAAAAACATTGAAAATCTGGATGACACGCCCACGTCTCATCTACCTCCCCCTTACTTACTGTTACCTGATGTAAAGGTGTTCTCTTCAATCTGTTGCTCACGGCATTAAAAAAAAACAGGACTACAGCCACACATGTTTAAAAAAAATCTGATTTTAGAAGATCTAAATAATATTTTTTTTTCACTTAACTGCCCATTAATTCACACATTATTGTTTAAAGCTGTACCATTCAGTCTCACGACTGCATCAGAGAACCACCACCCCACTAATGACTCATCGCCCATCTGTGTGGCTCTAAGTGGATTCATTCTTATCCCTGGTTAACTTCACCGTCTGACACACAACACTGAGCAGACACGACCTGCTGGATGATGCATTGGCTCCATAAAACCAGTATCCACATGACATGAGGCATGCTGCTGCTGCATCTCTGCGCACTCATTTCCTATCAGGCAATAATTGTTTTCCTGTTATCTGCATCCCACTGTGTTGCTAAGCAACAGTCCGCTGGAGTCTAGCTGTGTTCAGATCAGCTGTAGCATTACCAGTGCACAGAGTGACCCGTGCCAATGAGCAGCGGGAACGTTAGGATCAACTATCAGGTGATTGATGATTTATGTGGAGTTTGACTGTGATGAGAGAAGTGTGTAAATGTCAATACATGTTAATCCACTGTGATTGTGAGGAACACACCGCCTGACAGAAACCAAAGAAACACTAAAGCTGCATTCTCACCCGATGGGATTTCTGCCATCTCTTTTTTGAGATGCATCAAATTTACTACTTGATGCTTCTCATCTATTCTTGAATGCAACAAGTTTGTGATTTTTTTTCTCAAAAAATTCAAAAAGTAAAAGTGTGTTCTAAGTAATATAACTGACTACATATTCCAGAGATCAATCCAGACCCACAATACCTCTATTTTTACTAAAAAAAAAAAAAAAAAAGCTAAATATTCTAATATTTTTAAAGCCAGCATTAAGATAGATTTTCCAGATCACAAATTTTATGATTTTCTAGATAGATTGGAAAGTCTAAATTGAATTTTGGGTATTTGCATGATCTCATGTTTGATTTGAAATGTAATATGTCATGTTATTTAAATTTTTTGCTTATATGCTTTTAGTGCATTTAACTCTATTTAAAATTGACAGAAATATAATCTTGTGTTTTCACTCCAGTTCTTGCATATCTTTACCATCTGACCGACTTTCTTTGTTGAAAATCTCACTGAGGTGAGACCTCATCTGTCCATCAAACACCAACAAGCTCCCCTTTAGTTTCTTTCTTTTGTTGGACACATGGGGTCTGCGGGTAATTCATTAGTTGCTTTAGGATGCATGTGGAAGGCCAACACAAACTATTGTCAAATTTTCTCATTACTAACAAGCAAGTAGCACACACCTGTCAGGTGAATCCCACTAAGAGGTTCCCTGTGCAGTTTGCAGGGTTAAGCAAGAAGAAAAAGCACTTGTCTCCTGTCCTGCAGCATACCCATAGAAAAATGTGCATGAACATTTTTACTCTACAGGTTTGTGGTCTTTAATGTTAAAAGATTTGCAGACAGCTCGCATCTCCCTACTCTTTTGGTATTTTTATCATTTTCTGTAAATGTCATTTATTTATAAGAACTTCCTGTTTGATTTCTCCAACGGGTTTATGATTGGCAACTCCAGACCTCGAGGGCAGCAGTGTCTGCATGATTCTAGATAGCCAAGCTCTACTCATGACTGATTACCTGGTTCAGTTATTTCCAGCCAATTAGAACCTACCAGAGCAGAGTGTGTTGGAAAACTCGAGGCCTGGAGTTATCCATCCCTCGTTTATGTGTTTCTGGAGTCACACACAGAATCAAAACATCTCCACAATGAGTCACTGTTTGGGTTTAAATGATAGACACAGCAGTAACAATTAGTCTGCTAATCCTGCTCTTACTATTATTATACTCACATCATTTAATTATTTGTTTTAATTGTTTAAACTATTTTTATTTATCTTGTGTATTTGAAAAACTCCAGTGTTTCCTCACGGGGATCCTCTGTTCCGGGGTTCCCTCTGCAGGTGTGCCGTTGTTGCGGTGCCTGTTCTGATTGGGGCAGGGGGGCCCTGCTCTGTCGAGTGGGCCCTGTGCTGCCCTGTGCTGGACGGGTGCTGCAGCGATGGCCCCTGTGGTTAGACTCAGCCTTGGATTAGATGGATCCCCATAATGCCGTTTCTACACAGCAGTACCAAGCCCGACTGTTTCCTTAGAGCCAGCTGCAGTTCTTAAGTCTTCAGTTTTTTTGTTTTTTTTTTCCTAAATATTATATCGAGGGAGGGAGGAACTGTATCTATTCTGTGGAAATGTTCTTTTCTCCTTTTCTGTATTTGCTTTTAACACAATGTGTTTTTAATGTATTTTATTTTATTTTATGTTAAGCGCTTTGAGCTTCTCTTGCATGAAAGGCACTATACAAATAAATAAAGTTTGAGTTTGAGCTAAAATGTCCCTAGCTGTGTATGTGTGGGAGTGTTTTTGTGGCCCTGTGACAAACTGTTGTTCAGAATGTGCCCCACCTTTGAACATCAGTGACTGGGAAAGGCTCCAGAAACCCTGTGAACCCGAAAGGGATGCGGTGCGTTTAGAAAAGGGATGGATGGATTGTGATTCATGTCCAGACGCACCTGTTGATGCCATCAATGCACCTGCCGCTGTTCAAACAGGGCGTGCTTGCACATTCATCAATGTTGACCTCGCAGTCCTGGCCTTGGAAACCAGCCGTGCACTGGCAGGAGTACATGGCGATGTGGTCAATGCAGACGCCACCATTCTGACAGGGGTGGAGCTCACACTCGTCGATCTCCATCTCACAGTTAATCCCTGTGGGGGGGTCACAGTGTATGTCAGGATTCAACACTGACACATACATGTACACTGTGGCTTGTACCTTCAAAACCTGGAGCACAGTCACAGATGTAGTGATCCACCTCATCCAGACATGTGCCGTTGTTCTGACAGGGTTGAGAGGCGCACTCTTTGATGTCCAGGTCGCAGTGGGAACCCTGGAATCCCGGCACGCAGAAGCACTGGTAGCCGTTGACCCCGTCTTTGCAGATAGCCCCATTCTGGCAGGGCTCAGACCAGCACTCATCCACGTTCTCCTCACAGAGATCCCCCTGGTATCCAGGAGCACACTGACACTGGTGCCCCGTGTCAGGAACGTCCAGGCAGACGCCACCGTTCTGGCACGTGTGCGTCGAGCAGGTGGTTACGATCTCCTCGCAGTCCTCGCCCGCCCGGCCGACGGGACAGTGGCACGAATAGCTGCTTGCTCTGTCCACGCAGTAAGACCGGACCCCCTTACAGGGGTTGCTGTGACATTCGTCCACTTCCTGCTCACAGCTGGGACCTGTGTAGCCGTCTGGGCAGTGGCAGATGAACTCATCCGACCCCGGTTGGCTGGTGCAGTTTGTGCAGGAGGCCGTGCTGCAGGCGTCATACAGCTCCTCACAGTGTTTGCCTGTGTACCTGACAGGAGCTTTGGGGCACACGCACACATAGTCCCCCTCGTGGTGGAGACACGTCGCTCCGTTTTTACAGGGAGACGACAAGCATCTGTCTGCTGCTGCCGTGCACAGAAGGCCTGCAAAGACAAGAAATACACTCTAAGAACTTCAACTTTTTAAGGGTCAATTTAGAATTATAGAACATTTTGGTTTCAAAATTCATGAAAAGTAGACTACTCTTTTATGATTTTCTGCTACATATTCATCAATACAAAGTAATAAACTCATTGAAGCGTCAGCTGACAGATCCCAAGTGTAATTTTTATTACATGTGATGATTATAAAACTTACTGCAGCCCTGTTACCAACTTTTGCAGGGAACAAGATTACAAATCTGTACTGATATAAGCTTTTAATAGGAGTAGATGCTCGTTGTTTACTATCACTAATCATTACTGACTTAAATAAATAATTAAAGTAAATAAAAATAATAATTTCTGATTCGGGTAGTGGGACAAAGGAAAAAATGTATTTACAGATTTGTAATTTTGAAATTCTTTTCCATTTTTTTTAATCTAGGTTTTTCTATATTGGGTCTAAAGAAAATGTAAATGTAGTCAGAAATTTCATATTTTAGTTTTTTGTATTTGTATAATTTAAAATATGATGAATGGGACGAAAACATCCTCCAATTCAGCACATTCTCATTCATATGTCGTCACATATTGACGTTTGGTTATGGACCCTCTATGTCACTTTTTGACCATTTTTTTCGACGCGCTGGCTGTGTGCAAAACAGTATCCCCTCAGGGATGCTGTACCGGATGCGGTATCGGATGGGGTGCTGGTCCTCAGGACGCTGCCAGTGTTGTCCCAAGGTACGTTCCCCCTTCCAGAATGTTCTTCCCCAGTCTAGACATTGTTGTTTCATAACACTCATATTTTGTCCCTTTGCAGGTGGATGATTATGACATATTTTATTTTGGGGCTTTGCTGAGTTTATTATTATCTCATACCCCCAAATTCTTTGTAAAACAAGAAGGGGCACAGATTTAATTGGGCCGCTGCTGATACAGCCTGCCAGAATCTGTGCCCCCCAATAATTTGGAGTAGAAACAACAGCTATTTATTTATTGTCTGTTGTTACATGCTTCCATCACAAATTCCCTTTCACAAATCGCGTTTCTTATCCTAAATTAGCCAAACAAAGGTCTGTCTTTTTTTTTTTTTTTTAACGTATAAAGCTGCAGTTGTTTTACAAAGAACATGTAGGGAAAATGCAAATATGAAAATAAATTTACAAAAGCCCCAGAATGAAGAATTTTGTAGTTGTCCATCTTCTTTTAACGCTTTTTGGGACAAAATATGATTGTTACGAAACACATCAACGAGACCAGGGAAACACTTTCTGGCAGGGGTAATGTTTCTTGGCATAACATCTGTACCGGTACCTTAACCTAGTGCAAGTACCCTAACCTGGCACAGGATGCGATGCCAGACGCCTTACCCAACGCAAACCGGGCATGGATGTGGTTCTGGACACGAACCGAACTGGGCCATTGTACCAGTGCACTCCGCGTCCTGGACCAGTTCCAGTTCATGGCCCGGAGATTTGGGACCCATGATTAAATGCAAACGGGCAGCATGTCAAAAAACGATGAGTTTGGGACACCCAAAATGTCAGGTTTTAATTCGGTCCTTAACTAAAAGTCAAAATGTAACAAATTCAGAGTAAGAATATGTTCAACAATTCCAGAATGACCATAAAATCTTACTTTCTGCACAACCAGAGGTGACAGATCCACAGCTACATTTTAAATAGTAAACTGAATAATTGCTCATCGCCTTTCAAAGTTTTCTATTTGCTGAAGAATTCTTTTAATTTCTTTTAAAAGGTTTTTAATCACACTTTATGTTTACTGTTTATATCTCAAAACTGAAGAGATTATTATTACAATATGCAGCAGATGGAAAACCTAAAGACAGGTCACATTTCAAAAATGTTTAAGAGAGTCATTCTGTGTCAAAATTTTCTACCGTAATTACAGAAAAAGTTTAGATGTGGAAAACAAAAACACGGATGCTAAAGTTCCAACTACTTGAAGAAAACACCTTACATTTTTAGTGACTCCTTATTGTAATCTTCTAATTAAAAATGTTTTATTTTTAACAAATACAGTTTTTAAATTTTTTGGGGGGATTTAGCATTGTTTTTACAAACTATATATTTTACTAAAAATCCTTTTTTATAACTTGATGTAGTTTTTGTCACTTTGACTCTATAGACATTCCTGAGGTTAAAGACCAAATATTCTTTTTAAATGTCAAATGAAAAATGTGAGATAATGTTAAATTAATTCTGTTTTATTAAATCAGAAAAGTTTATTCCTGATAGAGTTCAAGGTTTGTTATTTGTATTATTAAGATAGTTTTCCCCTTTTTTTCCAACTCTGAACTCTTTCTTTGCTACCAGGGTGTTTGATTTGCCCTTGCTCTGTATAGAACATCAGTGTATAGAACCTCAGTTCAGAGCTCCTGTGTGTTTCTGTAAAATAACACTTACCATTATCTGCATTACAATGCCTACAGTGCATGTCACAGCTATTATGTCTTCCTAACACTTGTTCTTCCTTCCTCCTCATTTCTCCCCTCAGCTTCTCGTTACACCTGTCAGCATTCTCCGCTTCTCAAAGCAAGGCACTTTTGTTAAATGGTAAATGCTTGTACAGCTCTTTAATACCTTCCTTCGAAGGCCCAAAACTCATTACAGTCACATGGCCGGGCATCGAACCTGCAATCTTCCTGTCTAGAGTTGACCGCCCTACCTTCAAGTCACCAAAGCAGCTACAGATGCTATCTTCTTTTATTTATGCTAACAGTAAGGATGAACGGAAATGATTTATTGTATCGTTAATTATGTGTTTACGTGTGTTTAGGATTGGTTTTACAATTATGTATGCAAGCCCAAATGTTGTCCACACATTATACCACCGATCTCGTTCTCCTAAAGGTAAAATCTGGATTTTAAAAACATCCTGAGGTTTAAAAGATACATAAAGCTGACTATCATCAGCATGAAAGTAGTAAGAAATATGCTGCAAATGTAACAGATATAAAATGAACAGGAAAGGTCCCAAAACAGAACCTTGTGGTACACCAGAAGAGGGAGATGCAGAAAAAATATTGTATTTCTTAAAAGGCTTTTTTTTTAATATTTATAATGTCTGTCCAATTTTTGTTCTCTGTTTCTATAGATGTGACAGCTTTTCTTATCCTTTTTCAAAACACTAACAGTTATTTTCTCATAAAACAACTGAACCATGGTCCCTAAAGCTCTGATTATCATCAACTTTTCTTGTAATCATAGAAATAAAACCAAATCTGCAATGTTTTTTTTTCACCCTGTATTTGCTTTCTGCAGCTCTGCCCACTGCTCCTGTTCTCTCTCACCTCCAGAAAACTTGTTGCTTTTTGACCATAAAACTGAAAGTCTTCACAGGAAGTAGCCGTCCTATTGAACAGAAGTAACTGCAAAAGCTAAATCACCGTTTTAATTTTAAATCAAGTTGTAAATTTAAGAATTCCACTGACACATTATGTTTTAAACAAAATTCTTTGACGATGTTTGCTGTTTTTTTTTAGAAATCCATGAGTTTTATTTGTCATTTTTGTGATAAATTTCCTATGTTGCCAAATCAAAAACAGCAAAACCCCCCATTTGCTCTAATCTTCTGAGTCATCCAGCGGGGTGTTTAAAGGCAGCAGGGTTTCCTCACTCTTCACCCCTCCATCCAAACCCAATCAACTCCTCACACATTCCAGGGAGTTGATAAGAGCGCCTCCCCCAGCCCAGCCCGGACCAGACGCCCACCCCGTCACTGATCCCTGGCACTGACTGGTACCAGCGGTAACACTGAGCAGAGCAGCGAGCTGTTCGCAGGTCTGAAGAAGCATGTCAAAGTGCTGACGCTCTCCAGAGGTCTCAGCACGTCTCTGCAGAGTTTAACACTCACCCATCAGCCCTCCTGCCACCAACACATACTAATTTAGCTCCACGCTTATAGAGAAATCGATATTTTATTTATTAAAAACAAATATGCAGAATGATGTAACAGAAATAACGGTTTATATCATCACAATGCAGAGGACAACCAAACAACTATTATAAAGGTGCAGTTTGGCATTACAAATCAGCTTTCTGAACGTTCCCTCTCAGATTTGAAGGCAAAGGAATGCTAACCAATCCCAACGCTCCCCCTGCATTCTGAAGCCCCTTTCTCTGCATGTTTTGCTGGTGCTGCAGCAACCTGCCTCTGTGAGTTCAACCTGTCGCTGTGCCAACCTGGAACCTTGTGGCTGAAGTTAAAGTGGACTTCAAGTGTTTACTTTGGGGAAACACGGTGCCATCACACCACCACGCATCCATCTGTTCCTCCTCTGGAGCGGATTAATCCTGTGAGGATCAAGAAGGAGACCGGCCTGCACTGTTCTGACGGGACAATAGAATGCAAATTATACAAATATTTCAAGATACATGTACTACAATGTTAAATTGTAAACTGTTAAACAAGCATTCAATAAATTATCAAGTTCCATGAGCCACTCATGTACAAGAACAATAGCTGCCGTTACTGCTAATCATTAGAAATTATTCATTAAAATAACCATTGTTACTAATTCCTTATTTTCTACAAAATAAACTTTAAAATACTCTTTTTTAATAGAGAAAAAGGGTTTTTCCAGTTTAAAGTTGTTTTCACTTACCCTTAACTCTATACCTTTCCAGGCTTTTCTCTAAATCAAATCAAATCAACTTTATTTATAAAGCGCTTTAACACCTCTAAACTGCTACAAAGTGCTGTACAATAAAGTAAAAAAAGATACAAACCTTTCTCTTAAACTATCAAACAAACTTATTATTGAACTGTATAACATTCAGTTCGTAGTAATTCAATTTAACTGTTAACTTTCTGCTTTTCTGAATGCGTGTGTGGATCTCTTGTTTCTAGATTGTGACATTATTTTGCAAGATATTGTGTTAAGTTTAAATGGCTTATTGCATGAAAAGACCGTTCTTATAATTTCCTAGTGGTTTTTAGCATAAGAATAGTGTCATTTTTCTGTTTTTTAGGCTACCACTTTCACAATCTACAAAAGATAATATGTTTTTGGTTATAAATATTGAATTCTTCATCAATGCAGTGATTATAGCTGCTTGTGGGAAGGATGTTTGTGGTGATAAGTTAGTGAATGGAATATATCAGCAGGTTGACTTGTATTCAGTCTGAGTGTATTTACTGCTGTCATGTGAGTCTCTCATGTGTCAATTTTACCAAATTAATTAATGTATTTTTCTTATTTAGAATTCCTATAAACTTTTAACCCTTGTTTCTGCATGAATTGTTTTTGTTGTCTATTTAAACACGGGTTTATCCTGCAGACTTCACAGAGGTCAAAGGTGATCCAGGACCTGTTTGTTGTGTCACTGAGCTAAAATATCTATCTGAGGATGAATACGTTTGTTTCCCTTTCAACTGTCTTAGCAGTGCTTGTGTGTTTGTACTGTAGCTTGAAAGCCGTCTCATTATTGATAAAATAACTCGGTTTCAGCCAGAGAGACAAGAACAGGATGTGAAAAGAAGATACGGACTAATGTCATTTGTCATTTGAAGATGCTGTCAACACAACTGTAGTAATTCATCCTCCATGCTCAATATGGGAACCGAAAGATGTGGAGGAGCACGCTGAAAGTCCTCTTGAGGAGGAAAAGTGAAATGTTTAATGTTGCAACAGAAAAAGCAATTCTGTAAAACGATCCTTGGTATGAGAGGAGTGGTACGGGACGGACTCGTTAATTCTGGGGAGCGTTTCCTCTCAGTTCAGCCTCGCTAAGTGGTTTGTTTTCACAGTGCGTGCATGGTGTGGACCACCAGCATGTCATTGGGTCATTGTAGTGTGATGACGTGAAATACAACAACAATGGAGGTCGTCCAGCAACTCGTCATTTTATTGCTTTACTTCTGGCACACTGCTAAGAAGAATGTCGCTGTAAAGTGGAAAATGGATTTGCTAGCTTAGTGCTATATTGTTGTTATCTGATGTTCTCATCACTTTCTGCCAATCAACGGGTGGCAACACCCCAACCGTCCTGTTCTATTTTCCTATGGACCTACAACAGATGAGGCCCTCAAGAGGAACGGGTCAGAACTGTTTAATGGGTCCATTTAACAATGGAAACACACTAAAATACCAGATCAAACCGGACTGTTCCATACCAGACTGATCTGTGGAAACGAGGCTTAAGTCAGGTTAAAAATACCCTTTGAATATTAGCAAACAGCAAGATCTGCCTAAGAGGAAAGAATACATTTTTTGCTGCATGGAATTTCAACTTTATATACATCATTTTAGTTGTTTTAAAATAGTTCTTAAACGCTCAAATGTTAGAAATCCACTCCGATAATCTTTCTATCCGTGTAGTTTTTTTAGGACATCATTTCTGAAGAATAAGGAATTCATCTGAAATGTGACTGAGAGCTGCTGAGAGCTCTCCGTTTACACTTTCCCACTACCTTTAACCCCCTCAAACCCCCAAGGTAACATTACTGGTGCAACAAAAATGGTGAGCAATTTTGATCCAGATTCCAGCTCAGATGAGGAAAACAAAGACGTTCATGGATGTATTTGTTCAGTGGATGCATCAGAATGAGAATTATGTAACAAATACGATCTGTTTCAAACAGCATTTTTTCATCCACTCCTGACTCACGATGATTTGAATAAAGAACCAAATATACTGTAAATCCTCCAAAGCCACAAAAACTTGTTTGAAACTCAATTTTCATTGGAATCGGTCTTTAAATTTGAAACTTGATAATAAAGTTTTCCTTTATGTGCCTGTTTACAATTTGAAACATCAGTGAAGTTTATAACCAGTTCAATTTACACAGTAAACATAAAAAATGATCAGGAAAACTTTAGACAGTTTTTTATTGGGTTCATTTGACAATTCCCAAACTGCTAAACAGAAAACTCTTGTGTATTTCTTTACTTTCTTGAGTTTCTTTCTTTTTTTTTGTTTGTTTTTCTGCCGTTTACAAATCCCAGAGGAAGGGAAGCCCCTGGCTAACAGACAAACTGAGCTCAGAGGAATTCGATTCAATCACCATAAGAGCCGGGCAGCTCCGCAGAGTTCAGCTTTGTGGCTCTCGAGCAGGTGGGTGCTTCCGCTTCGCTCCACACCAGAAAATGCTCAAATCCTCCCAGGCTTACTCACCCTTACGCACAGACAGACATTCATCTCTCCGTCTCCTGCTGAACACATTCCTGTCTGGTTTGGAGGCAAAACATGTTCAATCTGATGTAAAAAAATTATATTTACTGCATGCATTTTTGAAAAACCTCTCTTTCTGAGTATATTTATTTATGAAATAAAAAATAGTAGTTTTTATAAAACTTTAAGACCTACTCAAATCTATCATCAAAGTGTTCCCAGTGGTCTTGTAATTATGATTATAACATTTTTAGCATCATTTTCTAGGATATTTACTGAAAAAAGTGAAACATTGGATGAATTAACAAAAGTTATGTAATTTGTTACATTTAGTTTATATCAAAATGGATTTTTGACTTGAGGTAACCATAAACTAAAAAAATAGTTTGATTCAAACAAATAATTTTTAATATAACAAATTATTACAGAACTTTTGTTCATTAATCCAATGTTTCATTTTTTTCAATGGAGCAGCAAAAGTTTATTAGAAATTCACCGACTCTGAGTTGTGGGACAAAGTGATGATGCGGAGTAAGCCTGCACCGATTTCCCATCATACCGGTTCTTCTAAAAGCTTACAGCAACTCACGACCTAACATTGGCTGTGCAACAAAAATGGTGATCAATATTGGAGTTATCCATCCATGCCGCTTTGAGCCGGATGCCAGCTCAGATGAGGAAAAAAAAGGCGTTCATGGATCTATTGGACATGCTTCAATTTCTCTATTTATATCCTCCATCATCAGAACAAATGACAAAAGAACAACAATTTTCATCACAGTAGGTCTTTACATTTCCTTCTAAACCTACTTGTCTCCTGTTTTGTGTCTCTCTGAGGTCACAGCCCTAAATTAAGAGGCCTTTAGCCGGGACTGAAGCTACAGGTCGTCCCCTTTCTGGAATCTGACCGCTGCTCTTTAATCACAACGATAAAAGTTCTGAATACCTTCCACTTTAAGAAAGGCTCCGCTCCCCAAACTGCTGAACAACCATCCGCCCTTCCATTCAAACCCAAGACAAAAACTTCTGCGCAGCAGTGCAGTTGGACGCCGGTTACCGTGGTGATCGGTAACAATTCCATCAGCAGCCAATCCCAGCAGCCGCCGTGCCATTATTTAAACAAGGCTGAGACGCCGTACACAAACGAAGGCCACGGGGGGAAAAAATGGGTCAACGCGGATTCAAAGGGTTGCTGGGGGCTGACTGGCTGCCCCCCCGACCTCGACACACCCCTGATACCAGGACCCACATGCTGCAGCTTCATCACGTGCGGCGAGCGCCGTGGGAGGCGGAGACTGGAAGAGGATGAGTGACATGTGCGCAGAGTGACTGCATCCAAGATTAAAGAAAACATTCTGAAAATCTTCCACTTGACTTCTATAAAAGTTTGTTTTTACTTCAAAAAATGACAAAAAGTTTTTATGACCATTTTTTTCTGTCCTTTCACACAAAAGTTTAAACTCAAAAACGTATTGAAAAATGAAAAATTATATTAAAAACTGATAACAATAAACAACTCACTTATCAGTACAGATTTATACCCAGAACATGAAAAAGGTTTGATGATGCTAAGCTTAAAAAATTTGTCTGAATATTAGGACTACAGTTGGTTTTTGGTCACTTACCCATTTGACCATCATCATAGTAATCAGCAAAGTTCTCTGATATCTAGACCAAACTCTTCCAAACTCCATGGTTAACCTGCTGCTGATGTCAGAGTGAGAGGATGCTCCATCCAGCTTCCTGGTTCTGTTATTCCAGCTCAAAGGCGGACGGCAAACACCAGCACCTCCATGCTGGACCCCTCAGACTCTGAGTTTGGAGTGTTTTGTTTCTTGGTCAGTGTGTGTGTGAGGCTCTGGAGGGACCTTACAGGGATGGAGTAATCACCCGAGCAGAGAGACGGGAGGAAGACACGGCACGGATTGGGACTGGAGTCCTTCATCGCCCGCTTTGGGATGTTCAGTAAAGAAGCGTGAGTCAAATCTGCCAGACTGAAGATTTTGACATGTTTACACCCTAATTTAAAATCAAAACATGGCTTTTGCTTTTCTTAAGGTCAACACCTGATTTTATATCCAGCTTTGGAAAACAATTATTTTATAGATGCTAAATTAAGCTAATTTTGGAGCCAAAGTGGTTTGATACATCAACAGGCGTCAATTAGTTATAAAAAAAACAATAGAAATAAATCTAAATAAGAGCTTTTGAGGGGGATTTTTTCTTTTGGAATTATGATATAAAACTAAATCAGGCAATCACATTTACCACAAACACACATTTACAAACCCATGCACTGATAAACTTAAGGAAAACTATTACAAATGTGTTTAATGTTTTATGTGATTATTTCTCGGAGCAGAATAATGACGCTTCGACACAGACATATCAACACTCTCCCAAACTGCTACTATAAAACCAAACTTTTGTTCTTATTCTTCATTGTAACAAAATAAAGACAAAAAAAATCCAGAATGTTCAGGATTTAGCAAAGAAAGAAAAAAAATGGTGTTTTTAGATCTGGCAACCCACACGAGATACAGCCAGTTATATTTATCATAATGTCATTTTAATCAATAGTTGTATTACTTTTTGAGGAAAATACTAATTTTCTCGTAGTAGTAGCTGGTAGTGGAGTTTGGACTCCAGTCCAGGATTATTATGAGATGTCTGGGATCAATGGATTGTCACACATCGCCCCCCCTCTGGAAGCCCACTCCCTCCTCGAGGAGCGGGGGTGGAAGAGGCTTATCCAGAATCTGTCTAGTAAAGTGGAGGCCTCTTTGGCTCACCCCGCTACAAGCCGCCCCATCCCCCAGCCGCCGCCGCCCCCGTCCCTAAGCCCATGGTCGACCCGCTGCGTCTACACCAACTACAAAAGTTTTAATTAAACACTCGGCGGTGGGGGGGAGGGAACGTACACATTCTATCTGCAGGTCCTCCGGTCAGCAAGTCAATCGATGACATGGTCACTGAACGCATCGCCACTTAAACAGGTCACATTAAAAAAGTTTAAAAAAAGAACTAGAATTGGAAAAATTTCATGCAGAGAATTCTTATTTTAAAAAAAAAAAACAGGTTTTCTTGATCCTTTCACACTGACGCTGTCACTGGTGACTCCTGAATAACACACTCTTTGACGTACCGTAAAGCTCTGACCTTTGACAAAATCAGTGTGAATCAGCTGACGCACTGATAGATTATTAGCCTAAAGTGTTGCATAACGATCCAATGACAGAATCCACTGGAATTAAGTCATGAATAAATTATGTAAACGGTTAAAGAGTTACAGTGGTCAAAAGAACACTGGAGGTAAAGCTCTGGTGTAAAAAGGTTAATATTTTAAAACTTTATTTATTAGAAGTATGCTTCGATCCTGTTTTTGCAGTACAGTCCAAGCTCTCAGGTCTACGGCTCCATGTGAGACCCAAAACAACCAGCCAGGCAAAAAATCATATATATACTGTAAGGATTTTTCAAAATTTTTGTGTGTTGTTACTGAGTTAACATTCCCAGTCAGAATCCACTGAATCCCTTTAGTCTCCTTAGTTGTTACATTAAAGTGGGCATCTGGACACCACAGGACAGTGCGCTGAACTTTTTTTTTTCACTGATTTCGGAGTTTCACTAATGTCCATGAAGACATAAAATCCTGTCCCCTTCGTCCACATTTGTCATGGAAGAAATCGCATAACAATATGTGGTTGGAGCCATCTGGACCCCAAGGAGAGCGGAAGGGTTATGGGTCGCAAGTTGCTGGAGCCTGTCCTGGCTACTGTTGGGTGAAGGCGGAGTACACTCCGCACAGGTCGCCAGTCTGTCACAAGAACACGCATGCCTATGTGCAATTTAGAGACATCAATTAACCTACAACGAATGCTTTGTGGCTGCAGGAGAGTGCTTAGAAAAAAAAAAAACACGTATGCAACAGGAGAACATGTAAACTCCACACAGAAAGGTCCCAGCTGGGATTCAAAATATAACGTTCTCCCTGTGTAGTGAGGACACTAGCTGTGTACAATCATTAAAATCTTTAAAATGACCTAAAATGACCCCAAATCCACGTGGAGTACTACATATTCTGAGTTAAACATGAAGACACCTTAACATGTAAAATGAAACCTATTACAGAAAAGCTTGAGCATGTTTATTACAACACAGTCATCAACAAAAATTCAGATTCACTCTGGAGATGCTAGTCCACCCTGTACCACCCCAATAAATCTGAAAAATGTTCAATAATGCGTAGTGGTTTCAAATCTACTTTTAAAAGATGAAAACATGTTTGTTTTAATTACAATTTCATTTACAAAATAAAAGACCCATAAATTCAGTAAAAGCTTAAATTAAGTGGCTTAGAATGAAATAATTAAAACACAGGAATAACTTCTTCCTTAAATAAGCTTTTATTTACACAGCAATACTATCAGGACAACCCATAACACAAGTCTGGCTCCTCCCATCTTAAGGTTTCCTTTAAACTTTTTAGCTCCTCCCCCTGCACCAAATATCTGCCATAAACACAATATTACAGTTTGAGCCAAATTAAATGCAATTTTCTGTCAAATCCAATCATTTATATTAGATAAAAATCAGAAAACATGAAAGAGCTAAAATGATGAACTATGTGTCTGTATTTTAATAACAAACACAGCTGGTCAGATTTTGACAGGAGTTTTAGTTTACTGTTTGCATGTGTTTGTGTTGGTATAATGTCTCTGTTTTAGAGGATGACACTCACTACAACAATGACTAAGGATTTATACTCTCACAGTATATCTGGACCCAGATTTAATGTATTTACTATAAATATAAATATGTTAACTAAAAGACTGCCATCATGTATCTGTCAAAAACTGTACTTTTGTCTTCATTATCAGTGAGACACTGATACGAGTTGTTTTGTGCAGATAAACAAAGGCAAATCCAGATTTATTCAGGAAACAAACAAACCATCATGTATCTGAGAGGTGAAGCTGATGTCACACAGCTCTGATGTGAAGGAAGTTCTCTGTGACTGAACCAACCTGGGAGGACGGCTTTTCACTGGAGAAGACCCTCCGCCTGCTGTCCAGCAGCACTGTATGCTAATCCCAACACTTCCTTCACACACGCCTGACAGCTCTCTGCTCTACGTCAATACGACGGGAAAAGCCTGTTTTACAGCCACTTTCTGTTTCAGTGGTGTCAAATACTAAAGACAAACTTTTCCTATGACTCTCTACAAAAATAGAAAGCAATTAAAGTCTGAGTCCTAGCTGCCCACGGCGCTGCCAGATTCAAGAACTTTTGGGAAACAGACCACGTTTTTGGAGAATCAGCTCATGTGGTCTCATCCAGAAACCATGTGGATCTGTGTCCTCACCCTCATTCTCTCATTTCTATTCACAAAAGACTGCATCCCCACCATTGACTGTATAATATAACTGGACTGAGGGAATGTGATGTCACCCATAGAAAATGCCATACCTCGGGCCCCAACAAAATAAAGCCAATTAAGTCGCCATTTTTCCACAATACAGACGTCGCCCAATTTTGGAGCAAGACCACAGTGATTAGTGCGAATCGGTCTGAGTTATAGTTTCCATGACAACTACTGTCACCAATCATGAATGAGCTTGCTTGAAGTCCACACCCCTTCCACTGAAAGCGGCTTGGAAGAATATGTCAAACGTTCAATGTGGAGCCAGTGGGCACCACATGCTTTCACTTAGGCATCTGGTTGGTCAATTTATAACTTGAATAACTTCCGATAAATAAAAAGATGTAAAAAAAAAAATGGATTAGCAAGAAGATGTTAACAAAAAGGTATTAGAGCTGGAACGGTTATTCTGACTTATAAAATGATTGAGTTGCTGTTTATTTCTCTTTCGATGTCTATGGGATTTTGGTTTATTGGAGCCACCAACTACTTCCTGTGTGGAACATGAGGGGGGTGGAGTCACTCAGTCCATTTCTTTTATACAGTCAATGATTCCCACCCACCTCACAAGCCCAACTGTGAAGTTTGCTGATGACACTACCGCTATGGAGCTTCAGGAAAATGATGGGGGAGCGTTCTGACAATGACTTGTACCTGAACCCCTGAAACAGAAAATAAATGGAAGATCTAGAACCACTCACCAGACTATTTTGGGAGAAAAGGAACAGATAGTGAGTTCACATCTTCCCTGACTGTACCTGAAGGACACACCTATCACCGGGGGAAAGAGGCTCAACAAAGATGATTAAAGTGTGTTACTCAGAAAACTGAGGTTTGTTGTTTATTTTCATCAGTTTCTGACATCAGTGACATTCATGTTGGCAGCATTACTGGATGGCTCAGGGGGCTGCATGAAGAACTGGCATGTGGAAAACCAGGGTTCATTCCACGGGAAACAATGAGCTTCATTCAGTGTGGGTCCTTAGACAAGACTCTTTACACTACTACCTAACCATGTAGCCACAAGGGGGCCCGGGTCTGGATGTCCCTGTGCCAGCCCCCAGCCCGGATACATTCAGGGTTGTGTTAGGAAGGACATCTAGCGTAAAACTCTGCTAAACCAAATGTTTGGATCAGTGAAAGCTGACTCGATATGGCGACGGGATATCCCAAAAGAGGACCAAGTAGACTTAGGTCCAATCCGAATTCTCCCCTTCTTCCTGGCCCTCCAAACGGAGAGGTATGAAAAAATAGTGTCTCAAATTTCAGACGTGACTTTCATTTGATGACGTCACTAATAATTGCCGATCCGCTAGCATTAGCGCAGAACTTCTAGCGCTCTGATAGACATAACAGCTGTTTTGTAATATTTAAAAGGTCACGCTACAACAAAAAGTGATTACTTATATATAAATGTAAACTTCAGTGGTTCAGAGCATTTACCCTCATGATGGAGGACTTTGTTTCCCTCCTTTGGAGGGTCGGATTTAATAAAAAGAAAATCGAGACACACTTGAGTTAAAAAAGAATTCAGACTAGCTCTTGGTCTATGCTAAAAGTGTGTGTATACACTTGAAAGTTTACTTTTTATATTTATATTGTAACCTTAAAATGTTCCAATTTAGTCTGAAGAAGTATTTACTCTACATCCTGCACTACACATACAAGGTCCATAACAGGGGTCACCAACCTTTTGGAACATGAGAGCGACTTCATGGGTACTGAGTCATACGAAGGGGTAACATTTTGAAATAACAAATTTTGCTTAGTTATAGTCAGTTATACATTATTAATAATGAATAATGATCCTCCTCTATGTGAAGACACTGATTTTCACCATAATTATCAACAATGACAACAAGCTAGGAAACAAATATCAATATTTAGCACTTTATTCATCTCAGTAATTGTTACATTTTCAGATGATAACTTACATTTCATGAGAAAAATGTCTCATTTCCACTATGTTGTTCTGTGTTAATCAATTGTGTAATGTTAAAGAATAATCAACGTACACATTTCTAAACAAATTGTGTCACATTTTGAACTAATGAAGAAAATCTGCAGCATTTTTAGCAAAATTGATTTTTGAATTGGAGTAGGTCAAAGGTCACCTAAACTTATCTAATGTTCATATATCATGAACATATTTTTAAGACATTTACATTTTTAAATCTATGTAAATTTAAGTGTAATTTAAAAATAAAATAGCAACAGAATAAAATTCAATTTTAGACGCAGCTCACAAATGAGTTGTGTGATTTTTTTGAAGAGACCTGAGGGCACCTTGTGAACTTGAGGGCGTTGGTGACTCCTGGTCTATAATATACTTGCAATATTTATACTCGGAGAAACTTAATCAAATAAACTTCAAATATACTACTTTTTGCTGTGGAAAACTTTTCTTTTTTACCAAATTAGTACATTTATTAAAAGGGGAAACTGGACAAATTGGACCCTGGAAAGTCTAAGTAAAAAAATAGGTACATTTTTCACCTCATAACATTTAATATTTAAATATAATGTTTTAGAATTGATTAAAAACTGTTGCTTAAACTATTGTTATTTTCTACCTATTCAGGTTTTCATGGATTTAAAGCAAATCAAGATTAAAAAATATGTTGGTGGTGTTTACGAGCAGTGGGAAGAGCAGCAGCTGTCTGCAAATGAGGAAAACTAGCCTGAACTCTGCTGTGAAGCAGTAATGGAGGTTTATTGCTGCCAATTACTGCCGGCTGAACACTTGCTGGGAGAATTCATAGCAACAAGCAAAACATCATGGGCCACAGAATCACACCTTTATGAGGTCGTTTCAACCGAGAAGAAAATCCTCAGCTTTCACTGTGCGATGAGGTTTCTTTCATTTTTCATTCTACCTTAAGAGAGGTCAAACATGTCAGTTTAAAACTTATGACTTCTATTATAAACAATTACCAGAGACTGAGGACGGTGCATTATCCTCAGTGTGTTTCTCTTGTTCTGTCACAGTCACTTCCCCTCCTCATCTCAACCTCCGTCTGAGTCTCAGCTCCCTCTATGATGGTATGTTAAAAGACCTCCCACTGCTCTGTGACCCTAAACGTCACCCCCTCCACCTCCTCCCTCCTTTAAAACTGACAGCAAAGAATTCAGCTAAAGCTCGAAAAGGCAGACATCCAAACTCCAATTAATGACCCATCCACCTCCCACAGCCACGTTCACCAGCAGGACGGATCTATAATGTGAAGTAAACCCATAAGATAAACATTTTAAATCAAGAAAAGTAAAAGTCAAATGCTGTGTTACTAAAAATGGGTTTTAAATCACTTTTCAACAACAGGCGACTATTGAAACTGCACTAGCAAAGTAAAAGCATGCAGGTTTGGGTGGAGATTTATTCTATTGTGAAAGGCTGAAGGCGGTATCAAAGGGTGTCGTTTTGCAGTCACAGCAAAACACACATGATCATTTGAGATTATTTTTGATCAGTTGGAAGATTCTGGCCAAAATCAAGATAGTTTGATGTGGTTTTGCATATGTTTTGGTCAGACTGAATACACTGAATAAAATGTGAGAGTTCTCTGTTTCTATGCTCTGAAAAACATTTAATACTTAGTACCAATAAAGCTGTTAACACCTGAAAAGTCTGGTCATATTGACAGCTTTGATATTGAAAGATCCTGATGTGTCAGATGGAAGCTTAAGGTTTTATTCGACTCAAAAAGTCAATTTTTAAGACATGGTCACATGCAGCATTTGATGAATGACGAGTACGGGTGCTGTTCTTTTGGTCACGTCAAGGGATGATGTGAAAATGGAACGTTCCATTGCTGTGCATATGGGAAGTCTATTTGTAAGGATGGTGTGTGACATCATCAGATAACCCAAAAGTGAGGATCTTAAAATTGGAAAAATCATAACTGTTGAGGTTGCCAGTTTAAAAAAAAAAGTGTTTTTCAAGTGATATGGGTTCCGGTTCTGGTCAAGTACTTCCGGTTCTGGATGTTGATGTCTGCAGCCAGGACTCTTGTAGTCTAAATTAAACCAATAAAACCACTTCCAGAGAACAAAAGTTTAAAAAGCAGCTTCTGGTCTCCGTCTCTACTTTTTCAAGCAGTCATTCACTTCTCTTTTGGTGAACGTGCTTGACATAAGCTGTAGTCACATGTGGGTCAAACCAGTGATTTGACCTGTGTTCAACCATCTTTGACCGTCAGAACCAACTGTTGCATTAAAATCATGCACGACTCACTACTCCTTAGCTAATGTGGAGAGCAAATTTGATACACTAATTTACATGTAATTTATGTTAAAAAAATCACAAACAGTTGACTAACAGAATCAGCAAAACTATTGCATGAAGTTTCCTTCTGGGACAAATTTTTAAAACTAATTCTGTTCAACAAAAAAAAAAAAAAAAAACCTTTCCCAGCAAATAGGTGACAGAGTCAATGACTTACATTTCTGAGTTGAGATGGAGTTCCTGCTGCTCCAGAACTATTTTCTCCTCAGAATAAAGACTTTGACATTGATCCCTCAAACACAGCACTCTCAAGAGTCTTTAATACATCTCTGTATAGTAATGGAGCTCCTCACCAAAGAGGAGCTCATGAGAACAACAGCAGACCTGAACACCATGAAACTTCAAATTTACACCTGTGTGGGCGACTGCGGTTCAGCGGCAGGGGGGTAGACCTCTGATTGGAAGATTGCAGGAGTGATTCCCACCTCGCCATGTGTCGAAGTGTCTTTATACACAAAAAGCTTTACCTTTTGAAATAGTTAACTGAACCTTCAAACCCATCAAACTTCACAAATGAAATCAAAAATACCACCCATTTTCTGAAACCGGCCATTCGTGATCATTTGAGGAACTGCAACATCTGATTCCTCCAGATCAGAAGTGGAACATCGAGGCCTGTGTTTCATAAAGATAAAAAACAGAAGCAATCAAATGAGGAGTTATCACGGCGGCGGCTTTTTGCAAACGCCTCGGCTCGTCGGTTTGCGTCTCTGCCGGCTCAGAGGAATTAGTGGAAGTACTGGAAGCCACGATAAGAGGATTCTGTTCTGCTGAAGAATCCTACTTTTTAGGGACCAAAGATCCATGACCTAATCCCTGAGAGTTCTCATCTGTGAAGAAGTGTTGTTGCCTGACAAAGGGTCGCCAAAACAAATCTCTGTTGTGATTTCGCTAATTGCTTCAGCTGTCAGTAATACCTGCTTAAGCAAACTGATTTGGGGACAGCTGGGGCTTTTCTTGACTTTTTTCCATCTCTTATTGGCATCTGACTTTACAGGTTCCCAAGCACCAGGAAAAATTCGGTCCAGCCAGACTGGAATTCACCAAAATATGTGACCTTTCATCACAAAACAGTTTCACTTCATGTTCTGAGCTGCTTGCCAGGACTTTGCCGTCCTTTGGCTGTTTGTCTGCTGGGATGTTAGTGAGTCAGACTGAGAGATAGAGACCACATCTCCCCCAGGGGGGCCCTGCCATCCTGCTCATATCCTTTATTAACTCTTCATCGGTCAGGCTGAAACAAGTTCAGTCAAATGCTCCAGTAATGAAAGGGATTTGAACAAAGCTCCGTCAGATCAAAGCCACCTTCCCTTAATAATATTTGGAAGGAAATATAATGACAGAACATGACATTCCTCCAATCTCTTAAGATCATGTCTGCCTGTCAGATTAACGGTGACGTTGTTACCCAGAATACTCAACAGGAGGTTCAAGTCAGAAAACTTTCATCCCTCACGTTACAGAAAATGTGAATGTCATTTGTTTGACCATCGTAATGTTGTAGGGATGCCCCGATCCAATCGTGTGAGTCCACCAAACGGGAAGTTTTCTGGATCGGATATTTACTTTTTTATTATTTTAATCAGCTCTGTGTGTTTCAAGCTTGATATTCAAAATGAATGCCCTCTTGGAGTCTATATATCATGAACGGATCAGGAGATTTTAGCGCAGAGGAATACAAAAACAGTTCAGAAACCACTCTGGAAAGTTAAGAAGATATTCAAAGATCCTGACTTCTGGGCTCAGGAGTGCTATTAATAAACTTTTAAACTTATAGCAAGTGTCTATTACTTTTTGTCTTAACACAAAAACCTACTGCAAAGGTATTAAAACCAAAAAAAAGATCAGGTTTTTGGTACATTGTCTGTCGGTCCTGCCGAGTCTGTCTGGCTTATTCCTCCACCACGGTATCCAAATCATAGAAAGATGTCCCTTTCCTCATACGACTGTCAAAAACACATGACCGAAGGTCAGATGACACAACCATACAGTTGACTTCTAGTCTGTGGTGTCCCGGCTCCATGAACCTCAAAGACCAGACTCTCATCTGACCGTTAATCCACTGGAGAGCGGTGAGGGGAAGTAAAGACTGCAGCTTACCTAGGTTGGTCAGTAGATGGCAATGTAGTATTTCTGTTGTTTTTAGAGTTTCCTAGAAAGTGTCTTTGGGCTGATTAGCTGCTGACACAAACACTGATGCTCGGCTGAACAGATGAGAAGAATCGAGCATCAGGAACCAGACAAGCGAGGAGTTTGATCCCGGAAGGACCAGAAGAACCCAATGACCCTCACTAGAAAACCAACTGTGTGTCAAAGGAGAAGAAAATAATGAAAATATATGAGCACAGAAATGAAGCATGATGTTGTATATATCTTTATTTCTTTAGGATATTTCGTTCGTACATAAGTGCTTTGCGTTTCAGAGTTTTTTCTGGAGCCAGTCCTCTCATCATCATTGAATGGATGGTCTCTAAACAAACTGAACGCCACGATTTTTACACCTACCTTAGAAAAAACAGTTAATCCATGTTAAAGATGTTGGGCGTGGCCTAAATATCCAGTACACTTCAGGATTTGAAGGGAGTAATGCAATGATGCCTGTAAGACTTCCTCCTCTGAGATGTTGTTGGCTGTTAGATATCACATTGTAACGAGCTGCATGAAAGACACTCTTTACAGAAATCAGGGTTTAACTAAATTCTCTTTTTAATCAATTCAAACTATTCAAACAAATGAACACATATTCTTTACATTTTCCCCTAAAACAAAATGAAAAAAACTGCCCTCTTATTCTTTTTAGTCTCTCAGTGTTCAGATAAAAGTGTCCAAAACAACAATATAGATCCACCAGGAAACAGGAGCCCAAAAAATATATATAATAAAAAATGGAATGATCTCACCAAAATGGATGTGGTTTCCTCCCTTATTCCAGACAGTAGGTTATCTTTTTTTTTAATTTTATTTCTGGGGTCCCTCATAGCCTTCCCAAGCCTTATGTCTTATTCCTCCTCATGACAGCTGCCGACGCCCCAAACTTTTCTCCTTGCTGGTGACTCCACCCACTTCCTCCAGAATTCACGATATAACACAAAACTCTACACAATATTAATAAAAAAACAGTTTCTATTAGTGTTAGAGCAACAGTATTTTCAAACCAATGTGGACTTTATTCATATCATTATTCATTTATTTTGTCCACTGGATACCTTTGTGACAACGCAACAACATGGTGTCAGGTATTTTTTTACAGGTGCAATGATAGAAATCATCATTTTAAAAAAGGAAACATTTTAATATTAGAATATTAATATACATTTCAACTCAGTGGGCTGAGTTATAACCCTCTATAGGCCAGGGGTGGGCAAACTACGACCCGTTAAACCCTTTTGAAATTAATAAATGTTTTAATGTTTTATTTTCCCTGTAATTCTGGCATCTCCCCATATATGGTGGACTGCAAACACACTGACCTTTGTTTAGGTGCAGAAATATATTCTGCTTACATGTTGTGTTGGAAGAGTGGTGTTTTTGTTCTTGTGTGTTTTCCAAGTCATTTTTCTGATCATTAAAACACAACATGAATGTCGCATTTCTCTAAGTTTGCATTTGTCCCCAAGGGACATCAAGCCATTGGTTTAACTGCCACTAAAATTAAGAAAAAACACTTTTCTTTACATTTAAAACTCATTGTGTAGAATTTTGTATAACCTGATTTTGAATAATCGAATGGAAACGTTTTGATTGACAGGGCTGTATTTACTCTCATCTGGTTGTTTGGGTAATGTTAACCCCTCCCAACACCCAGAGGTGCAGAGGTGTTTTTACAGTAGATGATGGTGTGAATGAAGTTTAATGCTGAGAAAATACTGGCTGGTGAAAACTAAACTTTTTCTACTCCAAAAAGACTGATGAAATCCTGCAGATTCCATCAGCTGGAGCCGCGAGCAACGTCGTTCCTCGCCGCCTCTCGCAAATTTGCAAATTGAGTCAAGCATCTCACCAACAAAGATAAATCCATCATTTTCAGCTGAAGCTCAATTGCAGAATTTGAATTCTCTTTAGAAAAACAAACAGAAAAATGTCTTAATTTTTCTATTCTTGTTTTCTGCATCAGACTATTTACATTAAAGCTTGACCTCATCCACAGGCAGCACGACTGCAACATCCTGTTTGATCTTCATAACATCTACTCATAATAATTTTAAAAATTAGTTTTAAAAATTGGCATTCTGCTAGCTTTTTGGATTATTTTAGCATTTACCAAGATTCTTTAGGCTATTTTGGAGTTTAGCTAATATTTCAGCTATATGCTAACTGTTTTGGCTAATTTAGCCCTCTATAAAATTTTTGCCGGCCATTTTGGAATTAGATAATATATTAGCTGGCTTTTTCAGCTATCAGCTGCAGAGATTTATAGCTATCAACTTAAGCATTTTTAGCAATCAGCTTCAGTGTTTTTAACCGTCAATTTCAGCATCTTCAGCGGCCAAATTCAGCTTTAAGCATTCACACAAGCATTATTGCAGGTAATGCTATAAATCTAGTTCAGAAATATGTTAAAAAATTACAGTTTTAAATTTTAAAAAAAAGTTATTTTTAGAGTGTTTAATAAATGTTTATCCTGTTCAACCTATGACCTAAGGTATCACTGTTCCACCTCCTATTAAAGTGCACATATTCAGGCCACATTCTTCTTGAATGAAGACGTGTATTTGATCTTTTCTTTTTGTGGACCTGCAGAAATGTCCCCTTCTATGAGAATAATCCTCACCTTAAAGTGTCTGGCATCACTTTTGTGTTCTTGACATCATCTCCAGTCCTTCCAGCATCCTCTGCATCCAGCAGCTGTTGTCTCTGTGGAGACGTCTTTTCCACTTTAACTCTTTAACACCGGAGCTCCAGTGTTTATGTTCTGAGATTTACTTCAAGCTGCGCTTTTCTCCTTCAGAATCTACTGGAATTACGCTGATCGTCTTAATGGTTCAAAAGTTATAGTATGTTGAAGATTTTGAGTTAAACCTCACACCAAACATCTTTCTCACAGATACACACGTTCATCATTTATTTAAGTGATGAATGGAGAGTTGAAGTATCTGCAGGTTCACCTATAAGTCCCACTCCAACAGTATTTTTACATGTTGTAAAACCTCTCCCGGTTTCGTAATTATTAAGATTATTTTTGACAAAATCAAAAAACCTGTTATTTTCTAAGACATCGTTTCTGCAGAGTGGGACTGCTGCCCTTACTTCCTATCATTCAGCTGTTTATGTGCTCTCCTACTAGCTTACAGTCATTCACACCCCAATCTAACGTGACTGGTGCAACAAAAATGGTGAGCAATATTGGAGAAATCCAGCTGTACAGTTTCAAACCAGATTCCAGCTCATATGAGGAACACAAAAACGTACATGGACTTATTTCTCTGCTGCATCAGAATGGAGTGGAGCGGAGAGCAAGTGGGCCGCCCACTGTGCTTCTGTGTCACAAAAACAATCTTTTTCTAATGCCCTTTTTTATTCTGGTCCTGATTCTGAATTATTTTAATAAAAAAAAAAAACACATACACACACTCAGAAATACAAATATAAGCTTAATTTTCTTTATTCATGGCGATCCATCCAGAGTCGCAGCAGCTTCACGCCGGGGAGAGCCTGCAGTTGGAGCGTGGCGCCGTGGGGTGACCCATCCCTGATACCAGTGGCGTCCCACTCCCGAACACCACAAAGAGAAATCTCTCAATCCATGTCAGAAAAATGCAACATTATCATGTTAAAAACACCACTTCCATCAGAGTGAGTCTTTAAAAATTAAAAAAACAAACTATCTATGGCATATATGTCAAACTCAAGGCCCGCGGGCCACATGTGGCCCGCCACGTGATTTTATGTGGCCCGTGAGGGCTTAAAAAGTAACTGTCTAAATATAGGTTTAAAATAGGCTTTGGTCAAAACTACATTTCCCGTAATGCCCGTCGACCAATGTTCCCCCTAAGCTGCGCGCGTGCGCAATTGCGCATTGCTCTTATGCCTGTTGCGCAGAGGAAATCTTTTCTGCGCACATCATAAAATGCATTCTGAACTTTAAATATAATTATCATATAAGACATGTATTTAATGTAATTCAGCGATTGACAGACTAATTAAAACGTGCTGATGAAGACGAGTGTCCAGGAAACAAAGCTGAGTTCAGATTGAAGGCGGAGTTTCAATGCGTTCTGTCTTCAAAACACCGTCAGTTTGGCTGCACGCGCAATGAACACGCGCAGTGAGCACGAACAGTGAGCTCTCCAAAACACTGGCGGAGGCTGTTGATGGACTTTTTTCTGCGGCCAGAGCGTCCAACAACAGGATGAAAAGTGCGCGAGCTCCGGTGTTCAAATGAACAGCGGACTTAGACCTGAGAGTGGAGGAGGGGCCAGGAGTGTTAGAGGGAATTAGAGGGAACATTGCCGTCGACTACAGCCTAATATCACGAAGTGACGGCTCACAGTCACAAGGGTGCGCAGTGCGCAGACATTGACGCACTGGTAGAGGGAAACCGGTGTCAGACATCTGGTCAGAAAACACACCGGTAAGCCTGATTTTTAAAATATAATAATTCTATTAAAGCAAGAATAATAGTTAAATTCAGTGTGCAATTTAATGATCTTGCTTGCATTTTGTTTTGTGTCTATTTTTAGAACATGATCAATGAAGGACAGAGGGGGGATCCACCAGTGTGTTCAAGAAGAACTGACAGCATCTCTTCAAAAAACAAAAACAAAAAAAACTTGGCCAATATAGTTAGTTAACTGAATCAACCTTATTTTTGGATGTTTGATGCTAGGCTGCGTTCAGACTTTTTTTTTTTTTAAATGCTTCATCTTTCATACTTGTCTTAGCAGTTCACAATTGTTGATTTTACAGTAATAAAGATTATTTTAATGGGCTTCATTTCGGTATTTTTCTTCATTCACTTGGACAGTTTGAATCATGATTTATTGACTTATGCAGGTTTCATGAGCTGAGAAATGAAAAGTATTTGTTATAACAGATGCAGCTGTTATGTTTGTCACTTGAAAAAGTGATACATTCAGTTATTTAACATTAACGAGTAGTTACATTTACTTTACATTACGTTCTATTACATCTGGCCCTTTGAGGACTGCCATTATGCTGATGTGGCCCTCGGTGAAAATGAGTTTGACACCCCTGATCTATGGTGATATATATATTATTTAAGTATTAAATGTGGAGCTTTTTGTCACATAAAATAAGATTTTCTTCGATATAAACCATTTGAAGGCATCATTTCAGGAAAATGTTAAAACACTTGTTTATTTTATTGGATGTACTTTTCTACTTGAACATGTTTCCCAGGACGTTTCTGTATTTTCTCCAGCTGAGTGAGTAGAACTCATGCATGTGCAGCAGTGCAGTGAACGCATCGTCCCGCCATCTGCCGTCATGATGGCTCTCTAACACTCACAGAACCTCCGCATACATGCAACAGACACACTTAAGGTCAGCTCTGGGTCTGATGGTTTAAAAGTATCAAAAACGAAACAAACGCCCCCCCCCCCATGCCACCAGTTTGTCATTTATTGTATTTGTCTATCTAAAAATATTTAATAAATTTAAACAAAAAAGTAGGTGGGAAGACACCCATGAGCCAGAAGAAGACAGAAGACATTGAGCAAAACCAAGACGTCTTTAAAGTAGAATAAATATTCATTTATTACCGTAAACTCTTCTAAACAGCGCTGTTCACAGGACCCACAGGTGCGCAGATTAAGCTCAGTGACACAAACATTTACTGGATCTCTAGAGTTTAGTGTAAGAACACAAAGAACGCTGTGTTGCTATGGTTACAGTGCATTTACAGCAACATTGAAAAACAAACTCCATCCGACTTAGAGTGACAGATCGGACAATCACTCGCAAAGCATACTGTAGAAAGTCCAAAAGATTTGTGAGTTTGTTCAATGTCAGACAGAATAGAAGCTTTCAAAATGGTAAACAACAAGAAATAGAATCTGGAAAAAAAAAACAATGAAGACAACTTTAAGGTTTCTGAGGTTCCGCACAAACCTGCAATTTAGAAACAAGTCGACAAAGAAAGGAAACAAATGGTGACATCACCATTACAGCATGACATCATAGTTTAACCACCAGGGTGAGCTGCATCAACCGGACTAGCGCCGCAGGAATATGTTCAAGCAAAAAAAAGAACTTTCAGCAAAGATGAAGAAAATGTATATTAAAGGGGCCCTACCATGATGTTCTTCAGCCTTTCAGGTAAACTACGTCCATATATATGATCATACATTAAATTCGAAGCACTAAAAAACAAATTATTTATGAAATATTAGTCATTTTTGTGGCCCGTTTTAATAATTGGAAGTAAAACGACTCGATTTCTGAGCCTCCGCCTTTTGCACCTTGTCGGTCCCGCCCATTTCACGACGTCATCCTTGAGCCGGCCCCTCCAGCGCAAACAAAATTTGTAAACAAAACTCTAAAAAAGATGGATGCACTGCGGCGTGCAAAATCTGGATTTTTTCCCTTTTTCAAACTTTGATTTTGAGTCTGTATGAAGGCCAGATTCAAGACTTTTACTGCTGGTTTGAGGAATCCTGCATGACGCTTACTGGAGACGCTGCAGGTACACACGCTGAACAACACGTCAGTAGAATCAATGTGGATCACGTTAAAAGTTGTTTTATTGAGCAGGAATTAATCCCACCACAAATAATGAGTTTCCTGTCTCATCATTGTGGTTTTATGGTTTGTTTTTAAGAGAATTCTGTTGAAACTATAATAGAGCTTTCACGGCAGCACGCCGCGTGGCACGTAGGAGACACAGACAAGCGAGTTATACGTTTTTTGGTGATGTTAAAATAAATGTTCTAACAAGTGAACGGTTGGACCAATTACTTCCTTTTGGATAACATGACAATTAATGCTCTACATTTGTCCGCAGCTCACCAATCACCTCATTTCTACCCTGTTTACATCACGTGACTGTCGGGTACGGTGGCCATTTTGGTTCAGTTGTTCCGCTCTCGGTTCATTTCATATTCAGACTGAGGAATCTCAGAGAGAACCGAAGTTCAATCCGATTGGAAAAGAAGCGAGACTACATTTAAAACATGGGTAAAGGAAGCTAGTTATCTCCTGCCAGGAGACAGATTCTGGCAGCAGCGGAGAACTACATTAGCACCACAGCTCCGCAGAGAAGATAGGGGTGTGTTAGTTCTAGTCTGGGGGCGGAGCTTGCAGCACAGATTCCTCCTGGAGGGAGCTGCTGGTAACGATCTTACGTCAGCACGTTTCCAACCACTCGTTTTCGTGGGTATGGGAGGGGCTGCTGCAGACTGTGCAGGTTTTTAGAAGATTACTCTTAAATGCATGAACGGATCAAAGTGCCGTTTTGGGGTGCTTTATAGTGAGGGATGAACAGTAAAATGCATTTAAGACCTCAAAGGGTAAAATTTCCGTGGTAGGGCCCTTTTAAAATTTTCAATTAAGTGTAAAATCACCACAAATGTTACAAACAGATGAAGAGTTTTCCACTTGATATTTTCAGGATTCAATCATGTGACTTAAAAGATTCTATTAAGCTTTTTATTTTTAGGGAATCTTCAATTTTCTGTCCTCTTTCTGAAAAATTTAAATAACAAATGCTTAGATGAACAACTAATAATAACTAGATTCAGTAAAATAAATGCACTATAGTTACATTAGAGGTCTGTCTGGAGCCAAATGTTATTTATTTGATAGGTTATTAGATCAATTTTCATAAAAACAGCTTTTAATATGTTAATAAATGTATTAGGCTGTGATATTGTAATAAATACACATTTTTAATAATTATAGTTTCATGTAAAAAGATGTTATTTAGTACACGTCTTTGTAATTTTTAATGCTTTATGAAAGGAAAAAAGTACATAAAACATGTTTTTGACGTTGTTATGAAACCTTCATTGTTATAATTTTTGTTGGCAGTGGATAAAAGGAAACCTGGTAACTCTAACCTCATTTTTGTTTTATTGTTTCTGTCTGTAAGAATGAATCAGAAAGGATGATTGTCTGAGGTCACGTTCGGCTGACCTCCTGATCATGATGGCAGAACATTTACTCTGAACGTTCAGGAGTTTTCTTCTTCATGTTCATCTTCTTCAAATGTTGCAGAATTTGACACTTTTATCGATATCAGTGCAGAGTCCTGTCTGCAGGTTGAATCGATGTTCTGATAAGTATTCCTGGGACAGCAGTTCACATTGTTCAATGGAACAGAAAAAGTCACCAGAAGTGGAAAGTTCTAGCAGATTTGGAGCTTTTGAGTCCATTTTAGTGATCAGGAGGATAATCTGTCTGTCAACTTTATTCACAGCAGAGACCATGAATACTAATGAATGTCAAAGTGTTTAAAGTGTTTAAGCCCTGCCCACTTTGACTGATTTACACATCATTTCATTCTGTTTGGAAAAGGTCATTAAGAAATAAATGAATGATAAAAAGTGCAATTAAGTCTGCAACTTTGTTAAATATGTCTAAAGTTATAGTTTAGATCAGGGGAGTCAAACTCAATCGCACAGGGGGCCAACAGTATAAACATTTATTGACCACATTAAAACTACATTTTATCAAAACTTTAAAAACATAACATTTTTAACATTCTTATGAATAAAAATAGACATGAATATTATTCCATAATAAATCAACTTAAACATTAAATAGCTTTCAATATTTTAAAAATATATTTTATCAAAATTATACAAATTAGAAATAAGCTCAAGATAATAACAATAAAGAAAATGATCTGGAGGGCTGGATATAATTACTCAGTGGTCCGGATCCGGCCCGCGGGCCTCAACTTTGACACATGTGGTTTAGAAAAATATTAAAACTATTAATCTTTCGCATGTTTGAATACAATTAAAATTGTGCTTTAGAATATTTGTTAGTCTGTTTTACTGATGAATTAGGAATATTATGGAGCTCCAGACTCAGTCATGTTAGGAACCTGAGATGGTTTATGCCTGAATTGATTTCAAATTCAAGATAATCAATACTTTTGAATGTTTTTGCCATTTAACCCTGTAGCTCCAGGTTTTATGTTCTTTGATCTACTGTAACTTCTTAACCATTAAGACGGTCATTCTAGTTGATTCTAAGGAGAAAGCAATCCAAAGTTATGATTTTGTGTTTAAGCGTCAACTGCAACACCTCAGGTGTTAAAGGGTTAAAGTGATACTTCATGAAGTGAAGTCCTGGATTATTTGGTGGTATGTTGCAAACTATTGACATATTAACCCTCCAATATCAAGACAGACCTTCTACCCACTAAATTTAATAGTAAAAATGAATAAGGATTATTTAGAATTGCTGTGAATAATTGTGTTTTGTCAGCAGACTTTGATACATTTTACAAACATGTTTCCTAATTCATAGAAATCCATAAAACATGTGACTTCCTTGTAAAATTGTTAAGAATCTTTAATTTATTTAAGGTCATTTTAGAAAATAAATGTCATTATGTCTTTTTTACTTGTTTAACAACTTTAGTGAACATTTTTGAAAACATCAAATTACAGGAGTGTCAGTGAATCATAGACCTGCTTTAAGTGTAGATACGGAGAAGATATTGCAAAGTAGGACAGACATGAACAAATGTTCAATAAACTTGTTCAGTAAACATAGACAACTGATCAAAGATGTAGAGAGTGGATGCAAAAACATATTTTTGCCATAAATGGAATGGACTCTGCCTTCAGTAGTGTCTAGGTAAATTGAGTTTGAAAAATCTGAAGATTCATAGATTTAACATGATATAAATAAAGTGTTTAGTATGTTACATAAAAAAAGGAGTTCAGCAGAGAATGGTTCTACTTGCTTTACTATTTTTGTTTCATTTTGAAAAAAAAAAATCAGATATAAATGGCTAAATAAATCACATAAATAAATGTTTTTGTTTTTTTTTATTGTAAACTCTACCATAGAAAGAAACAACAGCTGATCTAAAGTTCATATCCACACACACACACATAAGAGTTATCTTAAATGTTTTGGGTTATGTTGGAAAGTTTCTTCCTCTGGCTTTTATTTAGAAATTCTGCAGACGTGTTTCTGGAGCTTTGACAAAACTTCCCCGTCTGATGATTGTTGCAGCTCACCTCTGATGCAGCATTGTTGTGAAAATCGCTGAGAACAAAAAAAAACACTGTCATGAAGACTGTGGAACAAGTGTTTTCTGGGAAAAAATGAAGAGCATAAAACACTCAAAATAATGTCTTCAAAAGATATAATAAAATCTGCAGTTTCTGTCTTGTAACTAACTTAAGGACATCTTTTTATTCACTTTTCGGTTTAGTGGGAATAGAAACTGCTTGACAAAATCTCTGCAGACTTTCATGGGGACAAACAGAAATTTTAGGGTTTTTTTGTTTTAGTTTCCAGCCATGCTGCTGACACCAACATGTGCACACAAACGATTGAGTTGATGCCATCAACCTGGTAGCTCCAGATACCACCAGCAAAGCCGGCATCAGTGACAGAGCTCTGGAGGTAGACTGACATCTTGACTAAATCTCCCAGAATGCACCAGGATTTCACAAGCAACATGGATGGAGTCCCGTGGGTCAGAAAGATTGTGATGAAAAATTTCAGTTTACAACATTTCTCCAAATGGGACCAAACATGTTATACTTCTTTCAGTTCAGCTTAATCATTTTAAAGTATTTCTACTTTGTCTTGTTGACTAAATTCTTTTCAAATAAACATATTTTAAGTTGATCAGATTTCTTTTCAGCAGCTTCTTCTACATGTGGGCAGCAGAGGGCGCTGCTGCACCACTCATGAGCAAAGTGCTTTAGAATAGGTGGCTCTCTTCACAAGGCGAACAAATAGACATACATTTGTTTTAAATAGAGGCGTTTTAAGAAAACAAACAAATAAATAAAAACAAATTTAAATATTCAAATTGGCATGTATCAAGTGCATTTATGAATATATTAAAATCATTGTAGAAATCAGAGATTACATCTATATTTGATTTAGTGGCTCCAAAATGACATCATAAATAAACATTTAGGTTTCCTATTAAAAAGTATATTTTACAAACATAAACGTAGTTAAATTTAAAGTAAGTGCTCATGTTAAAATCCTCAAAATATATATAAAAAAATCAAGAATATAACATTTGCTATTTAATATAGTTTTTTTAAATTAATATTTTTTTATCATTAAACAGTCAGAATCAGATTGTTTATAATAAATTCAAAAGCATAAAGGCGTAATGCACTGGACTATAAACATATATATATAGTTTTTACTTAATAATTTCAGATAATGACGTGAAATTTTTCACGCTGTCCTTCACTTCTTAATATTTTGGTTTCTGAGTCAGCTCAAGCATTTTTGTACTTGAATACATTTTACTGGTCACATGATTGGCAGCCATTTTTACATTTAACCAAAAATTTTCCACGTATATTTTCTTTATTGCTTTTAGCATAAAATAGTGAAGCAAAGGCTAAAATATTATAAAACCCACGACGAACATCGAGTGTTTCCTATCATCATAATATCCTTTTTTTGTGCATCTACAGTACAGTGATTGAAAATGAAACAGAAACCCTCAACACAAAGCAAAAGCCTTTTCAAAAATCACTGAACCAAACCGCTCCTTTGCAGCAAAGCTCAGTAAGTCAGGAAAAAGCTGTGCGTTTGAGCTGAAGTACTACTTCCTGTCCCTTAGGCTCCACCCACCTTCCACTCTCAGGGATGACAGTGTGTTGAATCAAAGTGCTGACCCAGACTTGCTGAGTGATTTGAACTTAACACTAAAAACGACAACTGGAGCGAAAATGAAAAAATAAAAAATACAGCAGGCCTACTGTCCATCAAGATGGTTGACAAATCAATGTGGAAGTACAGCAGACCAGTTCACACAGATCAACCCAAATAAAAAAATCCTCTGGTTGAAAGAGGGAAACAGCTGCAAGCAGAGCAAGGCCAGTGTGCATGGATTATGTATGTGTTACATCTGTGTGTTTGTGTGTGTGTATTGCTCATTTTCAGGACATAAACCAGCTATCTAGAGGGGTAATCAGGACGCAGGTTTGAATGTGGAAAGCTCAACATCAATGGCGGAATTTGGCTCTTCAGGCCAACGGAATGTTGTTTCATGTGTGCCGATGCCTCTCGGTCAAATCTCCTTTGAAAAAAAGATTCTATCTTCAGGGACTTCCTGGTAAAATAAAGGCTAAAAAACGTTCAAAGGTATATTAGAAGACGTTTGCTGCTCAGCCAAGCAGCTGCTTCAGTTCTAAACCATGATGCTAGCAGTGACATCATGACCTACATGACGGAGCTTCTTCACAAACATGGAAAACTTAATATGTACATGTACTGTGAGTGTGTGTGTACTTGTAAGCTTATTTAGGCCCAGTGAAATAACCCGTGATATGAGCTGTAGTTTCTGGGCTCCTAAAGATTTAAATCCTTATAGATATTTCCTCTGTGGTTTTAATCTTTGAAGACCCACTCCGATCATCTTTTGATCTATTTCAGTGTTCCCGGTGGTCTTTTAAAGGGTAACCAAACCCAAACTCAAGCTTTTAGTCCTGTTGACCTCTATAAATGGGGCTTAAACGGGCTGTCTGTTGGTTATTGACAAATTTTTGACAAATTAAAATAAACTTGTTTAATTCTTGAAAACATCATAAAAACCGTCTCAGGTTGAATTGAGGTATTACAGTTTAATTTTGTGATTGGTCAAACCATTGAAGTCCCACATCATTTCAGAAGTCTCACGTCATGATCTGCAGCTCCATTAAGGATTACAGTCCTGTTCTACAGACCCACACCTCTGACTGGATTTTCACATTTCGGCTGTGGGTGGAGTCAGCCTCCAACTTCCCTGTTTGGTTACCCTTGTTTGTATGATTGTATTGTATGATTGTCATTTTTAGCCAAAAAAAAAACTTGTATAGCTTTCGAGGACATAATATCTTTGACTCTAAGCGGTGTGGAGCAACCCTTTCCCGGCTTTCCCATCAAATTTGTTTACACTGTCTCCTGCTAGCTTACAGCCTCTCACACCCTCAAGCTAACATTAGCAGAGCAACTAAAATTGCAAGCAATGTTGGAGCTTTCTAGCTGCACAGCCAAATTCTAGTTCAGACGAGGAAAACAAAGACATTCATGGATCTATTTGTCTAAAAGTGTATGCATCAGGATGGAGAGGAGCAGAGAGCTTGTGGCCCTCCCGCCGTATTTTCTACGTCACAAATACGCTCTTTTTCAAGCCTTACTTTTTCGTTTGCTCCTGATTCACAGTGATTTGAATAAAGAAGTACTCAGAAATGCAATTTTAAGATTATATATATATATAAATATACCAAAAATACAATATTCATCAGAGTGGGTCTTTGAATCAGACTACTTCACAAAAGAGCTGATCAATGTATTTTCTGGCTTATGAAGCGCACTTTAAAACCTTAATTATAAATAAAAATGTATAATCTGGAGTTCTTGGTTCTGGTTGTGTTTACGGATGCTAAAGCTGTTCTAACTGTCACGTATCAATTATGCTATGTAGTGTAGCTGTATTGGACTGTGGTTTTTTTTATGTTACTAACAATCTTGGGAGTTGGCAAACTCTGTTTTTAAAACTTTGTTTTAGGCTGTTTTTTACGTGTTACAAACAAGGTTAGAAGTTACAGGTTATGAATATGCTAACACGGCTAACGTGTAGCGGTGTCGGACTGCGTTTTTTTACCGCATGTCTCTAACAAGATTAGGAGTTAGTGAAGTCACAGTACCATTTGTTTTAGCAGTTACTGTTTGTTTTTTGCATTCTGCAAACGAGGTTGAGAATTACATCTGAATATGCTAACATAGCTAACATGTAGCAATATTGGACTGTGTTTATTTATTTTTATTTTTTGCATATTAATAACAATGTTGGGGGTTAGCAAAGTCAACTTAACATTTGTTTTAGCTCTAATAGTCTTTTTTATGTGTTGTAAACAAGGTTAGGAGTTCCAGGTTGTGACTACATGGCTAATGCATCTGAAGTGGCTAACGTGTAGCATAGACTTATGGTGAATGCAGTTAATAAAGTTTGACTGATGGATCTTCCCCTGACTCTTTTGTCTCTCTTAATGAGCCGTGTAGTTTGGTATGCCAATTAAATGAAATGAGTTGAGCCTTTGGTGTGGCCTGTAGTGCAGAAAATTGGTTACTCTGTACTCTATGAGCTGTACATATAGAGATATTTCCTGAAGGGGAGTCAGGTCAAAACGATTTTTGAAACTGAACTGAATGCTTAAGCGCATGTTGGTGTGCACTATGGGGACGTCAGGGACTCTTTTTGGAGACATTTTTGACCGATCGGCTTCTTTTAGCTCAGAGCTTTAAGGCGGGAAACTCACGATGGCCTCAGTCCTCATGACTGTTGGTTTGGGTGAGCTGGTTCAGTGACCTGCAGCCATCCTGTCCTCTTCCTGTCCGTCTGTGTTAGTAATGTGTGTTTAGGCACGGTGTGTGTGTGTGCGCATGTGTGTTTCTGTGTGTGTGTGGCTCAGCAGCAGCAGCAGTGAAGCTCACTCGCACCCCCCTCTCAGCCTCTCTTAGACCACGGTGCTGACGGACGGGTCTGATAGGTTGAGCTGGCCGGTGATGTCAGTCGGGTACGGCTACATGAAGAGGACAAAAAAAGAGAAGAAAAACAACACGCAGGTTAATTAAGCTTTGCCTCACAGCCGGTGACTGTGACTTCCCCTAAATGAGCTCTTTTAGCATTATTTTTATCCCTTTGAAATCAATGTTAGCAGCAGTGGAAAAGAGTTCACTAATTAAAGTATTTTTTTTATTCTCACTGTATTTTCTTGGAGTTTCTGAGCGAAAATAAACCTGCTATTTACAACTCTGTATTTAAAGTTTCATAAACATCACAAGAGCCCTGTTAATGGCTTCCACTGAGGGAGACACTTCATTCAATATAGAATCTGAATTTTTAGTGAGATGTAGCATTTTCTTGAAAAACAATACTTCATTTAAGACTTTTTTGCTGTGTAGTTTAGCTGAAAAATGAAGAGAATTCTAACATTCCTGGTTGTTACAGATGTTAATCATAAACATGGATTTCTCAGTCACACACAGTTATTTCTACGTAGATCATAACACTTGTAAGGTGGTATTTTTTAAATGTTAACTTACTTTTGCTAGACAGCAGATATATTCATATTTTTCTTACCATTCACTTAAATTTTAAGAAAATGTTAAAACATTTCATGTAAAAACCAGGAAAAATCAAACCATACTTTAATTTGTAAATTATTTTTTGCTTGTTTACAATTTTTTTTTTTAGATACCGACTCCCTCAGCCTTTATTCTCAGTGCTGTGATGTTTAAGTGGGAAAGAATGGTTGAAATTTTAAATACAGCAACGTGTATCAGACAGAAACACTAAGTCAGATTTACAAACATTTTGATTTTTTTTTTTTTTGAAAAATAAATAGAGTAAATATTATTTCCAGTTTTTTTTAATCTGTAACGAATAATTGGTTTCTTTTTGTAGCCTTCAGCTAAAATGTGTGACATAGCTGTGCTTAGTTTACTTATAAAACACATTTTAATGCTAAGTGTACAAAGTATAAAGTTATGGAAAATTATGTTACAACATAACACTTAAGAATAAAACAAAAAATAATGAAGTTAAATTAAAAGAACTGTCGTTTTCATGGTACTAGTATAATATCCATCAATCTTCTTCCACTCATCCGGGCCGCGGGGTGGCAGTGAAATCAAGGATGCCTAGACTTCCATCTCCCGGCCACTTCCTCCAGCTCCTCTGAGGGGACCCAGAGGCGTTCCCAGGCCAGCCAAGAAACGTAGTCTCTCCAGCGTGTCCTGGGTCTTCCCCGGGGCCTCCGCTCAGTGGGACAAGCACAGAACGCCTCCCCAGGGAGGCGTTCAGGAGGCATCCGGACCAGATGCCCGAGCCACCTCAAAGGGCTCCTCTCAATGTGGAGAAGTGGCTCTACTCCAAGCTATGTCCTGGAGACAGAGCTTCTCACCCTATCTCATGACATCATTATTAGATATTTAAACTCCTCCACTTGAGGCAGGAGCACTCCATCCACCGAGAGAGGGCAAACTACCTTTCTCCGGTCGAGAACCATGGCCTCAGACTAGACCCTCATCTCAGCCGCTTCACGCTCTGGCACAAACTGCCCTAAATGGAGGTCCTGGCTCCATGAAGCCAACAGAACAACATCTGCAAAGAGCAGAGATGAAATCCTCTGTTCCCCAAACCAGATCCCTTCCAGCCCCTGGCTGTGCCTAGAAATTATTTTCATAAAGTGTATGACCAGAACTGGTGATAAAGGGCTGGAGTCCAACATGCACCGGGAACAGGTCTGACTTACTGCTGGCTATGTGAACCAGGCTCCTGCTCCGGTCATACAGAGACCGGACAGCCCTCAGTAAGGCTCCCCGAACCCCATATTCCCAGAGCACCTTCCACAGGACACCACCAGGGACGCGGTCGAACGCCTTCTCCAAATTCACAAAACACATATGGACTTGATAAGCGAACTTCAACAAACCCTCCAGCACCCTGAAGAGGGTGTAGAGCTTGTCCACTGCTCCACGACCGGACGGAGACCGCACTGTTGTTCTGGGATCTGAGGTTCGACTTTCAGACGAAGTCTCCTTATAAGTAGTATTTGTAGCAGTATTTATACTGGTGATCATACATTCTTATCAGAAAAAAATTGGTTCATGATGAAAAATTAACTGAGTTGCCAATTTTCCTAAATATAATAAAATCTGTTCACTCTTGCTCCCAACAACTGGGCAAAATTTAGACCAAAAAATTTCAAATCAAGTTTTACATGTTCAATTAGAAAACATAAAAATATAATATTTAATATCAGTGTGACATCACTGCAAAATATTTTTTGTTCTCTGCTTTATGATCTCTATCTTTATAAAGTTTTTTTGTAGAACTTTGGTTTGATTTTTCCTACAATTTCATTTCTTTCTCGAAATTATTGAAGAAAAAACTGAAAAATAGTAATGGAGGAATAAAGGAAATATTAAAATATAATTAACAATAGGTTCCTTCTCTATATTTTAAATAAATAATTGAATTTTCACTGGTTGTCCCACACCTGGGTGTGTGAAATGTGTTGCCCTCTCCTGGGGCCGTGAGCAAGGAGGCATTAAATCCCATTCCTAGAGTCTTTAGCGTGACTAAACGATGGAATTGAACTCACAATCAAAGGGTAAACTCTACCAGTGAATTACCTATCTGCTATCATAAATCCTACACTGCCAATACGAAGGAAAACCTCTGAAACCAGAAATCTGGTGTTTTTTTATTTTTTTTCTGTAACTGTTTAATTGCTAACACGATCAATGTAACTTCAGCAGAATCCACTGGAATTATGTTTATCGCCGAAATAGCCCCTGTCCCCAAAAAATACGTTTTCTCTTTTCCATGTTGTTTGAACAAATTCATTTTGATTGAATTTTCTTTTACAGATTTTGAAAAAAAATCTTTTTCATCTTCATCCTTCAGTTGACTGCCTGCTGGTCAGAGATAAGGCTTTAACGTCAATAAGCAAGCTAGGTTTGGAATCCACTGTGACTGAGGATTATGAACCCTCCCACATTAGACATTATGGAACCATATCACACCGATAGTTAGTTTGATGTTTAATTTACAGCAAAAGCTTTAGTTTACATTTTTCATTTTGCTTTTGACTCCCAGAGGGTTTTTGGTAAAATATCACTTAAAATCCCTCATCTTACATAAGTGAAGGTTTCGGGCAGCTGATGATGAATTAAACATCATCATCTATCATGTTATCTGCTCTGAAGCTCCACACTGACATGCCGGACATAAAACTTTTATCCACTAGGATCACCGGATAGCAGCAGCTCTGCATCGAAGGTCGATGGTTCTACTTCCAACACAACTAGATAACAATTTAGAAACAAAGGGCCAAGGGAAGGGAGAAGGGAAGAATCCGGATTAGGCCTAACTGACGGTCATGAGATGGACTCCCCGCACAACGCAAAGGAGACGCGCCCCAGACAGACTGTTGTAACTTTACCCCCGGCTCCCATGGCTAGCACCACAGCTCAAGTGCGACGCAGTAGCTGTCTAGCTACGGCAGATTACTCCCATTATCTACGGGATGGCTGCAGTGGAGGTTTTTTGCAGTTACATTAGGACTCCATTATAGCATCGGAGCTGTAACGCTTGCTGTGTGAGCCCAGGGTTAGGTCAAATAGGAATTCTTTCTCTACCTCCCCGGATTCTCCCTTCCTCTCCAATTGTAGAGGAATTTTAAGTTGTAGGGGTGTCTGAAATAGTTTTTTGAAGGGCTAACCCTCGACTAGGGGGCTCTGCATAGCACTGTGGTACACGTGGGTGTGGTCTGAAGCACAGAAGTGAATTGTAAGTAATGACTTCTTGTTTTAGCACTGCTTGTTGAAAGTTATATAACCAATGTTATGTATGTTCTGAGCGCTAATAGCGCTGCGCTAACATAGCTAACAGGCAGCTATTGACAAATTCGTTGAGTTGAAGTGACGTCCAAATTAAACGACACTATTTTTCCATAACTCTCCGTTTGAAGTGCTAAATATAGGGGTGGAATTTGAATTTGACCTTAGATTTTATTTGATTTTTTTCAAACCAATGACAAGCAACATTAAGATTTATCAAGAGGCACTGAATAATAGACTCCGATAAAGAGGACATACTGTTTTCACTTTTCTCAACAATCTGCTGATACTGGTGAGTCAGCCCCTCCCACAGATGAAGGAATCAGGATAGGAATCAGATTTCTGCAGATGGATATAAGTTCACCTATTCATACAAATATTTCATTTACTTTCCTGTCATGAATTTCTACAGCGTTTGGTTTACGCTGATTCTAAAACATTTTTTTTAATAAATTGTAATCAGTTGTATATCATATATTTTGTTATCGTATTTTAGTAATAGGCATCAAAATTATAAATAGATGGGAAATATTTGTCTTGTTTAGCTCTTGCATTGTCATAAGCTAAGTCCACTTAGTTAAAAATTTTATAGCATTACGCCAATTTAGCATTAAGCTAATTTAACATTACGCCAATTTAGCTTTAAGCTAATTACGCTAATTTAGCATAACACTAAGCTTTTTTAGCATTAAGCTACTTTAGACTTGGAATGTAAGTTAGCAAAAATAGAGAAGCATAAAAATTTATAATGCTTTTCTTAAATCAGAAATCCATTTCTTATTGCAAAGGGCGTCTTTCTTTGTTTTAATTGTTAAAAAACACTAATTTCTGTTGATTTATATTCAGTATTTAAAACCCTTTGTAAAATATTTCAGAAAGTATTCATTTTTTGAAACATATTTTCAGATGTTGACTCTAACCATAAAAACATTGAGTGTAAATGACTTTCCACCGCTGCTAACATGACTGGATGCGTTCTGTGCTCCAACAGGAGGCTCCATGTTGGCGTGTTGGCGTGATGCTTGGTGCCTACAGTCGGTCGTGCTTGCAGAGGAGGACAGAGGCAGTGTGTGTGTCGCACAGCATGTAGTCTGGACACCATTCAAACCCAGTGAAAGAGAAAAAACACTCATATAGAAAAATAAAGAAAGATGACCACAGAGAGAAATGAGTCCCCACTTTCAGGTGGGGAAATAAGTTCCAAACACAAAGTTCAACGCCATTTTAAGTCCCCTCACAATATTTGGAAGAGAAGGGATGCAAAATGGACAAAATCAGAGCAGATTTGAAACATCTGAAAGAAAAGGTTAACAGAATCAGACGGTTCAAGCCTCCAAAACCAACGCGGGGTCCTGCGAGAGAAAGATTTATTAGACCGAGAATCTGTTTAAAAAAGGCAGAGCTGAAGGAGTTAGAGCGGGAAAATCAATCTGTGCTGGGAAACCTGCCAGGACCAGAGGGGGGGGTCGTTAGAGGAAGACAAAACTGTTTTGACTGTGAGATGAAGAGACAGAGAGAAGACAGGAGAGGAAGAGAAGAACAAACAAACACGGAGGACAAGGACAGACAGGACCAAAACAGCCAAAAAGAGAGCACACAGTCTGACCCTCTTCACTTCTCCTTTGCAAGAGGACAATGTGATTGGTGTGAGAAGAAAAGCCAACGAGCTGAACCCTGTCTCCTCTCGTCTGTCTGTCTGTCTGTCTTTAGTGGTACTAGTGAGCTTATGGAGGTGAGAGAATGGCTGATTGACAGAAAGACAGCCGTGATGAGTCAGCAAGGAGATGATTGAGCTGAGGAGGAGAGAGGAGAACAAATGACGGATCAAACTAAAGGTTGGCAAAACCAAAGAGGTTCAATCGGGAAAAGAAAAAAAAAAAAAAACAGACAGAAAACAGATGGAATGAAGCGCTGGAAGAAAGAAGAGGAGGACAGGAGGTGGTCTTCATCTCCTTACCGTGGCGTCCCCGGGGGCCATACGGCGTTTGAGGTCGGAGGTCGAAGTGATGGACCTAAAAGAGGTTTTGGGCTCGGGCTCTGCTCTACCACTTTTCCTATCCTAAAATAAATCATATGATAGGTGCACACACACATTAACACGCGGCAGAGACACAGCAGCGCTACGCACTCACACAGACGGACGCACGCTGTGCACGTGTGGAGGTGACACACACACACACACCCCCACACACACCTGTGTGTTGTTACAGTGATGAATACTCTGGAGTACAGAGAAGCCCGCAGTGTGGATGCCATCAAGGTGCCCTGACTTTATACGACACAAACTATCTATCAGATTACTTGGAATAAGAGCAGGGATTGCAGTTTATCAATTAAACTGATCATTAATCAGTAATACATTATGCATCTTATAATTAAAATGACTGCAGAAAGAATTAGAATAAACCTTAGTAATAGTAAAATTAGTCTGTGAATCCCTGTGAGACACATTTTATTGCACTCAACCAAGAGAAAACTATTATTATATATTGTTTTATTCATAGAAGTACTAAAGAAATATAACTGTTACCTCAAACATATTGAAGTGTCACACTTTTGTTAGCTATGTCCAAATTCTTTCACTAATCCCAACCCACTAAAAACTGTGTAGTGCGGGATCATCTCGTGCTCTGGATTTTTTAAGTACCGCATTCACTACTTTTTACTTGAAACGTCAAATATGTTGTCACTAATTTCCCAAAGTAAAATCCAAATAAGTATGACTATTTCACAAAGAATATTCACTGTATTTTGATAATGAAAACTTGGATGGTTTATAAAAAATAAAATGTAAATACATTTGCTTTCAAATGAAACATTTCCAGGGCACTGGATTTGCTATTATAGATTTGGAAACTCCAACGAAATCACAGATGCTCTTTATAGTGCTCTAAGTAGTGAGTGGTGAAGGAATTCGGATACAAGACGAGTTATGTAAAAATGTAAATTGGAGAGACATTGTGTTTCTAGAGCAGGGGTGTCCAAAGTCAGGCCTCGAGGGCCGGCCTCCTGCTGGTTTTCCTGCTTCTGCTGATTACCTGGATCAGGTGTGTTTGGCCAATAAGAAGCTTCAATGGCAGTGTTGATTGGAAGACCCATGGGACATCAGCCCTCAAGTACTGATTGGACACCACTGTTCCAGACTTTTCACTTTTTAACTGAAAAAGTTTTTTTTTGTAAATCGTAATGATTTCAATAAACTTTATATTTTGTCTTATTAGATGTGGATTCTGTGTCTGTAGGACGTATTCACTCATGCTTATATATTTTTATCTAACTATTTGCACTGGGGGTTGTTTTCATTGGATTCGACGGTTTATTTGAAAAATGTCAAAGTTCATCTAGAAATCAGGAAATCAGTTTACATGTAAATAGACCCTGGTACAATTCCCTTACAGTGTGAACGCTCCACAGACTTCAATGGACCAAAATGAGGAAACAAACCAGAGCGGGTATGCCAATCAAAAACTATCCCACAATGCAACACGTGTGAGATAAATCTACACAATAGAGGTAAATACAGTACTTCTTTTTACTTCTAACTGCTTCTTTTTTATTGTAATTGGGTCTTAGGGCAGGGATGTCTAGGGTCGGTCTAGATTAGTTCAGCTATTGCCTATTGTTTATATTCCATGACTGATTTTATGTCTTTGTACAATTATTGATGTGAAGGTCATTGAGAGACTGTGTTGTGATATTGGGCTATAGAAATCAAATAAATCTGAATCAGAGCAGTGGGAATTGTCTGTTTTCTTCTTAATATAGTATTCCCTGGTTTATCAGGAGTTACGTTCTACATACATTTACTAAATATGTCTTAAGGATGTAAAAGTTGTCACTACACACTTAACACTTTTCTCAGACAGACATGAACATTTTCACACTTTTTTTGAAGTATCAAAGTTCAAACCTTGGAAAATAATTCAGTTTTGGAGAAAATGAAAACAAAGATCTGATCGCAATCTAAATTGTAAGTAAATGTGGTAAACTGAACGAATTCTGTAGAGGAGATAGATTAACAGCCAATTAGGATGAAAAAAACAATTAATTTATGAAAATAAAATTGTTCTAAAAAAATTCCCCAAAATAGTGAGGCTACAAAGACTGAAGCACAACATAGCAGGGGACCACTGCAAATCTTGGTCAAAGTTTGTCTTCCACATGCGCAGCTGTCGCTACTGAAGACTTATTCAGGTGTTTTGTTTTTTTTTACTTCAGACTTTGGTTTTCTCTAAAGACCTCAGTGCATGAAACCAAAGCAAACCACATCAGTTAGAGGAAAGGATTTTGATTTAAACTGAAGCAACTAAGTTCTGGACTAAAAGCAGCAGACAGTATTCTTATCTGTCCTCTGGGAGTTCAATCAAGTCGACTAGACTTTTTGAAGGGTGGAAAAGTTCATTCTCATCAAATTAACTTCTTTAGGGTTCAGGATAAAGTTGGTACAGAGTGATGTAAGGGTGGACGTATCGATCTGAGTATCAATACCAAGGTTTTGATATTCAGGCAGATATTGATAGTGAGTTTTTCTCCAATACATGCAGAAAAGAGCTTGAAATTCCTTGCGGATTTTATGCCAGCGCAGCATCAATCGGTCTGCAGTGTGGCCAGCCTGGGAAAAAAACAGCCCAGTTTGAGTTAACTCCTGCCTAATTTGTGCAGGAAACTGCCCCATTGTCTGTCGGTGTAAACAGCGCACCTCCTTCTCACACTTCCTGCTTCATTTCAGAGAGTCATTAAATAAGGATTTTGTTGTGTTCTTTATATTATTGTATTCCTCAGAGTTGCTTTTGTTTACTTTTTCACAAGTGACTTTAATATTTTATTACCACCTTTATTTTTTTAAAATATAAAGTTAATAGTGTTGTTATACTCATATTTTTGCCTTTTTGAAATTTTGCACTAATTACCATTTTCTCATTATTTTTATCATATTATCTCATTATTAATATACTTGTTCTATATTTGATGTAGGTTCATTTCAGATTAATGTAATTAGTTGATAAACATTTTTATTTGCCGAAAGCCTCTGTCCTGTGTTGTATTACACACTTAATTAACAAAAAAGTGTGTAGTTCTGAAATTAATCTATAACACAACATTTCAAGAAAGAAGTATCAGTATCAGATTAAAAAAATCCAAAATCCCTGAATTGCTAAACCTTGGAGGGAAGCTTTTGAGCTCTTTCTTTATAGCTCTCTAATACATGTTCACAGAAAGATCTAGGTTAAAATGTAATGTACACTACAGAGAAAATATCACAGTATCTTGTTCTTACAGTCCATTTCAGTTTATTTAAAGTCTAGTTTTCATCGTTTCTTTTTCTCCATTTTGTTTTGATGTTTAGTTTTCCATATTTTTCTTGTCAAAAAACAACCTAATCTTTTACCCCGACACTGGACACCAACCTTAGAGTCTACGTCATGAACAGAAACAAGGCTCGTCTGATATTTATCGGATCTGAGGCTCAGTGTGAGGAGCAACAGTTTCACGGTTAACAGCTTTTCTAAATTGGTCGTCTCTGCTCATTTTCTGGGCTAAAAAAAAAAGAAGCTCAGGAGGGAATTAACAGCGGGAGGAGCTGTTACCATCTGTTTGAGATTTGTTTAGGAATTACTGGGTTTTACTTGTCAAGAACATTTGGTTTAATTTCACCTTCCACATTTCGTTTAGAGCCGTCATTACAAGTTATAAATTACATACAGTTCAGGCTTTTAATGTGTTTGATAAAATTGTTTATTTTCAAACAAAGACCACTGAAGAGGATTATCATTGTGTGTGTGGGGATAAGGAGGGGTTTAGTGTTTAAAGTCTATTTTAGGATTAGCCCATGTGGGGTAGTAACAGTTGTTTCATTTGATAGTAGCAGCTTTATGAAATAAACATTCTCCTTTTATATATTGACTAAGTGAGTCCGGTGTGTGAAGAGTATGTGTGTGTTTGTGAGACCGTGTTCCATCTGCTCATCTTAGCAGCAGGTTATGAAAGTGCCTGCAGCCCGCAGTCTGTTCCTGCTGTTTCCTCCAAAGTCTGAGTTTCTTCTGTATGAGCGAACCTCGTTCTGTGCATAAGGCTCGCACAAACCGAACACATTCAAACCAGCACTTTGTCAAACTGGACGTCTGTGATTTAGGCTTTCCATTAGAGACGAGAATTTTGACGTGAATGTGAGTTACAGCTAAGTGACGTGCAGGAGCTGGAGACGATAAATTTGATTCTCAACAAGAGTCAATCAGGTTTGTAGCACAGGGAGCAACACTGGACAGCGAGTATCCACTTCCAATGAAGCGTTGACAACTATTAGACTATTAGACACGATTTGACTTCCATTTATTGTTTTTGGACCTCAGTGACAGGTAGAATTCCGATAGTAGATATTTAATCTGCTGAGCTTTCTTTAGAGGCCTGGGACTTGGCATGAGACTCGTCCATAAACTGCTACGTTCACATCGAGACATATGTTCGATGAAAAGTCTAACTATTTCTGTTTTGGAAATTCAAAACTCTTGCCTCTGTGTGTCACTAAACAAGTTTTCAAGTCACTTTTCAGGCTCTAAGTACAAAGCGAGTGGCCAATGGACACACACTGAAAGTTAAACCAGTTGAACTTTGACCAATCAAGGACTCAGATTGGTAGTGATGTATGTGTGTTTCATATTTAAAAGTGCCAACCATTTAAACATTGACCATGAAGGAAAAATTAATAATTGCGGTTTGTGCCAAGCAGGGATTATATGACACCAAGTCTTACATAAATTGGAATAAACCAAGTGTCTGCAACCTGCAGCTCTGGAGCCAAATGTGTCTCTTTAACCTCTTTAAGCTCTTTGGTTCCAGAAAAATACAATATTTTTAATCTGAAAAAGTAACATAATTTTCAGACAAGCTTTTATTAAGGACAAAAAAATTTCATAAAAATTTTTCAACTCCTTCACAAACAGTTGAAGGACAGTATGTATCACTTCACCAGGACCCTGACTACAGTACCCATAATGCTCCAACAATTCATCAAGCAGTTTGGCTTCATAGTTTAACAAATCTAGAATTCACGTACCAGAATTTAGGAAGGGTGCACTTACTATTTTTGAATAAAAAAGATCAAAGATATTAATTATGAATTAATGATAGGGGTCACTTCATTTATTTTTCATTTACATTTAGGAATTTCTGGTTGAGATGCACCACAAACTGTGGTTTTGTGTGTGTTCCTACTTCTACTTTCCCTACATTGAGAGGATTTTATGTGGTACAGGATATCTTTTATTTTGAAAGAAAGACTATTTTCTCTTTATTTTTCTGTTCTATTGATGCTTAAAAAAAAATATTTTATCACAATAGTAACAATAACAAAACTACAGATCAGTTTCTTATTTTTTCTAAAGGGTGAAATAAGACTTTCTAGCTCCTACTGGAATGTTGTCAGTAAGAAATCCTCAAGCATGGCTCTTTAGCTGTTGAAGGTTGCAGGTGCCTGGAATTGAGCAAGATTCACAAGATTTGCACCCTACCAGATTTTAAGAAAACACAATTGATTCACTAGACTTTCAATAATTGTACAGGTTCCTAATTCTAAATTAACAACATAGCCATTTTAAATGAAATTTCAACTTTAAGCCTTTATTACAGCTTCTATTTATGTTAAAGCAAATGGACTCGTTTTAAAATATAAGAGAATTTTTGTTTTATCCTTCAATTGAAGAATAAAATATAATAAAGCAGTTTTTTTAATCTGTTTTAGTATAATTTTTTTTAATCCAAAATATGTACATTCATGCTCTTTGTAGAAAACTGGTCCTTACAGGATCTACTGTGCGAGAAATGTCACAAACGTTAACCTGTTTGCGGTCAATGTGTCTTTGAAAAAACATTGCTCCCTATCATTTGAGCAAGTATTTGCTTCTTTTATTGTTGTACTCATGCTTTAGTGAGGTGTTTAAATGTGAAATGTGCTTTCTCTGTTTGTTACCCACTAGTTTATATTCAGATGAAATGACACTTCAGTAAAACAAGACGCTTGATCCGTTTTACCCAACACATCCAAAGACACACTACACAGCGACAACAGGCTCAAACACAGGAACACAGAGTGGAAAAATCAAAGGGAACATTTCTTGTAAAAGAGGGGTGGGAGTGGTGTGGGTGGATACAGAGGTGGAGGGGGCACAAAGATGGCCTGAATGGAGTAGTGACAATGTCACAATAACACCTTTGACTAACAAAGTACCTTAACAAAATCCTCTCTTCAAAAAGGGAGAAGGGGTAAATGGTGAGCCTGACATGATGACTTCCTAATCATCATCGGAATAACTTTCAGTACAGATGACGTCTGGAAATCTGCACTTTTGCCATCAAACCCCACTGTCAATACTGTTCTTTTTCTTTTCAATGAAGGAGGATATGATTATTTACATTAATTGCTGGGTTGCATACAAAATAAATCCTTAAAAATAAATAAAGAAATACTTTTTTTCATCACAGTGGGTCTGGGTCTTAAAGTAGTTCAATGAAAATACTTAGTAAACTTCCAAAGATCTTTTTTTTTATTTAAATTGTTTCTAATTCAAAAGGTTAGTTTCCTAAAATACTGGGTTATATTAGAACTGATAGGAAAACAGTGAAAATTTCATTTTTATACTATTTGCAAAGCTTGTAAAGCAAATTTTCTAGTTATAAAGTTTAGCTAATGCTTTAGCACTTTTAGCACTAGCTTGTATTAAGCAATACTTCATATTTACTAAAATATCAGGTACTATTAGTATGTTTTCACTAATATTAGCAACATTAAGAATTTCTTTATATCTTCAACTTAGGAACTGCTGTTTCTTAAGCTTTTTTTCTTTTTTTTGCTGAATTTTTCCAGTGTGTTACAGATTGGCTAATTAGCATGCATTTTAGGCACTATTAGCATTTCGTTTAAAGTTATAAATGTTATTGTTTTGCCAGAATGGTCTTGTATCTACTTATGATATCAATTTAGCATTTTTCCTTTTTTTGTGTTTTTATGTTAAGCATTATGAAGTTTATTCTTCTTCAACATTTTTTTATCTGTTCTGTAGTTAAACGAAGCTAACTTGAATATTACTTGAAAGCTAGCAAAAAACGTAAAATAATTTATAAGATAGGACAGGTTAGTGCTGGGCAATATGACGATACATATCATGGGCAATAGAAACGTTTATATCGTGCCGATTTTCTGTTATTGTTTTAATTTATTTTTATTGCTGAACTTTTGTGCAAAAACGTTTATTCCTAATAAGAAACTGGAAATCGTGCACTTTACAAAAAATGTTTCTCATTTGTTACTATTCAGTTACATGTTACTTGAAAAAAATAGTCAGAAAAAAGTAAGTTATGACATTTTTGTCAATTTTTTTCAGAGAATAACAGAAAATATACTTTACTGTGATATATACCATTAAACCCTTAATGGTATATCCAGTACCATTAAACAGGTACTGGATTATTGGGTAATGCCTTAACCATACAACAACTGAGCCAACATAACAAAGGATACACATATATACTGGACTTTACTGGCTATAACAGACAAACTCACACTCACAGATCTCGATACATATGACATTGGACTTTCCGATCACCAGGCAATAAACATTAAGGTTCCACTTTCAAAAACCATCACTAAGCCAAAACGACAGATAACATTCCGGAACATCAAGAATATTAATACCAACTCATTTTGCTATCATCTTCAACTTCTTGGAATTCCTCCAACCACATCAGTCAGCCACCTCGTGGACTATTATAACACCAGTCTCACCTCATCCTGGACCTTCATGCCCTCTCAAAACCCAGACTGTCACATTCACCCGTTCAGCTCCTTGGTTTACAGACAGGCTCAGAGCCATGAAAAGATCTGGCCGTGCTCTGGAGCGTGTCTACCTAACATCTGGCCTGACGGTGCACAAGTTGGCCTACCGGGAACACCAACGCTCCTATGCTAAAGCTCTCACTTCAGCCAGGTCAGAACACTATTCCTCAATCATCAATAACAACTCGGGTGACTCAAAAAAATATTCTCAACCATCAAACATCTTCTAAGACCACAGATCTCTACAACACCCAAACTCCCACAGTGACAAACTGCAACCGGTTTCTTGACCATTTCACCTCCAAGACTGACAATATTCGTTCCTCCCTGACACATAGCTCCATAAAAGAAACTCCATCACCATTTAACACACAGTACTTCTCTCATTTTTTCCCCACAGTGCAGCAGGAGGTTGAGAAGACTATCAATAACTCTAAATCTTCCACTTCATCTTTGGACCCCTCCCCTCCCCTCTGCTTAAAACCCACAACAAAGTGATCACCCCCTTATAACCAAAATTATCAATCTCTCTCTCCAAACCGGCACCATTCCACCGTCCCTCAAAACAGCTCTTATCAAACCATTTCTTAAAAAGCCCACCCTCGATCCTGAAATCCTATCAAATTACCGCCCAATCTCAAATCTCCCATTCATATCCAAAATTCTTGAAAAAATTGTCTCCTCCCAGCTCCATGATCATCTAAAATCAAATAAGTTCTATGAGAAATTTCAATCTGGTTTTCGTCCATCGCACAGTACCGAGACAGCTCTGGTCAGAGTCACCAGTGACCTGCTAATGGCTTCTGACTCTGGTTCCACATCTCTCCTTATTCTTCTCGACCTCTCCGCTGCATTTGACACTATTGATCACAACATCCTTCTCCACCGCCTTCAGCACTACATTGGCCTCTCAGGTACCGTCCTTCACTGGTTCCATTCCTATCTCACTGATCGGACAGAGTGCGTGGTCCTGGGGGACGTCAAATCCAGACCCCACACAGTCACCTGTGGGGTCCCCCAGGGCTCCGTGCTTGGTCCCACCTCTTTACTATCTACATGCTCCCCTTGGATGTGTCGTCGGCAAGCACGGCATTAATTTCCATTGCTATGCTGACGACACACAGCTCTACCTCAAAGTCACTCCTTCTGGGCCCCCCTCTGCCACTCTCAATCGCCTCGGTTCCTGTCTGGAGGACATAAAGGCGTGGATGAGTCAAAAGTTTCTTCAGCTAAATGGCTCAAAAACCGAGGCCATTCAAATTGGTACCCCACAACAACTTCGCTCCTCCCCCATTAACTCAATTTCTCTCTTTGGCCAGAACATTCCCCTCTCTCCCTCTGTCACCAATCTTGGGGTAAAGTTTGACCCCCATCTCACTTTTGACAATCATGTCACGCACATATGTAAAACTTCCTTCTTTCACCTCCGTAACATTTCTAAACTTCGTCCATTTCTCTCCCTCCCGGCTGCAGAGAAGCTCGTCCACGCCTTCGTCTCCTCCAGGCTGGACTACTGTAATGCGCTTCTCATCGGGATCCCTGGTAGGAGCATGCAAAAGCTTCAGTATGTCCAGAACAGTGCTGCCAGGGTCCTGATGAGGGTGCGGAAATATGAGCACGTTACTCCCATCCTTCACAGCCTGCACTGGCTTCCCATTCACCTCCGTATCGAATATAAGGTTCTCCTCCACACCCATCACTGTCTGCATGGTGAGGCCCCCCCTTACCTTACAGAACTTTTCATACCCAACACCTCAGCCAGGACCCGGTCAGGCCAACAGTACCGGCTGATCCCACCCAGGACACGGCTAAAAACAATGGGAGACAGGGCCTTTGAGGCTGCTGCTCCCCGTCTGTGGAATTCCCTCCCAGACCACCTCAGGGCTCCTCAGACGGTGGACACTTTCAAAAGAGGACTAAAGACTCACCTTTTTATCAAAGCCTATTCTTCTTAAATTTTGCTTGTTTTTTACTATGCCTATTTTCTATGTTTTATATGTTTTTAAATGTTTTAGTGTTCTATTGCTGTAGCACTTTGAGACTTTTCATTAAGTGTAAGTGCGTTACAAATAAAATTGATTATTATTATTATTATTACCATTATTGTGATATAAGATCATATATATATATCATGATACACAATGTTCCATATCGTTCAGAACTTGGACAGGTGAACACTAAAAACTCAACAGAATGGTTCCCAATCTGCAACCCAGCAATTAATACCAGCAGCACAAAGTCATCATAATTTGTTTAGTTTTTAGGGTTATTGTTGTGTGTAATGAAGCACAACACAATTACTAACAATAGTATTAACATACCACACACCAAATAAAAATTCTCGTGTGTGAGAGCTTGTGCTATTACAGCAGATGAAAACATGGAACTCTGGTAGTCTATAGTGAGATCTGTTCATGGGGTTTGATGACAAATTATAACACAAAACCAAACAACAAAGAAAAAGTTCTGATTTTCATACATCATTGCTGCAAACACATTCAGAGTGACATCAAGAAATAATAAAAGATACATTCATTTTTAATTATTAACAGAACTTTTTCACCTAGTGGGCAAAACTGGATGTCTGAGACAATGCAGTCCCAGTAAAGCCCACCAAGGAGAGAGACCAGTGGAAGACTTTGATTACAGAAAAGCCGAGTAACACAAGAGTCTCAGACAGATCAAAATAAAAGCATGAATATTTTCCCGTTGTTAGAAACCATGCAACTTAAAATCCATGAATACTCAAAGACCGTCAGTCATTCACTCTAGAACTCTCTTCTCACATCACCTCCACCCTGTTCATTTCAGAATTCAATTTAACTTTTAGAGCCTTTCGCCACCTCTTTCCTTCATATCTAAGCTCCTCCGTGTCTCCAGCTGCTCACTCAGATCCTGCATTTACCACAGGGAGCAGAGCTCTCTGTGGCTCTGCTCCTCCACACACTCTGTAAAACTCTAACTCTTTCCACATCTCTTTAGTGCTTTGCTATTTATTTATTTATTTTTAAATTGTTTATTGTTATCATTTGATGACCGAACCGGACGTTCATCCTCTAAATCTCTCAGTCACTGACACTCACTCGAGTTTTGATGCAATGCAGATGACACTCTTCTCTCCATGATAGTTCTGCTGTTTAAATCTCACAAATCACAGAACAAATTATTTTTCACACCAGAACACACTAACATGTAATAATGTTTAGATCAGGACAAAGATGTTTTTCTTACCATCATATCGCCAAAGCTTTGGATGATATTCCAATAAAATGATTTTGCCACTTAACCTCCATGCTTGGTTTCCTGACCACTTCAATGTATTTTTAAGCGCCCATAAGAATGTTAAAAAGATCAAATAAAATCATGTTTAGTTCTGCTTTTTGTCCGTACTTCACACCAGGATCCTGTGCTTATGTGTGATCAGATCACCAATGATCTGGGCAGGTCAATTTAGCTTCTCTCAGTCGTCTAAAAATTCAATCAGATTGACAAAAATATTTAAACTTACACTGTTGTCTTGTTTCTGTATAAAAAGGCACCATCTCCAGTTTGAGTTTCAAATTTTTTCTCGGAAAAACTTTGATGCTAATTTAGAGACGTCAGGTTAAAAAAATCATTAGATTCAGTGGTCACACACTTATTTAGACATACAGTAAATTCTGTTTTGTTTTTGACAGTCAAACCTGGGAACCATGTGTTGGTTACAAAGATACCACGCCTTGCTTTGATCACATTTTCTTTGGTAAGCAGAAACGAGGGGGGATAATATTTTTGTTTCTCTGGGATTAAGACAGTGATCTAAAAATTTCATGTGGAGCAAGCTGAAATTCTGCCGGGACTTGAGATTTAGGATTTATCGATTTTGTGTTGAACACCTTAAATCTCTTGGTTTCTTGTTTTTTGGAGCTGTATTTCAGCACCGATATGTCAGTTCAACCCAGGTCGAGTTATGATTGCAAGCTGCTGCAAGAGTAATGCTATGTTCACACCGGGCATTTGACACGTGTACAAGAACATGCTGGATGCAGGTTCTAGAAGGTGCTTTTTGTGTATGGTGTTCACTCTGTGTTACCACCTGATACCAGGACATGTACAGTTGGAAGAGGTCGGTTTGAAATATAGAAGCGGTGCAAGTCTTGTAAATCTTGTTCCAGACTTTTTCCTTCACAGCTCTATTACGATTTATGAAAGAGTTTGTGTCATAGAATTCTAGCCAGGCATAAACAGCAAATATTAATTTCTCCTTCAGGATCTATTTTCAAACAGTTGGTACTTCCATGAGTTAAAAAAAAAACGCCTTCCATTCGTCACTACCAATCAGTGTCTAGTTGGTAAACTGGTTTAATTTTCAAAGGCCGAAAGTTTTGTACATAGAGTGTCACCCGACAACAAACTTAAATAAGAAGTGACGCATTAATGCAAGAGTTTTGAACATGGAAGCCAAAACATGAATGTACATGTGTTTACATACACTTTTCACTGGAAGTGGTCGCTAGAACGCGCATTGCTAAGGGCAGTGTGAATGTAGCTTCAGACTTGGGACTCTTTGAGAACAGTATATGTGTTTTGAAGTTGCCTATCTATGCCAGAATTACTGATTAAAATGTTGTTTTTGATGTTTTGTGAATTGAGTCTCGTCTTGTCTGAGCCTCCTCTTTGTCTCTGTTTGATTGATGTCTTCTGTTTCCGTATTTTATTTATTTATTCAACACTCATGCAGAGCCGGTTTTGAATCTTCCTCTCCAAGTGCGATTTCCTATTCTCATGATTTCCTTTTGTAGTGGCTCTGCTGACTCCTCACCCGGGACGCAGCCGTGTGAAGTGCTAATCATCCTGTTAGCCGTTAGCCAGTGGCGGCTGCTGTTTGAAGTGCTAAGCCAGATGGAAAAGTGACGGTTGGTGATGCTGGTCTGCCGGACGGCTGCATCCAGCTGCTGACGAGGCGGAAAGCATCTGCCTCCAAGCTTCTCCTGCTAACGTGACTGGGCTTCAAAGAGAGGAGGAGCTGAGGATCTGAGCTGCTCTGCTTCTGTTCAGGGACAGATTAGTAGACCCGAGCCATGTATTTAACAAGACAGAACTTAAATTTGAATAACTTCTGTTAAATTAAGCTAATATTGTCAATCTTTAGAGATCAAACTACTCAGTGTAAGTATGTAAATGAATAAATCCAGGAAAACTAAAACCGTATTAAACATCATAATTATGTGATTCTTTGGTGTAATGTTTTCTGAAATTTATTCTGGAACTAGAACATAACTGATTAACTTGTAACTGTTAATTATAATGTAATAGACTTTTAGTATTATAACTCCAAGCTCTCAGGTTGAGAACAAAATGTTGATTGAAACTTCAATTATTTGGCCTAATCAGTTATTACTCTTTTTCATTAAAAACACACTTTTGTTTCCCTCATCACTAAAATTGTCAAAGCAAACACCCCAACATAGGAGTTACCAGATCTTTCCAGGGTATATCCTGCTTTCGCCCAACATCAACTGGGACAGTTTCCAGGAACCAAGCAACCCCCGTAGGTTGAAAATTTTTTTTGTTTCGATCTGCCATCTTGAGTGTTTGTTTCTACTCTTTGATTTAGTCACAGAAAATATCACATGCCCAAAGCTGGGTCTCTGATTGGTTGACGCGCTGCGTCAAGCTCGCTGCCAAAATCGTGCTGAGGCAGATCGCGTCTTTACATTGACTTAACATTGAGAGTTGACGTCTCCGCCTCCGCCGCGTGTTCTGTGTGAATTCACCATGAGGCCTTAGTTTAGGTTTGGTGGCAACATTTCGCTAACGACTAATGATGATGTCATCAAGGGTTAGTAACATCCAAATATGAAGACACTGGCTAAGTATGAATTCCTTCACTACTCACAGATGTGTTTGTCATTTTGTAGCGCTGTCTGAATCTACCATTCCAAAATCTAGTCCACAAGAAATTTCCCAGAAATCTTTGCGAAAAACTAGCATGCATCAATTCTCACTACATTGGCGAATATAGACCATAATGCATTGCGGTTGAACAACTTATGAGATAAAAATGTGTTTAAATGTAATTTTTTAATAAATCAACCACATTGTCATCATCAGAACACAGCGGATTCACAAATAATTATTGTGAAATGTTCGTGCTGATTCAATTTTCACTTTGTGAAATCAGTGACTTCATATTCGGCTTTTAGAAAAACAAAGGAAAGTAGTGAGCATGGTGTCTGAATTGCTGGTAACATTTTCTAATAAGATTCATTAACAAGCTTTATTAAAACATTAACAAATATTGTTAATGTGTTATTAGGGTATTAATACAACATTTATTAGCACAATCGGCCGAATAAGGTCAATTAACATACTTAGTCAGATTCATTAATATCTAAAGTCAGAGCATTGTCTCTAAAAGCCATATTGACACAAGCTGAACAAATGTATTAACTCAACAATTACATTGAGTGTTCTGCAGCACCTCCTCTAAACATCTAGGGCACTACATGGTCCCACACTATATTGTTTTTTAGTAGATAGGGATTAGGGTTGGAATTCAGACATAGCCACTATTTTTCCATAACTTTTCATTTGGAGGGCTAAATGTAGCGGTAGGGAGAAGCCGTAGGGGAAGGGCAGGATATTTGATTTGGCAGTAACCTGATGTCTTTCCTCTCCAGACTGGCTTAATCTCCTGAAACCTAAACCACAAGTCACTAAACTACTTTCTGAAAGAAAAGTTTCTAAGTTTGATTCCGTAATGCTAAAGAAAACTGCATAAATTGTGACAGAGAAGATTTCATGAAAAAGTACTGTCATCAAAAGAAAATAAAGAACAGCATTACAGCTGCAGAGACGCTTTTACAGAGATGTGAAGCGACACCGCAATGACACTGCTGGCACTGACGGACCCAAATAATTGCTGATTTGTTACATAAATCATAAAAGCAATCATAATGTTGAAGGTCTCGGGGGTTAGAGAATAAACTGAATAATGACAGTCTGGTGAGCTATTTTTTTTTTTTTAACTCAATATGTTTTCAAGAAAACAAAAAAAGCTGCCTAAATGGATTCAGAGGCTGAAAGGTGTCTGGAATAAAACAATAACATTTCTAATTGTCTTATTAAAAAGTCAGTTGAATGCAGAGACACACTGTAAAAAGTAAGAACCCCCTCTACTCAATAAAAGTGACAATTATTAATATTAAATAAATTCAACATGTCCAAAACAATTGCTTTTACTAAAATAATTGTTAAAGATTGAAATAATGAACATACTTATTATAAAATTTTTAGCTAAACCAACTTCAATTACAACATGTTAGTTAATTCTGCTTTTTTGAGGATTGCCGTTCGTATTCCTCTCCAACTGAGAGTCCAGACCAACATCAGCCATTTTTTGTTCCTTTGGTCTCGGTGTTGAAACACTTGGGATGATAAATGGTGGTCCTTCTAACTATACATTTTCTTATTCTTAGTATACATTACTTATTATTATTATTATTATTATTAACAATTCATTTAGAAAAACTAGTTAATTTTTTGAACTTGTTGAATTTACTTTATATTATTAATTGTCACTTTGTTGCCACAATTTTATTGAGTAGAGGGGGTTCTTACTTTTTACAGTGCATGAACTGTTTTCTCAAATGTTTATAGTAATGGATGTTTCAACAGAGCAGAAATATTCCTGTTGAATTGGAGGTGAAGGCCAGTCAAAGTAAAACAAAAGAAGATTTTGTAAACAGTAAATGGATTGTAATAAAGGACAGATACACCCAAAAGGAAAATGAAAGACGGAGGGCAGCGCAGGAAGGATATGAACACGGATCTATCAAAGCAGTGGTCCCAAGCCCCCGGGCAGCAGACTGGTACTGGACTCTTATGTATAATCTAACTCTAAAGGAAGTTTTACTTTGAAAATCTACTGGTTTCTCCACCTTTCTCAGTCATGTGTCGAATTTAACAAAGTTAAGGAAAAATTTACAAAAAATAAACATATTTGGAAAATGTATTTTTGCAGAAAAGAACCAGTGAAGAAACAGAAGAAGAGCCGAAAGCTACATTTAAAATAAATTTAGAGGTCTTTCCTCCAAATATGGATTTATTGTGACTAGTGCTGGGCAATATGGAAATTTTCATATCACAATATATATCACAACATAAATCATACAACTATAATAAACAGGATTGAATGCTCTATTCAGCTTAAAAAAAGAATTATCATCAGCAGGTTGTTCAGATTTATACATTTATTTCCTGCCATAGTTTCAACATAACAGATGCACTGAAATTCATGCAACTAACTTTTTTAAGATCACTAAGAACAAGAAATATATATTTGTATATATAAACAAACTAAAAAAAAATTACGCAAAAGCGTTCAAGTTTCAAAAGAACATTGGCAAAATAGACCACTAAACAATTTCGTCATACGAGTAATTTCCTGTTTTTAAGTTATATAGAACAAACATAAAATTATAACACTATGTTACACAGAAATTCCAAAGGCATTTTACGTTTTGAAGGTTTTTCTGAAATTTTGTGCAGAAAATTTAATTTCATATAAGTAATCTATGTTTTGTTTTCTATCTGTAAACTTAAATTCAATCATGCTGAGAAATCAAGGAAAGATTCACCAGAGATTTTCTATTAAATATTTTATATATCATAAAAGCTGAAGTGCTCTCACAAGGGAAAGAGGCGGGGCGGAAGGATTCAGCACAACACCCGACACAGGTTTCAGTTTTTCGTCTAACGGCCGCTGCTAATACACAGTGGATTCAATTCTGTCTATATTTTAATCATAGTTTTAATTATATTAAAAAAATGAATGTCCTACTAAACATTTTTGTAATAATAATGATAAAATAATTTTATCCTCCACGTCTTAAAGTCTACTGAGTGCAACTGACTTTAAAACTGTCCTCGACCACAGTAAGGCAACACACGGGACAGCTGGTTAGTGTTAGCATCATCCATCCATCCATCCATCTTCTTCCGCTTCATCCGGGACCGGGTCGCGGGGGCAGCAGTCTAAGCAAAGATGCCCAGACTTCCTTTCCCCGGCCACTTCCTCCAGCTCCTCTGGGGGGACCCCGAGGCGTTCCCAGGCCAGCCGAGAAACGTAGTCTCTCCAACGTGTCCTGGGTCTTCCCCGGGGCCTCCGCCCAGTGGGACATGCCCGGAACACCTCTCCAGGGAGGCGTCCAGGAGGCATCCGAACCAGATGCCCAAGCCACCTCAACTGGCTCCTCTCGATGCGGAGGAGAAGCGGCTCTACTCCGAGCTCTCTCCGGGTGACTGAACTCCTCACCCTATCTCTAAGGGAGCGCCCAGCCACCCTCCGGAGAAAACTCATTTCAGCCGCTTGTAGTCGGGATCTCGTTCTTTCGGTCACGACCCAAAGCTCATGACCATAGGTGAGTACTGGAACGAAGATCGACCGGTAAATCGAGAGCTTTGCTTTCTGGCTCAGCTCTCTTTTCACCACAACGGACCGGTACAGCGACCGCAAAATGGCGGACGCCGCTCCAATCCGCCTGTCAATCTCACGCTCCGATCTTCCCTCACTCGTGAACAAGACCCCAAGATATTTAAACTCCTCCACCTGAGGTAGGAGCACTCCACCCACCGAGAGAGGGCAAACTACCTTTCTCCGGTTGAGAACCATGGCCTCAGATTTAGCGGTGCTGACCCTCAACCCAGCCGCTTCACACTCGGCTGCAAACCGCTCCAATGCATGCTGGAGGTCCTGGCCTGATGGAGCAACAGAACAAATCATGCAAAGACAGAGAGGAAATCCTGTGGTCCCCCAAACCAGATCCCTGGCCCCTGGCTGCGCCTAGAAATTCTGTCCATAAAGACTATGAACAGAACCGGTGATAAAGGGCAGCCCTGCCGGAGTCCAACATGCACCGGAACAGGTCTGACTTACTGCCGGCCATGCGAACCAAGCTCCTGCTCCGGTCGTACAGAGACCGGACAGCCCTGAGTAAGGCTCCCCGGACCCCATACTCCCAGAGCACCCTCCACAGGACACCACGGGGAACGCGGCGAACGCCTTCTCCAAATCCACAAAACACATATGGACTGGATGAGCGAACTCCCACGAACCCTCCAGCACCCTGAAGAGAGTGAAGAGCTGGTCCACTGTTCCACGGCCAGGACGGAAACCGCAGTTGTTCTTGAATCTGAGGTTCGACTATCGGACGGACTCTCCTCTCCAGTACCCTGGCATAGACTTTCCCGGGAGGGCTGAGGAGTGTGATTCCCCGTAGTTGGAACACACCCTCCGGTCCCCCTTCTTGAAAAGGGGAACCACCACCCCAGTCTGCCAGTCCAGTGGTACGGTTCCTGTCTGCCACGCAATGCTGCAGAGACGTGTCAGCCAAGACACTCCCCCAGCATCCAGAGACTTGAGGTACTCAGGGCGAACCTCATCCACCCCCGGGGCCTTGCCACCGAGGAGCTCTTTGACTACCTCAGTGACCTCAGCCTGGGTGATGGACAGTTCCACCCCAGTTTCCTCAGCCTCTGCTTCCTCAACGGAAGGCGTGTCAGCAGGTTGAGGAATCCTCAAAGTATTCCTTCCACCGCCGAACAATGTCCCCAGTTGAGGTCAGCAGATCCCCACCTGCACTAAGAATGGTGCCTGCAGAAAACTGCTTTCCCCTCCTGAGGCGCCGGACGGTTTGCCAGAATCTCTTTGAGGCCAACCGATAGTCCTTCTCCATGGCCTCACCAAACTCCTCCCAGGACCGAGTTTTTGCCTCCAAAACAACCCGGGCCGCAGCTCGCTTAGACTGCCGGTACCCGTCAGCTGCCTCTGGAGGCTGCCTCTGTTAGCATCATGCTAATGCTATATCGCGGTCACACTTTTTATTGAACTTTCTGATGCTGCTATGAATCAAGCAGATTTGTCCTCCAGTTCTGTCTGGATCTTGTAAAAATAAGACAGCCAAAACCAAACATTATGCAGCAAAGATTAGGGGGTGTCGGATCCTTCAAAATAAAAGTTTATTGCAATAGACTAATTCTTCCATCGAGAAAAAAATTCTATGAAAATAACTTTATTGTTTTATTACCCAGCCTTGATTGTGACAGTTGTTCCACAGAATATTCAGCAATGTCTCATGAGGATGCTGCTAATAATAACAGTTTTTTGTGTTTATACATTGTGCTTGGATGGTTGAAAGTTGGTGTTTTAGCTTCCATTTTGGCAGATATTTTACCCAAATCTATATCATATCATTAATGGATCTAGTATACAAATAAAGTTGCAACTAACTGCAAATATTTTACAGAGGATTAAGATAAGCTTTATCGCCTAAAGTTAAGGTAAACTGGAAGCTTAAGAAAAAAATTCAAATTCCAACGATAAGCTGATACAGGCCGGTTTGTGCAAATATTAAATCTGTCAGGTTAAGTCTTTGGGGACCCAAAATACGACAAACCCAGAAGTTCAAGAAACCAGATTTATTAAGTTCTTTGTCTTGGGGACCCCCTGGCGTAGGACAATGCAGCCAAATACCGGAATGGGATGAGGAGAACAGGCTGCAAGACGAGAGTGGAGTCCTCGGAGAGCAAAGGAAGGTGTGGCTCCAACACAACATGTTCAAGGGACGACGGAAAACCAGGAGGACGAGGAACTCAGAAGTTGGGGTTCAGTGACGAACTTGTTCTTAGTCCAATAATAATCACCAGAGTTCTTCTGGGAAAAACTCCAAAAATCAAAGTTCAGGGGACTTACGAGGCTTGGGGTAAGAAGAGGAGGAGGCAGACAGAATTAGGCACCGTGAGGACTGGAGCAAATGCAGGAACACAGGCTGGCTTGAGTAGGGGAGGTAGGCAGGCAGGCAGGACAGGATTTTGCTGAGGCAGAGGCAGGAACACAGGCTGGCTTGAGTAGGGGAGGTAGGCAGGCAGGCAGGCAGGCTTTTGCTGAGGCAGAGGCAGGAACACAGGTTGGCTTCAGTGCTTGCAGTGCAAACGATCCAGCAAGGATGAAAGGCAGAGGCAGAGCTTTATAGGAGCAGGCACAGGTGGAGGAAATCAACTGATTAGGCAGCAGGGCAGCTGCTGCCATGACAGTACCCCCCACTAACGACCGGCACCAGACGGTCGAGCAGGCTGGCCAGGATTGTCCGATGGAACTGGGCGATGAGTTCAGGATCGAGAATGAAACGAGCAGGAACCAAGAGCGTTCCTCCGGTCCGTAGCCCTCCCAGTCCACCAAGTACTGGAAACCCCGTCCACGCGGCGGGACTCAACAAACGACGCACGGTGTAAGCCGGACCCCCATCGATGTATCGAACAGGAGGCGGAGGCGCTGCAGGAGGCACGAAGGGAGACGACCGCACCGGCTTGACCTGGAGACGTGGAACGTGGGATGAATGCGAAGAGGCCTGGGTAGACGGAGGCGAACAGCAACAGGGTTGACTACCTTGGTAATGGGAAAAGGACCCACAAACCGAGGAGCCAGCTTCCGAGTCTCCACACGAGAGGTAAGTTAGCAGTCGAGAGCCAGACCTTCTGCCCACCTGGTAGGACGGAGCAGGAACCCTTCGTCTGTTGGCCATGGTGCGATAAGAGTCCACAGTCCTCAGGAGACCTGCCGAGCCTTGCGCCAGGCCGCTGACATCGCCGGACAGAAGCATGGGCTGAAGGCACAGAGACCTCCTCCTCTCGGGAGGAAAACACAGGAGCTGGTAGCCGAACACCACTTGGAAAGGAGACAGTCCTGTGGCAGACGAGGGAAGGGAGTTATGAGCGTACTCTGCCCAAACCAGATTACGGGACCAAGAGGCAGGTTCACGAGAGCAGAGAAGACGAAGGCTGGTCTCCAATTGCTGATTGAGCCGTTCCGACTGTCCGTTTGACTGGGGGTGGAAACCTGATGACAAACTAACAGAGACCCCCAACAAACGACAGAATTCCGCCCAGAACTTAGCTGTGAACTGAGGACCTCTATCAGAAACAATATCCTGGGTAGGCCGTGGATCCGGATCACGTGCTCGAGAAGGCCTCAGCGGTCTCTTGGCTGTAGGAAGTTTTGGTAGAGCAACAAAATGCACCATCTTTGAAAAGCGATCCACAACAGTTAGAACTACGGTCTTGCCTTCAGAAGGTGGAAGTCCGGTCACAAAGTCCAAGGAGATGTGGGACCATGGTCGTCTTGGTACAGGGAGGGGCTGCAGCAGTCCAGCAGGAGGCGAGTTTGAGGATTTGACCTGGGCACACTCTGGACAAGCAGAAACATAGTCATAACGTCTTTTCTCAGAGTAGGCCACCAGAACCGTTCTTTGATGACTGTGAACGTTCTTCTCTGGCCGGGTGCAGAACATGCGTGATGCATGAACCATTGCATGACCTTGGCTCTGAGGTGCTCAGGAACATAAAGGCACTCAGTGGGCAGGTCGAGGGACACTGAGAACCACGGTTGGCTGATATCACCTCCCTCTCAATGTCGGTGTTCAGAACAGCCAGCCGGCCAGAGGGTGGCAGGACATACTCGGGACAAGCTGTATTGAAAGGGTTTGTCATCCCGTCTGGAAAGTGCATCTGCCTTGGTGTTCTTTGAGCCCGGTCTGTAGGACAGAGAAAAGTTAAAGCGGCTGAAAAACAGGGCCCAACGGGCTTGGCGGGAGTTCAGTCTCTTGGCAGACTTCAGGTATTCCAAATTTTTGTGATCCGTGAACACAACGAAGGGAAGGTTAGCTCCTTCAAGCCAGTGTCGCCATTCCACTAGGGCCTCCTTGATGGCCAGAAGCTCTCTGTCCCCAACGTCATAGTTTCTCTCTGCACCGGAAAGGCGGCGGGAAAAAAAGCACAAGGGTGAACCTTTTTATCAGAACTGCGTTGAGACAGGATGGCGCCAACCCAGCTCTGATGCTCCACCTCCACGATGAATTGCCTGTTTGTGTCAGGGGTGGTTAACACCGGAGCAGAGGTGAAACGCCTTTTCAGTGTATTGAATGCCACCTCTGCTTCTTTGTTCCAGGAAAACTGACGTTTGGAAGATGTCAATTCATACAAAGGGGATGCCACCTTGCTGTAGTTCCTAATGAATCGACGGTAGAAATTGGCAAAACCGAGAAAAACGTTGTAATTGCTTACGATTTCTTGGGTTCTGGCCAATCCAACACTGCCTGGACCTTCCCTGGATCCATCTTGACAACACCTTCAGAGATGACGAGCCCCAGGAATGACGTTTCTGTGACATGAAATTCACACTTCTCAGCCTTAATGTAGAGTTTATTCTGGAGCAGCCTGAGCAGGACCTTGCGAACATGCTTTACATGCTCCTCCTCAGAACTGGAAAAAATCAGAATGTCATCCAGGTAAATGAACACAAACTGGTTGATCATGTCCCCCAGGACGTCATTCACCAGGTTCTGGAAGACAGCGGGGGCATTAGTCAGCCCGAAAGGCATAACCTGGTATTCGAAGTGCCCGGAGGGTGTGTTGAAGGCTGTCTTCCATTCGTCTCCAGCTCTGATTCGGACCAGGTGGTAAGCGTTGCGCAGGTCTAACTTTGTGAAAATCCTGGCCCCCTGGAGGAGATCAAAAGCAGAAGACATGAGTGGCAACGGATACCGGTTACGGACTGTAATTTTATTGAGTCCCCTGTAGTCAATACATGGCCTCAGGCCTCCGTCTTTCTTCTTTACGAAGAAGAACCCTGCACCAGCTGGAGAGGAGGAAGGTCGGATGAGTCCAGTGTCTAGTGAATCCTTGATGTATCTCTCCATAGCTTCTCTCTCCGGTACAGAAAGAGAATACACTCCTCCCCGGGGGGGTGAGGTGCCCGGCAGCAGATCAATTGGACAGTCATAAGGCCGATGTGGCGGTAAAGCTGTGGCCTTCACCTTGTTGAACACCCTTTAGGTCATGAAAACAACCGGAACTGGACAGATCTGGATAAGTCTCCTCTGAGGTCCCATGACTGGACAGGTCTGTCTCTATGGCTCCAAGGCAGTTGGTGAAGCAATCAGCCCCCAGGTAAGAACCTTACCGGTCTGCCAGTTGATTTGAGGTTATGTTTTGCGTAGCCAGGAGAGACCCAAGATGATTTGGAGGTCAGAATCCCTGAGGACATAGAACGTGAAACTCAGCATGGTTATCAACCTGCATCTTACAGGGTTCAGTGATGAAACGGCTTATTGTTATTGTGTGACCATCAATGGCTTTGACACGTAGAGGAAGCTGTAGTGGTGATGTCTTGATGCCCCATTTCTTTACAGTGTCCTCTGCCATGAAATTGCCATCTGCCCCAGAGTCAATTAGTACAGTCTCAACATATTTCTTAGTCCCGACATGGAAAACGGCTCTTGTTTTGAGGTTGGACTGGGAGGAGGACTGGGCCCGACTCAAAACACGTCTCCTCCGTCCGTGCTGAGCCATATCTTTTCTGACAGGCTTGGATACGATGGTTTGGAGAAGCACAGTAAAAGCAGAGGTTCTGGCGTACCCGGCGATCTTTTCATCATCCGGGAACCGTGTGCGCCCAATCTGCATTGGTTCCTCCTCACCAGGCCCTGGAGGAGTGCGAGGTCTGGGGCGTGAAGAGCGATGCTGTTGATCAGACCTCGAAACCCATGGTCGCTGGGTTCTCTCTCTTTCTCTCTCTCTGATTCGTCTGTCTATTCGGGATGCCAGGGACATGAGATTATTGATGTCTCGTGGAAACTCACGTGCAGCCAGTTCATCTTTGACGCTGTCAGAAAGTCCCTCATAAAACATGTCATACAGAGCATGATCATTCCACTTACTGTTGCAAGCTACGATCCGGAATCTTATGATGTAGTCATCAACAGTCTCTTTACCTTGACGGATCCTGGTCAATTGTCGTGCGGCCTCCCGATGGGGTTTCACTGGATCAAAGATCTCCTGAAGTTCATCAGAGAACTGTCTATAAGAAGAGCAGATAGGAGAATTCCGGGCCCACTCTGCTGTGGCCCACTGAGCAGCTCGACCTGTCAGTAGTGAAATCACAAAAGCAACCTTAGCCCTCTCTGAAGGGAATGCTGATTGCTGTAATGAGAAGTGAAGTTCACATTGAAGAAGGAAGGTTCGACAGCGAGCGGATCCCATCATATCTCTCTGGAGGGCTACTTTGGGCTCACTGACTGGCTGCACGGTTACATTGGAAGCTGTGGTTTGGGAAAAACTCAGAGCCTCAAGTCTCCTTGTAATTTCAGACATCCCCGCAGACAGTTCAGCCATCCGAGCATCATAACTCTTGAAAGCCCCCTCTACCTGGACTTGAACTCCTGAGCCATCTTTGGGTCCATTATGGGCTGATCGTCTGGTCAGGTTAAGTCTTTGGGGACCCAAAATACGACAAACCCAGAAGTTCAAGAAACCAGATTTATTAAGTTCTTTGTCTTGACCCCCTGGCGTAGACAATGCCAGCCAATACACGGACATGGGATGAGGAGAACAGGCTGCAGAGACGGAGTGGAGTCCTCGGAGAGCAAAGGGAAGGTGTGGCTCCAAACACAAATGTTCAGAGGGACGAGGAAAACCAGGAGGACGAGAACTCAGGAAGTTGGGGTTCAGTGACGAACTTGTTCTTAGTCAAATATAATCACCAGAGTTTCTTGGGAAAAACTCCAAAAATCAAAGTTCAGGGGACTTACGAGGCTTGGGGTAAGAAGAAGGAGGAGGCAGACCAGAATTAGGCACCGTGAGGACTGGAGCAAATGCAGGAACACAGGCTGGCTTGAGTAGGGGAGGTAGGCAGGCAGGCAGGACAGGATTTTGCTGAGGCAGAGGCAGGAACACAGGCTGGCTTGAGTAGGGGAGGTAGGCAGGCAGGCAGGCAGGCTTTTGCTGAGGCAGAGGCAGGAACACAGGTTGGCTTCAGTGCTTGCAGTGCAACGATCCAGCAAGGATGAAAGGCAGAGGCAGAGCTTTATAGGAGCAGGCACAGGTGGAGGAAATCAACTGATTAGCAGCAGGGCAGCTGCTGCCATGACAAAATCGCTCCATGGGCTGAAAAAGGTTGGGGGACCTCTGAGTCAAGGAACATTGAAAATCTTAAAAAAATTGTTTTTGGTGATAAAAGAAAGTTTTTTTAATCAACGACTAAATCCTGGAGTGAAGTGTGAACAGAAAGCAAAGCTAAGTGATCCCTGAACCTTTGATGGTGAAAGCCTATAATCCTATAAAAGTCTCGCTTTTCTGATGAGTTTTTGTCTCGATGAATAGTTTTTATGAGTCTCCTTTTAAATCTGGTGGTCATTCGGTCAGCGATGCCCTTCGTTTATCCTTGGAGAACAATAAAGTTTGATTGGAGGCGATACGAGGCTGCAGGACCCTGCAGGAAGATGGGCGCTCTGTCTTCAAGGAGATACAAGGTTGTCTGCCTGTAGCTGAGGGCGCTTTTATTGTGGACATGTGCTGCTTCCTCTGCTCTGCGAGAGATCTCAGTCCTGCACTGACCTCGGATCAGTCACAGCAACAAGCGCTCATAAAAATTTAACATTAAACATGAAGGAGAGCCTCTGGTGGGACCTGCTATTCTGCTCTCAGCTCATCTGCTATTCTGCTTGTGTGAGAAAGGCTAGACATCATTTTGAAGGGTGAACTGGAAGTTTGAGTTTATTACATCAAAAAATCTTTGCTAGAGCCCTGTGCTTTTATTTTGTAGCATATGGTGCTCAATTATCAAGTTTTATTTTTGAATTTTAAAAGCAAATTGTGGTTTTGCTTTCATTTTAATAAAGGCATTTTTAAATTCATATAAAGACATTGTATTTATATTTACAGCTTTATCTCTTTTTATAGTTGAAGCCAGATGAACACTTTAATTAGCTATTTATCAAAATACCCTGATACTGTGTTCATGCTATAGTATTTCTGAAAAGACTAGATTCAGAAGGTTATGTCACACCTTCACTATCTACATTTTGCCCATTTTCCACATATGAAATTTCAGTTTATTGTGATACATGTGTGATATGCGTAATTCATTAGTGTGTCTTGCATTCGTCATTCGTCCATGTGTGCAGGTGTCTTTCGAGAGTTTCGGTCGACCTGTCTTTACTTGAAATCAGTTTTAAGCTGTTCAAAATTTAAAAAAAAATCTATTTATTGCAGCCTTTAGAGGAAGACATTGGCTCAGTTATTTTTTAAATGTTTTGCTTTTCGCTTTTTTATCTTTGATGTCAATTATAAATCCACTTGGTGGTGTTTTCGACTCCTCTTGTGGTAAGAAATGAAAGAATGAAAGTGAAGTCTGTTTTTAATCATTTAAATAAAGTAAAAAATATTGGCAACTTTGGACCAGACTGGACCGGACCACTCAGTGGAAACAAGGCTTTTGTCTATTACAGTTTTTCTTAGTGGTAAAAGGAAATATGCCAAAATTTAGCACACACCTGTAACACCTATATGTTAAAAAAAATACACTTTTTGATAAGACACTGTTTTAGACGCATCTCAGATAGGTCCTACTGAATACAATGTGTGCCACATCCTCCCTAAAGCTTTTATTAGGACCACTAAGTGTAGTTCATGAGCTGACGCTGTGCACTAACAGAATGAATAGAAAGCTCAGTGCGCTAAAGACGGTCAGAGAAACAAACACGTTTCACACTCAGACAACACTTCACGTCTGTCCTGCTCCTTTCTTCTCCCTCCTTCAGGAAATCTGTCTCTTAGTCAACCTGATCAGCTCTGAGCCTCCGTCTGTTTACCTTCCTGATTCCATTCTGTTCAACACAGGCAACACAACATGAAGGTCATGTGACAAACATGCTTGCTGGAAGGTAAACTAATGATGTGAGAGCTGTAACATTTATACGGTCCTCAGTCAACATGTCTAGAGAACTCTGCACGGTCAAAGGCTCCTAGAAAACAAAAGAACAAATAAATAACACAGCAAAGGCAGCGAAAACCGAGCAGGAGCAGAAAGAGGAACACTTTCAATTCAGTTTGTTCAGAAAGAGCCAATTCATTGGCAGCCAGGTCGCCTCAGGACACTGAGCAGCAGGTGGTTCACACCTGGATGAGCGACCAGCTGAGGTTCTTACCTGCAGGTTCTTCCTCCACACGTTCACGGCGGCGAAGGCCAGCTGCATCTGTTTCCTGCGAGCGTCTTTGTGACGTTTGTAAGCAATCTCGATGAAAATGAGGAAGATCCCCGCCACGATGCCGCCGGCGACCAGCATGAACACACCTGAGGAGGACGGTGGAGGATGCTGTTGGTTTTCGAGTCCACGACGTGATGTGGGATGTTTTCTGCCTCACCAGAAGGGGAGCCTCGTCCTTACCTGCCATGTTCTCGAAGGTGAGAGTCGCAGGAGCATTACTCCTGGAGTCGCACTCCTGGTATCGCACCCAAGTCTTATCAAGATCCTCCATGAAGCCGTTCTCATGTGAACTGTTGAGGTGGGAGGAGATGAGGAGTAGGAGGGGTTTCAGACTCATACATGCAACAGTTATTTGGCCTCTTTTCAAGGAAATTTGGCAGTTATTTATTGGCTTAGCATTCACAATGATCACTTTGGCACATTCAGCATTGTTTTTGTTTTCTCTTGTAAAACAACTATGGCTCATAATCAGGAGCGCCTTATATGTATTTAGTGATGTTGAAGCAGTTTTGAGAGGTGCCCTGCATTCTATTAAAGTGTTTAGTTGGATGTCATTGTGAATACACAGCTAACGTGTCAGACTGTGTTTCTTTGGTTTATATTGTATTACTAAGCAGGTTAGGAGTTAGCAAAGAGTGTTTTTGTAAATACACTGATGCAGCTAACATATAGGGACTGTGTTTTCTTAATATTGCTAACAAAGTTAAGATTTAACATAGTCACAGCAACATTTCTTTTAGTGGTATCAGTTTTTTATGTGCAGCACAGAAGGTTGGGGGTTAGCCTATTGTAAATTAGTTAATGCAGCTAACGTGTAACAATAAAGAACTGGGATTTTTTTTATGTTACTAAAAAACTTGGGAGATAGTGAAGTGACTGTAACATTTGTTTTACCGGTCTGTTTTTTACAATTTGAAAACAAAGTTAGGGGTTTTTTGTAAACTAGATAACGTAGCTAACGTGTAGCAGTGAGGTTTTGGCCATGTCCGAATTCCCATCCTAATCCTAAACTACTAAAAAACTGTACGTTGTTGGACTATATAGTGCCCTGGATTTTAAAAGCAATTTGGTCACTTTCCTTCTTTTCGTTTTTAACGACGGATATGACGTGACCAATTTCACTAAGTGAAGATTGAATCAATACGAACATTTCAAGACGTCTATTTGTGAATCCACTGTTTTCTTGATGATGAAAATATGGATGGTTTATTAAAAAAATTAAATTTAAAGACTTTTTTATCCAAAAGTTGTTTGTTGTCCAATGCATTGGGATCTATATTTGTTAATATAGTGAGCAAGAATGCATTCTATTTATACGCAAAGATTTCTGTGAAATTTCTAGTGCACTCAGTTTTGGAATTGTAGATTGGAAAGCACTAGAAAATGGTGAACGCACTATATAGTTCACTAAGTAGTAGGGGTGTAGGGAAAAAATAATAGGGCGATATGTTGCAGTATTTTGTTACATTTGTATTATGTTGGGCATAATTTAACTTCTTTGTGATAAAAATATTTGTTTCCAATGCTTATTTATTATTAGGTTTACTATTTAGCACCTCACTCATTAGAACAGTGCTGTTTTAGTTTCCTTTCAGCTGCTATCTTCTTCTATCTCCATCTAACCATCTCTTCATGAACACTAAAGGAGTCAGTTTACCTGAGAATGGCCAGAGAAACGTTCTGTTTCCACGGGCTGTCTTTCCTCATTCCAATCCCAAAGCCTGAGCGGAAGAAAAGCTCTCCCGTTGTTACCAGATCGCACTTCTGTGAAGCCTCAAACTCCAACACAGCACTGTCCCAGATGAAGGCGTGAAGCTTGCTGCGGATGCAGGAGAACACGTGTTGAGTTTGAACGCTAAGACTGCTGCCCCGCCCCGTTCCGGGATCCCTCACTTGTCTCGGACAGCCTGGATGGCTTCAGCGGCGCTCTCATAGTTGTGTTTCTCCATGTGCCGGTACATGGTGCTCAGTTCCACCTGCCGTCTGAAGTAAATATCCACCGAGCTCTGTTTCACTGTGGCGTAGATGAACTTATCTGATGGGTTACGCAGCTACAAACAACAGCACAGGAGATACGTTCACGCAAAAATGCAAGCATTTTGTATATGTAAGTAGGGCTGGACGATAAAAATAAAAATCAAATTTCAGATTTCGAATTTGTTAATGCTAGTTGCTATTTTAGCGTCTGCATAACTGCCAAGCTGGCCTTATTCCACACAACAAAAACCCAAGAAAATAAAGAGTTGGGAAAATAAAATCCACATTTTTTCAGAAATAAATCCTCTTAAACAACAAATTTTAATTATTTGAAAAAATTGATTTATCGCCCAGGCCACTTAAGTTTTAGAAGACTTCTTAGAGATGGATCTGAGGACAGCACAGTAGCGCTCTCACCCTGGGGTCATTGATGCCAGTGATGCGCTCCTCAGGCCGGTCCAGCACCAGGAAGGCTGCCAGATTGGCAGTGTACGATGCTACGATGATCATGGCGAAACCTGCCCACACCATCCCCAGGATCCTAGCTGAGAAGCTCCTGGGAGCTCCTGTGGATAGAAAAGGTCAGGCAAGGCAGACGGCAGCACTGACGGCTTTTCTGAACGCATTCGTCACCTTCTCCGATCCCAGAGTTCAGCAAAACTCCCCAAGAGAACCACATGGCGGAGGACAAGGTGAGGGCGTCTTCCTCTTCTTCTTCGCTGTTCACTTTGAACCTTCCAAACGGGCTGTCGACACACAACAGCTTTATGCTTCAAGTCCCTGCAGGCTGCTCCAATCACTTCACTTTCTCCAGCTAACTAGGTTTTTATCATTGCAGTCCACAACACTGCTCTCAGCAGCCGAACACTCTCTTTTATTCATTTAGCAGCACAGATTTAAAGTTGTTAACGTCATTACATTTAATTTAGAAGCTAATCAAGTGATTTCTTTTTCTTTTCATTTGAACAGGCTGTAAAACATTATATTCATCATCATTTGGTGAGATGTTACTTTGGAGGTAGATAGGGGGCGCACATTTCAATGTTCCTGGCAGCTACTTGAATTACTACTTTTTTGTGCCGTTGTTCACAACAATTTTGTACTAAGTAGTGGCACTGCTGTCCATGTTTACTATTGTTTACTGAGTTTTACAGATAAAGACATAGTATTACTGATTTCATCAAAGTTGCACAAGAGTGTCAATTATTTCCTGCACAAAATAAGACACAAGTTGTTTGTCATGAATGTGTTAAAGCTAAAAAGATAAATGGGGGTGTAATTTTCCCAAAAAATATGTCTTCTTCTATATAATGTGAGTTATTAGCAGTATTGTGATATAATCGATATTGTGAACCATGTATCACATTGTATCATGAGGTACGCAGTGATTCCCAGCCCTACCTTACATTAGTAATGTGTTGCATATGTGTGCAAAGATGAAACGAGAAGCTGCTTTACTCTGCATCAGAGTCAGTGGATGATCATGTATAGTCAAATATTGGTGGTATGTCATATGTGTGTTATTATTTAAATCGATACATTTTTCATGGTAATCGCATTAATCAAAAATCTGTAAATCTTTATTATCGTTAGGCTTTTAGCCCATTGTTCTTCACAACATTACAATAACATCTGTTGGGGTCAATTTCTCTCATTTTATTGTAAATTTTATCACTTTTCTGATCTCTTTTGTCAAATTTAAACCCTTTTAACCCCTATAAATCTGTAATTTTCCTCAAACATACAATCCAAATGCTCAGTACTGAGCAATACTGAGACACTTCGGTCAGTATGTCCAGTAACTAAACAAAAGGAAGTTTAGTTTAGTTGAGAATGTGTTTGTTGTTTACCTGAACCGGTCTAGTAGGTAAAGCATCACTGCCACCACATGGACCGACAGACCGACTAAAAGCCACAGTGTGCTCTGGAAAGGCTGCATAAACGAGTCCAGAGTGCTGCGAGGGATTTCCTAAACACACAAAAGACACACAGGAATTAGATCAGCTTTGTTTGTGTAGTTTTGAAACGCACCACTCTCTGTTTGTAACGTCTGCTGACGTTCATTCACCCTATCCCTCTGATCAGCCGTTTCTGCTTTACACTGAATATTTTCTATGAAAAGATTCCAAACAAGATGAGTCACAAGTTATTGAGAGCTAAAGAAACTCCTCAGAGATGATCAATACCATCTGAAAAAGAGTTATAGCGGAGTTGAACGCGGCCCGGTTCAGCAGTGTGTGAACGTCGATCTGAGACGTTCACATGGAGAAAGCCTGTGGTCTTACTGAGCCTCTGCCTCCTGCTGGCTGTTTGTCCTCGGCTTGTCTGAGAATCCATTCACACAAAAAAATCTGCAACTTCTGTCTTTAATAAACTCTTAAGATCATCTTATTGCTTTGAATGTTGATTATATTGGAAACTAAAACTGATACCTAATACAGCAGGTTCAAACGAGACACATTTAAAACTCAAACCAGCGTCCTATATCATGTAAAACCAACTATTTTGAGCTTTTAAGTGTATTTTAGTGTTTGTGCCTCACAAAAAAGCTCTGTTTAAACCCTTCTCTCTGAGCACTAGCCCTTTCCCAATCAGCAGGTTCTCACATTGTAATGTCACAAAGTGGGGAACAGCCCCTTCCAGGAAGAGTCCGTGCTCCCAGAAACTCCCCCAGGCTAACACACACACACTTTCTCCATGGAGCTAGCTGTGATTGGCAACACGCTTTCATTTTATATGCACATTATGCACATCGGGTTTTTTTTTGTTGTTTGTTTTTTTTTTATTTCAGATGGTATTGGTTTTTGTGGGCAAAACACAGAGCGGATATAAAGTTCAGGCCGCTCATGCCAAATGGTCTGAGTTGTGGTGAGCCCACAAGAAGCGAAAGGCGGAGCCTCAGAGATCAAGTCGTCTTATTTCCAGGTAGGAAAAGTGTTCACAAAAAAGAATAAAATTTCATAGATAATTTACTTAGAGTGCCAAAGCTTTATTTGTGCATAATTTATTTTTATTTGTATTAATATATATATGAATATAGTTTAATCTGAAATAGCATAATATAGGCAAGTTAAGTTTAATTCATTTCCACTGTTGAAGCCAGATTTAGCGGAATTTGTAATTATTTACAATTCAAATATAATTTATTATGTGCATTAATTTTATTGAACAAGATCATTTTGTGTGCTGCCGTGTTTTTAAATTAATAGATTGATTTGTTGGATTATGAATCCTCCCGCCTAACCTCAGATCTTACTTAGTTTTTGGAGGCAGTGAGAGAAAAGAAGAAACAGGTTTTTGAAACTGCAAATTGTAACTTCTATTATTTGAATGACACACAAGGAAGTCGATGAGTACTTTCGTGGACATGAGTTGGAACCCACTCTCCTACCATGAGGCCAGCATCAACATTTAAAACCCCAACAATTGGCTGGTAAGGTATTAAAATCTTTGAATGTAGTGTTCCTTTGTTTAAAAAAATTAAGACTTTTATGAAGCTGAAATTCTGTAGATCTTTTTTACACAAAATCAAACTTAAAATTGTGTCTGCAGATGTAAATGACACTTCACGTAACATCATTTTACAACTGCAAAATACTTGTGAAAAGTATTTGACCCATAAAAACGGGGCTGTTGAGCAGCTCTGTGGTTGCAGAGAACACAAAAATCTGAGTCATGTTCTAAGACCGCTGAGTTTTGTTCTGAAGCCAGCAGTGAATCTAATCCCAGAACAGATGGTCCTCAGGAAACTATTGACTTCCTCATGGGTCTGTGAAGCAGATCAATGTAGTTAGTATGACCTGAAAAAAACAGATTTACCTAAAAGTCTCTTTATTACTGTTTGACATTAACTACAGGAACAATTGAAAGCTTATAAAACCTGGAATTTTTTAACGTTTTCATCTATTTTCTGAACCCAATGAAAACCTTTTGGAGGTCACAAGGTTGTTGGAGACAACTCTTTGTCTAAAATAAATTTGTCTGTGATTAAGATTTCATTAAATCAAATGGTAAATATATATACAGTATATGTATATGTTGAGTTTACATCAAAAGCCTGAGGAAGTCGTAATGATAAAAGTCAGTATGAAGAGTTCAAAGCACAATTGGCTCTAAATGGTTTTGGTATTTTAAACAGCTGCAGTTCTGATTGTTCTCTGACCTGAACCAAACTCACCCATTTTATCCTTTACTCAAACAAACAATTTCATGGCAGACGGATCCAGACCTTTTGAAAGTTCATCTGTCTGTCACAGGTACACATTATTACACCAACAAGACTTCTTAAACTCGCTTGTGAAATCAGCAAAGAGGACAGGATGAAAATCAGGAGCTGTTAGAATGAAAGAAATGTGATTTTCTTTGTACATCTGCAGGTGAGTTCAAGCACTTGTGTGCTTTCCTTCAGAAAATGCAGCTGAGTCTCATACTATTTTACACATATACAAAAGTCGTTTATTAGCAAGAGGAGCACTCTCTTTGATAGACAGAATCAATAACATTCCCCTCCACACAATCAGTAAAGCCAGCAGTCAAGAGAGTGGACCGTCTTCATTCAGATACATTGTTTTGTTCTGGAAATGTAATATTCAATGATAGTAATGATGGAAACCTCTTTGACAGTCAGGAGAAATCAAAGAGGATTTATTTGTACTCATGTACAAATACTCATAAACTCAACCTACTTTCTCAACACCATCTATGTTTTCCATAATGTGGCAATGAGGCCATAAAGATTAGCAGTGGCTCCTCCCACACACAACTTTGTTTAACCCTTTAACACAGGAGCTTTAGTCTCGACATTCTTTGAACTACCGCAACTATTTTGCAAATAATGTAATTCCAACAGTAGTATGTGGTATACACAGTTGAAGTACATCAGCTGATGCTGAAATGGAAAAAGTAAAGCGTTGCAAAGACACTTTTTTAGAAGTCACTTTTTTAATTAATAATTATTGGAATTGCGTTAATTGTGTAAATGGATGAAGAAAGAACTTATGTTATTTTGGTTTTGATAGGGAAAGCTCCAGGTTAAAAGGATTAATGCTTATTTGCAAGTGCTTCAAAAACACACTTTTGGACACCAATACGGCCAAATTTACAGAGTATCCAAACAGAGGCAATAGAGGCAAATTTGAGGTGAAAATCGCATTTGGTGTTAATGCAGCATAAGACAGGTCACATCAAAATGAATATCTGATGACAGCATAAGAGCCAAGCTAACTTTTTATTTATATCGGATGTCTGAATTCCTTCACTATTCACTAGGGATGCAACAATATTTAAGATGAACCAAACCATTGGTGTGAGTGTGTATTCATGTCTTTGTTGCTGAGACTGTATGCTCTCACTCCCCCCCCCTCCCTGCCAGAAACTTTTTTGCCCCTCCCCTGAGAGGCGGAACCCAAATGGTAAAAACAACAGGATTAATAAATGCTAACAACCGAGAGCGTCATAGCTAGAGGGGCGAATGCAGTAGTTCTGTGGCCGGAACCGTGTTCGTGCACCGCCTGTGTCGGCGCGCGTTTGGGGGGCCACTTTCAGTGGGGAATAGAGCAGAATTATAGACTTCTGCAAAGACTTCTGTAAGTTTACACTTTGTAAAATCTGTGAATACATATTTGCAATTTTAAAAAAAAAGTAGAGAGCATGGTGTCCAAATTGCTTTTAGAATCAATGGTACTAAATAGTCCTGCAATGTATAGTTTTTTTAGTGGTTAGGAGTTAGGAAGTAGGAAATGAATTTGGACATAACCATAATCACAAGGTCCCATTCAACATACTGTGGTAATGTAACCCAAGATGTGATGTCAGGTTTAAAGAAGTCAAGAGTTTTTAAAGATGTTAGTTGATAATTTGTCCATGTGAGGCTTCAAGACTCAACCACCCACCTTCTTGACGAGGATGGTGAGCCCCTGGTATTTGAAGGGCTTGGAGAACTCAATGTATTGAGCGCGCTCGTTGTTGATGGTGAGGGGGGCCACGATCATGTCGGCTAGCCCCCCCAGCAGCTCCCCCATCATCCCGTTCCACTCTTTCTTGTTGCTGTTGTTTACCTGCAGAAGAACAGGAAGGAGGTTGGAGTGAAGGTCATGATTACTACAACTGTTTCATACTAGACTCTCAGTAACTGTCCAGGATCAACAGCTATTTCCTAATTTAGGCAGCTTTAAGAAACCATGTTTTTCAAACTCAATGAAAGTTTATGTCCGATTGCTGCTGCTTTAAAGACCTAAGGTGAATTTTTTGTTTTACCATAACTACTTTTGTCCAATGAAACCCAAAAAAAAGGTTATCTGATTTCAAAGCAAAAACAAAAGCTGTCCCACATCATCATACCCCTACTGTTGTGCTTTACAGTTGGAACTGTGTTTCTATGGTTTCTCGCATGTCAACCTGATGAACCTCCTTTAGATACAGTAGTCTTAGAAGTAAATCAATAGAAATAATATTTTCTTTGTAGAGAATAGCAAACATAATAATTGAGTGAAACTCCAGAGACAGATGATGTTGTGACCATGTCATGTTTAAAAATATTGATTTTTGGAAAATTACAGACAGTTTTTGGTCAGATTTTGTTGTTGATTTTCTGGAAGAACAGAGAAGGTCATATTGAGTTTTTGTGGGTAGATCTAGAAAAAATCTATGAGATGATACAGAGGGAGAAGCTGTGGTTTATACAGGGAGGCAAATAAATATTCGAATACCCTGTGAATTTGCAAGTTCTTACACTTAATAATTATGGAAGACTAGTCCAGGTCCACGTCCACTGAAAGACAATCAAAAAATATATATATCTGAAAAATTATAACATCTGATTTTAAAACAATTTATTTGTATGCTCCTGCAGCACATATTTGAATTCCTGAGAAAATCGGTGTTAATATTTGGTACAGTAGCCTTTGCTTGCCAGCTCTCTAGATCAGTCAGGTTTCTGGGCTGTTGCTGAGAAACAAAAGTTTAAGTTCCTTCCAAAGATTTTTCTATGGGGTTTGGATCTGGAGACTGACTAAGCCACTCCAGAACCTTAATATACTTCTTATAGAGCCACTCCTTGGTTATCCTGGTTGTTTCAGGTCATTGACATCTCCAATGCTTTAAATGAGAGAAGCATGTTGTTCCTCAAAGCTCATGATACATGGCCCCGACCATCATCTCCCCAATACAGTGTGGTCATCCTGTCCCACTTGATGAAAAACACCCCCATAAAAGACAACGCCTTCCTGCCAATTTTGACCATATACACGTATGGCCATTGGTGAGAGGGTGACGGGGCATCACTGTGAGCAATCAAGAGATGTCCTGTCAAGGCCCTACTCAGCAATTTTAACTCCACCCTTTAGTACACACACCTCTAACACCTCAAAATACACACTCTAACAAACAAACACGCATACATCACACAAGGAAGGTGGGACCTTCAACCTTATGTCCCCTACCCCATCCCTGATGGGGGGGATGGGAACCCTTGACCTGGTGGTCTTGTCTCTTGGGTGCTGGTGTCCTGGGCCTGGCGGCCTCCTCTTCACAACGGGAGTGGGATCCCCGAGACTTAAGATCTAGAGCCGCGGCGGGGGGTGGGCGGTTGTCTGGAGCATGGGAGTGGGTCTCCCTTGGGGGGCCCTGGCTCATACCTGGGGGGGGGGCGGATTCTCTTCGCCGCTCCATGGCGGGTATTGGGGGGGTTCTGGCTGTTGCTGCTGCCCCGGCAGGGGGTCTTGGCATGGGGATGGCCGGGTGCTCTCCCCCTTTGTACATTCCATCATCATCCACTTCAGCAAAACATAAACACTCACCTGAGCACAGGTGTCAGCTCACCTTTGCACTAAAAGTATGCGTGACAGAATGAAAGGCTTTACTTGTGTCGGTTTGTATGATTAAGTGTGTGAGCTGCAGTTGCAGTTGTTTTGTGAACATTTTGACTAGTTTAAATGTGGAGACAATTTTGGCTAGAATGTGTGTGTAGACAGGCCCCGCTCATTCTAGTTTGCCCTTTAGACCTGGTTGTTTTATGATGTTGCTTCCCTCTGCTGCCATCTTTTTTTTTTGTAAACCCACCTCTTTTACTTAACCTCTCTTTCTTTCTGGTTATTCAGGTCAAGATTAAAAAAAAAATACCAAGGAATTAAAAATGATAATGAAAAAAAAATCTAAAATAATATTTGCACACTAAACCACAGTGTGAACATGCATTTATATCGGTAATAGATCAGGAAAATTGTCCTTTTTCAAAAAAAGAGACAAAAAAGTCAAGAGAGTTTATGAATAAAAGAAGTCTTTATGAAACAGTAAACACTATCTGAATCTGAACAACATTCAACAGCAGTAGCTGCTGGAGTAGAAGCAGTATTTCATTATAACAGTGTAAACAGAGAAAAGAATTTAAAAACTATTATGTTTTCAAAAAAAAGTAAATATTTATTTACTGACCAAACATGATGGATCGAAGCATCAAGAGACGCATGTTTTACCGAAACAAATAAATGGCTTGGTGAAGGATGAACTGTTTTTAATAAAAGCTTTTGATTTAATTGAAACACTTATTTTTACAGCACTCAACAAACACATTCATTTATTATTGCTAGAATAAAACTGTAGTATTAGAAGAAAGAGCATAGAACTCAGTCATATTTATCAAGGCAGGTCGTTAAAACACATCCATGATTTTTTTACAGCTGTCTGACGTCCAGATGTTTTATTTTTACCAAATAAAATTTAAATGTATCAATATATGAAAATGCTATTGTGGTTACAAATAATAAAAAGAATAATTCAGGGAAAACTTTTCAAAAAGTATCAAAAATTCATATTTACAACACAAAAAGATAAAATATGAGAAAGTTGTGGGTGTGGCTTCAGCATTTAGAATGGTCTTGTAGGCGTGGTTTTATATTTGGGTTTAAAGACAGGATGTTGTTTACTGATAGCATCAAAGGGTTGGTAGAGTTGCACTTAAGGAGTAATAGCTTAGTTGGGTACAATATGGGCTGTCGGCAGGCAAAAAATGGGCAAATCTGTGCAGGGAATGTAAATATTCATGCACAAATTATAAGGGTATGATGCGGGCGGCACATAGTCTACAATACGCAAGAAACAGTGATGTATGTGAAATACGGTTTTCTTGAATTTTTTTTACTCTCCCAAAATGTGAGCAGGAAACCAGTGCATGTATCTTCAAATCATCCTTACAAAAACTTTACACTTACCACACACACCAATGGTACATTCCATTTTCAACGAGCCTCAAGGAAACTGCAAGATACACCTGTATTCCCCTTAACATGTTCCTTGAACCGACAGCTCCTCTCTATAACCGTTTGCCCTTAAGGATCAACCCGTGTACCAATGCATTCTCACTCCCAACTTGTCATATATGGACGTATGGTTGAGACCCCCCTGGCGTCCGTTTTTGATGTTTTGGGTGTCCCCAACTCCTTGTCTTTTTGACATGCTGGATGTTCCCAATGAATTAGAAGTCCCCATTCTCTGGGCCGCAAACCAGTACTGGTCAGAGGGTCACTTGGTACCGGGCTACAGACAGGGGGAAAGTATATATATGCTAATCCCCATTCCTCAAGATGCGTAACTGGTACTGGTAACCCAACCCCAAACTGGTATCCCAACCCTGACCTGGTACCAGTTCCGCGTCCAGTACAACGTCCGGAACCAAAAATGGTCTGTGACCAGCTATGGTGGTTGGTGGGCTTGATTTAATTGATACATAAGCATCTGGCCAGGACATATACACACAAAATGTTATCCAATTTTAGAAATGTAAAAAAAAAAACAGTTTTGCCATTACATTGTTTCCATTAAATCATAATTATGCACGTAAACAGAAACCAACTTACATGGATGTGAACAGTACTTTAATTAGTGCAGGACCCACACTGGATGAAGCTCACTACACACTCTGGGAATCGAAAACAGTCTTCAAAATGTGCGTAGCTACGCACAAATGTAAGAATTATATATGAAGAAGCCTAAAATATGCATATACACGTGTTTTCACAGACTTTTCAGTGGAAGTGGTCACTTAAACGCGCGTTGCCGAGGCCGGTGTGAATGTAACTACAGAAATGAATGCGGTTTCAGAATGTGCAAAAGCCAGACTAAACAGAATAAAAGATCTCTGCATCTTCAGTAAAGTCTGTCAGAACCTTCCTTCAAACTGAAATCTGCTGGTGGGAAGCTCAAGCTTGAGCTAAACAAACTCAAGAAGCCAAACCAACAAAAAGCTCAGCACTTCTCAAACCAAACAGAATTCAGAACTTCCAAAAGAGGAAGATCAGCAGAGACTGAGAAAAAGAACCCAGAGGTCCATCAGTCTTTCTGCTCCAGAAAGAACTGTTCAAAGACATCAGCAGTGAAGGGAGTTGGAGGCGTCACACTAAGACTGCTGGTGTGTGCTTGTGGGTTTTAGCGGGGATCTTGTTCTCTGCTCTGTAAACATGAATGTTAAAGTGAATCTTTTGCTGCAGGCGACTCCAAAGAAAGTCAGCTTTTCTATCTGCACTCGTCTTCCAAGAATGATGCTGCCTCTGCTGACCCCTCGTCAGAGAAGTGGCCTAAATGAGAAACCACAGATCAACCTAGAGGTAAACTTTTTTCACGTCTGTTGCTGTTTTCTGAATTAATAAGCAACACAATGTTTGGATATTCAAAATATCTACAGCTTTTCTCCTTTGGATGTGACCTTGTGGAGGTCAAGCCGTTTGTGGTCGTGACTGCTGCTCAGTTTCTCCTCCTCTTCAGTTCCCCGCTGCTCATTATTCCTCCCAAGCTTTCTTCCTCCCATCCCTCACATCTCAGCAGAATTGCTAATGCTCACTCTCTTTCTGTAGTAAATACTAGCTATCGAGTCTTCATAGATTATAAAGTATAAAAAGAAACATTTACAGAATTTTCACAAATAAATACAACTTAAACGTCTCAGATGTGATAAATTGACAGATTGTTTTTCTTTTAATATTGATTGAAATCTAAAATACTGAAAGCACTAGTTCATAACAAATTATACACAACATAAAACATGTTTAAACTGATTTTGCACTGAAAAACACACTTTCATACACTGAACAAACTCAAATAAAAAACAATGTGATCTGCTGTCATTGTTAGACACCATTTGGTATACAGTACCGGACGCAGACAGGGCTGGGGTACTGAGTATCGGCCACGCCCCGAGATTCGGTCCACGTCCGGTACTGAATCTGAGAAAAATGTCCAGACCCCTGATTTAATTAGAATGGCCAGCATGTAAAAAAACTACCAGTTGGAGACACCCAAAACGTCCAAAAATAACGTGGAGGGGTCCTTAACCAGATGTCATGGGAATGAGAATGTGTTGTTAATTCACTGAACTGCCAACTGTTTGAAAATGAAGCATGGAGGAGAAATCAATAATCGCGGATTGTGCCCGGCTAGAATTGTATGACACCAAGTATTTTATATATTGGAACACAGCTGGGAAAGAAAAAGCCTGGGGCAAAATTCAGGAGATTCGAACCACTTTGAGATTTTGCAACAAATCTATAAATGGCGGGTATTTGCTAGTGTCAGGCAGAGACAGTCCGGTGTGAGGGGTCCATGCGTGTTAAAGAACCAGCAATTCGGGTGTTCTTGAATGTCTATCACAAGCCCAGTTTGAACATAGCTTGACAGCTCGGTGCAAACACCCACAGCATTCTTGTTAACTTATAGAATACACGAGGACCTACTCCTAAATAATCTGTAGATTCAAACCACATGGCATCAAACTCACCCGCTCTTGCGTGCCAAACTTCCCATCAGCCACCAGGTGCACCTCATAGGTGAAGTTCATGCTCATAGCCAGCTTGATGAGCAGGTCAATGCAGAAGCCATAGCAGCACTGAGGGACGATGGGTTGACCTGTCCACACAAACACACTTTCAGTTGACTGGAGGTCTTCACGGGAGGAGCTAAGGGCTCTACATACCTGGTATGGTCCCGTTGGGTCCAGTACAGATCACTTTCTTTATCAGGACTCCATTTACAGTATATTCTTCTTTGCACGTTCCGTCGCTCTTCGTTGGTTTCACATAAACAAACGGCTCCTGGTGGATGGTCACGATCTGAGCGCACACAAACACAAAACACTAAAAACTCTCACTACTGCAGGTACAATTCTATGAAGTAACTTTAATCAAACTTCCTATATTAGCCACAGTATTCCCCCCATATTTGTGGGGGTCAGGAACCGGTGACAGCTGCGAATACGTGGAACCCATCCCCACCCCCCGGCAGCCGATGAATGTTTGTTACCAATCCATACTCAACACAAACACTTCTGATCATGCTTTTGTGTAGTTCTTTCCTGTTTGTTTGTGATGTCCTCATTAGTCTGCCTTTCTTGTTTTCTGAACCCTTGTTTTTGAGCGTTTCTCTGTGAGCATAAAAATGTCTGGAGATGTTTTATTTCTGTAAGTGTTGTAAAAAAATAATAATCAAAAACCTGCAAAAAAATTGTAATAAAAAACAAACAAGATACTTTAAAAAAAATAGCTAAAGATTAAAATATGCAGAAGCATCACCTTCAGCTTAGTTGACATCTGGTATCCCACTGGTTTCTCTGTCTCTCCTCCAGGCCAGATGATCTTCCTCTGAGGATTCATCACAACCTGAAACACAAAAACAAGCAAACACAGTTGTAACTTTGCTGCAGGCACATCTCATCGTGACTAAAAGACAACATCAGAAGTGCATCTGTCTATGCATATTTCAGGAGGAGGGAGGCTGTGAGACTGACTGCAGCACAGGTTTGAGTGGAGGTCAGCTCACAGTGAAGCTGGAAATGTCTCTGACCAAGCTATAGTCTGTAGTGATCAATAATCAATGACTGTGCAAACAATTACGCCCCGCCGTGTCCTTCTGACCCTGTACGTCTCCTGACTGATGGTTCAGCTGGAAGACACAAGCTTTCTTGTCCTGTTGACGTGATTTAAGTATCGACAGGTGTTTACAATCTTCTTCATTTATTTTTATTTCAGGCTTAGGTCAATATAAACTTTTGAACTTTGAGGAAACACCTGGTACTTTGAGTTACTTTTGAGTGTGAACTGCAGTGAAGCCTCTGGCTAGATTAGAATCTAATTGTGCATCCTAGAGTGTACCCAGGTGTGTCTCCAGATGTGTATCCAGGAGACTCTGCAGGTGTGCATGCACCATGCAGGTGTATATCCAGGTGTGCATGCAGATGGGTATTCAATCCTGTTTGCATCTAGGTGTGTGTCAAGGTGTGTATGCAGAAGTGTTCCTAGGTGTAAATCCAGGAGATTGTGGAGGTGTGCAGGCAGGTGTAGGACCTGAGCTATACCTGAGTTCCGTTGAAGATTCCAACCTGGACAACACGACCGGGTTTCTGCTGATAATTAAGGATGCTGTAGGTAGCGAAGCGCCGGTCTCCGTCGTCATTGAACTCAATTCGGCCCGTTAACCCATCAGGGTACTTTGATGACATCAGCACTCTGGGGAGCCAATCAAAAATCAGGAGAGTGGAGTTTTTAAATCTATGTGTCTTGTTAGGTGTCTAGGTCTAGTTATGTAAACATACTAAACAATCAATAATAAAATGATAAAAAAAGGGAGATCATTATTATTAAAATTATATTCTGAAACAGTGCAGAGTCCTAAACACTGTTGGCAAACAGCAACATATGGATTTTTTATGCGCCACCACCATTTATTATTTTATTTATTTATTTTTTACTACCAGTTCATTATATTATTATGCAAACATATAAAAGAAAAAGGAGAATATAACATACATTTACCACAATTTAAGACTCATCATGGCCTCATGTTGGTTCCAATATATTTGAGACATTTTAAGAGTCTTTAAAGCTCTGCTGCCATCCCGGGTCAGTTCCCAGTGATGCATATACAATGTTTATGACTGCAGGTAATGTTCTGGATGCTGATGACTTTGGACAGCATAAACAAGAATCTAGCTTGACCGATGGTTTATTTGGGTCACCCAGAGGGGGGGGACGAGGAGCGACAGGGAGGTTTATTATCCCAGTTGTGTCACTCTGACTCCGCTGAATACTGATCAGATCAGTGAAGTGTGAGGCGTGCCTTCTCGTTATGAGCGGAGAGAAACGAGTCCACACTGAGACGAAAACACAGAAACCGAGAACACACTCAGCGTGGCTCATTAAACCTGACACCACAGAGGCAAATAAGTGTCAAGTCAGTCTGACGCACAATTACACATAAATCTGTGTTTTTCACTGATTCATTATGTTTCAAAATATTATTAGCGCAATATTTTTTTTACTTTCCATTTAAATTTGTTGAGTGCTTTGCACTTTTGATTTTACTTTGGTTGTGTAATACTTAAACAACTCAAGAGGTTTATTCAAATAAACCTCTTTTGTTCTAGAGATGGTACTGATTTATACAGAGATTTATCATGCATCAAACATACCTGAACACATTCACAGAAATGCATTTCTGCAGAAATGAGGAGGTGTGTTTGAGATGTTAACCAGAATGTAATGCAGGGGGGTGAGCTGAGGAGGCAACATGGTAGAGAGCCCACAATACACTTTCAGCTTTCCATCACACTACAGACATCTGTCAATTCATAATCACTTGCTGTATATCCTTCCCATCTCCAAACTACCCTTTACCCTTGGTTCCAATATAGCGGTTCTGGGATCCCAAGACAACAGCGCACAAAAACATAACTTCTGAAGCCAGTGGTGGCTTAGTGCAACACTACAGTGATAGGACCTCTGCTGCCAAGAATCATCAGCAAAATGAGACCAAATACAAAGATCAACCTCTCACTGACATGTCAATCATCTGGGCACCAATTTTGGGCACCACCCACTCATGTATTGTTGAGACTGGGGCAAATAGAAATGGAAAATGTTTGCAACAAATGAGTGTGTGGCTGCCATCTTTAAAAATAGCCACCATGTTGTCTTTTTCTGATGGCAGATATGCTTTTGTGGAACATGGGATTGGAAAATTTGGTTTTGACTGGTTTATCAAGCTAACCGGCTCTACGACTAGAGCCCCTATTGTCAAGGGGGAGCAGGTGTGTCAGAGCAGACATATAACCCCGCAACCCAGAGATGCAATTCAACAAACATGTGAGTCTATTAGAATGAAAGCGTCAGCTTGATTTGTTTACCAGCTCTAGCCTTCAGTAAACAATGTCAAGTATTTAGATATACTTGGTTTTACCAACCACCATCACTCAGTCTCTGCAGAACTACAAATTGAGGTGATTCAGGAACATTTTGAGAAGGCAGGGTGCACTGAAGGGACTAAACTCTATTGATATCTCTAATTCATCATGCATGACCCAATGACAGTACAGAAACTTATGAGATATTTTTTAAGCCTCTAGTCTCATTAAATTGTCTAAGATTTTCCAACCATGCTAACCATGTTGAAATTTAATGTCCTTGTGTAGTAATGTTTTTTTTTTGTCACACTCACTCCATTAAGTTTGAATAGACCCACCAAGCTCATGAAAGAACCACCACTGAATCCTGAGATGGGATATTTAAAAAAAAAACTGGAAAATTCCACTAAACTAACTCTAAAATTAACACTTTACTCTTGTATAAAGGCAACCTAAACAGTCCAGCACTCATATATTTTCACTATGAATGACTGGATCTGGAAATCAAACCAGCATAAATGTCTGGGTTGCTTTTCCAAAAAAAAAAAAAAAAGGACAGGACAACTTGATCAGTTTCAAGGAAAGGATAAATGGGGCCATGTATGGTGAGATTTTATACAAAAACCTCTTTCTATCAGTGAAACTAATTTAACTGCAAAGATTTCAACATAAAGGGACAACACCCACAATTCCACTGAAACAAATGAACAAGATAAAGTAAGGCCAGATTATGCAAATTATCATAACATTTAGAAAACATGACATAACAGTGAAAGATAGGAAGCATAAAAGTCAGACTGAGAACTGATGGTAGCCTGAGGGCTGTGCTCTGACCTTTTGAAGAGCGGGCCGGTCCTCCAGATATTGGTGTTTCCTACGCATCCTCGCGGGGGCTCTGTGATGTTCTCTTTCTCAAACAATTCCTGCAGAGACTGAGCAACCACGGCGACGGCGTCCGCAATGTGAGCTGACTCGTTCTTACCGTTGATCAGTTGGAGGCCCAGCAGGCCTGTGCCGTACACAACACACACACACAGCATGAAGTTACACACTGTCCTCATTCACAGTCTGATTACACACTCCAACACTCCATTTGAATTCACAGAGGTAATTTAAAAGTGCTCCAACAATTAAAACACGCAAACACTTGGGGCTTCAGGCGTCGGGTCAGTGTTGAGTACCACCAAACTGCATGCTGGGAGTTCACTCTGACAATCACAGCCGTTTGTCTCGGCACAGAAAAGCCCCTCTGAGACACTCTGAACTGTGGCTGGTGCTTTTCTTCACCAAAAACGAGTCACAGTGCAAAGAGAAGTCTGCGCTCCAGTTGAGCCACAACAGCTAGCTAATACTGTTAGCATTCCCCACAGAACAAGCTAACATGCCATTAAAATTGAAGTTAGCAGCTAAAAAAACTAAAAAACGACAAAATATGGAATTCCTGGCAGTAAGAAAGGTTCTTAACTTTTTTGCTTCTTAGATTTTAGTAAGCTAACATTTTCTTTAAAGGCCCCTCTTTAAAGAAACATGCACCGTATATCTTCCAGTTGTGGCCCATTCCTAATTAACACCAGTCTCCAATAACCGTCGGGTCTAACAGGTGGTTTTACTGTCAAATGACTGTCTCTAACAGTAGCCGGGATCCTTTAAGATTCGCCCAACCTCCCCGGATCGTGCAGAGTCTCTGGCGTTGTGTTTTTGTAGGTGTAGCATGCTACGATAACTTCTGACTTGGCTGATTTATCCAAAGATGAGAAATTAAGGAAGAACTGTGAGTCCAGTATAATCAAGAATACATTCCAAGACCTTCCAAAGCCATAAAAAACCTCTTTGGAGATCTTATCAAGACAGTTAAGAATCTTTACTTTAGTTAAGGCTTTACTTAGGATGCTAAAAGGCCCCAATGTGACCTGAATCCCCCAAATAGTCTGTTACGCTATGTTTAATGTAAATAAACTGACATAAAAATGACTGGATTTTATTCACAGATCTTAACAAAAAAGCAACCGAAGCCTCCATTATGATCTTTGACAAGTCTGTGAGGAAAAAAAAACACCAGTCTGTAAGAGACGCCTGCCTCTAATAAACACAGGACTGCCTGCCACATTTTTGGAATAAACATCGGGGCTACTATTGGAAGATATACGGTACTCTCATCACCTGTCATTGTATCAGCTAAAACATTTTGACATTGATTAAAAACAAAAAAAGTATTTACAATGAAAGCTAAGTTTAGTGAAATACAAGATATAGTAGTAGCATGAGGAATGCTAACACTGTAAGCTAACTGCTGCTCTGATGGCTGCCACTGTGAATGCAGAAACTTTTTCTTCGTAATGTGACGATAATGCAGAAGCCAAGGGAGAAAACTTCCCTAATTCCCCTATTCATTATGCTATTGTTCTGTTTGTTTGTTTGGTGTTCAGGTGTTTTTATTCAAACAGTTTTCTATACATACATTACTTTTAGATTAAAAAATATTTTCAATTATATCAAATTATATTTTCGAAAAAAAAAAAATATATATATATATATATATATATATAATATATATATATATATATATAGACGTTATATTCGAGCACTGGAAGCTCTGCGTTAATGCTAGCTGACCGGTGACTATTGGTGAAGTTATCGAGCAAAAGTGACATCCAAAATCTAAGACACTATATTTCCCTAACTTTCTGTTTGGATTAAATCTAGGGGAAGGGAAGAATTCGGATTGGATCGTAGTATGATCTTTATTTTATTACAATTTAACTGCAAGCTAGAATTGTGTCATTTTGAGGTAAAAATACTCAAGCATTAAAGAGAAATTGGTAAAGAGCTGTTTTTGTAAAGTTAACTTGGCAGTTATACACGATACAAAATATTAGTAACACACAAGACATTTAACTAGACATATAGTCAAATAAATAGAAACAAGTATTTATCGTTAAATCAAAACATAAAGGTGTATATGCTGTATTTTGTTTTTAAAGACTTTCTAAAATGTAATAATTTGTTCACCTATAGGTATTTATTTTAGTTTACTGCCAGAAAAAGATCAAGAGTATTATACAACTAGATTCTGAAAATATGAAACAAAAAACTAATGTCCACAATAAACAGCTTTAATCACCTAGATCTCCTGAAGCCAGAACATAAATAAAAAGTACAGTTCTGTTTTATTGAATGTTCAAAAGATTAAAGAAACAAATAGCTTGGAATCTCAGGATAATAGCTTTAAAACTACCTGCAAGCATTTGATCTCTCAGCTTCTGCACAAGAGCTCAGTGAAGAAAAACAACAGAAAAATCCAGAATGTCGCAGATCTGCTTTACAGGTTTCTTTCAAGGAAGAGTTGGAAATAAAAAAGGAAAATCTGGAGAGTCTGACTCAATCCAGGAGGAACTAACTCTGAATAGTGTTTTTGTGTTGATGGAGCTGCTGCTCTTTGTGCAGCTGCTGTGACGGGTTGACAGGTTGTTGCTTCCATAATTCTTAAAATAGCGCTCACCGGGGTGTTCTGTGTGAGGGGTGCAGTCCAGCCACGGAGGCAGGATTCTGACTGGAAACTCTCAAATGTTTGCAAAGCCGTGATCCTCTGATAAAACTGGGTTAGAACTTCAGCAGTTAGAATGAACTTTTTCACCTGTTATAATAAAATAATTGCAACAAGGAAACATCTTAATTTTAGGATTTATCATAATTCTGGATTAAAGCACAATTTTAGAATAAAAACAAAATATTAGAAGTAAAGAGAAGCATTTTTCTTGAGGAACATTTTGAAAGCGGTTCCATCATGAGGACTCCCCCTCAAAGAAACCTTAACCCTCTGTACCCGAGACAAAACTACCGGATTGCGATCTCATTGCACTTTAAGAAAAATGACGGAGGATTTTTGGTGTCAGGAAGGTGTGCAGAAAAATCACTTCATTTTTATCAGTGCAGCAGCCGGCAGGTAAGGATGTTTTTTTAAAGCAACAACTACTGCAACAGTGAGGAGAGCCGATTACTCAGCAGCCAGACATTATTTACAAGCAGTGTGGAGTTTTTCTGCAGAGTCATGGGGTGGATTTGACCTAAAATTACCTTTCCATGATTTTTTGAAAACCACTACTATAATTCAGTTAAGACAATCGCTTCCTATTGATATAATCTGAACCAAATTAGATTAGAATAATCTTTTATTATGTGCACAATTTAATTATATTTGTGGTAATGGATTTAAATGTTTTTCTAGCATATTTTCTTAATGAAGCACAGCTATAGTTCCACAAAAACGGTTTATAAATGAACTTTACGGAATTATTAATGACAGTTTTTTTGTTTTTTTTTTTCACAGATGCACAATATTAGAACTTTTTAATTTACAATTCATATATTTTACCTTTAAAAAAAAACTTTGACTTGAAGCTGACTGGAATTTGAATGTTTACAACTGCCAGCGTGCAATATTGAAAAAAATCAGCAAAATCTACTAAATTTGCTGTTTAAAACCTTAGCAGGGTGTTAAAACGTGACTGTTAGCACAGCCACCGTGCAGACACCTGCAAGATTTGCTGACATTTAAATTGCTGCGCTGCGGCACACACATAGGTGACCGCAGTTTAAGCTATCCAGCCACCCTCAGATGAGAAAACAGCCTGTTATTGAAATGTTTCTAAAACATGCCTATAAGCCTGTACACTAATATCCTTTGACTGTCAGCTTTAAGAAACAACATTTAAATTTTCAACTTAAGGGCTTGTCTATATCTGGCATGTCATTTGAAAAACCAGAATCACCAGATGATTATATTTAGGGGTGTGCAAAAGTATCCCGACATTTAGTCCTGCAATTGATTCTTAATCTTTTATTTTTTTAATTTGAAGAGGCTGTAAAACGTTATTTTCATCATCTTTTGGTGAGACATTCCTTTGGAGGTAGATAGGGGGCACGCGTTGCGAGACTACCTGTCGTGAGCATCAAAGTGCCTGACAGCTACTTTAATTATTTAGTTTTTATTCTGTTGTTAATCAAATTCTCAGATGACACTGTTCTAGTGTCTCTGTTATCTGCATCTGAAATTGACCACGGGCCTGCTTTGTCGCAGTTTGTTGTTTGGTGTGACGACAATTACCTTGATTTAAACGTGGAGAAAACAAAGGACATGGAGATTGATTTTAGACGGGCTACAGCACATGGTGTCAGTGTGATCCATGGGGAGAAGGTGGAGACTGTCGAGAGCTACAAATATTTAGGTACTGTGTTCGACAACAAACTGAAATTCCACATGAACACAGACGCTATTGTGAAGCGTGGGCAGCAGAGAATTTACCTGCTGAGGAAGCTGAACTCTTTTAATGTAAATCAAAACCATTCTTAATAATTTTTATTGTTCTTTTATTGAGAGTATTTTAACATTTTCATTTTATTGCTGGTTTATGGTCTGTCTCTGAAAGACAAAAACAAACTGCAGAGCATTGTCAAGACCTGCTCCAAAATAATTGGTGTTAGTCTGAGGGACCTTCCCTCTCTGTGGAAGGAACAGGTGCTGAAGAAAGCCAAAAACATCCTGGGACAGCCCCAGCATCCTCTGACTCCTGTCTTTGTTTTGATGCCTTCAGGGCGCCGATTTTATGCTCCGGCACGAAAAACGAATCGTTTTTCGCATTCCTTTGTGCCCTCAGCAATTACGTTGCTGAATTTAGATAATAGTGTTTTTCTATAAGGTTATTGATGAGGTGACGTACAACTGTATGCTGATGTTGCGGAGCTACGGAGTACTCATTTTGGACTGTGATGGGCTGACACATTGATATGATTGTGTGGTGTGTGTGTGTAACTGCACTGGAAGTTCTACTAATGAATTGCCCTCTGGGACCAATAAAGTTTTTCTGATTCTGATTCTGTTGTTTACAACAATTTAGTGTTAAGGAGTGGCACTGCTGTTAATTTTTACTTTTGTTCACACTGAATTTTACAGATAATTTACAGATAATTCAAATACACAGAATTGATAATTTTAGCAATGTTTCACTAAAGTGTCTATTATTTGATGCACAAAATAAGACATAAGTTGTTTATTATGATTGTGTTCAAGGTAAAACATAAATGGATATATTCTCCTCAAAAATATGTGTTCTTCTGTAAGTTATTAGAAATGAATTTTTTACCAATCATTGCAGTATCGTGATATCATCAGTATCGTATCGCATGGTATCGTGAGATTCTCAGCCCTAATCATACTGTGCATCTGTGAACACTTCACTGATCATGGCTAAAATCTGAGATGGAAAAACAGATTTATGCTAAAACTCTAATCTTGATGAAAAGACCAACGGAGATCATTTCTGGATTGAGTCGACGATTGAGTCCACACATAATTCTCTGGCTAACTGAGTAATCAGCTGACTTAACAAACCCCGCCCCCTGCAATTATGATACAGTGGGCGGGGCCTCTACTGACCAGTGGTTAAAAGGGCAAAGCATCAAGCAAGAGACAAAAGGCAGTGGAGGATCTTACCAGTGTTTGGGCACACGTCACGGTTACCGCAGCAACACTAGCTGTTACCCCCCACCCACCCCCCACCACACACACATCTGGAGAACCCCAACAGACCCCCCCACCCCTCCCTCCTGTGTGTCAGCCCATGTGATTGTGTACTGTGAAAACGGGCGGGCGGACGACACACACTATAGAAGATGAAACAAACAAAAAGATGTTAGACACATTAAAGCCACACAAGTTGAAAAACGAGCCAGAACAGAAACGGAGCGGTTCAGAACCTTTAAACATGCCTCTGCTGTCGGGCAATGTTTAAACGTTCAACCAGCAGTCAGAAAACCAGAGAGAGACACCAAAGATGCCGAGAAGCTAACTGACAGTGAGGAGGATTAGCTTCCTTCATCCAAGACCTACAGCTCTACCAGAGAGAGGCAGAGAGACATAAAGGAAGACATAGAGAGAGAGAGAGAGCGAGAGAGAGACCGGCTGTGCTTCCATCCATCACTTCAGTGGAAATATTAGAGTTATGTAAATCTTTGAATGCTCCTAATATTCAGCAGAAGTTCAGCCACAATCCTGACAAACTGTCACATCATCAACAGAGTTCCCTGCAGTTTATCTCTGGTTTCCAGACGACCACCTCTGCTCTCTATCAGCCAGAAGAAGAACCGGATCAACAGGCTTCTCAAGCAGCTTTCTTCCTCATTCTGAAACTCTGAGACAATCAGTAAAGCCAGACTTCCACTGAGTACTGCTAATACAGAAACTCCCAGCCTAAGCCCCACTCCTGGAATGTTTTTAAGTTCAAAATCAGCCTTTCTGTGGTTCAAACATTAAATTATTCATGTTTAACTCAAGATTTTTTATATACTTTTTTTTCCTTTTCTTTTTAATTGCAAATATAAAAATAGGGAGAGGGGTTGAAACTTTTTGAAAAAAAAAGAAATCTTAGACATAAACATGGTTAATTATTTATAAAAGGAGCTCAATCATTTGGGACAACACTAAATGAAATCCTCGAAATGCTACATCATAAATAAGTTGTAAAATCCTTAAAAAGAAGAACAGAAGGACATTTTACTAGGAGCACAACTGCTACACAGAATGCTGTGAGAAAGTTTAGACAATTTTAACAATATTTCTTCTTTTTTGGAATGGAACAGTTCATTTACCCTTTTCTTCAACATTTTCAACATCTAATTAAAAATTTTAAGAAATGTTTTTAATAAAATTAATGTTAAGCTTTCATTTGGTAAATATATAGGCATTTGATTTAGCTTGGTGTTAGCTTTCCTGAGAACAATTAAAGTAAATATGAGGAGTTTAGAATTGATGAAAAGAAACAAAATAATTATTAAAACTATTCATAAAAATAAGTTCTGAATAAAAAAATTGGATGAGATCCAGTATTGTATGGAACCCTTAAAGAGATATCAAAGTAAAAAAAAAATAATAATCACAATTTGAAGCAAGAATTAGTATTGTTTTTCTTTATGATTACTTACTGGTGCGCACCAGTTGCTATCTGAGCTACTATAAGTTACTATCTGGGGTCTTTTTTTTTTTCTTTTCTTGAAATTTGAAGTTAAAAAAAATTCTGGTTAATATCTGGTGGGAACCAGGTCAGGAAAAAAATTCTTTTAACTTCAATTTTATTATTATTATTATTTTTTTTTTTTTTTACTTCAGGTCCCTTTAGGCGCTCTGTTGTATTGACATCTAGCTTCCTATTCAATTCGATTTTTTTTTGTTTTGCCTATCTTTTGTACCCATTGACTGTTTATGAAAACTGGACCGAGTGAAATGGAGTGCATCCAGATACCATTTTTTGCAATATGGACCCCATATGTAACTATCCTCGTTGATCAGAGTCATCGATTTTATGGTAACCACTCTAGCCAATCAGGAGTGAGCTTGAAAGTGAATGTAAAAGCGAGCTCTGGAGAATCTGTCATTCAAACGTTTCAAATGTTTGACGTGTGATCACAGACTGACGACCAGTTTTAACTGGATTAACTTGCAAGACAGAAAAATATTGTCAAAAAATGAAGTTAATCAAGATCATGTTAAAAAAGAGGTGTCCAAGACAGAATGCTTACACTGACAAATAGCATGACTGAGTATTTGCTGTTTACTCTCAATAGAATAAAAGGAATTTTGACTTCTTAAAGCCAGTGAGTTCTCATATGCAGTCAATGTTTGTACGTCTATTATCGGTTTACAGGACGTGTGCTGGCAAAGAGGACTGATTAAAAGGGAAACAAACAGCTTGAATCTCAAAAGGACACTGCCCTAGACGTAAAGCTTCAACTTCTCCTTATCAACTCTTTCCTCCCAAACTAAAGCTTTGAGCTGCTGAAAGAGCCATAGGCTGATGCCGTGAAGACTTTTAGGGGGAGTTGGATGGAAGCACAGCTGCAGACAGACCTGGAGACAAGAAGCGGAAGGATGGTGGAAATGACAAAGACCTCACGTACCATCTGGAGCTTCATTCAGAGCCTTGCCGTTCATCTCCCTCTCCCCGACCAGCCACACGTAACCAGAGCCGGTCATGTTGAGCTGCCGGGCTGCCTTGTAGACGGCTGCAGCCTCGTCCTCGCTGCATTTGCACAGACATTCACATGTGCACAAACACAGACGTTTGTGCAGGTTACCTCATTTAGCCATTAAGCTTTATTGATTCTTTTCATAACTCTGATCAATAACCTTCATCAACACGTCAGACCTAAATGTAACAAAGAGTCAAGAAAACTCCTTCTGCTACATTAGGACTGAAAAGGGACCTGATAAAGACAATGAATATGACAAAAATTGTGGTAATAAAGTAACAAATGTCTTTGTACGTAATTCATTAAATTAGATCCATTTGTGGAAAGAATTACCATTCTGATGCCTTGCTTTGCAACCACAGTTAGGCTTGTCAAACACCACTTTTAGTAATGCTATGTAAAAGTGAGGTTGAGTAATAAACATTATTTAAATGCTAATTAATGCAAAAGGTAATACACTTAGGCCAGGGGTCGGCAACCTGCGGCTCCGGAGCCGCATGCGGCTCTTTAAGCGCTGCCTTGTGGCTCCCTGGCACTATTTCCAAAATGTTGGAAAATGGAAAAAGATGGAGGAGGGAAATATGTTTTTGGTTTTAATCATTGTTTTAACCCCGAACAAACATTGACAGATTGACAGGATTCAGGTCTGCAGAGCGCTTCTGCATGGTGCGTTCACTGACCTCTGGACAACGGCAGCAAAACAAAGCAGTTTATCATAGAAAACATTGAACCCCAGAACTGATCCTTATAAAATCAAGGGATTAAAAAGTCTCGCCATTTTTTTTCCTGAAAAACTGCTTTTTCTGAGGATTGTATAAAAATGTCAAAAGCATAGTAGCGGACTGATTTAATGTCTGGAGTTCATTGAACACAACATGCGCAGTGATCTGTCAATCAGCTGTTCGGAGGTTTGGGGTAAATAAAGGGGGGAGGGCTGGTGCATGAGACGGAATGAAGGCGTTCGAGGTATCCCCACTAATAAAATGATTAGTGAATACAACTTTTGTGGAGTTTCTGCTGCTGTTTTCTGGTTAACCACCAAATTAAGAGACTTAAAACAGATGAAGTTTCGGCGTCTCCGTGCGGAAAGAGAGAGCGGAACGCTTCATTTTTCATTATCGATTATCTCGTTATCACGAGAAAACGATAAAAAGAAAAGTAGGGCAGGGCGCTTTCAGCGTCCGTAATTTCTGATTTTTGTCAGTATATATTTGGAATGACACTTAAGCCATTGGATGTAGCTAGTCCGCTCCCGCAACGCAACAGAGCCGTGACTCTAGTGGTGTAAGCCCGGGGTTAGGGGTATTATTGTGTTTGGTTGCTCAGAAACGAGGATAGCTGCGCTGATTTGGTGTCAAAAGAGAGAGAGAGAGAGAGAGAGGATACTGCTGCGTTTTACCCATGCACTGACTTGTTTGGCATTTGCACAGAAATCAAACTTAAACTGTATTCATTTGATTTTATACACTTTACCTCTTCAAAAGGCTGCTGTTTTATTTTTATTAATGTATGCTGCATTTTATTGCACTCTGTTGCCCAGATAAGGGGCACGTTATGCACGTTCCATTGTTGTTTTTACGAATCCTCAAAATAAAAATGACATCAGAAATTTGATTTCTTTATTGCATTTCTTTAATTTCATCAAAGCAATGAAACAAACTAATTCATTAATATTGTAATGAAGTTAAACTTCATCCTACAACAGTGTAGTCACGTGGTGATTCATTCTCCACAGGATTAAATAAACACTTAATCATGAAGGTTCATCATGTATTTGTAACCAACTTAGTTATTTTGATAGTAGGCTAATATAGCTAATATAGATACATACAACATGTGTTGCCTTCATTATAAGACTTTTAATTTTTTTGCGGCTCCAGACAGATTTGATTTTGGTTTTTTTGGTCCAATATGGCTCTTTCAACATTTTGGGTTGCCGACCCCTGACTTAGGCTCTGTCCAAATACCCACCCAGATAGTCCCTAATCCCTAATTATTAAAAACTATATAGTGTGAGACTATCTAGTGACCTGGATTTTAAAAGCTATTCAGACACCATACTCACTACTTTTTTATTCTAAACAGCTGATTTGACTTCACCAATTTCACAAAGTGAAAACTGAAATAATATTAAGATCTTACGACATCTATTAAAGGCTCCATTGTGTTTTGATTATGAAAATGTGGATGGTTAGTTAAAAAAATTACATTTAAAAACTTTTTTTTTCACAAAAATCGTTCTAAAGCAATGCATTGTGGTCTATATTCGTCAATGTTGTAAGCATCTATGCGCACCGGGAATTTTTAGTGTACTCAATTTTGGAATTGTAGATTCAGACAGCACTACAAAATGGCGAACGCAATGTATAGTGCACTATGTAGTGAGCAATTCGGACAAAGTAATGCAAAATGGGGATGTCGTGATCCTTTTTTTTTTGGCCCGACCCGATTCCGAGTCATTAGATTTTGTGTATCTGCCGATACCAAGTCCCGGTGTGATACTTTTGTAACACATTTAAAACATGAACAAATTAAAGAAACAAATTTGTGTTGTCCCTTATTAATGTTTAACCTTCTTTTATCATTAAAAACTTAAATAGAACACTTCTGTGAAGTAGCCTTAATAATAGCCTTAATAAATAGAAATAAGACAATATAATAGGACTGGAAAAAATACCTGATACTCCCATGCTGTTATGATACTCCGATGCTCGTGATGGATTTCTGACTGTCTGACTCTGATTTAGCTCTGTGGAGTTTTAGCTGGGCTTCACTCCTGTCTTCTTGCCTGAACTAATAAACTTGCTGCAAGTGGAACCAGCTGTCTGCCCATTTGCGACAATATTACCACTGACAATTCCCGATAGAATATTTACTGACTGGAGTACAAACTTTATGACTAGACTTTTTTGCGCAGGTGACATAACATCACAGCATCACCCCTGATCCAATGACTGGAACATCTCAATTATTTGGATGGTTGAGTCAAGACTTTTGGTAATATAATATACCCATAGAGGCCATGATTAGTTATTAGTTTACAATCATAAAAAGGTTCCTGAACCAGGAAGTTGTTTTGTTCCTAATTTTTCAATTAAATCATGTGTTCATATTTATAATGAGCTTTTTGCTGACAACTATCCTGTACACAACATTCAACACCATCAACCCCAACGCTTAACCATCAAAATGTTTCCCACCTTGCTGAGAGGATAATAACTCTAGCCTCCAGGTCTCTGGCTTCTAGCAGCAGTGCTGTCAGGTTGGTGTCCTGGTTGAACAGCAGAACTTTCTCTGCCTGGTAAACCGTGGCGCCAATGGAACCAGTACCGGCGAGGAGGGACAGGAAGAAACACGGCAAAACACAACACCAAAAGACATATCATAGGACATGCATCATTAGCTCTCCATCCATAGAGCCTCGAGTCCCCAGACCACCCCTTACCCCCCCAAGCTTCGACCATGCTCCCTCGCAACCACGCTACCACGAGAGAAGGGGGAAGGGCAAAAAAATGGAGGCAAAAAGTGTCTAAGGTTTGCTGAACTGAAAGAAAACTTAAAGTCAAAGCCTGAGTACAAAGAAGGAGGGGCAAAAAGTTGTGCGTGGTGTGGTGGCACATGCAAACTGAGGCGCTTTCAAGACTTCAACCAATCAGGGACGTGCATGTTAGAGAGCACGGATGCAACCGCAAATTAACAAAAAAAACGTTCGAGTAGAGAAAAGAAAGAAAATTAGGAGAAGCGGGTAGGAGGGAGAGGTTCATTTCCCAAAAACAAAAAAAAAAAAATAATGTTGCAGAGAAGTGAGGGGATCCTAGGGGGCAGTGTTCCTCAGATATCTGCAGAGAGAGCCAAGCTTCAGCCTGGCTGCATGCAACCCTTCACATGAAAAAAAAAAAAAAAAACTTAGGGGTAGAAGGAAGGGAGGAAGAGGAAGGGCGTCTCTCCTGCGAACGTGAACCCATTCTCAGTGTGCAGGAATCATGAAAAATCAAAAGAAAGAAAATAGATGGTTGATAGAAGACGTGCCACCAGGATAAAAGTCTATCTCTGGAGCTGGGTTGGATTCTGGGCGGGTGGGCAGGGCTGACTGGTGTTTGCCTACTACCGGACGAGCTCAGAGATTGGTTGGGCGGCGTGCATCATTTCACCATGCAAGTTTATACCTTGGGTGTTCTCCTGAAGTCAAAGTTCTGTTGGTCGAGGTTTTCATAGTTCCTGTTTTTAGTCTGATGAGTAATGTGCACAGAGAAAACATGCAGACACAAGAAGATTATAGACAATCGCAGCAAAGCATCCAACAAATGATTCCTTTTTTCTTTTCTTTTTTTTTGCTTCAGGTCCAGAGTGGCAAACACATCAAAGACTGTCCACCTGTCCAACAGAGCTGTCCATCTGTCAGTCCCACTGTTTGTCTCTCAATCTATAGCAGTCGTCCAAACTCTAATCCTTAGAGCACATGTCTTTTATTCTACCTGTCTTAAACACCTGGCTGTAGTGACTGTAAGATTCCTACAAAGTGAATCAGGTGGGTTTGAACCGAGTGACTTTAGAAAGACAACGTGAACTGATGACAGGAGTTAGGAAACACAGCTATGTGAGACGATTCGTTTGTCCTGTCCATACGAATCAACATACATGTGTAGATTCTCATTCATCCAGGTTGATTTAATCAAAGTTGTGGGTAAAAAAAACAGTCAACTGGACTTGGTTAATCTTTTAGACGTCTCACCTCTTCCTCAAGAAACTGTCAAATTTTGAAATACAGTGGTAGAACTGCTGGGTTATATGCTCCTAGAGAATACCTTTATAGTTCAGTAACAAAGGATACGCCAAGTCTGATTGATTGTTTTCAGTTTTATTACATTCTAACTGAAGAACTAATCCAGTTTCTTCTAACAGCCATGTGACCTCTCGCCCTAGTGCTATCCTAGGCATATTTACATTTAATGTGGGGTCATCTGGACCCCACAAGAAGCTGAGCTTTTTGTTTCCCCAGGGAATTCCATTTTTCACTGGTGTCCGTGGCAGACATAAAATCCTGTCTACCTTTGTCTAGGGAGAGATCACACATCAATGTAAGCGTGGGGGTCATCTGGACACAGGGGTTAAAGCTAGCCTGTGGTATTTACCTCATTCTGATGGAGAAACTTTCACTTCACACAGAATAGTAGAAAATAAACCACATAGAAGTACAGACAGTTATTTGTCATGATAATCAGGATGAGTCAACCATCTGGTAGTATGGGAGGAAAAGAAAAAACTTTTTTTTTCAAAAACCATGACCTCTATAACACCGGGGTTTTAGTTCCAGTGTTGAAAATTTTTCAACTACCATAACTCTTCAACTGTTTACGCAATTAACTTAATTCCAGTTGATTCTGAAGCAGAGAAAAGCAACACAACACTTATCCTTGTGCTATCCTTGGAATGTTTACGTTAATAGTCGGGTCATCTGGACCCCACAAGACAGTGTGCGGAATTATTTTTTCAATGTTTTTCATCTTCAGTGGTGTCTGTGCCAGACATAAAATCGTGTCCACTTTGTTATGGAAGGGATCACACATCAATGTAAAAGTCGGGTCATCTGGATCCCTTAAGAGAGCATAAGAGGATTAATTGCTATATCGCGGTTTACCTTTCGCGGTCTCACCGTTTCACAGATTTTTTTCACCATAAGTTTGCATGCTTTATTTCTTTTTTTTAAAGAACACAATGTGTTCTGCGTTCTGACTGGTTTTTGGTTTTGTCCTTCAATCTCTTCCAGCAGTATGAGCAGCTTGCTAGAGTTACATAAATACTCATTGGGATCAGATCTGTGTTTTAACCAATCTTCTCCATACCATGTCTCCTGTATGGAATACATTTTAGTTTGCCAAATCATAAATCTTTAAACATGATCAGATCATTCTATAGCCCTATACTTATTTTCTGATACGGTTTGAACTTTGAAAGTTTAAGCAAGAGAGAAAAGTGCGAAAATGTTCATGACTGTTTGATAAACATCTATAAAGTGTGTAGTGAGGAGTTCTACTGCCTTGAAACATTTGTATTCCTTCTTCACAAATTTCACCTATTACTGGTTATTTATGGAACCTATCTCCCTCTGTGATAAACGAGAACACTGCAGTGAAGTGTTTACTAAAGTGTTGCATATCATATGCGCAAAGCCACTTATCTCCAAAGTCACAATCCGCTGATTCAAATGATTGCATAAACTGTTGAAGAGTTCCAGTATGTCAAAGAGTGTTTTTCAGGTGTTGTGACATCTCTGGTGTTGGAGAGTCAGTTTCTGGTTAGGCAGAAATTGACAGCAGTTTAAATCACACCCCATTGGCAGCCTGTGTACATCTCAGTCTGTGTTGTTTTGGTGCAAGAATAAAGTCTACTCTTGTTCTAATATGTTTATCAAATGTCACAGAAATAAATCTACTTGCCGTCAACCATGTGCATGTTACAGATGCTGGTTCAAATGTTGTCTGCCCTCCCCAGGGACCGCTGGGGGATTAAAAATACCAATTCACAACCCCCCATACTCAAGGTTTTCTTTCTGAAGCGGATGTTTATGAAAAACATAGTCTTTGTTCTCTAAAAATAGATGATCAAATGGTAAAACGACCATCTGACATTTTCGTTTTGGAACAAGGCAATGTGGCATTCATGAATCCACGGGTTAACTACAGCTTCTTGCAAAACTTTTCCGCAGGCTGGAACGAACCATGAAAGCATGGAGAGTTCGTTACTAATGAATAATTACCATAATAATACAAATATGACATAAGATGTCAGAGCAGATCACATTGTATTATTTGTTGGTATTTAAACTGACAGCGTTGTCGTTTTATGTTTGTAATTTATTTTGACGTCTCTTTTATACATTGAACAAATAAATGGTCTTCCAGAAGCTGTGAACTGTGGGAATGATTTGTGTCCTGGTGACCACGGGCACAAGTGACTAAAACAATAGGAGGTTGTGGAAGGTAACTGCAATAGCAACAGTTCCACAGGGTTCTGAAATCAATTCCATCTAATGTTATGTAGATGACACTCTTCTTCATGCATCACTAGCTGATATTTATTTTTGTTTTTTTCATTACTTTTTATCGCAATTTAAAAAAAGAAGAAAGACAAACACAAAAAACATTACGTTGAATATTCAAGCCGGAAGTTAAATATAATAGGAGTAGGGCTGGGCGATAAAACGATAATTATTGATATCGCGATAGAACATTTTTTCAATAGAAGAATGAGTCTATCGCGATAGACTTTTATTTTGAAGGGTCCGCAAATAACACTTGCTAGCGAACAGTTTCTCATATTTCACGAGTAAAAGTTAGAGCGTTAATCGCCACAGGGCGAGTAAGTGTTTGTATCTAATTATTGTGTTTATTAGCTCTCATTTGGGTCATTTTTTGGACTCCACTCCGCGTCCTTCGTCTGCATGAAAGGTAAACAAACGCGTATCAGTAACCCCCGCTGCCGCTGCGCACCTCGCGCCCCGCACGCTTTATAACAATCATTGTCTGTCCACGCCGAATGCATTTGGCGTTACATTAATTTACTGTACACTGTATTGGTTTTAACAAGCGTCAGATTTGATGCTTGTCGGTCATCAGAAAGTCTGTTGCTGCGTGTGGGAGAAGCTTCCGTCAAAACTTTTCTGGAACTCTTCGTGAAGAACGCGGATACCGAGAGATTGATTTATTTAGAAGAACTGAATAGAAACATCGGTACACATCTCCGTGTCGGAGTTCAGGAGACCTTCCATTGAGGAGCGGCCGCTGTCGCACTCCTGCACCCAGCTGGCAAGAGCCGACAGGTTGAGCTATGGCAAGCTGTTGGGGTCAAAATTAACCAGAAAAAACGCAGGTATGGCAGTGCGTCACCTGGACGAGTGCTATGGTTAATAATACTTATTTGACATATTTAAATGTTGCTACTGTTAATTTCAATACAACAATTAATACCAAAAATAATGAAAGTTTAATTTCAAAATTGCAGTTTAATTTGGTGGGATAGCATATTAAGCATTCCTTTGTCTCAGTTTTTGCAGACTTGTCTCCAGACATGTACATGTAATCAGAAAATACATGTTTTGTTTATGTTCAAAGTTCAAAATGTGTGAGTTAATGCTTTTAAGTACTTTTTTTTAAACATATATTTTTAACTTTTTAAAAAAAGTAATTTTAGGCTTTCATTTTTTTTCTTGTTGTTGTTTTACTTGTTACTGATCCGAAAAATGACATTTTGCACCAAGCCTCTTCTAACTGAATACATGGGTAGCGACGGGTAATGGGCTGCGACGGGCCAGTATGAACACCAAATCCTAGAGAAAATTTAAAGGAAGACTTCAAGTCTTAAATGCATCTTACGTGCCCGGTGTGAACACAGCATTAGACGCAGTCAAAAACAATTTGAACAAAAACTTGTGTGATAGTGAAATCAGCGGTGACCTTGGACTAGCACTCTATGATTAGGGGTCTTGTGCTGCATGCAGATTCTAACACATTCCATAGTTCTTTATGAGGATATCAGCAAGGTTCCATCTTTTAGTACCACTGAGAGAAACAGTGGAGTCATATTTGTTTCAATGTAATTTTTTCTCACTGTAAAGGAAATTGTTTTACCTTAGTAATAATGTAAAACTGACTAACAAGATCTCAGAAACACTGGTACTACACAGTGGGAGTTTTTTATTCTCAGAGAGAAGGCTTGTGTAGAGAAAATAAAGAGATTTGGTTTAAAATGTCTCTACTAAACTTCAAAGCAGCTCTTCAGTTTTTTTTTTTCTTTTTTAGTTTGAGGTGTAAATTAACTCTGGAGTTGTACGTGAAGGTGAGAAGAGAGCCGCTTTATTTTTAGAGCAGAACAAAAGAAATCTTTGACGGCTCAGAAACCTGTCAGACTAATTTAGCAGCCAAGGATTGACTTGTTACATTTTAACGCTGAAGAGTCATCAAATAGCAGGTCTTAGTTGACTTCTGAAGAGACCTCTGAACAGATAGCACCTTCGCAGGAGGAGCATGTAGTTTGGTCTGGTTTCTTCTCGCTGCAAACTTTTTTTCTGATGTTAATCTGGTGTGGCGGCGCGGGGTCCCATTACTCCTAGATTCACTCCGCTTCAAATGTTCATCTCATTAAACTTACATCCGAGTCCCAGAAATGCCTACACACTTCCACCAAGATCCATGCTCTCGCACCACACGAAACCTGTGTCTGAAAACGCTGTAAACTGTGGTCACACAGTTGATCTGAACCTTATTAGACCTTTGTGAGGCAGATGCGTCAGTGTTCTCTTCAAAATAAAAGCTTAATATCAGTCCACATGAGAGCCTAAGGCATGTAAGCCTAATAATGCCCATATCAATGTTTCTTTCTAGATAGAAACTGTGTTTGTAGGAGTGTCAGGGCAACGTCAGCCCCTCTCGCCAAAGCTGGTGGACTCAGTACAAGGCAGCAGGTGTTACTGGTGCCATGTGCGTTGCTGTCACACACTCCATCCCCAAAACTTTCAAACAAGGCCAGATATTGTAAACAGATTTGTCCCAAGACATTAAGCAATAATCACTGGAAGAGTCTGAGAAGTCGCTAAATATTACGACAAAGTTGTAGACTTTGAAACAGCTGCTGTGAGATAGCATTTGAAGAAGGGAGACATCTGCTGGCTCAAGCCAAGAAATGCATCTGTGTAGCAAGTTACTAACAAGTTCTGTAGTTACTGTGAACGCAGTTAATAAACTTCAGCTGACTGAAGGATTTATGACCTGATCACCTTCCCGTTTATTTATAGTTTTATATGCCTTGTTTTGTTGTACATTGTTTAGTCCCTTCATTGACAGCATCTTATATATCCATGATGCGCCTATATCCGAGTATAGTGTGGAATATATGGTAAATAAACTCTAAGCATTTTTTTATTTACATCGAATCCTCATGTTATAGATCATCTTATCTCCTTCTGGGAAATACCTGTGCTTTCCACCCAATAAGAAAAAAAAATAAGTCAAAATTTGCCAAGGGTGCTTTTACTAATTTCAAGCTTGACTGGAATTTCTGTTAAACATCCCTGTTAAGAGTCATGAGTGTAATGAAAAAAAAAAAAAAATTACAAGCTTCAAATCCAATAAAACGACTCAGCTCTGAACAGAAGGGTTTCTTTAAGAACGCTATGTGTGGTTAACTGTGGGTTTGTATGTTTCAGAGCGCCTCAGGGCTGATGGGATATTTATGACACACATCAGATAGATGTTTGAGCATAAACAACACACACACACACCATTGCTCTGCTCACCTACTTTAACTAATGTGCTGTAATATTCATGTCTCTCCTCCCACTTTAAAAAGTCTCTCAAATATTCATGAAGCTGCAAGACACAAAGTCACCCTGAAACTTTGGAAGGATTTAGATTGCAAATGTCCTGTTTTCTTTGTATTCCAGCCTGTTTGTTATTCTGAAGATTTATCCACAAAGTCATTGAGACATTGCAAACTTTTTTTTCAATAACCAGAGTTTGTATAAAGGAACCAGCCTAATGTAGTGTCCATATATGCAGATGATCCCGTCATTTATGTGTTGAAACTTGAACGCCACCCTTAGTCACAAAATCTGAAAATGCCAGAGTTTTATAAGGGAAGCTCATGAGTCCTAAAGGTGGGGAGGTGGGTCAGGTCATGCTGCTCATCAGCAGCAGTAACAGTGAACAGGAAGGATGGACAGCTGATCTGACAACTGTGATGGAATCAGCTGAGATGTGTTTGCACAATTCTGGTCTCTGTCAGTCGACGTGATTAGGAAGTAGACCACAGATGTCGATGTTGAGAAACTGAAAAGAGGACATGGACAGAAGAATAAGAGAAAGTATGAGAAGTAAGGGAAGAGATTATATCATGGGTTTTTTTTTTTTTTGGTGGGGGGGGGCAAAAGATGCACAGAAAACAAAGTATGAGACTAAAATGTAAAGAAGGTGACAACATAAGGCAGTCAAACCTCCACCAAGACCAAAATACTGTCATCAACAAAACCAAGAGATGTGTCAGAGGAGGTCCAGAAAAATCAAGACTCCAGATCTTGATAATGAGTTACATGAGCTAGACCCAGATAAGATGCTCCAACGCCTAACAACAACAATTTGTCTGGTCTTTAACTATATGCAGGAGGACCTGAAGAACTGATAGCAGTTCAGGAAGTTTAGTCATAAAGTCATAAAGTCAAGATGGACAGGTAAGAGTTTAAATATTATTCCAAGTGAAGAGCTCACTGTTTGATAGTTGATTGGTCTTGGATTCATACCCCAGGCTAGATAGTCATAGTGTCCTTAAGTAAGACACTTATCTCCTCATTGCTCCTAATTGATTGAAATGACCTGGAAATGTATTTAATGAAAGTATTTTGACATATGATCCTTCGTCTGGATGTAATGTCTTGTAAGTCCAACAAGTAAATCCATATTAGGAGCCACGAGGTTAGAGTCAAAATCATCCATATACTAATAAAAAATCAACCAGTCAAGGTAATTAGAGACCAATGGCCCCCTCACACACCTTACAATCTGTGCCAGAGTGGAGTTGACCCTAAAGTATGGTTAATTTGGTTGCAGTGATGGTTCTCATTCTATTCTCAAGAACACACTGCTTGGAAATGCTCGCAAAAGTGTGCTATGGTACAGATCTCCAGACTCATAAAAATATTGTCTTAAGCAAAGCAACCAACCCCTTGTTTTGGCATGATTCAATAGAAATGGGGTACAGAGGACCCTTTAGAGCCTAAGTTTTTAGAGCTAATAGGTAATAGAATAATGAATACGTTAGAATGAGAAGACCTGGAATGTTCAGGTTCAAGATCAACAGGTCCTGAATTTGAATGACTAGTCAAAGTCTAGATCAGAAGGGTCAATGTCAAGGTTCACTAGTGTTGAACCAAAATTACTGATCATGAGTCAAAGTAAATATTATAAAAAACATAGTATTAATATTAATACAACCTGAGCTAAAACCAGAGTCATCACAGGGCCAAGGTGCTAACCAAAATCAGTGTTTAAATTCATACTCCTGCCTGCTTGGTGTTAAGCCATGGTCTTACAGGCAACATCAATAGGTTTAGCGATAAATGCAACAAGTCCCGCATTAACACTGGATCATTTAGGACCAGGCCAACTTTGCCAGTTTTAGCAGCAACGTCGCCAACAACCAGGACCAAAAGGATCAGATTCCAAATCAACAGATCCAGTTGGACCGCTACATTTTGCAATCACTTTCGGGTAAGGATTAGTAAAGACCAGCAGGCCCATTGATGGAATCCCACTGTAGTGCAGTTCTTTTTCATCACAAATATGTCCTGTGTTTAAGACCCTCTGATGTGTAACCTCGAAAGTTCTCTAGAGATGACCAGCACTGGTTTCAGACCCACCTTTTTAGTCCAGCCTGAGGACCAGAAGTTAGGAAAACAAAACCAGCAGCTCCAGTATATGCAGCATCAGGACCAGAGATAAATTGATCCGGTCTCAGATCCTAAATTAAGAGTTCATGTTGTTACATGTTCATATGACATGTAACCTTCATCAGTCATTCTTGTTTCTAATTTCTGGGTATTGTCAGATTTTAAAGTAATGAAACAACATAATAGATGAAGCAAATGTGAGTTTTTACAAAATGAAAGCGATGAATCAACATTATGATGTGAGTCTTTCAAAAGAAAAATTCATTTCATTCATGAGTTTTAGGTCCAGACGAGAAGCTTGACTTTGCTTTGAAGAAATAGTCTTTGATGATTAATTCTATCATTAAACTAGAAACCAATAAAATCATTCAGTGGGGGAAAGTTCTAGCTCTTTCTAATATCATAACCTTCTTTTTTAAAAATCCTCTTGGTGGAGATAAAGAATAAAAAAAACTGTAAAAGAGATAATGAAAGAGAACCGAGTCGTGGATCCAGCAAAAGATTCAAGCGAGAAACTAGAAGAACCAAAGCATGACGTTAAAAGAAGGCTAAAGAAGGGATGAAAGTAAGGAGATATCAATAAAAATATAGGAAGAAAAAAGTAAAGGATTCAAAACTGAGCTGAAAGGAATTATGGAGTTATTAAGAAACTCTGAAAGGCAGAAAAAGACAGATGTATCAGGAATGATGGGGAACTGATGATGTAATGAATTGAGAAGCAAAGGGGAATGAAAGAAAGATAGAGTTTACACAACACATTGCATAAACATACACAAATATAAGAAATAAAAGAAAGATCAAAAGAGGGTAAAAATGAACAAAGAAGGTGAAGTGAATGAAACATTAAGAAGGATTCAAAGAGAGAGGGATGAATAGGACTGAAAGAGAAAATCAAAGGGAAAAAAAGGACAATGGAAGGACTATGGAGAGATGAATAAAGCGAGAAAATAGAGCAAAATAGATGTTGAATTAAACAATGGCAGTAAAAAAAAGGAGAATAAAAAAGGTATAAAGCAGTGAGGGAGCATATATGATGAAAGGATGATGGATGTTTGCTGAATAAATGATTATGGGATGAAAAAGAAGGGAATAAAATAGATAGAAAGTGGGAGGATGGTTAGAGCTATTGCTGAGGGATGGGAGACGAATGGCAGACAGATAAAAAGAAAGAGGAAATTGAGTCAGAAGATAAAGAGAAATGACCACGAACGAGAGAAGAGCTGAGGCAGGGAGAAAAGCGTGACGAAAGACAAAATGAAAGAAAGATGAGAAACATCAAAGGGGAAAGGAGGAATGACAGAAAAAAGATGAGTCAACCAGGGATGATGGAGGGATACAGAAAGGATGACAATGAGGGATGAGCTCCACACACGCACGCACACAGCAGATAAAGAGCCATTAAATAAACACAAATGACATGACTACACACTTTTATTCGGTTGTGTTCATGTACAGGTGTGTCTATATAGGTGTGTGTGACTTTACAGGGGTCTGTCTCAAGAACACAGCCTGACATTTCTGAGAATCTGACAGAGCAGAGTCCGAGCGGGGGAACTATCCGGCTTCATTAACGGCTGATCACCATAAGGTCAGGCTCATATGGAATTACCATGGCAACAGGACCACACTAACCTGACACAAGTGAAATTATACATTCTGATGTGTTTTTGCATAACACGTGGGCAAATTTATTAGAAATAGCAAAGGTTCAGTCCGGACAACATTTTATTTCTGAAGGTAAATTTTCAATATTTGAAACCATACATTGATATAAATATACAAATGAGAATATTAATGTGAGAGAACTTTATTTGTGTTATTGCTAAAAACGTATATTATAGAAAAAGAATTGTTAATATGCTACATTTATCTAAATTTGAGTTTTTATAGTTATTTGTTAATGCAGGTTACTGTTTAAGATTTTAGATTTATGGAAATAAATGTGATTTATTTAATCATTTTTTTCACGATTATAACACTTGTTTTTAAAGCTGTTTATTTTGATCAAAGCATCAACATTGATTTACTTCAATCCTGTTGCTGCAGACATGAAAAAAGGTGAAGCTAACAGATCATGCAAACACTCAAGTGGGAGGAGCCATAATTAAGTTTCTTTAGGTAAGTCTGTTCCAGACCAGATTGGATTCACTACTAAGATATAGCAGCAACAAAAGATGAGTTTCCTGAATTTTCAGGCTGAAATTCAGGTAATGTAACCATGACTTTAGGAATTACTACTTGAAACAGACCCCTGATGTACAGATGGGTGTTAGTATTTGCAGTTGTTAGTATTTCCACAGGTGTGTGGATTTACACACATATTCAGGTGTTTGTACAGATAATTGTGAGGAGTTGTCCGTACAGGTGTTCTTGTACATTGGTATTCGTACAGGATTCATGTGGAAAAATGTGAGCTTACAAGTGTGTACAATGTGCACAGGTGTGTGTATTGCAGTGTGTTTATATACATGTTTGTACAGGTGTGTTTTTACAAGTGTAAGCATGTGTGCTAACATGCAGGTGTGTGTTCACTAGTTTGTGTACAGGTGTGTTTGTAGATACTGATGTGCAGGTGTGTGCTGGTGTATATATTTTCCACAGGTGTGTTTGTACATAAACGTGCTCAGGCGTTTGACTGTAAAAGTTAGATGAACAGGTGCATTCAATGTCTTCACTTCTATGAGTGTTATTGTTAAAATATGTGTGTTTATGCCTGAATACAGGTGTGTTTGTGTGGGTGAGCAGATGTTTTTGTTCTTGTAGGTGACCAAGTGTGTTTTCCATCTTTATAATCATATTAATTACTTGAGGAATCACAGTGAGGAGGTTTATGCATAGGCATTTAACCGACAAACACTCACCTTTGTCTCCCGCTCTTCAAGCAGCGTCTCCAGCTTCTTCTGGGCGGCTCGGCCCTCGTGGTCATCGCTGACAATCAGGATAATGTGGTTCCACCTGAACTCTCTCATAAGGTCGAACCACACCTGAGCCTGGTGTGAGTACGGGGGCACCGTCCTCAGGAATGACAAGTGGATGCTCTGAAGGGCAAAAGAGAGTTTGTGTGTAAAACCATGTGTGAGGCAATACACTTGTGTGTCTGTGTTGGAATAAGGAATATTGGCTTTTCTGTCAAAACATACAAAAAACTTAAAAGGAGCAGATGTAAATACATCAGTTAGCAAACACAATGTGATTGTATCAGCAAAGGCGGCAAACGGCACGTCTCTGCTCATGTGAACACTTTGGAATGCCAGAGGCAAACATTACTGAGACGTATCACATATCCAGCGTGGCATTCTTGGAGCGTCTGGATGAGTCGAGAGCTGATATGGAACTACTTATGGTAATTAAAGCTGACATTAATTGTGCCAGTTCATTTTCCCCTCTTTGCTAATGCCACTCTTTTACCTTTGTATACAGTTTCCACCTCTCCTGCAGTGGGGCTGTCTCTTGGGCTTTTTGCCCTTTCCAGCCCCGGGCTGCAGTGGCCGCTCACAGAGAGTCCTCGCCATCACCTTCAGCCAATCTTTAACTCTTTTATGAGGGCATTGTTAGACATCAGCAGCACAGATACAGAGTAACACTGATCTGAGCTTCCCACTTTAGCACTCATATCACAGAGAGGAGCGTGCACCTTGTGCATAAAACCCTCATTATTGACTGCAGACAGTATCTCTTGTTCTACAAGAACATTGCGTGCATTGCATTAAAACCACTGCACACCCTTAAATATTACAGTTTGATTCAGTTATACTTTTTATTTGATCAACCACAAATCCTGCGCAGTGAATCTCGCAATTTAAACTATTAGAGATGTCAATGAATGAAATTAATTGAAAATTCTGATACAGGACAGCTCTTCCATAAAAATCAACTCAGTCTGGAGTAACAGCTTCATGTCTCACCTTATCAGAGTAGATGGACATGCGAGTTGTTAGGCCAACGACAGGAATGCGGTAGAAGCCAGCCGTATACGAGACAGGCGTTGGAGTCAGATGGTCGTTGGACTGAGGAGGATGGCTAACCAGGATTGCGTACACCTGTGGATAAAGAAAACATCTTGCCTAAATATTGATGAGATTGTTGATGTTGCCACCCTGTTGCAACATCCAGGTTTAAGTATGACAACCATGGACTCTGAAAGAACCTCCATTTCATTCTATTGTATCATCACCCTTGTCCTTTTTTTCAAAACTTTTGCTATTTTTCTAAAACACAAGAATTTATGGTTTAAGCTCATTGTATCCTTCAAAAAATACATCAAAGTTCAGGTAATCAGTTTAACTAAATCAATCCAAAGCTATAGAACACCAACAGAGGTCTACAGACTGTGTTTACAGGTCCAAGAGCTGTTGGTGAATAAAGGGAGACCAAACAACATCCAAAAGAATGTTTCATGACTAGATCATAAAGAAAAAGTTTCTTTATGCAGTAGCTCTGTCTTGACTATGTCGACTATTAAAATAGTCAACGACTAATTTAATAGTCGATCAGTCCTTTTTTTTGCTTTTTTTTTTAAATCTCCAAAATTACAGTGCACGCTTTCTAATGCTGCGCCCGCCATTGTCTTTGACACACATGCGCAGTGGTGCTAATACGGGTCTGTTGTGATGTCACAGGAAGTTATAGAAAAATTTGAGTACCATAACAACAACCCCAAAGGTTTACTAAACAATCTTCCTAATTGTATTTACTTTTAGTGATAACTTAAAGACCCAATCCGAATTATTCCCTTCTCTCTACCCCTCCATTTGAAGGGGCATTTTTAGTGCAAGTGTGTCTTCCGTTGCGAGGGTTTCTTTCAGTGGGTGCGCTCTGAACCACAAAAGTTTACATTTAAATGTAAGTAAGGACTTTTTAAAGTTATAAAACAAATGTTGTTATGTATATTTGAGTGCTGCAAGCTCCGTCCTAATGCTAGCGGACCGGCGATTATTGATGACATCATCAAATGAAAGTGATGTCCGAATTATAAGACACTATGTTTTCATAACTCTCTGTTTGGAGGGTTAAATGAAGGGGAAGGGAGAAGGGAAAAAATCAGATTGGGCCAAATACTTTAAGTTTAAAGCTAATGATGGTTAAGATGTGTGTTTTACACCCAGCCAACAAAAATCAAATTAGTCGACTAAATAATTAGAATTGGGAAAAAAAAAAATCTGATTAGTTGACTTTTGAAATAATTGTTTGTGGCAGCACTATTATACAGTAAGTAGTCCATAAATCAGGACATTTGGGAAATGTCCTCAAGACAAAAAATCTCAATATCTGAAAACTCGTAACACCATATAAATGTACATACATGTATCTACCTTAGTGTATAATTGTGTTAAATCAGTGCCATAATCGGGGTAAATTTAGTGAGAATAGAACAAATAAAACCAAAGACGTGAAGCAAAGTTAACCAGGTTCTTTTCTAGTTCTTTTTACAGTGCTATACAATGAACCAGAACATTCTTTTTTTATTACAGATATTATGTCATATTGGAAAAAAATTAACTATGTTTAACACATCTGAAGAAATCTAGTAGTCATATTTTTGCTATGACAGATGGATGGATGGATGGATGGATGGATGGATGGATGGATGATGGATGGATGGATGGATGGATGGATGGATGATGGATGGATGGATGGATGGAGATGGATATGGATGGATATGGATGGATGGGTGGATGGATGGATGATGGATGGACGGACAGACACAAAGCCATGAAAAGTATATCTAAAAAAGGCAGGAATAAAAGTATACAAAGTATTACAATAAAAACATTAATAAAAAGAAAAACATAGGAGTTAGCTAAAAGGAAAGATAAAAAGGCGAGTCTTCCAGTTAAATGCACACAATCATGCGCATTCCTTCATTATAATAACATGACTGCCATGCAGAATCACAAACGTACTTCAACTTCTCATCTGACTTCAATTAAATAGGGGTAATGTAGCAACAGTACTAAAGCAAGACTGCTTTTTAATAATAAAATCACACTGTTTACTCTGCTCTACTGGTAAACACTGCAACTGTGGGGGTTTAGCAACACGTCTGCTGTGACGTTTGGGATATTTTGGCTGCAGAGAGGAAGATTTTTTTTGCAGCAGCAGGCAGTCTGAAGGCGGTGCCCTGCAGGTGGCAACGTGTCGTGTTTGCTTGACTGTTCAAGCTGAAACGACACGGCGTGTGTGGTGAGGCTGAAGCCATGTCTGAATGCTGCTCAGCTGAATTCATAAAACAGGTTTCTCTGTAACCATGAAGTCTGGTGAGCAAAAACAATCATCTGCGAAAGGACCAGGAAAATCAGACTAATCTTTAGGCTTTAATTGTGATCAAAAAGAAATGGTTAACATCAGTTATTTCTTGTGGAATCTTTTTAAGTATTTTTTAACAACTAATTTTTTTACAGATTTTAAAACAAAGAGAAGCAACAACTTTATTTCACTAGATATTTGTTTTAACAGCATTTACAGTCAGCCGTTTACTAAATTTGAGTATTTATTTAGAATTCTGGCAAGTTCAGCAGCAGCCTAGCTAGCCTAATAGCGCTACACGATGCTAATTTGGAAGCTTTGTGCTTTTTTAATCCTTTACACATAAATTATAACACAATGACCATCAACCATGAGTAATAATAGCAGATTTTATCAAAGACATGTATTTATGTTTTCCTGTTTTTGTGTGTATTTGATGTGACAAACACAGGACAATAGCGAGTGTTAGCGTGTCACAGACGCCATGCATCTCCAGGGATGTCCAGCAGTTATGGAACACACTTGTCTTCTCTCAACAGCATCATAAGACCAGCGGGAACAGAAAACTCAATTAAAATCTCAAAAAATGATTTTGGTTTTATCAGAGACAGCATTTTAGACAGTAAAGGAAACTTTATTCTTGTAGAATGTTCTAGAAATCAGGATTTGACTCAGCAAAGATGGTCTCAACAAACTAAATGAAAATTAAATATTAATGAAATCCTGTTAAGGCTTAATGTAGGAGCTAGGATCGCCAGGTCACAAGCTCCCTTTCTGAAGCATCCACTTGTAGACAAATAGATCCATGACGCCTTTGTTTTCCTTGTCTGAGCTAAAACCTGGATCAAAACTTTATGGCTGAAGAACTCTGATATTCCTCACAATTTTTGTTGCATCAATAATGTTAGATCGGGGGTTTGATGGGCTGTAAGCTAGCAAGAGAGGGCGTAAACAAAGAGCTCATGGGTAATGAGGGTGGGTTTACTCCAGACCAACAGCCAAAAGACCACTGGGAAGGATTTTACAATAAATAAAAAGATGATGCGAGTGGGACTTTGGTGTCAGGTAGCATTTCAAATGTCTGGGATCATGTGCAGAAATGTTTGCTCTAAAACTAAAAGAATCCAAGTTTTGCAGAATCATAAATGGATTTCTGTGTTAGATGGCAATAGAAGACTTCAAGTTTAAGCTGTCTACTGACCAAAGAGACACACTAAAGGTTTAACTCATTGACCACTTTAATATTTTTCTTTTACCTTTATTTTCTTTAGTTAAAATGAAATAGCATTTTCTAAATTCAAGTTTCTTCTTGTTTTGGAACTACAGTGCTGCTCGCTGGAGATTGCTAAAGCTCCACAACGCAGTCATGATTTTTTTTAGCTTTTTGACTTGACTTGTGACTCCTATCCAGTCTTTTTCCCTCAAATATTTACCCAAAAATTGTTCTGAATAGGAAGCAGTTTTAAAAAGGTACAGCTCAGTAATGACAGGTTAATTAAGCAGGAAAAACCCACAAAGAGAAAAAAAAAAGAAGTCTATTTTCTTTTTTGGATCAGGAGGAGCTTATGAAGCTTGTGGATCTGCGGCTGCATCATTTCAGAGCTGATTTATCCTCCTTTTTGTCAGATAAACAGCATAAATATAGAAGCGCGGGTCTAAAGCTCTTCTGCCAATTACACTTTGATGTGCTCGGCTGCACTGACTTTAATTCACTCACAGAACAAAAGAAGCAGCGAAGGGAGGCTTGTGCTGCAAATTCACAACCATATATTTAGACATACTTTGGACTCAAAGCTGCACATTATGTCACATTTAAAATGTTAAGACCTGATTAGATGATTTGACTAGTTACTAAGACAAATATTGTGTGCACTCGCATAAATGTAACAGAGAATCTTTGCTATAACAGATGAAACTTTAAGGTTTTCTGATGGTTAAAACAAGGAGAGCCTAAAGGTAAATGTGGCAGAAGCTCTTTAAATTTATTATCGCCATCATCACACAATGTTTGCCCGAGTAAAGCGTAATTTTAATGTTTTTTTACATGAATGCTTAAATGCTATATAACAATAAGCATAGTTTACAGATAAATAACAAAGAAACAAAACTATGATCTTAACCTCTGATGTCAGGAAATCTCCATGTTATAAACCCAAAGGTTTGACTAGAACATGATTGGATGGACTTCAAACTAAATGATTAGGTAAAAGGAAAAATGGTGATTCTTTTTAAATTCTTATTATCTGAAATAAACCTGATTTGAAGTTTAAAAGTAAAAATTATAAAGCCTTTGAGTTAATCAATGAAGACCGAAAAAGAAAACTGACCTCCTAACATAATTTACTGACTTTTTAAAAAATAGTTCAAAATTGTGTTTGTTTGTTTTTAACATGTTTTTTCTTTGTGACGGAGGAAATATATGTCATGGCTGCACTCCTTCCTCATCCCCAGGCTGTTGGGAGCTAATCAGGTGATTAGGGACACCTGTTTACCTCCCTTTATTAGGAGCTGCTGCCCTCCAGTCTCTGTCAGTTTGTCACAAGCCTTTCATGGAGCAACAACCTTGTTCATGTGAACCATGTTCGCTGACCTGTGAATCTGATTCTAAAAGACCCCTGCACTGCACTGGAACTTTTAAAACTACGAGTCTTGCCCCAGCACCTGTACCTCCTGCCGTTTCCTCTTCCTACCTGGACAGCCTGAAGGACATCCTCCTGCACCACCCTCAACGTCAGCCCTCTGCCGTGCACTCCCTCCATCTCCTCCTTGGCCCCCTCTGTGGATCTTCGTTCATGAGTTTTCACCACCAAGTAAGCTCCAAACCTGATTCGTCTGATTACAAGTGCCTCTCCTGCCTGCGTTCCTAACCGCTCTCCTTCCTTAGTGCCTGAGCGCCCCCCCCCGCTGAATGAAGGCTGTCTCTCCCGAGTTCCTGGTCCTGCCTGAGCCGAATAAACACTTTAAATACTTACTCCGTTCCTGTGTTTATTGGGGTCCAAGTACAAATCCCTTCAGTACAAACTGACCACAATGGACCCCAATCAGGCTATGGAATGGAATGAACCTGCCCTATTTGATGTTTTTTATCAAGGGCTATCTGAGAGAGTGAAGGACATTCTATCCACTCAGGCACGTCCTCTCTCCCTGAATGAATTGATCATCCAGGCCTCACGCATCGACAGACGTCTCCATGAAAGACACCATGAGCGAGGAGTAAGGGCTCAAGACCACAAAGGCACCAGAGCTGGCTTTTTTTCTCTGTCCAGGGTTCCTGTTAAGACTTTAGAAACCAGAGTTCCTGTGGAGCAGGAGGAGCCAATGCAGCTTGGACGCACTCGTCTCTCTGATAAGGAACGTCAGAAGAGGCTGACACAAGGGCTCTGTTTCTTTTGTGGAGAGAAAGGCCACCTGGTGAGAACCTGTCCAGTAAAAGGAGGGGCTCAGCAGGAATAGGGAGGTCGCTGCTGAGCCGAGCCCTGTTGGAACCAAAAACCTCCCATCAATCCACTCAAGCAATTCTTCATATTGACGGCAGGTCAGTGACTCAACCTGTATTTATTGATTCTGGGGCAGACTCTGAATTCATGGACAAGGATTTCGCAACACGACTTGGTGTTAAACTGAGTCCCCAAGACAGGATCATCCAAGTCAAAGCCATAGACAATCATGTGATTTCACGAAGCACCTTCACCACGGAGCCATTAAGACTTCAAATAGGTAATCATCATGAAACCCTGTCTTTTCATATCATAACATCTCCTGAACATCCTTTGATATTGGGCTACTCTTGGCTTATGCGACACAACCCCCACGTTGACTGGAGTTCAGGAGAGGTTTTGGGTTGGGGTTCATCCTGTCCATCCAAGTGTCTAAGAGCAGCTAAACCAGGTCACAGAGATGTACCCGTCTCCTCTGCTGAGGAATACCCAGATTTGTCAAAGGTTCCTGTGGTCTACCACGACCTGAAGGAGGTCTTCAGTAAAACCAGGGCAACCTCCTTACCACCTCACAGACCTTACGACTGTGTTATTGATTTATTGCCAGGAACCACTCCACCTCGAGGGCGTCTATTTTCCCTTTCTAGTCCCGAACAACAGGCCATGCAAAGGTACATTGAGGATGCTCTAGCTTCTGGTCTCATTCGTCCCTCCTCCTCACCTGCCGGAGCAGGTTTCTTTTTTGTCAAGAAAAAAGACGGGGGTCTACGTCCATGCATTGACTACAGAGGGTTGAACCAAATAACAATAAAGAACAGATACCCACTTCCTCTAATATCCTCTGCTTTTGAACTTCTTCAAGGGGCATGCATATTCTCAAAACTCGACCTCAGAAATGCATACCATCTGATCAGAGTACGCGAGGGTGATGAATGGAAGACCGCTTTCAACACCCAAGCAGGTCATTATGAGTATCTTGTGATGCCATTTGGTCTTACAAATGCCCCGGCCATATTCCAGAACATGGTCAATGATGTTTTGGGGGACATGGTAAATAAATTTGTGTTTGTCTATCTCGATGACATTTTGATTTTCTCCCGATCAGAGACTGAACATATCCAGCATGTGCGGCAAGTCTTGCAGAGGCTTTTGCAAAACAAACTTTTTGTAAAGACTGAGAAATGCGAGTTTCACACTCCTACCACATCTTTTCTGGGACTCCTGGTGGCCAAAGATAAGATCATGATGGATCCTAGAAAGACTGACGCAGTACTGGAGTGGCCAGTTCCCACATCAAGAAAGCAATTACAACGATTCTTGGGGTTTGCTAACTTTTACAGACGTTTTATTAAGGGTTACAGTCAAGTGGCTGCTCCCCTTCATGCCCTCACCTCTTCAAAATGTACATTTACCTGGTCGGCTGCTGCTACTTATGCCTTTACAGAACTCAAACGAAGATTCACCACTGCGCCCATCCTCACCATGCCTGATCCTGTCCGACAGTTCATCGTGGAAGTGGATGCTTCGGAGGTCAGAGTGGGTGCAGTCCTCTCACAAAGGTCAGAGACAGATCAAAAAGTCCACCCATGTGCTTTTTTCTCTCGTCGTTTATCTCCAGCAGAGAGGAACTATGATGTTGGTGACCGGGAGCTGCTTGCCATCAAGCTGGCTCTGGAGGAGTGGAGACATTGGCTGGAGGGGAGCTCCCAACCCTTCATTGTTTTCACAGACCACAGAAACTTGGAGTATCTTCGCACGGCTAAACGCCTTAATCCTCGTCAAGCCCGTTGGTCCATGTTCTTTACCAGGTTTGACTTCACTCTGTCCTACCGTCCTGGTTCTAAGAACACAAAGGCTGATGCCTTGTCTCGTCTACATGATGGAGAACAGTGTCCATCTGAACCTGAGCATATACTTCCGTCATCTGTCCGTATTGCCTTGATGAACACTGAAATAGAAAAAGAAGTTTTGAATGCCACTTGCACATCTACCTACTCCCTCAGCCTGTCCACAAGACAGTCTGTTTGTTCCAGATAACCTCCGATCCAAGGTTATACAATGGTGTCATGCTTCACATCTTTATTGCCATCCAGGGGTTCGTCGTACCCTTTCTGTTGTGCGGCGGCGGTTCTGGTGGCCCACCCTACAACAGGATGTAAAAGACGACTATGTGCTTGTCCTGAGTGTATGCAGTCAAAAACTGAGAGACGACATCCAGCAGGACTTCTGCACCCATTTGCCTGTGCCCAAAAGACCATGGTCTCACATAAGTATGGACTTCATCACCGGTCTTCCCTCTTCTGCAGGTAACACCACCATTCTTACTGTGGTTGACCGTTTCTCGAAGATGGCCCATTTCATTCCGCTCCCAAAACTACCATCTGCCAAGGAAATGGCTGAGATACTCATCCAACACATATTCAGACTGCATGGTTTCCCCAGAGACATTGTTTCCGACCGGGGGCCCCAATTCATCGCCAGGTTTTTGGGCTGAGTTCTGTCGCCCTACTTGGAGTCACAGTGAGTTTGTCGTCCGGGTTCCATCCTCAATCTAATGGCCAATCTGAACGTCTGAATCAGCAGTTGGAGACCGGACTACGTATACTGTGCTCCCAAGATCCCTCCTCTTGGGCTCAGAATGTGGTCTGGGTTGAGTACGCCCACAACTCCTTGCCTTCCTCCGCCACTGGCTTGTCTCCCTTCCAGGTGGTCTACGGTTTCCAGCCACCGGTGTGTTTGATGTGCTCGAGAAGGACGTGGCGGTTCCATCGGCACACGCTTCAGTCCGAAGGTGTCATCGTGCCTGGAGAAAGGCCAGACGTGTGTTGCTCCAGACTGTTCAAGGCTACAAGGAATCTGCGGATAAAAGACGCACTCAGGCTCCCAGGTACAGTGTCGGACAAAGGGTGTGGTTGTCAACTAAAGATTTACCCTTACGCTTGACACAACAGGAAATTGGCTCCAAGGTTTTGTGGGTCCCTTCCCTGTCACTAAGGTTGTCAACCCTGTGGCCGTGAGACTGAAAACTTCCCAGACCACTGAGAGTACATCCAACCTTCCACGTCTCCAAGGTGAAAGCCTGTGGCACAGTGTGACCTTGTTCCCTCTCTGCGATCGACACCACCTCCTGCCAGGTTCATCGATGGTGGTCCGGCCTACACGGTCAAGCAGCGCCTAGTGAAGTCTCGACGCCGTGGCAGGGGATTGCAATACTTGGTGGACTGGGAGGGGTATGGTCCTGAGGAGAGATCCTGGGAGCCATCGCGGCACATCTTGGACCGCTCTCTCATTGCTGCATTCCACCGGGAACACCCTGACCAACCTGGTCGGTCGTCTGGAGACGACCGTTAAGGCGGGAGTACTGTCATGGCTGCACTCCTTCCTCATCCCCAGGCTGTTGGGAGCTAATCAGGTGATTAGGGACACCTGTTTACCTCCCTTTATTAGGAGCTGCTGCCCTCCAGTCTCTGTCAGTTTGTCACAAGCCTTTCATGGAGCAACAACCTTGTTCATGTGAACCATGTTCGCTGACCTGTGAATCTGATTCTAAAAGACCCCTGCACTGCACTGGAACTTTTAAAACTACGAGTCTTGCCCCAGCACCTGTACCTCCTGCCGTTTCCTCTTCCTACCTGGACAGCCTGAAGGACATCCTCCTGCACCACCCTCAACGTCAGCCCTCTGCCGTGCACTCCCTCCATCTCCTCCTTGGCCCCCTCTGTGGATCTTCGTTCATGAGTTTTCACCACCAAGTAAGCTCCAAACCTGATTCGTCTGATTACAAGTGCCTCTCCTGCCTGCGTTCCTAACCGCTCTCCTTCCTTAGTGCCTGAGCGCCCCCCCCCGCTGACTGAAGGCTGTCTCTCCCGAGTTCCTGGTCCTGCCTGAGCCGAATAAACACTTTAAATACTTACTCCGTTCCTGTGTTTATTGGGGTCCAAGTACAAATCCCTTCAATATATGAGAAAAATTAAGCTTAAAAGTGCATTTCTGAGTATTTCTTTATTTAAATCACTGTGAATGAGGAGCAGAAAAAATAAATGGAGTTTGAAAAACTGCTTATTTGTTATGTAAAAACAAGATCCCTGCTCTGCTCCATTCTGATTCATCTACTTGCAGACTAATAGATTCATGTACGTCTTTGTTTTCTTCATCTGAGCTGGTATCTGGATCAAAACTGTACGACTGGAGAGCTCCAATATTCCTCATCGTTTTTGTCGCACTGTTAGCTATAAGGAGAGAGCATGCACAGATGGATGATGGGAAGTGAGGACCAATTGTTCCCCCCACAACTCAAAAGTGAATTTCTAATGAAGTACTGCCGCTCTACAGAAACTATGTCTCAAAAGGCAACAGTTTTTTTTTTTTTTTTTTTTTTTTTTTTAGCTAAAAACCGAATAATAACAATTAAAAAACTGTGAACATTTTTACAATAGATCAAAAGATGAACAGAGCGGGACCTCAGATTTAATGTTTGTTTGTTTCTTAGATTTAGATCTGGGTTCTTAATTAGCCACAATTCATGTCACACTTTCTCTGAGGTGTTCTCACGTATTTTGGGTGACTACATTAAATCTATATATCCAGAGATTAGATGATTTTAAAATAGTTTGATTTTTCTTCAAGAGATTATGTGTTTTTGATAATAAGTAAAGTTGATATTAGGAGGCGTTCCATTAAAATCCAATCAGAACTCCAGTATGTTTTTGGGGTTTTTCCGGACTTTTATCACTTTGCTTCCTGCATCAAGGACCAAAACAAACCACCACTTTTCTTCTGCGCTGTCACCATTGACTGTATGTGAGAACTGGACAGAGTGAGTATTAAATCACTCATAAAAAACAGCTAACTTCCCGTTCCAACGAAGAGAAGTCATTTATTTTCGCAATACAGATGCCAACATGTTGGAGCCAGAAATCATCTGTAAGCAGTGACGGCTCCAAGTCAGTTGGAGTCACTGTTTCTATGGCAACAGCTCTCACCAATCAGGATTGAGCTTGTTGGAAGTCCACGCCCCTACCACTTGAAAGCGTATCAATTAAACGTTTTGAACATTTGACATACTTTGAAAGGCATCTGGTTATGGTAAATATTAAAAAATTATCACAAAAAAATAGATTTATGGAGAACATGTTTACAGTAAAGTAACGGAGCAAGAATGGTTATTCTTAAAAATAGAATGACTGAGTAATAGTTGTGTATTTCTTTATAGAAGTCTATGGGATTTTGGCTTCCTGGAACTAGCAGGTACTTCCTGTTTGGAATGTGAGTGGTCACCCAGTCCAGTTCTCTATATACAGTTAACAGTTGTCACAGGAGGAGCTGGTTATTTCTCCTGGTTTTTATCCTCACATTTACAGCTCCAGAGTGACTTCCTTCACTCAGGAAGATCTCCTAAAGCCTGAACGTAGGAACCTGGCAGCTGCAGTTTGGGATCAAATCAGAGGTGAACATGTGTGAAGAGGCAGCCTGCAGCGTCTGCATAATCCCTCCGCCGTCCTCAGGGAGGACGCCGGGATTACGTCTGTGATCGTGCACAGACTGAGAGGAGATGTTAATCTGGCGTCCGGCGCGCCTGCCGCCATGTTGGCCTCAATTCCTCCGCAAAGGAAACGTGGTAGTAGAGAGGATGAGAGTGTTTCTGCGGCTCCAACATCAGGTGGATTCAGATCTCTCCTCTGTCTGTCTTCAGTCTGGCAGAAGCAGACTGTTGGCGTCTTCCAGCTCCTCGGAGAGTTGAAACACGGACCTGAGTGGCGCTTTCTCAGCGTGAAATGTGTGAATTTGAAGGTGACATCAGCACGGAAAAAGCTCCTTCCCTTCAGGGGTTTTTTACTGCCTTTATTTGTCTCTTTCATCCTGCTATTATTAGAAACGCAGCTTTTCAGTTCACGGCTTTGAGTTTGAGCCTTAAACCATTTCACGTCTCCTTTACCAGATTTCTCTTCCGTGCATGTTAAACAGCCTGTTCCTGTGTTTCCACAACAATCCAATGGACTCAAAGTGTCACTCTTTGGTAAATCCAGACTTTATGAGTAATTCTCTTCTGGCCAATGAGAACCGGTCTGGGCGTGATTCATTCCGCAGGAAGGGCCCCAAGTCAAATCTGCTTTTTTCTTACTTCATGTGACGCAAGAGTAGATTCTTTTGACTTTTAGCGTCTGTTGAATTTAGTGAAGGCTCATTTAATGAATTTGCTGTAGCTTCTAACATCTGATTTTTATATTTAACACCCCCGGGTGGAAACGGTTTTGGAAAAACTTTAAAACAAAAAGATTTTTTTCAAAAACAGAAGATGAAGAGCTTCTGTTAAAGATGAAGGGAGGTGGAAGAAAGCTTTGAAACAGAAACACATGACTAATGCTGAAACAGGATAGGCTCACTGGACCCAAATGCTGCTTCCAGTACCGCCCCCAAAGAGGGGTTTAACCAATCAGGCTCTCAGCCTTCACATTCAGGACATAAGAGATGACTTAACTCTTTAACATTGGAGGTGTCGTTGGCGACCCCTAAGAAGACACATGCTCTTTGACATATTGTAAACCTTTTAAAGTTTAAAGCGTTTTTTCATGTTGCCTTTCCACTGATATTACGAACATAAAAAATAGCTTTGCACCAATCAGCAAAAACAGCTGATTTACGTCAATTGTATAAGAACATCAGGACAGGGCTAGTTTTCTTCGCTTCAGAAACCGCTGGAACTACGTTAATTTGAATAAATGGTTGAAGAGATACAGTAGTCGAAAGAACGTAAAGCTCCGGTGTGCCTAACCCTAACCAGCGACACTGTAGATGGGTCGCCAACAGGGATCATAAATCAGAACAATCAGTTTAAACCAGCTCAACAAAAACAATTGCTTTATTTTTTTTTCCGTTTGCTTTAGGGAAATCCGAAAAAAAAAAAAAAAAGGCTCAAGAATCCTTTGAAGATATCTTTTTAAATAATAACGGAAATGTCAGAAAGTTAATTTTTTTTTCACTCACTTTGACAAAAATATTTTAAATAAGATTCATTTCAAAGTTCACATGAAAATCTGACAATTTAATTCAATTGAGCCAGCATTTCTGAAAAGCATTTTTTAATGGATGAATAAAATGAGCTTAATAAGACAAGCAAGCAGTGAATAAAACACAAATATCCAGAGAGAGTTAAAAAAAAAATCAGAATGAGCTCCTAACAGTGCAGAAAAGGAGCAGAGTTGCTTTAGTGTCCATGATGCAGAAACCAGGATGATAAGACACTTAAAGGATCAAATTATGCTGAACAATTCTTTTGAAATGCCTCTTGGTTATTTAGTTGAAAAACAACTGAAAAAAAGACATGATAGTTTTGAAATGATGATTTTTATAGAAAAATAATCTGAAAGAAGCTAAAGGATTTCAAGTTCAAACAGTAATACACATTAGACCCTTATGTAAAATACAAAAAACACTTATTATGCCTTCACAATAAAGTAACTTTATTGTTGATCCTAAGAAAGAGCAATAAGGCCATAAAAGTAAATGTTCTAAATGTAAAATCCTCTTATGAATGTGCAGAAGAAGCTAAATCCAACATGATCCTCCAATGATTTGCTAAATATAAATCTGAAAGTACAAACAATGAAGAGTTTTCAAAACATGTTGAACCCAAATTGCCCAAAAAGAGAGAGAACTCTCATTTTAAAGCTAGGACCCACAAATTCCCCATAGATTTAATAGAACACATGAATAACTAGCAGGCCTTTAGGGCTTTTAAAAATCACAAGCATGGAAATTCACCTCAGATTTCACCTCAGAGTTGTTTATTGGACTGACAAAGTTGAGTCAAACGTTAAATATTTATGTTAATATCGTTAAATATCTCTACAGCTACGTGAAGACCAACACTACCCTCTCTGTTTTAATACTAGTAAAAGAATCTGAAGAAAATCAAACTTGATTTTTAAGAAAACGTTAAAAAAAAGTTATCAACTTTGCAAACAGCTAAAATCTGCTTATAAATGTTGCAAATTATTCAGAAGAAATTACAAAAAACGTAAATGAGCTGCAGAACTTAGGCCAGTTTAAATTAAGATGATGAAGAATAATAAATGGTAAGGTAAAGAGTTTTTTTTGGACTGTATGGTGCACTCAACATCCTTTTTCTCAAAGATCAACAGTGTTTGTATGAGCTCTGGTTCTGCTTACGGAACTCAAACAGTTTTTCGGTGGTACACAGTACTCAGAAATGTGTAAAAATGTTTTAGTACGTCTTTGGTAAACTATAAAGCTGCAACACTTGATGGATTGTTGTCCCAGGAAAACTGTACCTAAATCTGATACTGTGCCTCATATTTACTGAAAAAAAAAAATCTAAAATGTACATTAATGATGAAAAACAAAACTACATGCTTAAAAGTTAAAATAATTTTTTAAAAAAATGGAAAGGCAATAAAAAAAACATGCAGATCACAGGTTCGAAAACAATTATAAAGTGTGATGCTTTCTCAGAGGTAAAAATACCTTATGAACTAGTTAGCTCTCAAAACTTCAGGAGTGTTTCAAGCTTTCTCCATTTATTGTTAAGGCAGTTAAAAACATAAACATCCAGCTTTTCAGATCCAAAAATGCAGTTTTATCTGAGTGAAAGCAGCAGAAGCCACTGAATCCGGAAGGAGCTGTGCCTTCACACACAGAAGCAAGGGGCTTACTCAAAGTGTGGAGCATTATAAATTTATGCAGTCAGCTTAAGGAGAGTGGAACAACATGACAGCCTCTCATTTTCCTGGAGCACTTCTACTGAGACTTTCCAAGATTCAAATATTTAATACGACCAACAGTCGAAAAATCCTGTTCCTCCATAATTTTTAACTATGCAAAACCTTCATGATCTCTGCAGGAGGATGGAGCTTTTCCACCATCAGATGATCTGGTTTTCTTTATAGATCTAAAGGTCTGTTCACACCGGGTATGTGTTGCATGCTCAAGAACGCACTGTACATGGTTTAACGATCGCACATGCAGCCCATAGTGTTCACACCGGACAAACAGGGAAGGACTCCACCAACGAGTCTCTACCTTAATCCCAGTCCCTGATTGGTCAAACAGCTGTTTTGCAACTGGTTGAATTTCCAGTGCGTAACCCATGAGTATGGAAAGAAAATAAACTCACTCTGATTTAAGGGTTCACAATTCTTGATTTGTGCATATCTTTGGATTTGTGCGCGTAATTGTGCGAGTGATATTCATAATCTTAGTTCAAAGCAGCTGAAAAGAAAGCTCTGATGACCCAGAATTCTAGCAGTATTTAATCACATCATTTACAAATCTTAGAGACGTGAAAAGAGACTCACATCAGACTAGTGGGTAAATGTGGTATTGTGTGTGTGTAACAAGTGATTCATGTGTCATTTTCAAGCTGTTGTAATTTAATTTGTTCATGTGTAAATTGTCTTTGCATTTTTTTAATTACGTAATTTTTGTATATATGCACAAAATGTATGTGTTACAAATCAAGAATTCACAGGCAATAAATCAAGAACATGCACACACAAATCCAAAGTTACACACAATCAAGAATTATGCGCACACATCCAAAGTTGAGCAGAAATCAAGAACACACACACATCATAAGTTATACACAAATCAAATATTGCACACGCACAAATCAAGAATACGCACTCACAAATCAAGAATACGCAAACATAAATCCAAAGTTGTGCACAAATCAAGAATTACACACACACAAATACAAAATTGTGCACAAATCAAGAATACGCATGCACAAATACAAAATTACAAATAAAGAATTACGTATGCACAAATCAAGAATATGCACACAGATCCAAATTTGTGCACAAATCAAATATTTTGCACACACAAATCCAAGTTGTGCATATATTAAGAATACACACGCACAAATCCAAAGTTACACACAAAATAAGAATTATGCTCACACAAATTGGGGTGAGTCTATTTTCTCTCCATACATGAACTCCTGATCTGTACGTGGAGCCACAAAAGGACTTTTGTAGCGACGTGTGAATGTGACAGTTTTTAAGGCAGGAGCCCAAAACATGCATAAAACATGCATATATCTGCATGCACATAGACTTTTCATTGGAAGTGTTTGCTTGAACGTGAACGAGGCCGGTATTAAGCCTTGTTTCCACTGAGCAGTCCAGTCCGGTAAGGAGTTGTACGGGACGGACCCGTTAATTCAGGGAAGCATTTCCACTCGGTTAAGCCTCGCTTCCACTGAGCGGGTTGTTTTCACGCCACATGCGTGGTGTAGAACGCTTGCGTGTCATTGTGTCGTTTAAGTGCAATGACTAGAAAAGCAACAACAATGGACTCTTTGTACATTGTATATAACATTATTAACATTATTGTTTATTGAAAGAAGATTGCGCCATAGAGAGTGAAACGGAATTGCTAGCTTAGGGCTTTACTGGTACTTTCTGTCATCACTTTCTGCTAATCAGCGGGTAGCAACGGTGACTCTGATCCAACCGTCCCATTCTATGTTTCTATGGACCTACAAAAGATGGGGGCCCTCAAAAGGTACAGGTCAGAACTGTTTAATGGGTCCATTTAAAAATGGAATTGGAATTACTGAATGGAATTGGACTGTACCAGACTGCTCAGTGGAAACGAGACTTTACTGTAATGTTTTGGACTTATTCAACACCTTAATGTGTGAATTTCTGCTCAAAATGAACCAACAGGTGAACTCCAACAATTCACTTGAATTAATTCTACACTCATTTTATTAGTTGTTTGTTGAAAACTCCCAATTTTTTTCCGCCATGCTTTTCTGGGGGTTTAAAATGAAACATGAAAATAATCACATTTAAGGCAAAGAAAGCCTTAAAAACTGGAAAAAGTTTAAAAAATTTCGAGAATTATCATTAAATCTTCTGGAATAAATGGTGGCAAATGGATCAAAAGGAAAGTCTAAAAGATGTGGGTGAAGGCCTGAGTCATGTGACCTCACCTGGTTGGAGATCAGGTCCTCGCAGACGGACAGCGCCATCTGAATGGCGTTGGGTTTGTGTGTGACGGAGATGGCGTTCATCTTGAACTTGTCCTTGCCATACAGCGCGTTGGCCTGACTCACCGCCTCCTTGAACACCTGCTCGTAGCGCTTCTGACTCAGGACGGCGCCAACGTTGACCAGGCGGGGCTCGCAGCCACACAGCGCCACGGAGCAGCAATGCAGCACCGCCAGCAGGAGTACGCTGCGCACCTCCACTGAAGGAAGAATGAGGAAAGGAGGAACTGTTAGACTGAAAGAAAAGGATTTCTAGACTTTGGTTCTCCACACAGTTAGCTGAACTTTTTTTTAAATAAATTACAAATTATTTCTATTTTTGTTTAAAAAACAATAACTCAGTTCATAGTTGACCCTTTTTCAAAGATACGTGTTTTCTTTTAATAAACTCAAACACAAAATGAAAATTAAAATGATTTGATTTTTTGTTCAAGCTTTATTTATTTATTTGTCATTAGAATTTGATTAAAATGGTAGAAAATACAATTCAGTTCTGCCAAAGATGCATAATATATATATATATGAAATAAATTTGAAAGAACAAAAAACAAACATAAGTCATCCAGTGATAGTAATAAACAAATTAGAAGTATAATTATAGAGTCTTACCACCCTAATGAAGATAAAAGACATTAAAGGGGCCCTTCCATGAAAATTTTAATTTTTGAGGTTTTAAATGCATTTTATTGTTCATTCCTCACTATGAGGAACCCCAAAGCTGCATTTTGATCCGTTCAAGCATTTAAGAGTAATCCTTTAAAAACCTGCACTGTCTGCAGCAGCCCCTCCCATACCTACGAAAAAACGAGCGGTTGGAAACATGCTGACATCAGAACAATGCCAGCAGGAAGAATCTGTTCTGCCAGCTCCGCCCCCCAACAAACGAGTCGTTCCTTTGAGACCCCCACCCCAACCCCCGGTACAGCACAGCCATGTAGAAGTGTGTTGTGAAGCAAAGAAGAGAAGGCCGGGCCCACTAAAGGTAGATTTATCGTATGTGCATCCATCTTTGAAGAACTTTGATTCTTTTTGGGATAGAAATACAGACACGGATTTTGTCTGGGATGACATCACGGAGGGGACTACAGCGCCAGGCGGAGCTTCTGGAATCGAGCCGTTTTACTTCCAGGTATGAAAGCACTCACAAAATATAACTAATATTTAGTAAATAATTTGGTTTTTTTTGTATCCCAAAGGTAATATATGAACATTTCAGATGATTTATGATCGCCGGAGATGAAGGCGAACTCTGAGACTGTACGAAAACAGGAAGTCGGGGTTTGTCCACAACATTCAGTTGAATTTTAATGCCTCTCCCCTTTAGCATGATCTGTGCCATTATGTATTTATATTATTTTTAACATCTGTCAGAGGAAAACAGATGAAAAATAGCTATAATATAATGTCCACTGTCCCAGAGAAATTAATACAACTGAAATTCAAATTAACTTTTAAAGCCAACAACAACACACAGATGCTTTAAAATAGTGTTTATTTATACATTTGGGACGCACCACTCCCCAGAAAGAGTTTAAAAAATGCACTAATTTCCTTCATTTAACACCAGTAATTTCACATTGAACAACAAGATCTGTCAGGACGACATTTCCCACAATGCATTGTTTTGTAGTCATCAAGGCAGCTAATAGCCAGCGCACTACCCTTTTTTCTGTCTGCGCTGGCTTAGGTAGGCGCCTTGAACCCGCCCCTTTCTCGCAATACTTTATGACGGTGCACATGTGACGTTGGTGTGAGAAACAAATCAGCATGCACCGCGCTGCAGGCGATCAGCGCAGCGCCGCATCCGCCTTGCTCATCTCAAAACACTTTAGGAATTGCTACTGACAGTAACAAAGAAGGAGCGCCTGTATTGTTCCAAGGCGACACAGAGGATGAATATGGAAGTTCTTCTGTTCCATCAAATTCTGAATTTTTTAAACCTTTAAATTTTCTGTCTGAATTTTTTTTTTATTTGAACCCTTGATTTTTGATGCCCCAGAAATCAAATGGATAAAACCTCGCCTTTTCTGTCTCACTAGAAAAACTAGTCAATCTAAGAGCACATTGATAGCCAGCCAATCAAATCATGACACTGACTGCTCTGTTCTATTGGAGCACAAGATGGCAGACAATCTGCCCGGTTCACATTAGTTGCAGTTACATGTGCAAAATGACCTCCATCGGATCAAAGATCAGATGAAGAACTGTGTACATGACCCTGAAAAACTTTGTCTGATTGTAACAATACGCCACATGTTTGATCAGAAAAAATAATTTTGACATGCGCAAAAGTATCTACAATACCGGAAACGGCTGAAAAACAGGAAGTAGCTCTATATTCCTCCTATGTTTCATAAAGCTAAATGGGTTGACACTAGTAAAGAGTCTATTTTAGTACATTCTAGTAAAGTGTATTCTAGTATATTCTACTCTATTCAAGTATCGTCTATAAGATTTTCAGTCTATTATTATCTATTCCGCTATTCTTGCCTTTCAAGATCAAATGTGTTTTCTTGTTTCTGTGTTTTATAAATACATTTCTCCCAAAGGTTTATATATAACTTATAAATAATATTTTTCTTCTTTGTCATGCAGGTTTTTTTTTGGCATCTCTGACTTGTACACAGAACTTGTAATTAAAAAAATATGGCAGATATTTTGGCCGAATCCAAGTTCTTTCCCTACCCTTACCTTCCCCCTACCCCTACATTTAGCCCTCCAAACGGAGAGTTTTGGAAAAATACTGTCTTCAAATTTGGACGTTAGTAACCCTTGATGGCATCATCAATAGTCACTAGTCGACTATGTTAGCGTATAGCTGCCAGCTCTTAGAAAAGTCATGCAGGGAACAATCTCATGAAGAAGTATGTTTTGCCTCCAAAGCTAAGCGCGACGCCGTTCATCCTACTGGCTGAGGTATACGAAACCCTTAAAAAAACAATTGATGAAACCACTAGCATTTCAAATGCCCCTACAGGTGGAAGCCTATTGAGAGGACGCAGGGGAAGAAGTCAGATTCAGGCTTCCTTTAACTTGTATTTATGAGGAAAATAAAGCTGAACTTTTAACCTGAATTCATGTTTTATATTTGTGTTCCATTTTGCAAACTATTTGCATATTGTGTTTTATGCATTTTTTTCATTTATATACATTTTGTTCATTTGAAATATAAAGAAATATGAACAAGTTGTTTCTACGCTGATGAAAATATTGTTTTAGCTGAAATTCACATTCCAAAATAAAAAACTAGAAAAATCAAAGTCAATATTTACTTTTTAACTCCCTTTACGTGGGTTAAATCCCTTAAGTGTTTGTTGATGTCTTTACCTTATTATGAAAATCTTCTTAAACTTAAGATTAATTTTTTCTTGAGATTTTTTTTCTTTTTATTTAACTTTGTTTATGTATGCTTATTGTTTGCTAAAACTGACTGAGCATAAGCGTAAAACCACATAATCACGTGGATTCTGTTTTCAAATGGAAAAAAAACGTGTCGACTCCTCGCCACAGAGCAGCAGCTGTTTCTGGACGATTCTGAAGAGGAGAGACCTGTGGCTGAAGAACCTTAAAGGTCAGTCACCTGATCAATAGCTTGGTTGTAGAATTCACGAGTGTCACTAAATGATACTACATGTAGAAGTATTCGTAAAGCCCTGCAATCATTTCTGTTGCCATGACAGCGTCTTCAGATTCTTGCCATGAAGTTACGGAGACCCCAGGTCTTACCTGTCTGCAATGCAGCTGCTGTTCTTTAGTCTAAAGTCTAAATGATTCATATGTCTGCATTTTAGCACAACAATTCAATTAAAAAACAACTTTATGACTCCTCTAGGGGGAATTAGAAAATACTAACAAAAAGCTTTAATCCAATTTACCAATTATTTGGTAGTTGAGGATGATGTGTGGTTCTGGGATCACATCTCTTTGTATCCACTAAATGTTTCATGAGCATTTGGTTCAATGTTTTACATTTTAAATTTTAATTTGAACTACATTAAAACTTTAAATTTCAGTAGTAAGATAGTAGTAAAGTTCAATTAAAAGTTTCAGGTTTATTTTTTTACCAAAGTAGGAGATAAACGGCAGTAATGAATTCATACAAATAAATGTATTCTTATTAATGTCATTCATTCTGATGTAGAGAAACTAAGATGGTTCTCTACTGCAACCTGACTCCAGTGGTTTTTGGAGCAACTCCAACGTGTTGTTTCTCTATTTGTGTAAAGCTATACGTTCCCACCGCCGAACACCTGCATAGATGCTCATTTCACACTCGTGTTCACGGTAGCTACTCACATTTTCGAGACTATATGTACAAACCGCACTGCCTTAAGGTGCGTTCACACCAAATAAGATTTGCGCTGTGGAAAGAGCCAGTTTCAACAGACACGAATTGAGGCGATCGAAAGTTCCGCGGTAGGATTTAAGCAATATTAATACAATATTAATTAAAAGAGAGTGTTTTTGTACTGAACTTTTATTGATTTCTTTAACCTGCTGGAGCCGCGGGGTTGCAGAGCTCATCCAGCTATTTTGGAGTGAAGGCGGGATTTACTCAGGACAGATCGCCGGCTTTCGCTCTCGCAGTGGAGACTTTATATGACGTACAGTTTTGGAAGTGCCAACAGTTTGAGAATTGATCGTGGAGGAGAAATTTGCAGTTTGTGTCTAGGCGGAATAATCTAACACCAAGACCAAATTAAAATTCATTCCCTACCCAACAGCTTCTCCCTTCCCCTTAATCTATGCTTCCAAGTGGTGAGACATGGAAAAATAGTGTCTTCAAATCCGGAAGTTACTACCACTCGATCAAGATGGTCGCCAGTCATCTGCGTTAGAGCATAGCTACCAGTGCTCAGAAAATATATAACATCATGAAGAAATACTTTTGTCCTCCATGTCACAAGGGATAGGGAGGAGCAGGACGGATAAGGAATGAATTCAGATTCAGCCCAAGTCTGGCAACTGGACATGCACTGGTAAACAGTAGCAAAGGAAAAAGGGGAAGCCCCTCTCAGCTTGTCCACGTTTGGCACATTCTTGAATGTGCGTCACATGCCCAGTGTGTACATATCTTTACATTGGAGTAAAGAGGAAGCCCCTCTCAGCTTGTCCACGTTTGGCACATTCTTGAATGCGCGTCACATGACCAGTGTGTACATATCTTTACATTGGAGAACATATTATTCCAGACTACAGCTTGTTTTTGTGGTTGTTGACTCTCCCTTTTATCTTGGGATATTGTTTGGATTTCCAGTGGAGCGTGACATGACTAAAATTTTTTATCTTGATCTGACCTATTCTATGAACATTATTGTTTTTTTTGTTTGTTTTGTTGTTTTTAAGGGGGGTTAATATATGGAAATGATGCACAGGGGTTTGCCTAACATCTTGAGTAATTGTTTTCACATTAATTTTTTTTTTCTCCACATTAAGAAATTATTTTGTATGTAACCAATGGCTGTGTCCAAATTCCTTTACTATTCCCTCAGTAGTGAACTATAAAGAAAGTTATCTTTGTTTTCAGGGTGTTTGAATCTACAATACCAAAATACAATGCCTTGGAAATTATCAAGTCTACATCAATGATTTCAAGATTGGTAATATAGGCCGCGATATATCGTGTTTGAATGATTTAATATTTAAAAATGTATGTAAATTCATTTTTTATACATGTTTTAATCACTAGAAAACAGTGGATTCAGAAGTAGTCTTTGTCAAATGTTTCTATTTTTTTTTTAAGTTTTTACTTGTGCATATGGGTGATATCATATTTAGGGTTTAAAATAAAGAATGTCTCTGTATTGCAATACAACTGTATTCAATACTCCTGCTCTAGCTTGTATCTGAATCCCCTCACTATACTCACTACTTAAAGTGAGATTGCCGTTTTGTAGTGCTGTCCAAATCCACAATCCACTATTCAAAATCCAGTGCTCTAGAAATTTCCCAGAAGTCTCTGCGAAAAAACCAGTGTACTTCAATACACACATTAAATTGGTGAATATAGACCAAAATGTGTTCCGTTTGAACAATTTTTCAAGTTAAAAAAACAAAAAAAATTATATCATAGTTTTAAAAACTTTTTTTTTAATCATCAGAACCCAGTTATTGCATAATTATGCAAAGTGTTTGTAAAATGCCTACATTTATTAGGTTTTTACTTTGGGATATTGGTGACGTCACATTTAGACGTTAAAAAACTTTCATAAGCAATTACGATGCTATCGTGTTTTGGGAGTATTGAGGGAATTTGGACATAGTCAATAACTATTTGCTGAATCACAAAGATTTAAAATATTATTTATAAAACATTTTTTCATTCTCTGTTGGGTATACGACGCTGAAGTTGGCTTCCGATTCGCGAGAGTATTCCACTGTGTTTTCTGCACTCTGACCACCTAAGAACAGGTCCTGTTCAAAAACTACAGCACCTAGACAGTTCAAAACCAGATTAAATTATGCTTTAGACACTAAATAATAAGTGAAGAATAGTTTCTGATTTGTGAAAGCTTTACTGATTTGGTGAAATGAGAAATAGGATGACTTTATTGCATTTTTTGCACTCTATTTCACATTTTCACAAATCAGTAAAAGCTTTCACAAATCAGAAACTATTCTTTATTTATTCTTTAGTGTCTAAAGCATAATTTAATCCATGTTTGAATTTTCTAGGTTCTGTAGTTTTTGAACAGGACCTGTTCTTAGGTGGTCAGAGTGCAAAAAATACAATAAAATCACAGTATTTCACATTTTCACAAATCAGTAAAAACTTTCACAAATCAGAAACTATTCTTAATTTATTCTTTATTGTCTAAATAATAATTTAATCCATGTTTGAACTGTGTAGATACTTTAGTTTTTGAACAGAACCTGTTCCTAGGTGGTCAGAGTGCAAAAAAATGCAATTAAATCATCATTATTTCTCATTTTCACAAATCAGTAAAAATTTTCACAAATCAGAAACTATTTTTAATTTATTCTTTAATGTCTAAAGCATAATTTAATCCTGGTTTGAACTGTGTAGGTGCTGTAGTTTTTGAACAGGACCTGTTCTTATGTGGTCAGAGTGCAAAAAATGATAAAATCATCCTATTTCTCATTTTCACAAATCAGTAAAAGCTTTCACAAATCAGAAACTATTCTTAATTTATTCTTTAATGTCTAAAGCATAATTTAATCTATGTTTGAACTGTCTAGGTGCTGTAGTTTTTGAACAGGACCTGTTTTTAGGTGGTCCGAGTGTAGAAAACACAGTGGAATACTCTCGCGAATCGGAAGCCAACTTCAGCGTCGTGTTGGACATCTACAGTGTCATGCATTAATATAGCTAACTTTTAGCCGCTATGGCTAGCCTTTAAGCTAGTATTCAACTTTATTTTTTTTTCATGTTTTATTAGGAAAATATTTAATAATGTACAATATTGGTGTAAAAGCTTGACAGAGCAACACCTCTAGGAAAATGTCATTTAATTTTATAAATTTATAAATTAATTATGTACATTTTTGGGGATCTGTTTAGATTTAAGATGTTTCTTTGGAATTAGCTTAAAATATTTGACATCATTAGCCTTTAATAATATTTTTCAATATTTTACTTCTCTCGTCAAAATGTTAGATTTTTTTATATTTTTTATTTTATATTTTTCTTCATTATTTATATTATCCATTTTAATCATCCTATTTGTGATCGTTTACAATATAATTGTATGAAAACAAGCTTAACAGGTTTTATCTTCGCTGTGGGAAAAACGGTATAAGGTTTTAAGGTCAAACTGGAACCAGAACCTCTAACAGAACCTCTGGATCACAGTCAGAACAGCAGCAGGGGAAACGCACAAAGTGATGGAGAGAAATGACTGATGAGATCACAGAGAACAGCTGGACTACATGGTTCTGCTCGTTCACACATTTGAGAAAAAACAATCAGTTACTTTACAGACCAGGTTCGGATGGGTTCTGATCGTTTCTGATGGATTCTCAAAGAATGACACTCACTGGTTCAGGTCCTGGTTCTAAGTCACGGCGGGTTTTGGGATGCGTCTTTCGATGGGTCTCCTGTTGATCCGTCTCCACCTGGTTCGGCTCTCCAGCGTCTGGTTCCGTTCAGTTTCTCAGGGTCTGGTGCCGTTGGGTTCGCTGACACCTGTCTGAGATGTGAGAGAGGTTCCGGTCGCGCTCCCTGCCGGACCTGAACCCTGTTGATTCTCACAGGAGCGCGGTGAGGGTTCGGTTCTCGCCCGCTGGGCTGAACGGACCCGGTTCCGCGCGGCGCGTGTGGACGCGCTGGCGATGCTCGAGGACTTCCAGGTGACCTGATACCCGCGAGCCCGCCGCTCTGTCCTTGGATCGGTGGCGCGCGCTCCCGCGTTGGTGCGCGCGCTCCGGCACGGGAGATGAGTGCAGGCGCGCGACTGGCGGACTAGCGGAGCGCGGGAACAACGCTGCGTTTAAGGATGCGCGTCACGTGATCACTGCTCCACACTGAGCTCATCATGAATCCGTTCATTTGTTTGAGGGTTCACCTCTGTGGATCTACAGCAGCTTCCAGCTCATGAACTTCAGGGCTTCAAATCATCAAGTTCTGCAGTAGAACTTCAGATGCTGCAACAAAAAAGGTTTCAAATCACAAGAAAGCCTGAATATCACCAATCAACGAGGCAAACATACTGTGATCAGTATCAGCTTCACACAACAAAATATGAGCATCCAGAAAGTCCTGTAACACATTCATTCACAACACTCACATGAACAAACACACACATGCTGATGACTAATCCATATGAATCCTGAACTGATGAACTCATAATAGTTCAGCTCATCTCTGTGATGGCTCTAGAAACAAAGCTGTTGTTTTCAATCAGAAGGTCAAAGGGTCGCATGATGCTCACAGACACTGATCACCAGCGACACATGACAGGGGTGGAAAACTTCAATCGCACAAAAGGCCCAAATTTCAAAACACCGCGGCCGAACAGGATAAACATTTATTACACATCAAAACTAAGTTTTTAAAACTTTAAAAACGTAACTTTTAACATTAGTGTGAATAAAAATAGCCAGGAATATTATTCCAGATTAAATGAACTTGAACCTTAAATAACTTTCAATATTTTATTCTCCACAAAAATATATTTTGTCAAAATTATGCAAGTTATGATTGGGCCATTAATAGCAATAAAGTAAAATGATCTGTGGGGCCAGATATAATAACCTGGAGGGCCGGATCGGGCCTCCGGGCCTTGACTTTGACACACGTGATACGGTCACACAACTACTCTTAATGAAAAGTCTATATAAATGTATGCTTATGTGCATTTCAGGCTTCCACATTCAAAATTCTCACATTCACGCAATATAAGTTTTCAAGTTCGTTTTGGGGCTCTACATACAAAACGCCATCAAACACACAATGAAAGCTAAGCCAGCTGAACTTTGACCAATCAGAGCAACTTATTTTCAGTACCAACTGTATCTTGCACCTTACTATAGTACTGCATGAAGACCCTCGTACAACAGCATCCAGTCATAAGTGTGAGTAACTTTCATTATTCTTTCCAATATTTCACGATAAACTTACCACACGCAGGATAATGGTACATTCCATTTTCATGACGTCCCTTAAGGTGGCCACACGAGCCTAAAGGGAACTGCAAGACACACCTGTGCTCTCCTCAAGATGCAGCACCTCCTCTCTGTGAGACTTAATTGGACCAGAAATCCCAAAAACCTGCAGTCCCATGCACGGAGACACACCTACAGGTGCATGGGACTAAGGACTAAGCGTGTCCAAAGTCAGGCCTCTTGGGCGGGTTTTTTTCAATGTTTTCCAACAATTGAAGTTCCTTATTGGCCAAACACACCTGAACCAGGCAATCAGCAGCAGATAAGGCAGGATTTCTAGAAAAGCAGCAGGAGGCCAGCCCTCGAGGCCTGACTTTGGACACTCTTGGTCTAAGGCTAAAAGAAAAAGTAATAAAAAAGAGGAGGCTGCCCTTTTCCGTTTTATGATATTGTCTTCTTTATCAGACTATGTTCCTCTGGATTTCAATTGCTGTAAATAAACTTTTATTGAAAAGGTCACTCTTGATTTACACCTTCCTGCTAATGACAGGTTTTTATCTAAACTCACCACCATTTTTCGAGAAAATGATTGCAAGTGAACTCTGTAAGAATTTGAAATGATCTCTGAGGAGTTTCAGTCAGGAACTGTTGAAGCTGGTTTAGGTCATGTTTCTCTGACAGATTCCAGCTTGTCAGTGTCAATTATGGTGAACCTCAGGGGTCTGTACTTGGTCCATCTAGTTTTTAATGTTATCTCAGCCCTTGACTGTATTTAAGAACTGGTCTGAGTGACCCCTCCCCCACTCATGTTCCAAACAGGAAGTACCTGCTCATTCCAAGAAGCTAAAATCCCATAGACTTCAATAGAGAAATAAACAGCTATTACTCAGTCATTCTGTTTGTCAGAATAACCATTCTTGCTCCAACATCTGTTTTAATACGTTTTTGCCTATAGCATCCATATCAGAAAGAAAATGATTCAATTTTTAAAATTTTTGTTGGAGCTGAAAGAAAGGCGATTTCAAAGAACAAAGTCATACTCACTCAGTCCAGTTCTCATGTAGATTCAATGAGCACGTTTCTATGCTGATGATTCTCACATATCCATATAAATTAAACCAGCACGTATCTACCAGTTTGCAAGAGAGCAACCGTATATCAAAAGTTATCCACAAAATGTCTAGCATACAGAACATCCAGTTAGAGAATGTTTTAGAGAAACAAGTTTAGGCATTTGTGACTCCCCGATTAGACTGCTGTCCTTTGCAATACAGCTGTTCTAAAGTTTCAAACAACAAATCATATGAAAATGTTTAATTTTTGTTTTATTTAACATGTTCCTGTGACGTTTTCTGGTGATGGTAAACATAAGTGAAGAAAATTAAGGTTAAAATTGCATTTCTGAGTATGTCTTTTGTGATTTAGGAGGGGACAAAAACAGCATTTGAAAACGACTGAATTTGTGGCATAGAAAATACTTTGGGAAGGTCACAGGTTCTGACCTTTCTGATGCATCCACTTGTGTAAGGGGTTGTAAGCTAGAGTGAGCGTGTGTAAATGGAGAGCTCTCTCATTGGAAAGAGGAAACCTGGCTTTTGCTCCATACACACAGTCCTGTCCACAACTCAGAGGTAAACTTTTAATAAACTTCTACCACTCTGCAAAAACTATGTCCAAGAAAACTACAGTTAAAAATGACTGAAAACGACAAAATCATAGTTATAAGAGAACTGGGAATGCTTTGACAATAGATCAAAAGAGGATCGAAGTGGAACTTTACTGAAAATTGTTGAAATATATTGCAGTACATTAATTTTAAAATACCTTTATCATTTTGGTTGTTCTGTTGGTAACTTTTAAAGCCCGCTATACAATAAAGGCATTTTAGCTTTATCAAAATTATCTACATTAAACTGAACTACAATTAATTTGTACGGTAACGGTACATAAAGATCAAGATGTGTTTTTTTTTCTTTTTTCTGTAGCTCTCCAAAAAATCCTCAGTTGTAAACTGAAATTTTAGATAACATACAGAATTGATATTGAACCAAACATGTGGGAGAAAGGACAGATATTTTATGACCAATTACCTAAGGAAATCCACCAAAACACTCATAAAACACTTTAATACTTGAACACGTGTAAGACATCCCTTTTCAGAGCCAACATTTACAGTCATGTATCCTGTCAACATATTTCATCCATGATGTGGTTACCATGGTTTCAGACTCTTCGGAGCAATTAACAGATCAATAGTAGCATGGCACTGTTACTAGTCAATCTGAGATACTTTAATCTTCCTCTCCCTCCATATTTCAAGAAATCCAACTGGCCTGAGGTTCCGCTTTTCTTCTAGAATGATGTTACAAAGAGTCCATATTTTACACAGATCACTGTTAGCATTATGGCTTTACTTACCAGTCAAACACGTGAAGCAGATGTATGCTACTACTTCTTTTTTGCAGAACCTATTTGCGTTTGTTCACAAGCCGGACTCTGCATCTTCACTGCACAAGTCACAGGGACTTTATTTGTAAAAGATTTACAGCAATTTTTTATTTTTGGTGTCCATTTTTGCAACAATAGATTAATAATGATTGTTAATTTGAGCTCTTGAAGACCCATAGAGACTGAGGAAATGTTTTCATTGCTTTGACGATTGGTTCTTTTTGATGTTCTCTGTTTGAGTCCAGCTGGACTGAAGTTTGGTTAATTCAGAGTTTCCTCAGGCTGAACAGACTCCGTGCTTGGAGTGGAACAACCAAAACGGCCACCATAGCCGGGCATTACGGAATGCAAACAGTAGCCAAGCAACGATGAGACACAGCAGTTCATTGAAATGTGGTTGGATGAATGCAGGCTCTTTAACAAGATACATATTGCTTCCCAACAATCTACAGGCCAGAAACACTTTTCAGAGTTACCTTCATAGTTGCAGTCCTCTCAGTAACCACCTTGTAGCTTGCCTGTCGTACCAATGTAGCAGTAAAAAGTGTTGTAGCTGACGTTAATGCAGATGTTCAGAATTGGTCAACGAAATATAAAGTTTGAATGAATGAACTACCCCGACAAGGATTACAAACCATAGGACTTCCCTTATTCGTTCTCTCGTTGCTTTGCCCTGCCCTCATGATTTCTAGCCAACAAGTTAAGAAATCTTTGGTCACATGTTTTTATTTAAACGCCTCGTTCAGCGCAGAAATGTTTGGTTGATGGCAGACTAATACAGACCAAACAAAAGGTTTTCAAGTCTTTTCTCGATTCAGTTTAGTCACATTTTAGTTTTTGGATGCTTGTTTTTATTTGTTAAAATGGAAATAGCAACTCTAATAATCTTTTTTTTTTTTTAATTATTTATTTATAAATCTTCACTTTTACAATACCAGACAGTACAATAAACAATATAATTTGAATTTGCATAGAATTTCTTAATACACAACGTTGAACACTTTTTTTTTTCTTAAACAAAAAAAAAAAAAAAATAAAAACATGAACTAAAGAACTAAAGGGAGTTGACGTGTTGTCAATTTGTTGTATTTTCGAGATAGTATAAGACATATGTATATAGTATATTGGACCCACTTTTTCCAGCATAAGTTAAACCAGTTTTTCTTTGTTATTCAAATGTGCTGTAAGTTCTTCCAGTTTATATATTTCTAATGTTAATTCCCACCAGGTTGTCAAAGTCGGTACAACATGGAAAGCCAATTTAGTTACACACTTTTGCTTGCAACCAATAGGGCGCCCAGCAAACATTTATCTTGTTTAGACCATTCCTGTGCATACATCCAAAATAAACAGTTTTAATTTCAAAAGGAAGTGTACATTTGAAAATAATTTGCAGTGCTTTATGAACATCAGTTCATTATGGTTTGATAAGAGGGCAGTCCCACATAATGTGGACATGGTGAGCTCTTTGATTTCCACATTTTCTCCAACATAGCGGAGGGTTTCCATCATAGTGAGTCTTTTGGAGTGGTGTAATAAAGAATCTGATCAGACTTTTCATCCATATTCTCTCCATATTTGTGAAGCAGTACATTTCCATTGGTGTTTCCATATCGATGTCCATTCATCCGACGTTATATTCACTCCAGCCTCTCTCTCCCATAGTGTCTTCACATATTCAGTTGAGTGTGGATTCTTGTTTATCAAAAATGCATACAGAACAGAAATATGTTTCTCTTAATATCACCTTTAATATGCCTTTGTAATGATATCACCCAGGTCTCTGTAGTTTCAACCTTTATTCTAATTTGTATTTATATAAGTTCTTATTTGCAGGTATCTATAGAAATGTTTTTCAAAATTATATTTTTCTTTCAATGTTTCAAAACTGATCACTTGCCATCCTTTATCAAACTTCCAAATTTGTTAACCCTTTGGTAGACCAGTGTTTAAAACGTGAATCCAATTTATTTGGAGCAAAATTAGAATCGTATGCATACCATTTGAATTTTGAGAGGTCGTTTTCTAGTTTCTAATAATCTTTTGATCTAGTGTAAAAGCAGTTCAAGTGGTCTTTTAATTATGATTATGTAGTTTTTAGCCAATTTTAAATGGAATTTTCTGGAATATAGTTTTTTTACAGCGTGGCAGTAGTTCATTAGACATTCCCCTCTGAGTTCTGGATGGAAGGCTTTCTCATCTTCACGTCATCCATCTTTACACTTTCTCCCACTAGCCTACTGCCCCTCACACCCTCAACCTAACATTTGTAGTGCATCAAAAATGGCGAGCAATATTGGAGCTATGCAGCCACAGAGTTTTGAACCAGATACTAGCTCAGATGAAATACACAAAGACATCTAGTCGTCTACAAGTTGAAGCATCGGAATGGAGAGGAGCAGGGAGCTAATGGACTGTCCAACATGATTAATACATAACAAATACATTCTTTTGCAAAAAACCTTTTTTTTTCTGCTCCTGAATCACAATGATTTTAATCAAAGAATGCTCAGAATTGTTATTGTCAGATTGATTTTCCTGTATATCATGAGAAACAATGCCACAAGAACATGTTAAAAACACAAGTTTCATCAGAGTAGGTCTTTCAGGCTTTTATGATTAACCACGCATTATACATTTATATTATATTTTGGCCCAGTAGGATACAGAACATACAATTTGTGAGGTGCAGACCTGTCATGCAGTCATATAAATGAACATTGATGTTTTTTTATTAAATGAATACGAACATAAAAATCTAGCCTGAATGGAATTTTACGGATGAAAGGAAGTCATTTTATTTAAATGGAACCATACTTACTTATCTGTGGAGTCATTTTTAATAAATAAACTGAATTTACTTGACGTTTACATTTACGGTTTCTTTTTATCTCGAGTGGATAATGTCAGAACTGCTCCTAGAACAAACAAACAAATTTATTTTGTACCAATGACTTTGTTTTATTTACAGCTTTACCCGGATAATCATGTTGGCAGCTCTCTGTTGATGCCCTTAATGGGTTTCAGCATCCAGCTGAGTGTGTACGTGCTTGCGTGTGTGTGTGTGTGTGTGTATAAGACACTGTAAACCAGGCTGTAGCGACAAAATAAATAAATAAAAAAGATCAACCTGTCACACTCAGCTCCCTTTTTTAAATCACATCACCGCTCGCAGCCAGCCGTTAGAGATGGGTTGGCACGGCAACTGGGGATGCAGCTCTGGACCCTCAAACAGGGTTGCCACGGCAACAAGCATCTCCAGAACCTCATTACCTCCTGTCTCGCTCCAGATGTGACTTGTAATAAACAACAACACTCGCAGACTGACAGTGTGTGTGTTTACGCGCTGGATCCACATTTGGTTCCATGAACAAGCTCGGTCCACCCGCCTCAGGTTTGTAGCAACGTCTAACGCTGAAGCAGGACAGCTTGTCACTTCAGGAAAAGTTACAGCTATTCAGTGTATGGTGTATGAGTCCTTTGGAAAATACTTTAAGGCTCATGGGTTTGTGCAGTGAAATCATAATAAAAATGATAAAACTCTTGTTCTCACACATGGTACACATGTGTGAATGCCTCTACGTGTGTGTGTGTGTGTGAGTGGCCCTTAAGCTCCTCCTCCGTTGCGATGTCACCAGTATCTCCTTGGAACTCAGCTGTGAACTTGAAGTAGGACGTGTATAACCTCAGTGTATTATTTCCCTCTCTGGTGTTGGGAATCATGAGGAGGCTTCCCTTTACATTCCAGGCCACTGAATCCCCACATACACACATGCACACACACGCATGCACACGCACACACAGGAACATGCTCGCATCCTCTGGCTAACAATGTTACGAAGTGCAGATGCATGCTGGGACGACTTTATAAACCAACTAGTCCCGGAGGGGTTGGTGTGACTGTTTGTGTGGGGTGTGTGTGTGTGTGTGTGTGACCGTGTTACTGATGTTGTGGGGACATTTTCTGCCTTAAAAGCAGCTTTTTTTTATCATAAATTGTTGCATGTTATGGTGCTTTTTCTTCAACTACAATTTACCTGTTAAACTTATCTAATTGCCTTATTTACCACACAATAAGCCACAGTGAAGGCTCACCATCAATGAATAGTCTGTTTTTGAATTTATGTCTTTTATGAGGCTATATGTTAGCAACATTAGCATATTTACAATCCCTCTAACTCCCAACCTTTTTTGCAACATGTGAAAAAAACATGACTTAGTACCAAGTAAAAAACAAAGTCTAACACTGCTACATGCTAGCCCTGTTAGCATAGCTACGAGGATTTCTTATAGAAAACAAAACAGATTAACATTTTAATAGTGTCAAAATGCGCTTTGACATTAGAAACCACAATCATATTTAATATGTAAATGAGGGCCACAGGATTATACAGCACACTGTTGTTGTTATTTTTTTTTAAATAAAGGCTTTTAAGTGCTCCTTACAGGGCGGAAAATATAGTAATTTTAGGCCAAATCTGTATTCTTCCCCCTACCTTTACGGCTTCTCCTTACTCATTTAGCCCCACAAGCGGAGAGTTTTGAATAAAATAGTGTTTTCAAATTTGGACGATGCCTCCCCTTCATGACGTCATCATTATTTAAGTTAGTGGGTTTCTGTCAGCGCTGGAAAAATACATCGGGTTTAAAAACTTTAAGCTTTCAAGAGGTCATGCTAAAACAAAAAAGTCATTACTTATATTTAATTGCAAATTTCTGTGCTACAGAGCACACCCACGTGAAGAAATCCACTTCACAGCCCGACCACAATTGTATAAATTGGTTTAATCAGGTTTTGGAAAAAAAAAAAAAAGAACAGTTCACTGTGGACTGGCGTCAATTAAACAGAAATTCTCAAAATGTCTCATTTTCTGCCCTCACCACTTTACTCTCCCTCTAGGTTCTTTTTCTTATGATCGAGTATTGGGGCCACCATGAAAGAAAATAATTACATATAGTTATACAATTACGAGAAGAATTTACTTTAAAAATTAGAGTTATACAGATATTTTTTCAAAATGAAGTTCTAATTTAATGTAACAATTTAGATTTTTTTCCTCATAATTTTGTTATTGCATTCTTGTTGTTGACCTTTATCCCACAATTTTATGATTTTGTCTTCATAATATTTTTATTTCATAACATTTAATTCTGTTGTTCTTTTCTTGTTTTTTTTTTTTTTTCATTTTACTACTTTTTGTGTATATTTTTTCTCTTTAAAAATGTTGTCTCAGTTTAATGTTGCTGGAATATTCCATATTTGCAGAAGCAGCGGGGAATGAAGAAACACTTTCACATTAGCAGTCTTATGCCATTTCAGGGATTTCAGTTTATTGTGACACACTTAGATAAAAATGGGTGTGGAACTTTTTTATAGACTTCAGCTTGGGTGCCCCAAGGTGTTAGGGATCCGAGGCAATTGCCTACCTTTGCGTAATGTAAGTCTGCTCCTGACTACTTCTTCCAATGCCTATACAATTAGAGAGGTTTGGAGAAGCCATAGGGGTGGGAAGAATTAGGATATAACCTTAGTATAACTTTTAAAAATACTAAGAACTGTCACATTTTTACTGTGAAATTAAGTGTTTTTATTAAACATTAAATTCTTACTTTGGACAATTATGTATTTTAAAGCTATAACCAAAAACGTTGTCAATATTTTTAGAGTTAAGTTAATGCAAGACTTTTGAAAGGGGAAATTATTTAAAGTTTGGCAAGTAATTGCACCGTAATTGAGCCCACAGGTGGCAAATCATAATAGTGTGAGGGAATTGGAGCCCATGAGTAAAGGGTAAAACTGTAAGGAAGCATTTCTACAAAGTTTGAAGATCCAGAAAAGTATTTCTGAAACAGAATCTAAATTTAAGTGAACACGCTGTGCACAAATGTGACTCTATATAACAGACACCAGCGTGCGCTTAGCTCTCTTACTGCACGCTTTGTTGATCACTGATCTGCTCCCTCAACTAAAGGCCTTTTGAGACTTTGGGGGAGGAGACAATACTATGTTACGCTCTCTGATTGGTTGGTTTTTGATCTCAGTCTCTCTCCTGTGATTATACTGAGTTGACAGTTACTAAAATCATTGAGCAAAAAATGAATTAAAAGTGGGCTTGATTGTAGGATTGTTGCATTGGTTTTGTAAACTTAGAAGGAAATGTAAAGAAAATGTGATTAAATGTAAAGACTCAAAACTTTGGCATCAAAATTTACTTCTAGGAATAACCATATTCTGGTTTTAGATATACCTGCTTGTCAGTGTTGGTAAGGAGTAAACAGAAATCCAGATAAGTGTGAACATAATAAAACAAGGTCGCCACCTTATGGAAACGGTGTGAATTACAACACTGCTTTGTGTCATGACACGTCAAAGAGTTAGAAGTTTTATTTTGGATTATATTTCAAAATATTGGAAATATTTAGACAGAAAATAAAAAGTTTGCAGTTGATTTCTGGTGACAGAGTGCATGAGGGAGAGCTATGGCCATTATAAAGGAAAAATAAGTTTACATATAAGATTAAAGTTGTAAAATGGTGAGAGATAAGTCAAAATTTGATTAGAATAAAGCCATAGTTTCTGAGTGTAAAACAAAATTTTTTTATTTAAAAATTGATATTTTACAAGGAAACTATTTAAAGTTGTAATTTTACAATTGGAGCTGCATATGATCTTTTCTCACCTGTTAAAAGTTGCCTAAACTTCTGTGTGCACAAAATCATTGTAAACAGAGCAAAAGTCAGACAATTCCAGTGTCTCTGACATTAAAGTAAAACTTATTACTATTTCAATGTTTTCTATTGCGGTCACTAGCCGCTGTTTGCTCAGCCATGGCTCTGATATTGATATATTTTCTTTGTACATAAATCTTCATTCATTGTGTACATATTTGACACAAAGAAACATTTTCTGTGCTGAAGTTTCTGAAGAGATCTCTACCTTCTTCAGCCTTACTGTGGGTAAATTGTTCCTTTTACAAATTTCCACAAATCAGCAACTTTATTTCATTGAATCTTCATTCTCTAAAATGTTTGCAGCTGGTTTGAACTTTGTGAGAAAGATTATCCCTGGATAAATAAAGCAAAATAAAATAATGACAGAGTTTTAAAAGGAGAAATACTCGGAAAGGCAAAAACGAAATGATTTCTTACTACATTTGTTCTCTTTCATAAGAAAAATGCCACACATACATGTTAACAACTCAAAAAACATGTTTTCATCGGAGGGGGACTTTAAGTCACGTGACCAAGACAGATGTTGTGAACAGACTCCTGCAGTTTTCCAAAATAAAACTTCCTTTTTTGGTTCTTGATTTTTTATTCAACAGTTGTAATCTAGCTGGACTTTGAATGCATTTCTGAGTCTTTTCTTCTTCTGCAGAGTCAAGGTTAATTCACCATATTAGTGAAAGTAACTCTGAATGCTTCAGGATACCAAAAAAAATTTTGGACAATTGCATGCTCCAAACCTTGTGGGAACAGTTTGGACCAGGCCTTCTCCACCAACATCAGTGGGTGACCTGATCAATGCGCTTTTAGAAGAATGAGCACAAATTCCAATAAAAACACTCGTCAACCTTGTGGACAGCCTTCCCAGAAGAGTTGAAGCTTCAATAGCTGCAAAAGGTGGACCCAAATTACATTGAACTATATGGGTTAAGAATGGAATGGCACTTCAGTTCATATGTGAGTCAAGGCAATCGAGCAAACGCTTTTGGTAATTCAGTGTATGTATGTTTGAGCCAAATTCAGGCCCAACAGTAAAAAAGTATTTGCTTAAGAATTGTTTTTAAACAAACTTATGCTGAACATTCTACAACTGTAGTTTGAAAAGTCCAGCACTGATCCGAATCACATGACCTGACACCAGAAACCATGGAGACGCTTTGTTACAGTGTGATGTCACACAGAGGATATTTTTTTTTAGAAACCCTGCAGCGTCCTCACATCACATCGAGGTAGAACCTTCAGCCATCAAGCCCCTGTTCTCTGGAATAAGCTCCCAGCTCATGTTAGAGAGGCCAGCACAGTTTCTACCTTCAAAGTTAGCCTTAAAACATTCCTCTTTGGACAGGCGTTCTGCTAGATTTTCTATCATAGTTGTTCTCCACATCAGCTCTGGGGTTCTGTTCTCTGTCTTATTTCTTCCTCTCTCTCTTACTCTTTATTATTCATTGTATTAAGTTCTCCATGTTTTTGTTGTGCAGTTCCATTCACATGTTGTTTTTCCTCTCTCTCTCCTCTGAGGGAGCGGAGAGTGATTTCAGATCCAGGTGGATCCCCCACGCTCCTGCTCCTGGCCGTGGACTGCACTTCTGCTTCGTCTGACTGAGGACTTCATCTCCACTCGTCCTCAGCTCTATTTGCAGCTTTACTGAAAATGAATTCTATTCAAATAACCTAAGTTTAGAAGCTAATTTTCCCTTACCAGTTCTGGTATGCCTGTTCGTCCTGGGATGGATCTCTCCCTCATGTGGGAATCCCTAAGTTTCTTTGTTTTTCCTGATTCAGGTTTTTGGGAATTTTTCCTTACCGAGAGGGGGATCTAAGAGCAGGGATATCCAGTTATTTAGTCTGTTTAGTCTTTAGTGATCTTCTGTTCATGACTATTTTTGCAACTGTAAAATTACCTGCATGAGCCCAATGAGGCAAATTCTTTGTGATTTGGGCTATATAAAATAAAAATTGAATTGAATTGATTAAATCACCATTCACGTCGTGACAGCTGATCAGCTCAGACGCAGAACTATTGCTCCAGCTTTTCTTCGCAAAAACTTGACCTGAAGTTTTGTCTTCAGCAGCATAAAGTCTTTCAGTGACAGGAGTGACACTATCATGGAAAAAAATGTAAAAATGCTTTTTAAATTTGTTTTGTTTCTTAGCTTGATCATGAAAGACAATCTTTGCAAAAATAAGGTATCTACTGATTAATTTAATAAACAACATTTCTAGAAAGGGTTTTTATGCTCAAATTGACCTTAGTTTAGTTTGTAAATGAAGCAGATTGAAGGAAGGGGTTCTAAATGAAAGCGTTATGTTAATAAAACACTAAATTAGGAAACTGAGTGTACTTCAAATCACTACCAACTGACATTTTTTAAAGTCAAGACTGAAAATGAATGAAAATAAGAAAAATTTGATGTTTTTTTGTCAAATTTGACCAAAATGGACCAAATTTAGTCATGTTACTAAGTTAAATAAAAAATAAATAAGTTTAAAAAATGCAGTGAACCACTGCTGCCAAACTTCAAGTCCACTGGAAAGTTGTGCAAGCCGGTAGATTTCTGACGACTTAAGACAATACACGTATGATTCATGCTAAAGCTGACAGGATAACGGCCGACCGTTACAGAATCAAAGATAGGAGGAGCTTTTATACTGGAGCTGCCGAGCATGATGACATGAAACTTCTGAAATGATGTGGCACTTTGACCAGTTGACCAATCACCAAATTAAACTGTAATATTTCGTTTCAACCTGTACGGGGCAGCACACAGAGTATTTTAGAATATAATTTCAGGAATTAAACAAGTTTATTTAAAAAAAATGTGTCTGTTGGTCCTGAATTGAGTGTTAAAAAGAGATTCTATGTGGAAAAACGTGTAATGTTTCATTTTTGTTTAATCAGAAATTATTTTTAAATCCACAACTTTGTTGTGCTGAATCTTCATTATCTGGATAAAAATATATACTGATATTCTTAGACTATTATTACTTCAGGAAACAAACTTTAAACAAATATAGTTTGTTTAGCTTGTATAGTTTCATGTCTTCTTTCATAGAAAAACTGAAATAAATGTATATTTTCTCTTCAGACAGGGCAGTGCTACACTTGGAAGTCTCTTTTGCTTCCAAACCCGAGCAATCCGGATGATCCCATACTTGTACTGAGAAGAATTCCAGTACGTGGGACATCTGAGACCTCCAAGGAGACCATCAACACTGTTTCAAAGACAGTTGTTGTAGAGTTTGGACTAACCTCTTCTTCAGATCCGGACTCTCCTGCTCAGACGTGTCTCTCTGCTCCACCCTCTCCAAACCCCGCCAACGTTCCTAAAACACCAACGGGAGGATTGAGTTTCTCTTCAGTCTCTGACTCTCCTCCTCGGAAATATTTTTATTCTCCACCCTCTCCAAACCCTGATAATGTTCCTAGAACACCAACAGGAGGATGGAGCTTTTCTTCTGACTCGGACTCTCCTCCTCTGAGTTATACTGATGCTCCACCCTCTCCAAACCCTGATGACGTTCCTAGAACACCAACAGGAGGATTGAGTATGTCTTCAGACTCAGACTCTCCTCCAAGATCTCTCTCTGCTACTTCCTCTGCCTCTCCTCCAACTCAGAGGTTTCCAAATGCTCCTTCAAATGTTCAGCTGAACTCCAGAAAACGTTTGGTGGCTCAGGAAAGCCGCATCTCCCCTTCATCGTCACACTCCATCAAGCTGTGAGCAGGCAGCGCTTCATTTGGTTGTTTGCATTGATTTTAGTGTTGCATTGCCCAGTTATATGATAAAATGCTCTGAATCTCTCTCCCAATGTCCGAATTCCTCCCCTACTCACTATATAGTGCATTTCATTTGCCATTTTGTACTGCTGTCTGACTCACCGAGGTGAAGTTAGTTGGATATTGACAGACATTCACTCCGGGCATGGTTAGGGACCGTCAACAAATTAAAATTTTACCATCAATAAATAAAGGTTTTTCCTCATTAGCTTTTAGGCTTTCATACCTACTTGGTCCAAATCACTCATGCCCATCCACTGGAGATATGGATCTTTTACACTATTTCGCTCTAATCAAGAGACTGTTACTCCAACTCAACACAAGTCTTCCAGCATCCGCAGCTTGTGATAGACTCTTCAGTCATGCAGGACTTCTTTATACTGCTAAAAGATCACAGCTTCACTGCAAAAACTTGAGATCCAGCTACTGTTGAAGCTCAACAGTTTTTTTTCCCCTTTTTTTGTTTTTAAGTTTTAGATAAAAATGTTCTCTTACAGCAACTCACCTTCAGTTTTTTATGCTGTACACTCTTCCACTGATTTAAATTTAGCATTACACATAGATAATCTTGTATTTGATGTAAAGGAATATGTTTAAGTTCAAGGACAACTGCATTGTTTGAAAGGTTTCTAATTTTTGTGACTAAAAACAGAGGAAAAGAATTAACAATGTCTTGGCAAAAGGACAGTTGTTTTGCTAAAAAAAAAAAAAAAAAAAAAAAAGGAAAGGAAAAAAAACCCTCTCACAATTTATTGTGAACTTGTTGAAGCAAATGTTGCCTAATGTTTTATTTTGCAAAAAATGTAAGTATGTCTTTCCCTCAGCCTTATTAAAAGTTGGATTACAGCATTGTTTTTCCTCATTACAGAAATGGGACGTTACTCATTAATTACTCAGGACTTGAGTAGAATTTAATTTAAGTACTTTTTACTTTTACTCAAGTAATTATTTGGATGCTTACTTTCTACTTAAACTTGAGTACTATTTTGGTAAAGAAACAATACTTTTCCTTGAGTAACATTTTTGAATACTCTACCCACCTCTGATAAATTCTGAATCAACAGCACATCAACACAAAAACTTAAAAAAAAAAAAATGCAATAAAAACTGAAAAAATGCAAGAAAAAGACAGCTGCTTACTTTCACTCTAGCATACTTAAAAAAAAAAAAAAAAAAAAGGTGGGCCCGTCCGGCAGTGTTAGTTGAGTGCTCCTACAGCTCAGGTCATACCAATGGCATACAGTGCTAAGGATGTTGCAGTTTTGTTTTGCCATGTATATGACATCAGTGGTTTTAGCGTGCTAGGTTAGCACTTGAGAGTGTAATGCTATGTTGTGTTGATTCGCATTCATACCTATAGCACAGAAGTTGCATTGTACTACAACCGCTTACTTGCAGCACCGAGGGCATGCTGCAAACAGTGAGTGAGCCTAATGTCGTCACACTCCACTGTCCGACGAACCCACCACAATAGACACGTGGCTGCCGTTTTGGTTTTATTGTCGGCTATTTACCTTAGTGTAAACAAACGGTTGGACTTCCGGTGTGCTTTTAAATCCAGTGTGGTTTGGCAAACTTTAATTACAAACTACTGTATATATTACTTGTAAAAAAATATGAAAAAGGTAAATATAACTGTTTTAATTACCAAAGATACATTTTGAGCCGCAGTGCACGCTGGGAAACATGTGACGCAATCGGTGTTGTCCACGTAACATACGGCGTGACAGACGTTAGATTCTTGTTTTTAATTTCAAAATGTCAATGAGAGTCTGTCTGAAAAAGTGTAAAAAGTGCGCAGTAACGAGTTCAACACCCTTAATCTTAATTGGTGGGTTTATAACACAACTCCCCCAATAACTGAGGGAATATAAGCTTTACTTTTTGTTTCCCCAGCTGCTTGTTTTTATTTGTCAAGTTGTGTCCCGAATCCTCTTTTTCATTTTATTTTTTTCTTAAAGTCACACACGTCAGATCAGTAGCATTTACGCAGAGATCATAAAAGCTCAGAGCCGTCCTCTCAGAGCCCGCGCACGCCTGTGTGTGCGCAAAGCTCGTTATTGTTTGCGCACATGAGGGAGAGTCAAGGCATCAGAGCGTAACAACGACAAACAACATCAACACAAAAACTTAAAAAATGAGTGAGTGATTTTATTATATTGATGATAAGAAGACAGAATTTAGAATCTGCAAGAAAAGAATTTCTGACAGAACTGACTCCAGAACCAACCTGTGTGAACATGAGAACAACTTTCTCCAGAACAGATCAGACACTGACATGAGAAACCATATCAGCTTCACAAAGGATGAGATTTTTTTTTTTTTTTTTTCATTTTTCATTTTACACATTATAATTAGTATTTTGCGTTTTGGTTGCAGTGCTTTGTCTTTTTTTTCTCTTTAAAAGTTGAATTGTAAATAATTGTTTTTTTTTTGTTTTGTTTTTTTTATCATGTATTTTGTACATTTTATCTGGGAGGAAAATAAACATTAACATAATGACATGTTTTCATCTGTTATTCATTTTTTGCAGGAGTTTATAGTCATTGATAAGTTACATAATACAACAAAACGAGCAAAAGATCCAGATGGTTATAAGATCTCTGTGTGTGAGGAGCTGTAGAACCTCGAAAGGAGAGGATTCCTTATTTAGCGGTTTACTTTTTGGACTGTTTTAGAATGATTTTCTCTGTGAAGATTATAGACAGAGATTGTTAAAATATGGTTGTGTGTGGCTTTCTGGAAAAACACAATTGTTCCCGTTTAGACAAATGTTTAGATTGTTTGACTTTTTCTGATAGTTTACAAACTGAGAAGAAAACAGTTATGTGGTCCTCTCAAGAAAATAATATAAATAGGCCTCTGGAATATTTTTCTTCTGTGAAATAGAAGTTAAGAAATTTTCAGACAAAAATTTGTCACCTTTTTTAAAATGAAAGTTTTTATTTAGAATACAATATGAAAGTCAGCTTTTTATGAAGAATTTGTTGATGACTAATTAGCCACTAAACAATTGTTGCTGTATTCTCCATATCCTGCTAATTCCATTAGAAAGTAACACTTTGATACCCTTTTCCCTGTCAAAACAGTGAACGCTGGAGCATGAGGTCACATGACCGGTTTTTAGCAAGCTGATTGGTTGAAGCCAATGTCTACAGACAGGAGCAGATGTTTTATTATTCAATCAAATGGAAATAAATATTGATATCAAATCTCATTTAATTCCTATAGTTCTTTTGACCAGACTTACAAGGATAACTTCCTTTCTAGAATTGAACAAAGAGGATTTAGAAATTATTGACACCTTAAACACTCCTAATCTTTGAATCAAGGTCACACATTTTTATTGTTTTTCTATTTATTCAGGGATAATGTGATCATGGGATCACTTAAAATGCCTTGAGTTTCTCATTCTTTGACCTACCTGAATTATTTTCATACCATTGTAAAGGTCTCTTTAAGTCATTTCCAGTGACATAAAGATCAAAGCAATCTAGTAAATTAAAACATTTTACTCACATATCTATGTAAATGCAGCGCCAAAACAACGTTTGAGACTGTTTTCTTCGGAAACAGCTGTTTCACAGAGTACTTATAGTCACTTTACAAATATTGTAGTAGGATAAATGAGATTTCTGTCTGTTGTTGTTCCATAGATGTGTTTTAAAAATGAACTTGGCTTCATTCTATAGAAAACAGCACATGGACTGCAGTGCAGATGTCTCCTCAGGGACCAGCAGGTGATTCCAAAATCATGTTGTGCAGAGTTTCTTCTTGTTTGTGATCCTTATGAATGTAACTATGTAAACATATTGAATAGATAAACTGCTGCTCTGTTCTAAATATATTTGTTTTAAACTAGGTGATGGAAGCAGCAGTGATGACAGGAGCAGTGTGATGAAGACTCTGAGACCATCAGAAACATTTAAGCATCAGAGCAGCAGCTGAAGGAGGGAAACCAGCTTAAAACGTCAGTTTGAGAGGAAGATCTGCTGAGGTCCAGCCAAAGCCCTCCCCACAGAGAGTCCGAACAGATGCTGAAGGATTCTGATCAGAGGTGGTGAATGAGGATCAATTCTGAAGATGAACAATGAGCAATGAACACACCTAACGAGGTAGAAGGAAAGATTATGTCAATCTGGACACACAAGACATGTGCAGCTGTCATCATTGAAGAAATAATATATACATTTGGGACATTCTGAGTTAGTTCAACTCATTGATGTTTGTGCACAAATGAATATATCTTTATAGAATTTTGAAATGTAACTTTTTTTTTTCTAGAAAACCTTATTTTGTATCCCTAAAGACAACCCTGAAGCGAAACACGATGAGTGAAATTTAGACCAAAAAGTTCTATTTTGTGTCATCTGACCAAATGACTTCCTCCCATGACTCTTCTGGATCATCCAAACTTAAGACAGGCCTGGACATGTGCGGGTTTAAGCAGGGGAACCTTAGGAACCTGACATCTTAGTGTTTTAGAATCAGTGAGCTCGTTAATGGTGATCCCAGCTCTTTTCAGGTCATTGACCAGCTCCTCTAATGTATTTCTGGACTGAGTCCTCACCTTTCTTAGGGTCATTGAGATCTTTCATGGAGCCGTAGTCCAAGGGAGATTGACAGTCATGTTTAGCCTCTTCCATTTTGCTCCAACAATGGATCCTTCTTTCATCAAGCTGTTTGGTAATTGTGATGTGATTGTGGTTTCTAATTTTTTTAGATTGTATCTCTAAACCTAAGATTGTGTATTGAATTAGCCTCTTCTTAATAAAGCTATTGTTAACAAGCTAAATAGTATTTTATTTTAAAGGGACAAAAAGTCAACATGTGACATGAAATTTTGCGTTCTGTTTAGTACATCACAGTGAAAAATTCCATTTATAAACATTTTACATTGTTTAAACGAGCAGATAAATTAATCTTTATTAGGACAGCAGGCTAATTTTAGGCATACCAGAAACTCATCTTTCATGTGGTTACTTCTTATTTACAAAAGTTGACAGAAAATCTTTTTTTTTAGGGTGTGAATGTTGCTGTAAGTTAATCTTCTCCTGAAGAACTGGGTAACGAACAGTCTTTAACACAGATCACAGCACAAGAGAAGATCTCTTGGAGCCTTTTTGATGAGGAATCTGGAAAAAGGTGCAGTTAGAGGTACAAACATCTGCCCTTTCAGTTTCCCCAAACTAATAGCAGGAATGGCAGGGAAATCTTACAAACAAGCAGGCCATCATCTCATGCAAACTGGATTTTGATGCTTTGAGTCTTCTACTCGATTTTCATCATCACATTCTTGTACGGTGAATCTTGCATTTCCTCCATCTGCTCCTCCCTATCTTCTAGTTCAGGTTGCTCCTCTCCTTCATCTTGCTGTACTTCCTGACTGCAGCCCTGTGAAGCAGTCATTACCCTCTGAACCCGTTTGGGTACGGCATAGTCGTCCACGCGGGGGTTGTAGGGGTACTCATGACCTTTAGGGTCTGCGGCCGTGCCCATTATCTTCCAGGCGTCCCCCTTCATCTCCTCAGGATTGTCGTAGACCACGGTGGCAGGGACGGACTCCTGTGCCGAGGCAGCGACCGCGCAGCCTTCCGGCTCGTCGTAGATGTGCTCTAACTTTCCGTACGACGGCCCGAGAGTTTTAGTTTCATCCGGGAAGATGTTCCTGATCTTCATCTCGTCTATGCTGTCGTAAAGAGGATCAGCACCTGCATCATCGCCAAAAGCCTGAAGTGAGTTCAGGATGTCACTGGAGACTAGGGTGTCAAACGGTAAGGAGTAATCTGGATCCTTGCTTTTCAGAGGGGGGGTGCAGGGGGGAGCGATACCGCCGCCCATCTTCTCCCTCTTGATGCTCCGCCTTGAAACTGCTCCGTGGCTGACCTGAGAGTATGTCTGGCTACCGTTCGGATTGGAGCTGAGTTTGGAGCCGTGGTGAGGGTTGGGGGGCAGGTTGGGGTTAGAATCTGGTCCAGGGTTGGGCAGAGGGCAGCTGGAGATCATCTTGACCTGACTCTTTCGTGAAACAGGGAGTCCACGGTTGTCCAGAGTCAAACTCTTCACTCCAGTCAAGATTTTGTCTCGGGGAGGCTCCAGTTGAGACTGAAAACAACAAAAAGTCAATACATCAAATAATAAGAGCAGTTAATTTCTTAATAGCTCACTTGGTTAAATAAATGTTTAATTAAAATAATAATAATAATTTCATTCTTTTTAACTATATTTGCAAAAAGCTCTAATAATTTTATCTTGACTAAGTTTAGATGTTCATCATATTCATGCACGTTTCCACGATTATCTCTAATAACTCTATGTTAAAAAGGTGAAAATTGTGGTCACACCAAATTCTGACCAGTTTTCTAAATCTCTGGTCTTTTATTGTGGCCACTATAAGGCACACGTCCACTAATCACGCTGTCTAATCAGAATCTTCATATGGCACACTTGGCATGGATCCTCTCAGTACAAGGGAAGCGCTCACTATTACAGTTTTAGACAGATCTGTGAACAATATTTAAATAATATTAAAAAAAATAAATAAATACTAATAATTTGTCAGTCATTTGCTTGCCTACCATCTGGGGGCGCTGTTGCTGTTGTGGGGAGGTAGAGGTGTCGATGTCCTTGTGGTGCATAGTCTGAAGGTTTACAGGTTCGCTCACCATGCTTACACTCACCATGCAACGCCACTTTGCAAACCATCAACACTTTGCAGGACAAACCAAAAATAAACCCACAGTCTGTTTGGAAAAATCCTACACTGGAGTCATCATATTTGTTTAAATATAGCATTAGATTTTTTTTTTTTTTTTAACTTGAACCAGCAACCCAATTGCTGGTTCAATTACCACCAACCTGACTCAATTACTTAATTTTTAAATCCTTAAGTTTTTTTTGGCCTCCACTTTTATTCTGAAGCACGGGCAACAGTGTCAGCTGACCTGAGGAGACAGGGATTGTGGGATTTGGGTGCGGGGATGAGGCGTAGGCGGCTGCGTCCAGCTGTGGGCAGAGGGCAGGTTGAGAGACGGGGGTGTTAGATTGAGGTTCTGAGGAATGTCTGGTCCTCCCGCGGAGATCTGTCTGTGTGGAAGGGAGATCTTCTGCAGGTTGATGGCAGCCTCCACAGCCTGGAACAGGAAGTTCCCCTCTTTGGTGTCAAACTCGAAGTTCCCCTCACCGGAGTCGCACCTGCGACCCGCCTCGAAGGAGAAAGTGCACTGAAGACGAGAAAAAGAGTCAGATTAATCTTTGTCTGGCTGCAAGAGTCAGAGTTTTTTGCATATTTTGGCATCTTTACGTATCATTTTGTTGACCACATTAGTAAACTTCTCTTTGTTTTCCATTGTGTTCTTTAACTAATACATACTTTAGTTGACATCAGTAAAGTTAAAGTCCCATTACTTGTTACACAGTTAGGTGTGTTTTCTGCATCCGGCCCATCCCCCGGTGGAGCCGTGAGCTGCAGACACAGCTTGGGAACTATTTGGTGGTTCAACCCCTTCAAGCTGAGTGTCAACCAGGAAGGCATTGGATCCCATTTTTAAGCCCAATCCAAATTCTTCCCTCTTCCCTCCCTCTTCACTTGAAGGAGCCTGTGAAGTCCAAGTTGTGTCCGAAATACATTCCCCATATGGGTCGCGCTGTACCACAGAGGAGAAGTGCTTTTCTTTATGTGTGTGCACTTTGAACCACATAAGTTTACATTTTAAATGTAAGTACTGATTTTTTTGCTGTAGGATTACGTTTTAAAGTTATAAAAGCGCTGTTCTTGTATATTCAACGGCCCTGCGCTAAAGCTAGCGGACTGGCGACTATTGGTGACATCATCGAGCAAAAGTGACGTCCTAAAACTATTTTTCCACAACTCTTCATTTGGAGGGCCAAATGAAGAGGAAGTGAGAAGGAAAGAAACCTAATTGGGCCTTAGTCTCTGGTATGACTGGATTTGAACTAACAACCTTCCAGTCTAAGGGAGGACACTCTACCACAAGTCCACTGAGCTGGTGTTTATATTGTTTAGTCCTCTCCAGTGGAATTACACCATCTTTAGTTAACACTTATGGCAGTGAATCCAATTTTTCCAGCACTTTCCAACGTAAACACGGAAAAAGGCTCTCAGAGTCTTTACACTTCATATACTGTGTTACAGGTTAATGTATCTTTCTCTTCCCTTTGGTTTATCAAAGTCTGGCAGTTCTCCGTGTGTGTTTTTGTGGGTGTGCTTCACCTTGTCCCGTCCAAACCGTCGCAGATACCGATACGGCCAGGAGTACACGACATCTCCCGCCCTGTCCAGCAGGTGCAGAGCCTCCGTGTCCGCCCGCAGGACGCCGTCGCCCTTCAGCCGGCAGCGATCCGACGCGTCTGTCTTCCGAACATTCACTCTGAAATCACGAGCTGGCACAAACAGAACACAAAAATCAAAGACAGAACAAACAATAGTAATGGTGAGTGTTTCATTTTAGCAACAAAACCACACATTTTAGGTCAAACATTGTGAATATTTACTGATCTTCAATTTGTTTAAACATTGACCAAAGACATTGTCTATAGATAGACGCAGACACTGGAAAAATCATTGGTTTGTGTTTGATCTGTGTGGTATAAGTCTGAAAACATGGAATCATGAAAAAAAATCATTCTTGTCTATGAAATCTCCTTCCACACCCATTACCTAAAGTGAAATGAATCACTTAAAGAAACACTTGTAGTTTAGGGGTGACAGTGGCTCAGGTGTTTGAGCAGGTCAGCCAGTGATCAAAGGGTTGGTGGTTCGATCCCCGTTCCCCCACTGGTCCTTGGACAAGGCCTCTAACCCTCCTTGCCTCCAACGTGGCTCCACTGGTGTGTAAATGCATATGAATGTCTCGGTGATGGTTAGAAGGGCAGAAGGCGTGTACTGGCAGACACTCTCTCAGTCTGCCCCAGAAAAGCTGTGGTTACATTAGTAACTTCCCATCACCAAGTAGAAATGAGGTGTGAATGAATAATGGAAACTCATTGTAAACTCTTTCAGCATCTGAAAAGTGCAGATAAATCTAATCAATTAATATTATTAAGGAAGTTTCCTCAACTATGAGACTTTGTTTAACCAGGAAACTTGAGAATTGACTTGTCCTCTACACAAAACAGTCATTGGCCACAGTTAACTAATTTCTATAGACTTGCAAACAAGTCCTGAGGAGAAGTTATGGGCTCCAGTGTTCTACAGCAGAATGAGTGTCACTGCAAAATGCTTTGTCCCTTCTAAGAATACATCATTTACCTAAAGGGACTTCATGAAAATGAAGCATACCATTGTTGTGAGATAAATGTATTGTTAAGTATCCCTACTCCCATTAACTTCAGTCTGAGTCCTTCATCATTGCATCTACACAAACGCATCTTTAAAAAAAATTAAGTTTTGGTGTTGAAATAGTTATTTTTGGTTTGAAAAGAGGTTAAAAAAGAAGAAACCGTTGCTGACGCTTCCTACTGCCGAGCTTTTGGGTGGTGGAGCTGCAGCTGATCCACAGAGTAAACCACACACCTGTGAGATGCTTCAGGATGTGGAACAACAGTAGCGCACACAAGGGCCGCTTATCATGACCTCACAGGTTCAAAGATGTCACTTTTGTGGTGAAACTTCTGCAGCAATAAAGTTCTTCACAAAACGTAATCGCTACGACATCAACTAAACAGCTACTTCTTGTTGTCTGACTCCGTTTGCAACAGCTGATTTGGTTTCTTTGATCTGAAGATCAGTAGATCATCTCTACTGTTGGCACAGAGCTTGACGTGAACACCTGTGAGCGTTCTGTTCAAAATCCAGATCTGATCTAGTGACTCTTTCTTCAACTCAGCTTTTACTAAGCCACTGTAACTCTGACTGTGGTCCTGGATTGTTCAGTTCCAGACTAAACCAAAAACTGTTTCGTTTATTCAAATGACCAAAAAAGGAACAAAAAAAAGTTATAAAAACTGCGATCTCAAGATTATCAGAGATGCTTGAAAATCTGATAAAAAATGTGACGAAAATAAAAATCCTGCTGGTAAATCATGTGCTATGCCATAAAAGAAGAATCTTTTCTGTAAAATTAAATTATTTGATAAATGCTAAATTGCTTTCTTATTATCAATGTGTTAATAAGAAAGTCATTTAACCCAAAATAACTTCTAAATTATATCAGATACAGGCATTTCTGAGACTCTCATCTAATCCAAACTTTCCTTTAAATTCATTGGATAGAACTTGGTTCACGTTTTATGCCCTGTAGTTCATTGTCATTCCACTAGGGGCAGTAGAAGGGCTTTTCCTCCTCATTTCAAAATGGCTGCTTCTATGACATTTTTGGTGGGAAAAGTTTAGATTTTTAATTTTTTTTTGTTTTAATATTCTAATTTTTTAGTTTAAATTTTCAAAACTTTATGATGAGAATAACTCATCTATTGTTATTGAATTTCTTGAAAGACCACTTGCTGTATTGAAAGAATGCAAAATTTGACAATAATGAATTCTTTATGATACAGTTATACCATGTTAAAATATGTGGATAAAAGTTTAGACAGTGGGTAAATAAGGTGTTTTTTTTCTTGAACACTCATGTCAATACTTTTACATCTTAAAATAAAATTTTAAACTCAATAAATCACAGAGCATATCATAATTGATACTAAATATATGTCTACAAAAACAATGTATTAGAAATATTTTTTGAGATTTCATCAAAGGGTTTAAAAACATCTTAATTTTTTAAGTGTAGTGGTCTTTACAAGGTTAAATTGCCAGTTCAATTTCTGCCAGGAGGAATAGACCAAAATCCAACATGACCTTAAACACTGTATTTTTGCAGATTCAAAATTGCCATGGATCTGAATTTAGCACAGAGGTCCCCAAACCCTCCAACCACTTGTGAACTCTCTAAGCTGCTGAGTTGACCCTATTACAGTTTGACAAAAATAAAAAAAGAAGTAAGAACATAATCATGGGCTGTGAAAATATTAAAGTTAGTGAAACCAAAAGAACCGGTAAATACATGTGAGTTTCCATCACCCAAGAACCACCAGTACACTGACAGCTGTCTGCTTTTGTAGACTCCACAGTATGTTGGCCCAGAAATGCAACAAATCACTCAATGCAAAACATATTACAGATCACAACAACAATTAAAAAAGCAATATTGAAAAAATTGTCACATTTTAAAAAACAAAACAAAATTATTGAAACCAAAACTAAATAAAAAAGAGAAAATGAAACCAAATACATGTTAAACATTTTGAGAAACCAAAGTAATTACCAGAAATCCAGACGAAATGTTAAAAAAGGTAGGTACTATGGAACATCACTGACTGGATGATGACGTTTGTCCATCATTTCAACGACAGTTTTGGCATTAGCTGTTAGTCAGGATCCTGTGAGCCAGAGCCTGGCTCCTGAGTGGGACCCCAGTGACGCCAATTAGAGCAAAAAAAAAAAATCAAATCTTGCTGTCTTTGACTCATAAGGAGGTTCTGAAGTGTTCTTAGTCTGACTCATCACCAAGGAAACCCGAACACCATCACACAGCTTAGCTCTTGTGACTTGAGCTCTTACAGACACACCTCTGCTAATACATAAATGATAGATTATCTTCTTCTTTGGCTCTGGTTAGTTTGTGCTGACGTGGATATATTTGGACCTTTTTGCTTGCCATAAATCCGAATCTGTTTCAGAATAAGGGTACTTTATTAGTTTGAAATGTGTTTTTGTCGCATCTGAAGTACGAAAAGATAGAAATCAGAATGCATTTTCAAAAAAGTTAAGTTTTACACAAGAATATATATAGTAAAGAAGTTGCAGAGCAGTCCTCTGTCCAAAAACAGAAAGTTCTGGCTCAACAGCTTTCACTCCCTCTGAGGTCAAACTTGAACCACATTTAAACCAATTTCTCACTCATATTGAAGAAATGATTATCCAACTCAAAAATACAAATCTAAGAATTATTACACTGAACTGTAGGACAAACTTAGAGGCAGTGAACTCACATGCAGACTTTTGTGTCTAAAATGTGCTCAGCACGACACTTCCTGTTAAGAAACAGGAAGTTTGTCCCATCAAGATAAAAGCTTAAGTCTCACTGCTTTGGTTGGACAGTGCAAAACTGCAACACCCTGCGGTGACCTGCGATCGACAGAAGTACCCAGTACAAAGTTTCCACTACGCAGTGTATGACTTCAAACACAGGGCTGGCTGCAGAACCACAGTGGAAACTTTTTTAGGGGGAGCTTATTGCACAAGACGCTGCAGTAATGAAGATGCAGAACTTCAGCGCATGAAAATAACTTAAAGTTTGAGAACCAGAAGGGCTTGATACAAGCAGAATTCCTGTAGAATTCAACTCTTATACCAGAAGTAGATCCAAACGTTTGGTTTCAGGAATCAGAACCAGACGGAAAAAAAATGCAGGTAGAAAGAATCCTATTTGTGACGTAGAAATTATGCTGGGTGGACTACATTCTCCCAGCTCCACTCCACTCTGATGGATTCACTTGCAGACAAATAGATCCGTGAACGTCTTTGTTTTCTTCGTCTGAGTTGGAATCTGACTAAACACCGTACAGCTGGATAGCTCCAACATTGCTCACCATTTTTGTTGCACTGCTAATGTTAGGTTGAGGATGTAAGGGGCTGTAAACTAGTGAAAGAAACAGAGAACTCTCAGTTATCAGTGAAGGGAAGGGGGGTGGGCTTGTCCCGTGCCATCTGGTCTGCCCAAAACCTAAAGGTGAAAGATGATTTATGCATTTATCTAACGCCACACTTCTGCAACCCAATTTCAAGGGACCACTTCCAATGAAAAGTCTATGTCAACTTGCTTAAATGTACATTTCAGGCTTCTGAGTTCAAAACTCTTGCATTCATGTGTAGCTGCGCACATTTTTAAAGTCCCCCTCCAATGAATATAATGTTTTTTGAGTTTTTAACATGTATGTGTGGCATGTGTTGGGCGATGGTGGTTCAGGTGGTAGGGCAGGTCGGCCAATGATCGAAGGATAGGCGGTTCGATTCTCACTCCCGCCAGCCAATAGTCGATGTGTCCTTGGGCAAGACACTTAACCCTACTTGCCTCCAGTGTGGCTCCACTGGCGTGTGAATGTGTATGAATGTTCCGGTGATGGTCAGAGGGGCTGTGGGTGCGAACTTGCAGCCACGCCTCTATCAGCCTGCCCCAGGGCAGCTGTGGCTACAGTAATAGCTTACTATCACCAAGTATGAATGAGGTGTGAATGAAGAATGGGTATTCACTATGCGCTTTGAGCGTCTGGAAAAGCGCAGATAAATCTGATCCATTATTATTATTATTATTTTTCTTCTGAAAGAGGAAAAAATATAACAAGAAATAATTTTGTGTATGTATTTACGAGTATTTCTCCTTTTAAGTCGTTGTAAATCAAAGAGAAAAGTTGAGAAAAACTCAGTTTGGATTCCTGAAACTTGCTAACGTCACAAAAGCTAGCTAGCCCGGATGGAGCTGTTGGGAAAAGATAATATAACGTCCCACTTCTGTGCTGTAATTGATTGTAATCATTGAAAGGCCATACTAATATTAGCTTTCATTATTTTCCAAAGGAATCTGAGGAAAAAATGGATTGGATTTATTGTCACAGCAACGTCAATAATTATTCGATTATTTGCTGAAAAAGAGACACGGTGATTGCATTATCCACTCTTATTTTAATTACGTCCAAGACGGGAAATTTTTTTTTTAGTTGGCCTCTTGTATTTAAAAAGAAACTGAAAATAAAATACCATTAGCTGTCACAAATATGCTGTCCGCATTTGATCCACCAAGGAGCGGCGAGCTGCAGCAAGAGCAGCGGTGCTCCTTATAGCAGCTCGTGGTTTAACCGGACACCGGAACCGTTCTCCTGAATGTACCCCTTTGTCTGCATCTAAAAATGTTGCCACTGGCTGCACGCATTTAAAAAACAACGCGCAAGTAGACGCTCTCTGTATTGTGGCATTTCATTTATTTGATTTCTTGTTCAAGTAAATTCAACAACCAGCATGTGCTAGCATGAAATCAGTTATGAACCCCAGATGGTGCTGCTTCTGGTTCAATGCAGCCTGAATGGTCATGTTTAATTTTATTTTTATTTTTTTACGGGGTTTTCAAAGCGTGCGTCTTGCTAGCATGTCTGGAGGATAAGGGGCGGAGTTACAGTGGTCAGCATTATAAGTCACGCCCACACAGAGGAATTTATGGAAATTGAAGGCTTAGATCAACAGGAAAAATGGCTTTTTAAGACTTTTAGGATGTGGAATTTTTATCAAAAACTTCACAGTCTTAATTAAAACCTCACTGGGACCATTTAAAGTATAAAATTTTAAAAATTGTTGTAGGGGGACTTTAAAGCTGTCTTAGGCTCTCGTTTTATACGAGACCTTTGAACGTGCGTTGAAAGTCAAACCAGGTCAAACTTTGACTAACCAATTAATTACTTGGATTTAGTGTAACATGTGTCCATTTTAATTAGTGAAAATGCCAACTGTTTGAAAATTGACCATGGAGGACAAATTAAAAGTTGTAGTTTCCGCCCAACCAAAATTATATATAACACGGTTGTAGAAAAGACTGAAATAATGTATTTTTTGTGTATTTGTTTTAACTTTCAGTGAACAAAGATTGACATTATGACTCCTCCCTAATGATTTTCTGCATGCAGCTGCAGACACACACCACTGCAGCTCACACTGCACTTCTGATAACCCAGTTAGAATCAGAATCTGCATCTCATTTCAAACACATTGATTACTGATCCACACAGCGGGACGTCCTAAGAGGCGTAGCTAGCCACTTGAGGGAACATGGGGTCACTCCATGTCTGTTACTTAAGAGAGACACTGGTTTGGTCCAGGGCTCTGAAGGTATTCTAATTCTCTGTTTAACCAAAATTATTGACCTGTTCAGAGTGTACCCATACAACAGTTGCTGGGATAGGCCCCAGCAATCCAGTGATCAAAAAAGGGATTCAGCGGGTTCTTAAGATGGATGGAATTCTTTTGAATTCAGAAGCAAATTTAAATAATAAGGTTGATTATAAAATGCTCTTCCTTTATCAAATATATAGTTATGTTTGCTATATTTTAATGTCTGTTTTTTAATTAAATGTAAATATCTAAATGTACTTTTTTTGCAGCTATTGCAAATATTTTGGGGTAAAAAAACTTAAAAATCAAATGTACTAAAATTAAATGTTTATGTTAATATAAAAAGACAGATAAATACACAGACAGGTGAATTTTCTTCATGTTTTTCTGAACTCACCTGAAGACAGGTGACATAAAAAGATGTTCTTCTACAGGCTAGTTCTAAAATTCTCAATGTTTCTGTGTTTGCTTAGTTTGTTGAGGTTGTTGCACACTTGCTCACATGCACAGCGATGCATTCATTTGACCTGCTCCTGAGGTTCTTTCAGGCTAAATAAGTTGCTTTTTCACCGTCTCGATTTTGTGCATCCGCTGTAGCTGTCGAAACCTTAAGTTACTAAATTTAGCTGTGATAGGAAGGACTAGAAAAGGAAGTGAGGTTTGGTTGAAGGTGCGACAGAGGAAGTCGTGACTGGTGAGCTGAGCGTTGATAAAGAAGTTAACAAGGCAGCAAAAAGAAGAAACCTCAAGATCCTTTTCGCCCAGATGTCATCAGATAAATCCGTCCAGTGGGTTTGTGTGACGCCTCTTTCTGAAGCAGCTCAGCGTGGACAGAACCTCAGCTGAGATCACAACCGTTCACAGAGCACATCAAAAGCAGGAGTACCTGTCTCTCTGCCGCTGTACAGGGAGTTGTCCTCCATCCCTTGGCTCCTCTCCAGCTGGTTTCCTCTCTGGAGGTTGCTGCACTTGGAGCCTTGGTCCAACCAGTTCATCTGCACACAAACAAACAAACAAACCGGTTTCTATTGGTTTTTAAATATTTGACAAAAGTGACCTCAGGTTTTGCATCAATTCTGATTCATTAAGGCCATTCTTCACAATCCAGCAGGTTCCAGCAACGCTTTGAACATCCACGCTGGTTCAGCCTGAATTTATGTTGGTAAATCAACATCATGAACATTATCTGTAGATAGAACGGAAACCAGAAAAGAACAGAGACATCAAAAACAAAGGCAAATATCCCTTCCTCCCATTGACTGCATATGAGAACTGGACCCAGTGAGTGTGACTTAACCCGTAGTAAAGGTCGGCATCCTTTGCCAGTAAAAGAGCCATTCAGGCCTGTTTGGCTCTGATCTAAACCGATTATGAGCTACAAAACCCTTTTTATCCTTTAAGGAAAATTTCACTCTTCTTTGGATCATTACATTGTTGTTTTTTATAATAAGTATGAATTATACTTGTTTTTTTGGTGTAGATACATAAACACTAAGAAAAACTATAAAGCTAAATTTGGGCCACTATTATTTGAAATCCAAATAAAATTAATTTAAAAAATGTTGGTGTTTGGCCAAAAAAATAATTAGAAAGTCTGAAACTTTTTTTCTATTCTAATATAAACTCAATTATTTTTAGCTTAAAATGCTACATTTTTTAGGTTTGCTGGCAAAACAGCATTTTTTCTCTTTTATTTTATTTTATTTATTTATTTATTTATTTATTTATTTATTTATTTATTTATTTAGTTAGTTAGTTAGTTAGTTAGTTAGTTAGTTAGTTAGTTAGTTAGTTAGTTAGTTAGTTAGTTAGTTAGTTAGTTAGTTAGTTAGTTAGTTATTTGGGGGGGGTCCAATTAATATTGGCCCCAATTTAGCTCCATAAGAAACTGCCATTTTCTCAAGTCTAATGTTGTTTTTTTTTACTTTTGACAGAAAACTTCTTTCAAAATAAAAGACTTCCTGTTTTAAAGTTTTTAAAAAACGCAAGTAAAAAATTACTTTTTTTTTGTTATATCTTAGGTCTGTATAGCTACTAACCATTGTTATATAGCCTAAGATAAAGTTTAAACTCATAAAGTAAACTCACCAATCCGAAAAGATCTGCATTTTTACCAAATTTAATTTTAGCATTTGTAATTTGTGCATTCTGAAGAAAGCGTAGAGCAAACAAGGCCAAATGATGACAGCAGGGATTTAAAAACTATTATAGTTGATCTACTGGGTTCACCTTAGTCATAAACTTAACTAAAATAAATTAAACCAATGTTAATTTAGCAACCCTTACTTTTAAAAATTGCTATTATTTTATTTTTCTTCAACCAGACTATAGGAGCAAAGGAGCCGTGTATGGCTCCAGAGCTTCAGGTTTCAGACCTCTGACCCAGAGAAAATGACTTTCTTCTGTTCCTACCAATTGAAGTCAATGCAGCCGCCATTTTGTTCCAAAATCTGTCAGTCAAACATTTTGAACGTTAGAGGTGTAGATTAATAAACACCGCCTTCTTTCATCCAAGCCTCTGATTGGTCAGTAAATAATTTGAACAACTTGCTAAAAAGTAATAATATTATGAAAAAAAGGATTATTTCAACATTAATCAAAACAAATTTGACAAATAGAATGAGAACAGTTCATTTTTCTGTAGAAGTCTACGGGATTTTGGATTCTTGGATCCAACAGATACTTCCTGTTTGGAACATCAAGGAGGAGGAGTCATTCAGTCCAGTTTTATTATAGATAATGACCTCATCAAACATCTAATTATTTATAATTATTACATCAATATAATTAGATGTATTTTGCATTTACATAATCAAATCAAAGTCTGTGTGACCTGGCATAATCAGTACATATTCATACTTTCACGAACTGGTGGTTTCCGAGCTGCCATACCAGCCACTGCAGGCATCAGTGTCTAGCCCAAGGGCACGTGGACAGACAGAGTGGGGGTTCCAGAGGACTGAGATCTTGTTGTTGGTTGTGTTTATCCAAGAGGAGTGAGCCCTCTTCCCCAATAGAACATCTTTGTTCCAAACAGGTGAAAGTGTCCAGCATTTTCCAGCACAGATTTGAAGTCATCTGGGGACCTTTGAGAGTTCAGGATTTGAACCTGCGGTCACTTTAACAGCGCTCGTTTATCACAGCTCTGACCAGGTTGAAACTGTTTACAGTTTTGATGTATCTTTACATTTTTCTCATGAAGATATTCAAAGATAGCAAGTTTGGGATGAATATAAATAGAGATATGCAGATATTTGATGATCTGAAGCTCTGACTGTTTCTGAACTGGAGCATTTTGAAATGGTTTGATCCAGATATCTGGATCAAACCATTTCATGCCTCCCTCCTCAGAATGTGTGTATCTTAGTGAAAATGAAGGAGAGATGCGTACAGTCAGGAGCTATTTCAAAGTGTGAGAACTAAATGAGACAAAAAAAGCTTTAAAAACTTCAGCAGGAGCATTCTGGGATGTTATTTTAACTCCAAAAGGTGATAAAAAAAATGGCTAAATTTGAAAAGCATTCAGCAATATCAAACCCCATGATATCAAAATTTAATATACTTGTTTTCAAACAGAAATACTTCTATATAATATTTATATTTTATTTAAATTAATGTTTCCCAAACTGTTGGAATTTCCCTGAGCAAAAAGTACAGTATTTAAGCGTACACAAATATACTTAGTCTATGCTAAAAATGAGGCAGCACATTTGAGGCTTACTTTTAATAGACTACATATGTTTTGTTAATTTAAAATGTTCCAATCTTGTCTAAAGAAGTATTTAATTACTCCTTACACTATATGTACAGTTAAGTATACTTAATAAAAATACCTCCAGGTGTTCTAGTTTTTTTAAGAACAACATCTGTTACTTATTTTTTATCCCTTTCACCCGCTCGCACTTTTACCTTTAGCTGAGTATTTTTTTAAACTTAAAAGTATTTTAAAGTGCCTATTTGTTAGTAGTCTTTCTACCTCTATACTTTATAGAATACTCTTCAGGAAAGAAGGTGACAGAGACAAATAGACGTCTGATGTCAAGATTCATCCTACACACACATACAGCCGCGTTCCTCTGTGCTCATTTATTCATTGTTTCAACTTTCACTTTGCTGCTGTCCACATCCACACTGGCGCCTGATATCCTGTACAAATCCATTTGATGACTTCTTCATCTGATAATGAGTTTAATAGTTTTTTTTTTCTTAAATTCAGCTAACTTCAGTTTAGGTTTCTCAATATGTCTTTTACTCTGAAGGGTCGTCTCTATACCTTTAGATCTCCAAAAAATGAGTGAAATCTGTTGCATACATATAAGATGGAGGAATAATGAAGCATCCCGGGAGTGACCAGAGTGAGTCAATGAATAGAGGTTGTGAAAAAAAAAAAAAAAAAAGAGGAACTGAAGGCCTCACTTGACTGAGCTGAGGTCAGAGGTCATGATCTAACAGTCAGAGATAGACTGAACAAAAATGAATCTATGAAGAAATCGAGGAAAAAGACACTACTAAGCAAAAAGCAAAAAAAACAAGACATCGCACGTGATTCTACATTTGACACAAACTCCCCCGAATGTTAGAGAAATTATTCTGTGGACTGAGACAAAACAGGAACTTTCTAAACTTCCTGTTACATCAAACAAACAGCGATTCAGAGAATTTACATCTGAGCAGCAGTCAAACATGGCGGCGGTAGTGTGATGCTGCTGCTCTAAAATGTAATGGATTAGAATGTGAATTCTGTGTAATAATAAAACAGAAAAAACTCAAAGAAGCATTGGAGCAGTGTTGACAGCAACAAGTCCATGAAGGGCGTTCAGGAACCGACAGAAGGTATGGGAGTTCCAAACCTTAGAGACTGGAGATAAGAGTCCAAATCCGATCGTTCCCCTTGGTCTCTTAATTATGATTATGCTGTTTTTAGCCAAAATAAAAATATTAAAAAATGTTTTGTTGCTTATGCAGAGCAGTAAATATTTCATCAGAAATTCACCTCTGAATTGTGGCCAGGACTATTGGTGAGGAGCAACCCCACCCCCACTTCCCACACTCTTAGCTGAGAGCTCTTTCTTCACACTTTCTCTCACTAGCTTACAGCTCCTCACAACCCCAAACTAACATTAGTGGTGCAATAAATATATTTGAGCAATATCAGAGCTATTTAACCATGCAGTTCGATCCAGATTCCATTTCAGACGAGGAAAACAAAGACGAACATGGATTTATTTGTTGACAGGGTGGAACTACATGTGGCAAAGGGGGGCTGCCCTCCCAGCAAAAACATTTGCCCCCCAATATTTGAGTCAATATTAGTCTCATTCTTGATAAAGATAGAAAAATATCTAATAGAAGCTTCCCAGCCAGTAAGGCCATATGATTTAAGTGGCAGAAAAAGTGGGCCCCAATTGGGTTTGTCCACAGTTTCCACTTCCTGTGTTTGCCCACATTGGCTTTAGTGGGCACTCAGCAGGTAGGCTCGCTACACTAGCCAGCCGCCCAGTGGACAGCAGAGCGTGCGAGTGAGCTCCGCTGGAGCGAGCTATGCTGTATCGCGCTAGCAAGCTTCACTGTTGCATGCTAGTGAGTTCCTCTGTAGGGAGCTTGCAAACTAGCAACCGCACCTGTAGCGAGCTAGCAATCTCCGCCGTAGCAAGCAAGGGAGCTCTGTGGTAGAGAGCTGGGGAGCTCCATGGGAAGCCTACCCACTGAGTGCCCACTTCAGCTAATGTGGGCAAACACAGGTGGGGCCACCACAAATGCTGTGGACAAACTCATTTGGGGCCCACATTTTCTGCCCACTTTTAAACCATATGGGGCCCACTTGGCCATACTGGTTGGGTTGTTTTCAGACAGTTTCCTTGCTTTGGTAAAAGTGGAAACTCATAATTTTGGAAAACTCATTAATCAGTATAACTTAGCAATAATATAGCTGTTAGATTCATTAATACCATCAACGTAATTCCAATAGATTCTGAAGGAGAAAAACAGCTCCTTTTGATGGTATTAACAGTTGAAAAGTTACAAAGAGCATAAACACTGGATCTCTGGTGTTTAGGGGTTACATTTTCAGTATTGTTAGAGACTTCAATGTCTTTTTTTTATTTGCTGTGTCATCACCATCCGCTCAATGTGTTTTCTGTTGGTTTTTAACAGATCCTCATCAAACCTCATCGCCCTACTTCTCTATCATCGGTTTCCCATTATTATTCTGTGTACTTCCTCATTGTTTATTTCTGTATACGTTTCATTACCTGTTTATTTCCTGTTCTGTTTGAGTTTAGGATAAAGGTTTGTCTCTCTGCAGTTTTGCAGACAATTTGTTCCTATTTAGTTTTTATGTGATAATAAAAAAAGATATATTTCCACTGGAATAAATGTGTCCATATCACTTCTTGTATTAGTTGCGTTTTTGTCTCCATCATGACATGACATTCTGCTGTCTCTTCCTATTAGAGGTGAGTTGTTCCTGTGAGCTGTAAGCTTCTGCACAACCAGTCTGGAACTTTTTTATTTTTTGTCCTGAATTGAATTGAACTTTTTATATCTACTTTATCTCCTTTCCAACTGAAAGTCTTAAAGAGATGTATAGTCAGTCACACACAGTCAGATCAGCAGGGGCGATGTTGGATTCAGTGTCTTGCTCGAGGACACTTCAACACATAAGCAAGCAAAGTGGAAACCAAAACTGCAATCTTCCAGTCAAAAATCAGCTGCCATCTTTGTTTTTCTCGTCTGAGCTGGAATAGCTCTGATATTGCTTGCCATTTTTGTTGCACTGCTAATGTTAGCTTAGGGGGTGTGAGGGCTGTAAATTAGTGGGAGAGAGTGTAAACAGATGGATGATGGGAAGTGGGGGCGGGCTTACTTCATCAACACTCCCTCTTAAAAGTTGGAGGAGAATTTCAACACTACAAAAAACTACTGCCACTACACTTTGAAAATAGACCAACAGATGATCGGAGTGGGACAAAATAGAGCTTAAAGTCCCCCTCTGATGAAAATCCAGTTTTTTCTAGTTTTTAACATGTATTTGTGGACTTTTTCTTATGAAAGAGAACAAATGTAATAAGAAATCATTTTGTTTTTGTGTTTTGTTATGGTTTGGTGTTTTCCTTTAGTGGTTTTAGTGGTGTTGTTTTGTGCTTATGTTTTTCTTTGTGTTTTGTGCTTCTGCAGGGTGGTGTGGGACAGGAGGCGTGGCCTTTTCTACCTGGTGCCCCTGCACACCTGCATCCAATCTTAATACCTGAACCTTCAAAAGCCTCTCCCTGGCTCCTCCAACCTGCCAGGTTATTTCCCTTCCATTCGGTCCATTCCTGGTTCCTGTACCGTTCTCTTCAGCCTAGCTTCCTGCCTCCACTGCCAGTCTGCTTGGTTGTTTTGTTGTTGTTGTGAAACTAATAAACCTTCACTTCTTTGTGTTTCAACAGCTCTGCTGCACATACATTAAACCCCTCATCTGGTCCGGCTATAGTTCAGGTTCTGGAGAAGAGAAGATGGTATCTTCACATTGACTGCAGTCAAATGAGCCGCCGTTCACATTTCTGTGGTCAAATCAGCCATCACTGATTTTTTTGTGTGAGTTGCAATCAATACTAACGGTAGCAGGGCTGAGAACGCTGGAAAATCTCCACCAGACTCCACAGAGTTTCTTGATGTGACCACGAAAATGTGAACGGCGGCTCATTTGACCGCAACTGTTAAGGATTTTAAATCAATGAAAGCTTGGTCCATGAAGCTTGTCACTTCCTCATCCGAGCTGACATCCAGCTCAAAACAACACAGCTGGACATTACTGATATTCCTTGACATTTTTATGTAGCAGCGATGAAGATTTATGCTAGCGAGATATAGAACTATCAGAGTCAGACGCCTCCTCAGAGGAGATTTTGGAAACAGAGACATCTGATAAACATGAAAAATGGCTTTTTAAGACATTTAGGTTGTGGGAGTTTGGTTAATAATTCAAAATCATAATGAAAACACAACTGGAACTTTTTTTTTAATAAAAAAAATCTGAAGGCTCGTTTGTGAGTCTAACGTTTGTTGACGTTTGTTGACGTTTGTCCACGTTTTAAAGACGCAGTGACTGAGGAGCATTTCTCTTTTTGTCTTTTGTGGAAGTTGCAGCATGATTAGCTGTGGGTTTCCTGTCACACACACACACAGAAGAAGGAAGTGGAGTTGTGACTCAGGACTGTCAGCTGTCTGTCAGCATCCTGCTATTTATAACAGCAACCCCCTCCCAAAATGGATTGAGTTGCCTTTCAGCCGTTTGCGTGTGAAACACGTCTTCTGTTAATCTGAAGCCGCTTTTCGTTTGTGACCTCCAGGTCCTGGAACAGCCTTTGACCCTCCCAAAGAGGAACACGAAGTGACGGTTAAACAAGAAGCCACAGATGTCCACACCTTCTCAGTGAAGCTGCAAGTCCGCTTCAGCATTTTTGAATGTCACATCTGCTTTTAGGGCAGTTCTGCATTATGGAATGCATAGCGGGGAGGGTCATTTTTGTCTTTTTTTATGTTTCTGTGGCTTGAAATAGCAGTAAAAGCTAATTGAACATCTGCAACAAGATTAAAAACACAACGTTTAGTCTTGTTGACAAAAGTCAGAAAATACAAAGTAAAGAGGTAAAAGAGATTTTTTTTCTTAAAAATCAAGTTGTTTTCACTGCAGGTGGAGTAAACTGAACTTTGCTTAAGAGTTGGCAACCCGTTTTTCAGCATTTTATCTCAACACTTTTAAAAAAGACTGTCAAAATAAAAGTTTTTGTGAAACTGAAATCTGTTAAAACAGACTAATTTAAATGCATCAACATAAGTATTAAAAGATCAAACTGATCTTGTTTTAGTCTTTCATTGATGATCTTAAAAAAGAAAAAGAAAAAAAAACTAATGGAAATGTATTTTATTATTTAACTAAAAAACAGTTCATTAAAAAACAGCAGAGTTTGGCAGTGATGGAAAAATCTTGCAGAATTTTCTGCTTATTTTCTGAACCCACATTCTGAAACTGAATTCTAAAGTTTATGACTTTATTCAGACATATACAATTCATTTTGTGTATATATATATATCAAGTTCACTTCAAATATGTCAATATTTTACTAGATAATATTTAGACTGAATGAATGTTAAAGTAACAACGGCAGACAGAAGTCTCACCATCATTCCAATCTTTTTGTAAATGTATTTTTAACATGACCCTATACACGTTATACATACATGACCCCTATATTGCACTTTTATACAAAAGCCGTATTTCAGCTTACTCTTACTTTGAAATTCTTAGTTCTATTATTTTTGTATCCTAACCTGGTTAAAAGTTTACTATTTAACTTTCTTTTTAATTATTATTTTACTGCTGTTTTTACTTTATGCCTTAGTCACACCTGCCCCTACAGGAGAGTATGGGCTGAAAAATAGGCAAACCTAAATGGTGCACTCAGGTGGTCGCACAAAATCTTCCTTCACATTAAACAACAGTTTGATTTTATGAACAACTTCTTAGCCCTTCAACTGAAAGTTTCATGAACTACATGAGTGGAAGTCTCTACTTTTCTATCCAGAATTTGGAAATTATTTAAGGTAATGAAACCAAACATAGTTATTTTTGCAGTAAAGTCCCAAAACTTCCCTTTTCTGTATTCAAGCTTGAAAAATTCCCCTGATCGAACTGTTCACAGTCTGCAGAAGGATTTGCACAAAGAAGAGTTAGCTTAGGAAGACCTGTCTATTAAAGGGATGAGTTTGGATGACTGCATAATGCTTTCTGGCTTTTGTTCAAAACGAGATTAGGGTTAAAGAGCACGGATCATTCAACGGTTCCTCAAGAAGGAGATGACCCAGACTGAGAAACAACAAATAAAAAACTCCAAAGTCAGACCAGCGCAAATCAGAAATTCTCCTTCAAACCACAGACTGTGTCCTGAAAGAGGAGAGGAACCATCTGTGAGCTTTGGGAGGAAGAATTACAGCAGTTCCTGAGAAGTCCTGCTGCTACTGAACTCAGTTGTTTGCATCCACAACTGAAATTACGCGGAGCAAAAAACACAAACATTGAGCTGCTTTTCCCTTCATCATAAACCATTTCTGCATAGCAGTCTGTAACTTCTGCATTACTGTAACGGATTTTTCATGAGTTTGAGCAACTGCTTTCAATGAAAAGTCTATGTAAACGGGCATGAATGCATCTTTCAGGCATCTACATTCAAGAGGTGCAACCATTGAGGCTAAACCGGTTCAACTTTGACCAATCAAGGACTCAGCTTTGGGAGTGATGTATGATTAGCGTACTTTTCAAAACACGGACACCAAGTCTTTCATATTTAGGAAAAGAGCTGCGAAATGAAAAAAACCTTGAAAAAGTTTGTACCACTTAACATTTTGCACTAAATGTCTTCCATCTGTAAGTACATGCGCTAGTATCAGGTAGAAACAGTCAGGTGTGAACACCATATGCTAAAAGCGCGTTTTAAAACCGTGTTCTAAAATGAACCATACATTGTGAACGTAGCTTTTCAGCTTTTAAAGTAAATTCTAAAAACATCATCTCTGCACCAAGCCTCACGTCGTCACAGGCTGCCTGAAGACTTTTCCATCTCTTTTCATCTTCTTGTGACGCTAATACTGATGTTGCAAGCTTGATGCAATTATTGGAGATGCTAAGGAGTTGCAACAGCTCTTGATGGCCCCAGCACACACTCACATCTCAGTCCCAACACTACCACACATCCACAAAGAGTTGACGGTTTGAACCAGTCCTCTGACCTGGTCAGTAACATGGTTACAGAGAATGAATGGATTTTGCGTGTGTTTTTGTGTGTGTACCTACAGGAAAGGCAATCTCGCACAGTTTGTGCGTCCAGTCATCCAGCTGGCTTCTGTCAGCAGCGAACACAAACATCTTTTCTGTGGTCTCAATCAGGAAGGACCTGGTGTCTTTGGGACACCCCTCCATCTCCACCTCGCTGACCCGTATGCAGTCCGCCAGACGGATCACCTGCAAAACGATTAAACAGCTTTCGTGGAAGCTCCAAACTCCTGGATGTTACAGAGGGAAGACTAGGTTTTACCTTCTTGTGGTCCTGCTGCTTGCGCAGATTTTTGTCGTTCTTTTCCAGGTTACCATCTTTGCACTCAAAGAATTCCAGTCTGGAGATGGAGCAGGAGCTTTCCCTGTAGAGGACGCACCACACCTTCCTCCACTTCTACACACAAAAACGCAAACACGCAGCTCAGAACCAACCAGTAGACATAAATTCAAATATATGATAAAATACAGACCTAATATTTAGCTAACTTTGAAAATCACACTTTCTTTAAGTAGTTGGGTTTTGTTATTTAGCATTTCAAGTGGAATATTTAGCAATGTTCTGCAATACTAATTAATAGTAGATTTTAAACATTTGTATTATCTTCTGCCATATTTCTGTTATTTAGTATTATTCATCTTCTTTAAGCGGTGAAAAATTTTAACATCTTCTGCTTTTAAAAGTTGCTTAGCATCATATTAGCTCTGTTAGCATAGAATCTACTCACTTTTTGCTAAGAGCTTTGCCTTCAGCTCCCATTCACTTTTAATACACCTTCTACGTAGTGGTTTTTTTCTTTTAGTGTATAAATTAAATTTTTTAGCTGATTTTGCATGTATTTATTTTCTATCTCCCATCAGTCTTTTTCATCCTGGGTATAGTGTTAGGAGTGGGGCTCATTATTTAATCATATTTTTTGAGCTACTTTAATGTTGTCTGGCTTTTTTCATAGCATTGTTCTGCATTGTTGAAATGTTTTTAGACTGCTTCCTCTTTTGTTTCTTTTTTTTAAGGAAACAGAGTCAGTTAGCTAATTTAGCTATTTGACTAAAGGCTAAATAAGCTAATAAGAATACTTTTTTGGCAAATATTTGACAGTTTTTTTATTTATTACAACTTTTTTGCTTTATTTTTTGGAATCTTCAGTATTTATCAACAATGTCTGCAGGTTTGGCTCCTTGAGCAAAACACTGGACACCATAATGCTACTATTAGCTTAGTTAGCACCTTGCATGGCTCCCTATGCCATCATCAGTGTACGAATGTTGTTGCAAATGAGTAAAGTGTAATTTATTTTCAACAATTTGGTCCTTTTAAACAGTTTTTCCTTTGAAGCTACAAACAATTTATCTTTAAACACCAGATTTTTTTTGTATTCTACTTTTTAAGCTAATTTTCCTCATACATGCTCATAAGTTAGTATTTCTAGCTCCAGTTTGTCCAGACGGGCTGCACGGTGGTGCAGTCACCTCACTGTGAGAAGATTCCGGTTCAAATCCCAGCTGAATTCTTTCTGTTTAGAGTTTTTCTCCTCGTACGTGTGTGGTTTATCTGTGGGCACTCCGGCTTCCTCCCACAGTCCAGAATCATGTTTCCTAGGTTACTCTAAAGTAGGGGTGTCATACTCAATCGCATAGGGGCCAAAATCCAAGACACACCTTTGGTTGTGGGCCGAACAGGAAAAACATTTTATTAATACACTAAAACTAATATTTTAAAACAATTGTTTTAACATTACTGTGAATAAAAACAGGTAGGAATACTATTCCAGAATAAATCAACTTAAACCTTGAATAACTTTCAATATTTTATTCTCCATAAAATATATTTTGTAAAAATTATACAAGTTATAAATAAGCGCAATATAACATCGGGCCATTAAGACTAAATTATCTGGAGGGTCGGATATAATTACCCAGAGGGCCGGATCCGGGCTTTGACCTTGATCCATGTGCTCTAAAGTGTCACTGGGTATGAATGTAATCATGTGGCCCTGTGACACACTGGCGACATGATCAAGATGTACTCTACCTTCACGCAATAGTTGTGGTGGCAACCCATGAGGGATTCTGTGAGTCCTGAAGGTGGATGGATAGTTTGTTCAACTCGTCTTTTTCCAGGTCATCTTACATGCTAAGGATTTTAGCATCAGTAAGCTAGTTTCTTCTGTTTAGCTAATTGCCTTCTTACTTAAAACAATCAATAATGGCCTTTTTTTCAGTATTAAATAGTTCTAGTCCACCTGTTGCATTTACTTAATCAGACTTTTCCTGCTTCTTTAAGCCCCACAGTGCTTTACACTCACACATTTCACTGATGATGACATACGGTGCAGGGCTGGCAGGCAGGGCCAGAACGAAACCTACAACCGTCACATCTGAAGTTGACTATATCAGCACCACAACTGCTCTGACATATGTCAGATATGGAATCATTTTCCATTTTCTGGCTTATCATGGTGCTTGTGTACCGCAACACACTAGTTGTACTTAAATATTGTAATATTGTAAAATGTAATATTAAATATGTAAATTGTTTTGCAATTTCTGCACATAAAATGCAATTTTCGACATAATATGTATGCATATCGTTAAGTCTACTTTTCTTACGTTTTCTTGCTTTGTTTACTAATTACAAATGTAATTTAACTGAAATTTGTGTTCCAGTTTTTACCTTTCCAAAGCGCTGCTGCTGGAGGAAGAGCATTCCCTGCTTTCTGATGTCCTCCTCCATGATGGCACCACTGCAGGTCCTGCTTCCTTTACTACACCTGTCTCCCCTTAACCTGCTGCTCCACCTTTAACCACGCCAGCCGTTGTTTATATATCTCGCTGGAGTTCCTCCTCTCCTCCTCTTTCAGAAAGTTCTCTTCCTTTTTCCCTTCCTCTCCACTTTGGCTCTTGTATCCTTTGCTCATCACATTTATGTCAAGCTTCTCCTTTCCTTTATCCCCCTCCTTTGGCCTGCCCGTGTGGGACAGTTGACCTTCTCGATCCAGCTCTGCTTCTCCACTGCTGCTGTGGTTCACCTCCTCTTGCCTCCCCTCCTTCTGTGGTGCTAGCGTGTTGCAGAGGCGATGACTGACACCAGTGTTTCCTGCCCTCACCCTCTGTTGCAATTTGTAATGCAGAACTCTAACTGGCTGTGAGAGTCTCCTCCTTCCTTCACTGTCTTCCCTTCCTCTTCCTCTTTTTCATTTTTTAAAACTCTTTATAAATGTTCTTCTTTCGTTTTAAATATGCATTTGGTGAATCCTTTAACAGCTGCTCATTTGAAAACATGAAAGATCAACTTGAAAGTAATAGTTTGCAGTGAACCTCAATTGAAATGCGCCCCCTGGTGGTGAAAGGATCACAGCGCACAAATCCTAAAGTCATCGTGTCCTTTTTATTTTTTAGCCATAGAGCCTTTTTAAGTCTGGATCCTAAAGACCCACTCTGATGAAAACTGTGTTTTTAACGTGTTCTTGTTGCATTTTTTCTCATGAAGAAAAGAAATGTAAGCTTAAAAGATGGTTGACGGATGATGGGTGTATCTGAGGGTGACCTACAACTCAGAGTGGATTTCCAAAACAATTTTACAAAGACTATTTATGAATCCTCTGTGTTTTGATGAGGAAAACTTGAAGGATTTATTAAAAATTAAATGTACTTAATCTCCCTTGCGGGGACTGTTACTGTAGTTTCTGATGACAAATTGTTCAAACTCAATGTATCGTGGTCAAAATTGGCCATGCTAACATTTGTTTTTCACAAAGACTTCTGGGAAATTTTCAAGGAACTGGATATTAGAATTGTAGATTAGGACACCTCGATAAGATGGCAAAAGCCCCATTAAGTGCACTAACCAGGGAATAGTAAGTGAATTCAGACACAACCTGAGTTTATTCTGCAATGAAAAGCAGGAAAATCTATACAAAATAAAACTCAGCTGTAGCAGAAGGTCATAGAACAATTGAAAGATAGAATGAACGTCCACACTACAGACAGCTTCAATAATCTAGATATTATATCACAACACAGTTCAATTTCACAGCGATGCTGAAAAAGTCAAATTTGGGTACAGAGTGTTTCTCTGAAATCAGTGTCCCACAGGTTTAACTCAAATATATTCATATGAAATGATACCATAAAAAAGTGAAAATGAATGTATATTTGCATTATCCTACACAGACATATTTTTAAAATTCTATCAAGAAATGGATTGCTGGGTTGTGAAGGTCAGCTAAATCAGCACGTCCCCACTGTCTAAAGCTCCTTTTTCATTTAATATTAAATAAATAATTACAGCCAGTAACTGTGAGCTTTTTTTTTCTTTTACTAATGTAATCGTTTGTCTCCCAACTTTCACCTAAAGAAAACAAATGTTAGAAAAATATATTTACAGATTGCTCCATTTTATCATATGCAGCTTAGTTTTGTTCAAACCTGTAGCAGTTTCTCAATCCTCCCCTATTTATTAATAATGGTTTAGTCCAGGGGTCTGCAACCTTTAACAAGGAACCATTTGGTCAAGTTTCTCAGTGACCAAAACCCAGCGAGAGCCACAAAGTCCCATCCAATCATTGAAAAAAGCCCTATACTTATGTTTTTTGACAATTAAATATCAAGATTTTAAATAAACATTGTCTATATATTAATATATAAGACAGTTGCATCTTGTTTTACTTATGACAGCAGCACACACTAGTTCCTTTCTAAATATAACCCATCCTGTTTAAAAAAAAGATTGAATTAAAAATGCACAACAGTCACGCATGAAGTTTTTCATCATTAGGATTTGAGTGTGCTTTTTGTCCTTTTACTCTCAAAAATAAAACTAAATTAATTAAAAATAAACAACAATTTAGTTAAGTATGAAAAAAAAACTCAACACATTTAGAATAAACTGAGCTATTTACTGTCATTCTCTAAGATGTGAGTCACAAAACACATAACTCTAAATAATTTTAAACAGCACTTCTTCAAAACTTTAACCACTTTATTGCAATCTACCAAAACAAAAAACTTATAGAAACTTTTATTTGACTAACTATAAATTAAAAACACAAATTTAAAAGAACATTTCAACAGGATTTCTGACAGAAAATTTAACTTTTGCTTAGTTGTTTGACATGTTTATAATCTAAATAAAACGACAAAACTTAAATGACTTCTCTATTAGTTTATTCAGTCGTTAGCATTTTTCATTAAAGCTAAAACGCCACAATAAAGGGATAAAAAAAAGCCACATGTGGCTGTGGAGCAACATTTCGCAGACCCCTGGTTTAGTCCAGGGTTCTAATTTCTTTCCGAATTTTTTTTGTTTCTAATGTCAGATTGACACCGTCAAGTTCAACCTTTCAACTCTGTTACATGCAGAAATGATATTTACTGGGGTTTTTTTTGGATAAAATAAACAATTGTTCATTTCTTGTTTTCTTTACGCCCTATGATGCTCCATGCAAATGCATCCACTTTTAGTTAAAATCTTCAACCACGTAACAAAAAAACATTAACTGTTTAAGGGTTGAATCATTGATACAGGGCTGAAAGTTGGAATCAAAATAATGTGGAATAAAATAAAACGTATTTATGATCAATTTCACACAAATCATTTCCAAGGAAATGGAAGAACTTATTACACTAAGTTTTAGAATTATATTTCTATAGAACTCATACTGTCCTGGGTTGAATTAAAAAAATCAAAGCACTAATTAGGTTCAAATAATGTGGGAATTTCCTGTTTAAGGTGGAGAACACATTTTCTGATAGGTTCAAATAATCCCTCATGTGATTTTTGATTTTGTAGGAACCATAGAACTCAAAAAGGGGTCCAATTCTTGTTTCTCTTTTTTATATATATATTTTACTTTATGAAAAATGCATTATTTCTTTCTGAAGATTTCTGAACTTCTGAAGATTTCTGAAGAATTCAAACTATCTGTCCATTTTCTTATACTTTTCATTGGACATTTCACCACTGTTGTTTGATGTTTTTGCCAAACACTGCACAGGAAGCAGAAAGCTGCGCTCTGGTTGACTGAATATTGTAACCAGTTGCTCTTTTTTCTACCCAGCTGTGGTGAAATGCTTGCATCTGTGTACCACAATTATCATGTGGGTAATTTCAGTTTTATCTTTGTGGGCCCCGAGTCTTTGTCCCCTGAAGCAAGCTCTGCAGCAGTTTCCTTGCTCTCTCTGTCTTGAGTTGTCTTTTTGTTTCTCCCTCAGATTCTCCTTCTGCCTGACTCTTCAAGAGACATTAATCCTTGAAATCCGGACCTCCAGTGTTTATGTTCTTTGATTTATTGTAGCATAATTCCAGCAGATTCTCTTTGACCAGGATGGATAGGATCAGATAAATACAGGGGAGCAGATGGAGATGATGTTGGGGTTGGAGCTGGCAGGAAGGAGGAAGAACAAAGAGGAAGTTCAAGGATGTAGAGGAGAAGGACATGAGATAAGTTGGTGTGTAAACTGAGGAACTGTTGCAGAAATAAAGATACAGACAAAAAAGAAAATATTTCATCATTATTTATTTAAGACATGACCGTTTAAAGTCAATAGAATTATCCTGTAGAAAAGAACTTGATGTACATTCACTCTTCCGTTGTTTACAATTAATGCTGTAAAACCGACAGATGCTTCAAACAGAGATCTGCCTGAACTCTGTCCCAGTCTTCCTCTGGAGGTTGCTGTAGGTCTGAGTCCAGTAGTTGACATAGTATGATCTTAGGTCGTAGCTGAAGAGAAAAACAGAGATTTTCTTTGTCACTTCACATGAGAATAGATTTTTTTTTTTTTAGCAATCAGAAATAACCCAGAAAACTTAAATATAGATCAACAAAGACTGGTTACACTTGATTTAGACCAATGAATAAATAATTATTCAACCAGTCAACATTCAAACATCCATGCATTTGTTAGGTGGAGCAGATTTTCCTTTATGAAATGCCACTCCTCAGAGCTTTTTCTGTCACTGGAGCAAGTACTTTTGTCAGAGTTTGCAAAAATATCTGGAAACATGTATTAATGTTTTTCATTTTTACAACTTGGCTTAGAAGGTCTGATCTTTTGGTCACATATTCGAAAATTACAGTAGAAATCTATCACTAAAAGTATTTTACCTATGCACCAGAGAGCTCCTGCTCCCGGCTTGGACTGCACTTCTGCTTCGTCTGGACTGTGGACTTCATCACACCGCTCTATCTGAATGAACTCTATTCAATTACATAGTTTTAGAAGCTACTTTTTCTTTAACAGTTCTGGTAAATCGCTTGTCCATCCTGGGATGGGATCTCTCCCTCAGGTGGGCATCCCTAAGGTTTCTTCTTTTTACCTGACTCATATTTTTATAGGAGTTTTTCCTTACTGGGAGGGAGGGTCTAAGTTAACCAGTTTTATTTAGTCTGTTTAGTTTTTAGCTATTGTTCATATTTTATGTCTCATTTTCTGCATCTGTGAAAACTATGAATCATGAAGCCCAATGAGGAGTGAGTTAGAGTGTGTGCATGTGTGTGCGTGGAGTGCGGGGTCGCACCTGACAGAGGACTTTGAGATCTTGTTGTTGATAACCAGGTAAGGTCTGTGGTTTCTGGTTAAGGGGGGCCAAGGGACAGGAACTCTGTTGTTTCCACTACTGGGATCACTGGAGAAAAAGAGTAGTGGACGTTCACACCAGAAGACTGATCTGATTCAGTCTGGTTTCTTGTTTTTGTCTTTGTCAATCCTACCCAGTCTTGGCAAAGTTGGTCCAGTAGGAAATCATGTACTGGGAGAGGTCTCTGTGCCGGGGGGCGTAGCCCAGCGGGGTGGCGAAGGGTTTCCCAAAGAGGTACTGCAAATCCTCAGCGTGGTTGGCCTCCACCCACCGCGGGAAGCCGGGGATCCGTGTCTTCATGGTGAACAGGTACGAGTAGGTACGAGCGCCGCTGATGGACAAACAGCAGCGTCAGTCCTGCTTCTTCTAAGAACCAAAACGTGGAAACTGAAAGGATGATGGGCTTAAGCTTAAAATCCTAAACTAATAAATCAAGTCAAAATTCAACAATTTATGTGTTTATATTGCAAATATAAAAACATTTATGACTTCATGTTACTATACAGACAGATTATTGGCCAGTTCTGGTGAGTTTACAGTGATATTTCATTTAAAAAAACTGTAAAAAATGATCAACCATCATTACAGTCCATTGTGTGGGAACACTTTGGACGTGACCATACATTGTGGTAGAATATTCTAATGATGTTCCATTTGTATTATTTTAATGTGGAAAAACAACAGTGGGCCGAACTTTATGAGACTAAAATGAGAATTGATTGCTTTGTTCAAGGAACAATGAAGATTTAATAAATGCGCACCTGATTGTTGGAACAGTCAGAACTGACCTGGAGTAGTTTGCGTGAAGCTGAAGGGCCTCCTGCGTTGGGACCAGGAAAAGGAAATCCGTCTCAATATCCGTCACAGTCTTCTTCACCACGTCTGACGGGGGAAACGAACCCCAGTGAACGGAATAGACACTGAAGGCAGAGGGGATGGCGGCGTCCCCTTTCTCCTTGGTGAGACCAGCCAGTAGACCCTTCACATGATCTCTGAAGAGGAAACACCAACACATTGTCAACAGGAAGTATAGCCACCGACTACAAAGTCTAACTTCCAACTCGTCATATGGATGAATAGTTAGGGCTCCTTCCACATCATTCTTTTTACATTGTGGGTGTCAGGTTCCCCAATCTCTGGGCCATGAACCAGTAACAGTCCGAGGGCCACTTGGTAACAGGTCACAGATCAGGAGACCCAACCCTTAAAGAGACGGTAATGAACGTGGAAGCGGTAGAATAGAATAGAAAATTTCCATAGCATTTTTCTCAGAAAGAATCACAAAGTGCTTTAAGAGAAAAGCATAAAATCATATAAAAACTCAAAGGTAATAAAATACAATAATACAAAGAAATTAAAAACAGTAAAACATAATAAAACAAGTACTAGTGAGTTCTAAAGACAAGGAGCAACAGATTGAAATGAGAGACCTCCTCTAGTTTTGAAGTTAGTTTTTTGGAATGCTTAAAAGATTTTGGTTGGAAGACATCAGATCAAGCCGAGATGTACATTGGGGGATTGACCATGCAAGGCTCTAAAATCAATCCAAACCCTAGCCCGGGTTAGAGTACCAGTCCGGTCCACGTCCCGCTACTGACGATTTGGAGACACCTAAAACGTCAAAAAGGGACGTGGAAGGGGCTCTACCCAAACATCCATATAGGACAAGTTGGGTGTGAGAATGCGTTGCAAATGAAAGAATGAGACCACCGACTGTATGTGAAAACTGGACTAAGTGACCCCTCCCCCTCACAGCAGAAGTACCTTCCGGCTCCAAGAAGCCAAAATCCCATAGACCTCAATAGAGAAATACACAGCTATCATTCTCTTTGTCAGAATAGCAATTCTTGCTCTGATACTTTTCTTTTTTCCAATAACCCTCCCCTGTGGAACAGCAAATGCAAGATAAAAAAGCAAAGAACGACTGAGGTGTTCAAAGTAGTTTTGCAAAAGAAAAAAAAGTCACTTCTGTCACTATTTTAACTTCAAATGATGCAACTAGATCTTCAGGTGAGTCTGGACTTACGCCGTTGTATTTCCTGTTCCCAGGTTGATGGATGGAACATCAACTCCAGCAAAAAAGTGTCCATCCATACTGTTGATGCCAGCCAAGTAATCAAACTGAGCTGCGTTGTGAAAAAGCTCTCTGGGTTCACTGGGGATGAAATCGCCATCGATGACTGGAGCGAGCTCGAGAAGGTCCATCACCACACCTGTTTAACCAAGGAGACATAAACTAGAATACATTTCTGATGTTCTACGATCTTTCACTACATAAATTTAGTGTCACACTGGATTGAGGTAGATTAAAATTGTTTAGAGCCCTGAACATGAGATTGGCTATGTCCAAATTCCTTCACTTCTCACTACTTAGTGCACTATACAGTGAATTTGTCATTTTGTAGAGTTGTCAAATATGCAAGCGTTTGTGACTCAAAAATAAAATAAAAGTCAATACTGGACTGATATTTCATGTCAAACTCAACAATTCCAAAACCAAGTGCTCTAGAAATTTCCTAGAATTCTCTGCAAAAATAAACATTGCTCACTAGATTGGTGAATATAGACCACAATGCATTGCATTTGAAGGATTTTGTGAGGAAAATAATGATTTAAATGTAATTTCTGATAAAACATCAATGTTTTCATCATTAGAAGACAGTGGAGTCATAAATAGTCTTTGTAAAATGCTCATATTGATTAGATTTTGACTTTGTGAAATCGATGATGTCATATTCGCTGTTTAAAAAAATGTAGTGAGCATGGTCTGCGGATTCATTTTTAAAAATCAAGGCACTAGAATTGTCCTGCACTAGACAGTTTTTTTAGGGATTGGGGAGGGAATTCAGACATAGCGTTAAATTTTTTCTCCCTAAAATTAGCATTTTGTGTGTACCAATGTGTACCTTTTGTGACTACAAATTCGTATTTTATTAGCAATTTATGAATACAAGTGAGTTTTGTGCTGACTTGCCAATTTGCTAATCTAATTTGCTAATGCTAACCTGGGTGCACAAAATGCCAATTTATGTGCACAAAATGCTAATATGTGCACAAAATGTTAATCTGTGTGGATGAATGCTACTTTGTGACTACAACTTAGTATTTTATTAACAATGTATGAGCACAAGTGAGTTTTGAGCTGACTGTCTAATTTGATCATCTACTTTGTTAAGGCTAACCTGTATGCACAAAATGCTAACTTATGTGCACAAAGTGCTAACCTGTATGCAAAAAAATGCTAACTTTTGTGCACTAAATCCTTATTTGATCACACATCATGTTTCTTTCTACGCACAAAATGCTCATTTCAGGGAACAACTTTTTAATGTCATGTCTGGGGTCAGTACAATTGAAAAAACTGGTTGGAAAAAGAGTGAAAATTGTCACTCTGAGAAAATTGTAATAACCTTGTTCTCAAGAATTGTTGTCTTTGTCCTAAACAATTACATTTCAAAAGCAACACATTAGACTTACCTTTCTTGTTCTTAAAGTAGGAAAAGTAAACAATGAGTTTGAGCTACAACAACGTTTAACATAAAAACCTCTAAAACCCCTGCAACGTGAGGACAAACCCTGTAGGGAGCACCAGGAAACTGAGATCTGCTGAAATAATTTGGAGACATTTTGGAGGTTCTGCAACAGACTGTTTGCATTTTTAGCGTCTTCAGCAAAGTGAGACTCATCCCTCAGTAAGTGAACCCCAAAACAAACAACCCAAGGAAACTCCTTGAAAAGAACCAATGAAACCGATGAGTCTTGGTTCTGACCTTTTCCCAGAATAAGCAGAACGTCGATTTTTCCCGCCAGAGTTAGTTCAACAGGGTCGCTCATCTTGAGGCAGGCGACCATCTCGTCTACGTTGGTTCTTGAGCAGCCGACTTTCCGCGCAATCTATTGCAACGCGAACAGACAAAATTCAGATCAGAGAGACGGCTTGTGATTAGTTGAAAGAACCTGAGTTCAGAATCTTTTTACATTTAAAATAACCTTAAAATGTTTTTTTGTGTGTGTGTGAATTATGAGCCGAGGATTCCGCTTAGACGCCTGTCTTAGTGTTGTTTAAAACAGCAAAGAGAACCTTTTTGGTGACTTTTATGGGATTTCTCTGAAGAGCCCAGGGACTGAGGGCCACACCGCCCTGACTGATGGCTCTACGAAACAGTCCTCTGCTGTACGGAGAGAGCATCTGAAACATGAAGACATGGACTTGAACTGTCAGAAACCAATCTGCTAACACAACAACACAAAACCCTTTTGGGCTCATCTGCAAACCTGACCTGGAAACTAACGCTGGCGGCTCCAGCTGATTGGCCAAAGATGGTCAGGTTGTCGGGGTGCCCTCCGAACGCTGCAATGTTCCTGCGGATCCAGGAGATGGCAGCGTGCTGGTCCCACAAGCCATAGTTCCCTAAGACAAACAGAGGATTGATGTTTTTTATGTTAACAGAAAAAGATAAGCAAAAGTCAAGACATATGATTCCTGTAAAAGAAACTTTAAGGAGTGTATAGTCTGTACATTCATCTTGATAAAAATCACCTAGTATGTAACAAAGAAGTAATTGGTTAATTCTTTCATGAACAAGACAAAGATATAATCTGAATTTACTCTGAAATGCTCATTTATGTAACACTTTATATTTTTCAGAAACTTTTGTTATGGATTAAAAGCTACTTTTCTTTTTGCTTTTTTCATTTTTCTATGAAGAGAGAACAACTTTTTTTAATGTATACTGAATTTTTTAAGATACTAATATGGATAAGTACTCCTGATTGTAGCTCAGAAAATAGAATAGACATAAACATCTGAATTCCTGCTTACACTTGCAACTATGGTGTTATGTACAGAGAAAACAGTTCCCTTTTTATACATGTAGAGTTCACAAAGCTGGAATGGTTTCATTAAAAAACTCAGAAAAACTCACAACCTAGAAACTTTTGCATGTTTAAAGATCTTCCTCTGTTCATCTGTGTTATTGTGAATGGAAGAAATGTTTGATTCAGAGACAGGAACAAGCACAGACGGCACCAAAGAAGAGTTTAGCTGTGGTTGAATCAAAGCCGTCAAATAACTAAGTGAAAAATCAATTTTTATTTACAGCATCTAACCATCAAACAAATACATGTTAGCCATGCAACAAGACAGCGCAACAGGAAACAACTTAAAAGACCATATATGGGCATTACTGTCATGAATTGCCTTTGCTCTTGTGTTTAATCCATATGAGAACTGGACCGAGTAAGTGTGACGTCAACCATAGAAAATAATTGACTACCATCTCCAACCAAATGAAGTTGATTCTGTTGCCATTCTTTTGTGATACGGATGCCGCCATCTTGGAATGTGATTGGTCTCACTTGGTCTGTGTCAACATTTCTATGAAAGCCATTTTAGCCAATCAGGAGTGAGCTTGTTGGAAGCCCACACCACTACCACTTGAAAAGGTGCTACACGAATTCTATCAATCAAATGTTTCGCACGTTGTACATGAGGGCCAACATACTTTGATTGGGCATCCGATTGGTCGATTCATAACTTAAATAATTTGCAATGAAGAAAAATATGTCATTGAAAAATAGGATTATCAACAACATGTTTTAAAAAAGGGTCTGAGAGAAGAATGTTTTTTCTGATAAATAAAATGACTGAATAGTAGTGGTTTTAGTAGTGGGACTTGGGGGGTGGGGTGGGGGGACTGGGGGAGAGAGGGATGTTTGTTTTGTGTCTTTATGTAAGTTTGTTTTTAAATACTGTGTTGTTTGTGTTTTTAATATGTATTTTATTTGCTTTTATGTTAAGCGCCTTGTGTTTCGCCCGAAGAAAAGGCGCTATATAAATAAATAAAGTTTGAGTTTGAGTTTATTTCTCTGTAGAAGTCTATGATTTAAGCGTCTTGGAACCAGTAGGTACTTCCTGCTTGGAACGGGGTAGGGGTCATTCAGTCCAGTTATTGTATACAGTGAGCAAGTTCATCTTGAGGCAGTCACATCTGCCACAAATTAGGTCTCATCATTTGAGGAGAAGCTTTTCCCGTTTAACATCGGAGCATCTTATGCATCTGTCTATTTGCTGGCTTATATATCTAGTTGGTGTTATTCACACGGTAGCAGCATTTCTGTTAAAACATGTTTGGATTTGTTCAAGTTCTTCTGGCTGTTGGGTTTACCTCTACCAACCACCTGTAATATTTACTGCCTTGCCTGTCTGTTGGCAGCAAATGAAACTGTGTTTCACTGTTTTCCCATCCCTATCGCATCATAAACTACAAATCTAAAAATGTTAGATCAACAGAAGCTGACATCATGATAATCTCTGAAACATGGTTGACAAAATCTATTATGAATGATGACATAAGCATAAGTGGATATAATGTCTTTCGTTCTGACAGGCCCAGGAAAGGAGGTGATGTAGCCATCTATGTTAAATCAAGATTTGATGTTTCAGTCGTCCTGTCAGAATCTATTAGCAAGTTTCTGGCTTCAAACGTGCAAATAACTAAATCTCTCTCAATCGCAATTGTAGAAAGGAAGAAAATCCCACCCACACAGTAAGAGCTGAAACACTGAGAACTTCAGTTTTATGCCTGGCACCTGATCCAGCTTTGGGTTTTTATTTCAGTACCCGCCTCCTACTCCAGACACTGTCTAATACCTGGCAGTTGGTCATCTCCGGTACTGAGAAAACCCAGAGTGCCGACTCTGTAGTTGACGGTGACGACGATGACATCCCCCCTGTCAGCCAGCTCCTTCCCATCATAAAGAGAGTCTCCAAGAATGGCCACATCGTCGGACGCCCCCAACAGGAATGCTCCCCCAAACAGGTAAATCATCACCGGAAGGTTGGTAGACACTATAGAAACAGGGATCAAAGATTTGCCTTAACACTTTGAGCCAGGATCATTTGACATTACTGTCTGGAAAGCAGCTCTTATAGGCATACTCCAATCATCTTTTGATCTATTGCAAAAGGAGTCTTAACTATTATGAAGCCATTTTTAGCCAAAACAAACAAAAAAAAATACATTTTAGTTTCCGGAGAGCAGTAGTTCGCTAGAAATTCACCTCTGAGTTGTGGACTGCTAGCGTATATGGAGCAAGCCCACCCCCACTTCCTCACACCCCCAACCTAACATTGTCAGATACAAAAATGGTGAGAAATATCAGAGTTCTCCAGCTGTTCAGTTTTGATCCAGATTCCAGCTCAGACAAACGAAACAAAAACGTTCATGAATCTATTTGACTACAAAGTGAGTCGGCTTCCGATTCACAATAATTTGAAAAACGAAATACTTAGAAATGCAGTTTTAAATCTTAATTTTCTGTATATGTGTCCCGCATTCTCAGAAAAATGTTACAAGAGCATTTTAAAAATACCAAAAGCATGATTGGGTCTTCAAAGATACATAAAGAACCCTGAAAAGAAGTATCTTTGAGGAAGTTTTGGAATGTTTGCTGATTGAGAAGCTTTTTCCCAAAAGTAGTTGGGATAGGCTCCAGCAGACCCATGACCCTTTAATGTGAAAGTTTGGAGAGGAATTTGAGGACTTTTCTGCTTGATGAAGCTGTTTCAATGTGTGTGAGTGTGTGTAACTCACAGGTCAACCCCTGGGGAACAAAGATGTTCAGGTAAAGGCAGTCCTCGCTGCCTTGGGTTTTTGTCTGCAGCAGCGTGACCTGCAAGCAGCGGTCTCGATACTTTGTGGCCCTCATGATCCCTGAAAACACAAGAAGTTGTCTTCTTGGCTGTTTTGTCATCTAGAGATGTTTTTCAATACCAGCTTCTCTGGGATGTGACTACTCACTAGACCACACCAGCTCACGGTGACTTTACGCTCTTACCGTCCCACCCCGGTGGGGTTTTGGCTTCTCCCACTTTCCCGGGACGTCAGCGAAGGGAACACCTTTGAAAACATCCACAGTCCTGAAGAGGCTCATTCTGATGCTCTCTCCTTCCACCAGGCCGCCCTCGGTCTGCACCACACCCAGCTGCACCGACAATCAAGAATGCAGCACACTTTGATCTGCTGTTTTTATCGATATTCAAATGAATTTAAACTCTGTAACCATAATTTTTTTCATTTGATTTCAGATTATCTGACCTAGTTTCACATAAACATTTTCTATAGGTATTAAATCCCACGTTCTTGAATCCTCATTTAACCAGTGGTGCTCACACTGGACAAGCAGGGAGGGGCTTCATCTTGTGCATTACAGATTCAAACTAAAAATGTGTGTAGTAGCTACAAAATATAAACATTAACACATTATTTAAGCTACTTTATTACATCACTGCAATAATTAACAATAAAATAATAAATAATTTAGTTATGAATAAAATATTTAAAACTCAAAGTAAATAAGGAAAAGGACAGATTATTGAAAAAACATTTATATTTACATATAGCATTAAAAAAACAATGAAAGGGTATTTGAATATATTCTTTCTTTAGTAAAATTAATTTAATAAAAAGTGACAGATATTTTACCAGCGGGTATTTTTTTTTTATCATAACCTTTTCTTGCCCTCCTATAAATATACAGTTTTAAAAAGCTGTTGCAGAAAAGTAGCTTCACTGTATGCAGGTTGGATCACAGATTGGTCTTTGAACACTTTCTCGATTTTTCTTGAGTCACTGAAAAATCGCCAAATCTAAGAAAAGCTGGAATACATTTTGAAATTGAGGTGGAACTCACCTTTGCAGCCAAAGCTGAGTTCAGACAGAGGGCCAGCAGAACCACCAGCATCATCATCTTCATCACACCATGTGTTTGAACACGCTGCGGCATCTGCTGCTTTATAACAAGCTCTTATCTGAAGCATGGTTGATGGTGTTGGCACATGAAACACCACGGCAGCTTCTGAAAGCACGAATCTGTTCTATTCTACTATTCCCAGAACAACCCTCCACATGTGAGCCTTTATGATCACAAATGCGATCAGAAGTTCCGGTCAAACTGCTTTTATCATAGTGTGAATGAAAGAAAGGCTCCTAAAAGTAGAATTTTTCAGTCACACAGGTTTCTGAGAATAATGTTTGAAGGGGAAAATGTCAGCTGAGCTTCAATCGCTGAGGTGAAGGTCGATCAACAAGCTGTGAAGTACACAGCTGCTGTTCATTCCAAACACTGGAGCAGCTTAGACTTGCAGCCGTTTTCCACAGATTCACTTTGTAAAATCTAACTAAAATTTTGCTTAAATAAGATTCTGCTTTTTTCCTCAATATTCTTATTGGGGAAATAGCAAACTGGGAGTATAAGATTGAAGTGATGAGCCCATGAAATCATTAAGAATGTGGGGTTTTAACCAAGATGTGACTTTAAGACGTGAAGCAAATTTTTATTACAATCAACCAATCGTCTTTTGAATTATTTTAAAAGCATTCCCAGTCTGTTTTTTTCATGCTGTTTTCAACCCAAATCATTAAAAAAAATCTGTTGTTGTCCAGGACAGTTTTTCAAAGCTACTGGAGTTCATCAGAAATTCCTACTTCCCATCATCCCCTTCCAGCTGGCTTATAGCCCCCCACAACCTCAACATAACATCAGCTGAGCAAGAAAAATGTCTAACAATATTGGAGGTATTAATTTTGGGCCAGATGCCTGCTTGGACGATTGATTTTCTTTTTTTTTTTTTTCATAAATCTATTTGTCTAAAAGTGAATACATGAAATTGGAGCAAGCAGGTTCTATGACACACACACGCGTTTTATATATCTATATACCGGCATTTTTATTAAAAATAATAATAAATACTCAGAAATTCAATTTTAAGCTTAATTTATTTTTATATATGTTCTACATATGATAGACTCTCTCAAGAACATGTTAAAACAATAAAAAAACAAGCTTTGTAGTTGTAAAAATGTGTGTTGAAACTATTTCCTCCCACGGCAAACTTGTTCCTTAAACGCCTCCAAACTTTGACGAGCCCCTGCAGGTGTCAGGTTACAGCGGTGGGCGTGGCCTGCGGCTGCCTGTCATGTCCGCTCGGCGCTGGGATCAACAGGTCTGAAGGTAACTGAAGCGCTTCAGCTCCGCTTTCACTCGTCGTTTCTGGTCGGTGAACAGTCACGGTGAGGTTCAAGGATCGCTGGAGGGCACGCGGTTGTTGCTGGGCGGGAAAACACCGCCACGCGGCAGCCCGCTTAGTCCCGCGAGGCTCCGTTGCCAGCGTGTTGTTAGCCTGCTAGCTTAGCCTCCAGCTGAAGAGAAGTACGTCATGACGTCACCGTGCTTGTTACATAACGTGTGTAACGCGAAACGGTCTATGTAAATGCATGTGTCTGTGTGGCACGTGCAAGACGAAATTTATTTCAATTTTAAATCGTATTTCACATTTTTTTGACGGCATTTCCCCCAAAATATAAACATAAAAACCAAAAATATGCAGAGGACCAATAGAACCAGATGAAATCTAAATTTATTTTAGAACTGCCTACATAGATTCAACAAAGTACTGGACACATTCCACAGAGAGTTTGGTCCATATTGACATGATAGCATCAAACAGTTGCTGCAGATTTGTCAGCCGAACATCCATGATGCCTGTCCCACCACATCCCAAAAGCTCTGTTGGGTTGAGATCTGGTGACTGTGCAGGACACTGTGATCATAAAGCGATGGACATGGTCAGCACCAATACTCAGGTAGGCTGTGGTGTTGTAACCATGATCATCTGGTACTAAGGGGCCCAAAGTGTGTCCCCACACCATTACACCGCCATCCTGAACCATTGATGTAAGACAGGATGGATGTATGCTTTCATTTTGTTGATGCCAAATTACCCTACCATCTAGGGCTGCCACGATAAGTCAACTAATCGATGACTAATTGGCTATTAAAATAGTCGACGGCTAAACAGTCGATTAGTCGTTACTTTACAATAAATGGAGTCGGAGTGTAGTAAAGTTGAACAAAGTTGTGAGCGTTCAGCACCAAGAAATGCACTTTTTTTCATTATTTGAGACCAAAACTTGATCTTTTGTGAAAAATAGTTCCTTGTTTCAGATGCCGACCTCATAGATAAGGAATATACTTTCCATCTAACTCATTTTTGCAAGTGACCTTTGACCCTATAAACCACAGGTGTCAAACTCCAGGCCTCAAGGGCCGGTTTCCTACATGTTTTCCAATCAACCTGCCTTTGAAGGCTCCTTATTGGCCAACACACCTGATCCAGGTAATCAGCAGAAGACAAGGCAGGATTTCTGGAAAACCAGCAGGACGTTGGCCTTCGAGGCCTGGAGTTCGACACCCCTGCTATAAACCCTTTATATATAAAAATGACATTAAATTGATACGTCATCTTGAAGCGCAGGGCACCTTTCAAAACAAGTTTGATGGATGGTGTAGGGTCAAAGGTCACCTGTCAAAATAGGCTTGATGGAAACTATATTCTTCATCTCTCTCATTTAATTTAATCTTCTTTAAATCCCGGAAACTATTGAAGGACAGAGGCTGCACAATAAGGTTTAATAAACTTTCATCTTAATTGTCTTTATATTTAGTCAGTTTAAAGCTAATGATGGCTAAGATGTGAGCTTTATATTCACTTTGATCATGACCCGATTAGTCGACTTCTCAAAAAAATAATCAGTGATTAGTCAATTACTAAAATAATAATTTATGGCAGCCCTACTGCCATCCAAATGTTGCAGCAGAGATTAAGACCGATCAGACAAGACAACGTTTTTTCAATATTTTACTTCAAAAAATTGAATTTAAATTGCCCTTAAAAAGGGTTGGATCAAAAATACTGAATTATTTTAGCTGCTTTTGGAAAGCTGTAGATTTTTAATTTTAATATCAAAAACAGATCAAAACAGATGCACAAACGGTCAAAACAGTGACAAACTGTTTTATTCTGTCTGTCTGCAGGATGTCCAGGGAGCAGCTGAGTATCGCGGAGCTCCTGCCTTCACTGGACAGCTCTGAGCTGCAGGAGGCGGAGCAAGTGCGGGCTGCTGTCAACCAGCATCTGAGCACAGGTGAGTCCACCCGTCCACGCAGACACTTTCAACAAATGTCTGCACTGCTCAGGCTCACCTGCACTTCTCCTCACAGACAAAGGGGGCGCTGTCCTCTCCTGTCTGGTAGAGTACTACCTGGACTCCTCCTCCTCTCAGGCCGTGCTCCTCCTCTCCTCCATCCGGGAGCCACATCATAAGGTGAGCAGCGTGTCCTGAGTTGATCTGGTCTCCACGTTTGTGAAAATAAACGTTTCAAAACTTCCCGCCAGGCGCTGTTGGAGAAGCTGAATGAGTCTCTGAGTAGACCTGGGTCCAGACTGGGTGCTGTCACCCTGCTGGGTCACCTGATCAGGAAGCAGCCTCCCTGGGTTCATCACATCAGCCATTCTCCTCTGCTGTCATCACTGCTGCGCTGCTTAAAGGTTCACACTCAAATGAATGAAATTGATCCCATTTTGAATGATCCACTTACTGCAGCAACAGAAACTTTTTGTCACTGGCCAGTGACTTACAGGCACACAGCATTGTTTTCTGGCATTAATTTTTAAAAGAGATGAAAAAAAACAATTTTACGTTTATGTGACCACGTTTACTCTGGAAATTTGCATAATCAAAAACTGATCTAAATATAAGTAGGTATGTAAACTAACTTATTCCTTTATGTGATGGATTTTCTCAGACTGACTCTGACGTGGTGTTCCTGATCACCGGAGTCCTGGTCCTCATCACTCTGTTACCCATGATCCCCCAGGCTGGGAAGCAGCACATCTATGATTTCTTTGATGTGTTTGGACGTCTTGCCTCTTGGAGCTACAAGAATATTGGTAACACAAACACAAACTAAACGGCAGCATGTCAGTCTGCAGATGTTCTGACCGTCGTCTTCTGCAGGCCATCTGCCTGTGGTCCAACTGGTCCACCTGCATGCAGGTGTCTACTCTCTGTTCCACCGGCTGTATGGGATGTTTCCCTGTAACTTCATCTCATACCTGAGACTACACTACAGTATGAAAGAGAATCTGGACACGTTTCAGGAAGTGGTGAAAGTAAGTTCTATCCACTACCAGTCATTTAAAGCCTGTTTAGTTTTGACCATTATTAGCCATAGGGTGTGGATCGGTGGCGATCGGATACGATTATGAATCAAGCTCAACGATTCACGAATCGAACCACGATTCTTACTTTTAATATCATGTTTATTGCTACGTGAATATTTACTAGATGGAGGAGGATATAAATTATCTGTATTAAATCACCAACATTTATACCTTTATTTAGAACAGGAGATCAGAATCAACTAAACTGATTACAAAAAAACCCCAAAAGATTCAGATAGAAAAAAAAAGTGTAATTTTAAACTTTTTTTTGTCAACCTTCTGGTTAAGTTCAGCAGCAACATAAAAAGAATAAACATCACTGCTGTTTTGTATCATTTAACAGCAAAACTTGAAAATGTTTTCCACAGGTTTCTATTCTCAAAGTTCTTCAATATTTTATTTTGTAAGCATTACATATTGGTGGAGAGGCCGTATGAAAAAAGTATTTTTTTACGCAGTAGAATCCTCTGATTCAGGTTGTTTACATCCTCCTTTCAGCAGCGCGAGACTGTGTTTCTTCAAAATAAGATGGAGTTTCGTTAATTGCGTTAAGTGTTGAAGAGTTATCATAACCAAATGAAAGTAAACACGTGGGCTAAAGCTCCGATGTTAAAGCTAAATCATTTTTTCTAAAGTTATGTCAGTGAACAGAGCTTCAGTCTCAGTTTTTGAATGGAAAAAAAACATTCGCTAGTTTTACTTTGAAAACCGGAAGCCTCACCGACAAGGAAGATGTGTTTACTTCTGGTGACTACCGCGGCTCTTTCGGCTTTGTTTTAGTTTGTAAACTTAAAATACAACATTAATCTGCATTCCAGAGGAAAAATACATCGTTTCCAGATGCTCAAAACATGCTCAAATTAATTTATACCAGCTTAAACAGGTTTAAACCAGTAAATACTAGTTTAAATGAGAGAAGATTAGTCTCAGATGTTTGAACATATTTAGTTTAGGTCAGCCCAGAGCTCCAGAAAAATGTAAAGACTGACAGATCAGCAGTCATAAGATAGAACATGTCAATTCACACAAGTGCAGACTGGTTCTAAGACTTCTTCCCAGACCATATTTCAGATTATTTTGATGTTGTCCTAAAACGTTAGCTCTTTGTTGTGATCAGAGTTCTCTTAATGTTCTCTTTCAGCCAATGTTAGAGCACGTACGGGTTCATCCGGAGCTGGTCACAGGGACTCAAGACTATGAACTTGACCCATCCAGGTGAGCCCAATAAACATAAAACCAAACCTGAATATCCTGCAGATCTATTGCATTTTCAGTACGAGTTAAGCCATGGTCACATGTAGCAAAGTGCAGCTGCGCTGCGACCTAGATTACAGTTTTTCAGCGCTTTTGGCAGGTGACTGCGCTGTGGCCATACTGTCGCATTTGTAATCAGGAGGCGGCAGGCGCATTTTTACACGCCACTCCGTGTCTGCAGTGGTCTTAAGAAACAGAAACAGTTAAAATCGAACAGTGAACCGAATTTTTTTTTTTTTTTTTTTTACATCGGGGGGTTGCTTCCCGGGAAAAAAAAAAAAAAAAATAAATATATATATATATATATATATGTATATGTGTGTGTGAATATACATATGTATATGTGTATATATATATATATAATAATATATATATATATATATATATATGTATATATATGTATGTGTGTGTGAATATGTATATGTATATATATATATATATATATATATATATATATATATACACACACACATACATATATAAATGTATATATATGTATACATATATATATACATGTATATATATAGTTCTAAAAATTTAGTGTTTTCAAAATTAGTTTGGGAATAATCAAACATACTTTAAAAAATTTAAGCAACTAAATAAAGTAAGACTTGAACTGTCAGACCTCACATGTTCACTTTTTAAATACTTTTTTTTTTTTAATTTGTTTATTTATTTAATTTAAAAGGGCCTTTCCTGTGAAATAATTCTAGTGATGACAAATGAATTTAAAAATACTGCTTTGAGCACTATAGAAAATGTGGAAGACTGAACATATGGATCAAATTCACTTTTTCTGTACTACATTAATTAGTCACAATGAAAGAAAACTAATGATTGTGAGTTCAAAAAAATAATATATCTGAATGGAAGGAGCTAAATTAGTTGAAGATTATCCAAATTTATTTGGAGAAAAATGAAAGAATAAGTGTAAAGAGATCTGCAGATGCCACAATAAGAACGTCACATTCCAAACTATCAACCCCAGGTGGAGGCGTTATGAAGTCCATGACATCATCATCGAGTGCTCCAGGGTGTCTCTGGATCCTCTGGAGTCTTCCTGTGAGGAAGAGATTCATTCGTCTGCCTCGCTCAGACCTCCACCCGTATCCTCCCCCCTCCCTCACCTGGACCTCTCCTCGTGTTCACCGTTCACGGTGGCGGTCAGCAGTTCAGGTTTGACCTGGAGAGAAAGAAAAGTTTCAAAAGAATCCTATTTTTTTTGCAGTTTATAATTTGTTAAAAAGTCAAGTAATGACTCATAAAATGAGTCAGTGTGGGTGGTTATGAATGTATGTAAATACAAACCCCTTTGATTCTTTTTGCATCCAAAGCAGCCCATAATACCATGCACTTTTCATCTGTGGTTTTTTTTTTTTTCTCCTCAGAAGTCTCCGCCTCCCTTAGTGGACGCCCACCTTTGCACAGGCACAGTTCGTCTGCACTCAGGTCAGAACATCTGTCTTTGTCACACACAAGTGAGTTCCCCTGTCTGTGTTCATGAAGTCCCCTTCATTTTGTACAGTTTGATGATGTCACATGGAGCCCCTCCACCCACCTTGGTTTGTCCACGCCCCCTCCTGAGCCTGTTAGCCTCACACCCTCACTCAGCAGGACCGCGTCAGTCTCAGGTGAGCGCACATCCCCTGTTTTTGGTCTGTTACACGTCTGACTGATGACTTTGTGCGTTCTTTAGGTGTGAAATGTCCCATTGTTGTCACCGTCCCTGTGACCCCCACAAACGAAGACATCCGCCAGCCGGACAGCAGCAGCCAGGTTGGACAACTCTTCAGCCACACTGTTTTCTTCACTATGAGGCTTTTGTTTTGAAAGAGCAATTCATATAGTCTTCCTGTTTTCTTACAGGCCAAGCAGCCAATGACAGTGGAGCAGGAGGGAGGATCCAGTGATGTCATAAACAGAGGTGGGCAGACATGAAGTAAAAGTAGTGTTGCTTCAAGAAATAGAACTCAAGCAGAAGTTAAAGGAGTCATGCAAATAGTTAGTACAGTAATCCTGCTTTTCTTTTTTTTTTTTAAACACATCTGTTGTTCATTTTCAGATTTTAAACCAGCAGAAACTTGCCTCCCCTCCACCACCCCCAGCACTCCTACCCAACCCCTGGCACTCACCTCCACCCCCAGTCGGGAGGAGTCTTCCTCAGCCTTCTCCCAGCCGACTTGTTCTTTTCCCTTCTTCCTCACTCCCCCTCCTTTATTCTCACACATCTCTGATCCAGGAGTGGGCTCTCTGTTAAGCTCCACCCATTGTGCTGATAGCCCCGCCCTCCATACGAATCTCTGTTTGAGCTCACCCTGCCACAAGTCGCCAAGCAGTTCATCACGAGGAAGACGCAGGTAGACAGATGTTGTGAGATGAAGACTCTATGAATCCAGCTCAAGGACTCAGGTTCTCCTTCTGTCCTGCAGAATGCGCTGCAGAGCGCCACAGGTGAGCAGGAGAATGATAGAGAGGAGGAGAACGTGTCCATGTCTCCTCTGAAGGCTTTAGACCAGATGATCATGTTCGGATCTGAGGCCCACGAAAGCCTCAGCAAGAGGTGAGATACACAAATGATGGAAGTTTACATGTAGCTCAGAAGATCTACTAGATGATAAAAGTGTGGTTCCAAACTTCCAGCGGTCAATGTCCGTCTGAATACAGAATTTACATTTCCTTACATGTGAATTTCAGGCTTCAGCGAGGTGAGCGGATAATGGGCGAGGGTTCTGAATATCTTTGGTTCAGCTATAAATCCTTGCTAACAGAATCTGTGCTACTGATGTTTTGCAGGTGGTCAGCAGCAAACAAGCTTGTGGATCGGAGTAACTATGGAGGTAAACAGCAGAGCATGAAAACCAAAGGTATCTGGAACTAACCCCGAGACTCATTCCTCCCTCTAACATGATCTGTCCAGTGTGGAACTTTAACTGTAGTGGCAGTCAGGAAGCAGATAGTTGCTCAGTAGTTCATGATGGTAAAGTTTGTAAATGAATATGCTGACTTTAGCCAAAATAAAAAAACTTGCGTCTTTTTCTAGGACATAGTTTCTGTAGAGTGGTAGTAGTATCCTTCTGAGTTGTGGGCGGGACTGTTGGCACAGAGTAAGCCCGCCCCCAATCCCCGTCACTCTTAATTTAAAGCTCTCTGTTTACATGCTTTCCTAGCTTGCAGCCCCTCACAACCCTAAGCTAACATTAGTGGTGCAACGAAAATGGCAATCAATATTCAGCTATCCGGGCACACTGTTTTGAGCCAGATTCTAGCTCAGACGAGGAAAACAAAGACATTCATGGATCTATTTGTCTCCAAGTGGATGCATCAGATCCTTACAGCTACAAGCTTTTTGTCTGCTCCTAATTCACAACAATTTAAATAAAGATATACTCAGAAAGTAAATTTTAAGCTTAGTTCTCTTTATATATGTTCTCCATCATCATCAGAAATGCCAAAAGAGCACTTAAAGCACCATTTTCATTTGAGTGGATCTTTCAAAGTTTACTCTGGAAATGTGAAGTGTGGTTGTAGCTCTTTGGGTTGAACATGTCAGCCATTCTGTTGGGACGCTTGAATCCTAAACTTTAGGCCGCATTCCACTGGACAGGTTGAAGGGAAATGTTTAAAAGCGTTTAAGAGACATTTAGTCTATAGCATGTATCTTCTCTTTGGTTATTTATGAATGAATGTCATGCCATTCCAGTTTACTAACAAGTTTAACCAACATTACTGGTTGTGTAATGTAATGTATTTTCTTCTGAAAAAAGTATCCTTCATCCTGCTAACATCAAGAATCTTTTGAGTTTGGTTTGTTCCAATGTGTCTCAAAAAAGTGTGATGGATGGATAAGTGGAGTCGAAGTTAAAATTTCAGCATGTGAGAATGGTCGCCTTTGCATTTACATAGGTTAGTGTTAATCTTTTAACACCGTAGAAGTCGCCGGCGACAGGAAATGATGCACGCTCTTTGACCAACCATTCACACAATTAGCACAAATCCAACAGACTCTGAAGTGGAGAAAAAGACCTCTACGCCAAGCATCCTAAACTACTTTTTTCCATGTCAGAATTCATGTCAATTTAAAAACTAAATCTCAAGTGTTAAAGGTTAAATGCTGACACAAAGGAGAACATTTTCATTTTAGCATGTTTTGTCTCTCTGTTAGGCCCCGCCCCCGGGGAGGAGTCTCAGTCCCTGAGGAGTCAGCTGCTGTTGGTTCACAGCCAGCTCCAGTACGAGCGCTTCAAGCGCCAACAGCACGCCATCAGAAACCGTCGTCTGCTGCGCAGAGTCATCAACACCACAGTGCTGGAGGAACACAGTGTTGCCATGGTAACACTCCAGTTGTTGGAATCATCTGTGCTTTCTGCTGCTTCCCTCACGTCTTACTCCGTTGTCGCAGAAGGCGCAGCTGGGTGTTCAGGATGAAGAGATTCGCTCGCTGAAGTCCAGTCTGAATGAAGAACAAAGGCGGAATGCAGACTTGGAGCAGGACATGCGCATGCAGACTGACCGCCTGCACGCACACGTCCAGCAGCTGCTGCAGCGGCAGCAGGAGGAGCAGCGCGAAACCCAGAGACTGCAGGTACAAGTGCTCACATGCTTCTGAAGGCTGTCCACCAACCAGCTGTTCACCAACGCCTGAACTGTTTCTTGTCAGGGAGAGCTTCAGGAGAGTCAGAGCAGGCTCAGAAACCTGGAGGCGGAGCTTCAGGGAGCCAGCAACAAGGCCTACAATGCAGAGCATCAGCTGACCCAGCTGTCACTGAAGGTAAGACGGCATTCTTTGTACATGTTGTTGGGTATGACCGCACATGTCTTGTTGGTCTGTTTGCAGCTGTGCAGCAGTGAGCAGCTGCAGCAGCAGATCTTCCTCCTGAACCAGCAGCTTCTCCTCCTGAGAGAAACCAACCGAGCTCTGAGCGAGCAGCTGGAGGACAGAGCCGCACACAACTGGACCGTAAGAATACAACCAGAACCAGGACCTTCAGGTTTGCCTGAGCGTCCAGTAACCTGTCTGTGTGCTGCTTAGGAAGTGTCTATGCTGCAGTGCAGCGTGGGTAAAGAGTTCCAAAGGCTCAAGGACAGCGACGTCCAGCAAAGACAGAAGCTGGAAGCAGCCAATCACAGGATAGCAGAGTTGGAGAACCAGCTGTCCAAGAAAGAACAGCTGATCCTGGATCAGAAGAAGCTCATGGAGGACACCAAAAACCAGAGCAGGTCAGAGTCTCTGTTGTGATCAGCATGTTCTCCTAAAAACCTGCTAGAAAACACAACTGTCGGTTGAAAATAAAAAAATAGCAGAAATGTGTGTTGGTAATGGTCAGAAGTTGTGAATTGAAGTAGGTATAATGGAAGACTGATTCAAAGACTTTCCTTTGTGAGGTAGCTCCCTAGAGAAGATGTTCACGAATAGCAAACATCCTGTGGTAAGTACAGAGAAGTTAGTTCTGATTAACCACTGGTTTCAGGATGGAGCTGCTGGCCTCAGAGAGCCGCTGTGAGGCGCTGAGGAGAGTCACCCAAGCTCTGCAGATGGAGATGCTTCACCTGTACGGCCTGATCCACCTGGAGCCACACGGGGGCAGCGATGCTCACAGTCAGACCACAGACGGCAGGTGAGTTCTCCCCAGCAGTCTTGAAATCCTTTAGGTTACTATTTACTAGAGCAGTACCGGTTAGTTTTACTGACATTGTAGTGTCATCTCTGACCTTAAGGCCCAACAGCAGCTCCAGCCGTTCATCCGTCCCTCAGGCCTCCTCCTCTTCTGCTGTCAGCATCATAAACGGCGCGGTTGAGGCTCTATCTACCTCCCCCCTGCACCTTCCCTCCTGCTCCTCCTCGCCGCTCTCTCTGTCCCCCATCGACTCCCCCTTGACTGTCGGGTCCTTTCTGGAGCAGCGAGCGCGGGAGCTCTTCAGGCCGGTCAATCAGAGCCAAGAAGACGAGGAAAAAGAGGCGGAAGAGGAAGAAGCCCAGCCAGCAAGCCCACCTCTGGGTCAGGAGGCAGAGGAAGCCACTCCCCTCCCTGAATGTCCGCAGGAGGAGGCTTCTGCTCCCGCCTCGCCGCCCGCCGCCCCACAGAGGAGACTTGGCATTATGGATTACGACCAGTCACTGCCTGAATTCTGAAGAGTGGGAGGAGCCAGCTGGAAGTGAGCGCCTCAGCCAGTCAGGTTTATTTCATAGACACAAGTGTTGTGAGCAGAGGACACCAGTTTGAATGTAATCAGAAGCTGCTACATGAAACTGATCCTGAGGGTCACCTACTGCTGCTGCAGCATCCTTCAGATCAGCCATGCTTCCAAACAGGCGTTGGTGGTTCACGTTTGGTTCCTTTGCACGTTTTCCTGCCGTGATTGCACTCAAAAATGATGAACATTTTACCTTCATTTCTTTCTGCTCTACTACACAACCGTTTCTTTCAATTGTTTACCAATCTGCTCACTTTTAATCCTGATCCAAGAGTCACCTGAGAGAATCTGGCATGAGGTCATGGAGAAAACGTTTTTAAGATTTTGACTTTAGATGGAGCTGGAAACAGTGAGATGACTTTGTGTTTATCTGCTAATCATGGAATAAGCTAGCTCATTTGTTGGACAAACCAAAGATGTGTTGCTGCTGAGATGCAACTGGACACAGCCGTGTTGTTGATGCCATTCAGAATCGAGATACTGTGAATTCAAACAATAAAGAATCTGAAATTTCTCTGTTCTTATAGTCCTCTATTTTTTTCATCTTTACGTGTTCAAGTTCCTAACCTTATCCTGTCTGTGTGTTAGTTATTGTAGGTACACTCCGAGCACGTGATGTGGATTCATGATGTGGAGTCATCCCCCTCACAGTTTGGACTTTATTCATATCAATAATAACAATCACAGGTTGGATTGATGGGCTGAAATCCAGAGCAAAATAATTCAAATTCAGACTTCCCATCAATTGAGTTTGAATAAATTTTGTTTAAAATTTGGTTTTAAAACTTATTAATTAAAAAACTCTGGGAATTATTTTACAATTACAAATATACAGGTTTGGGCCTTTGAGAGATTGTTTCCACCCATCACTAATAATGACAGCTAAAACAGCAGGGCTTGAGCAATGTCTCAAGAGGGTTACATTCACTGAAATTCTCAGAGCTTAAAAAAAGGCCGCAACCAGAACAAGAGACACGGACTTTGAAACTTATTTTTGCTAAATGCTTTGTGTCTTGTCTTAATATGAGTATGCAGTGTAGTTTTGTTGCTTGTGTTAGGATTATTTTTGTGTTGCTCTATTGACTGTGTAATAGAACTGGACTGAGTGACCCTGCTTTCCTCACATAGTACCAAATGGCTCCAAAAAGCCAAAATCCCATAGACTTCTATAGAGAAATAACCAGCTAATTCCCAGTCATTCTATGTGTCAGAATAATAATCAGTGTTTTGTGATACTGGGATAAAAAAATATTATTGAAACTTTAACATCTTCTTGCTAAACCTTTTTTTTCCATGATAGTTCTTTACTGTAAATTATTCAAGTTATAAACTGGCCAATCAGACTTCTTAATGAAAGCATGTGGTGCCTGCATGGCCCTCACGTTGAACATTTAAAATCTTTGACAGATTCTCAGAGCCGCTGTCAGTGAAAGGGCTGCTCACTCCAGATTAGCGACAATAGTTGCCATAGAATTTTTGACTCAAAAAACCAAAACAAACAAAAAACCATTAACTTGACGTCTTAAACCAATCACTGGTTACATGTGGCTCCAAATGGTGTCTGTATTGTAGATAAAAGGCAGCAGAATTTACTAAATTTGGTTGGAGTTGGAAGTAAACTATTAAACTACAATTGACTTATGTCTTGCTGACATCCATAGACTGTTTAATAAGATCCAAAGTATTAGGAAAAAGTTGGCAGCCCCGCTAAATATTGTTATATTCTTAATAAACTTTTGCTTGACAGAGATTTCCAAAACATTTTTCCCGAATTTTCTTTTAAAATGCCGTTTTCTATGTACAGAAAATCTGAAAATGTTAGCATACGATTCACTCAAATTTCCCGCCTTCGAGCACACGGTGATGACGACACCATCTGGATGCCATAGGAACCGAGAAGTGGTTTGTTAACAAGCGGTCTGTCTGATGCGCGCAGCTCGACTTTAGCGAGGAATTTCTTCATTTTGGAAGTCATTCTGGAGTCAAACGTTGATTGGAATCTCTAAAACAGTAAGTTTGAGAGCGGAAATGTAGTTTGGAGATGAGTTCAACCATTAATAAATAGCATTATAACGTGTTTGTTGTGACGTGTAATAATGATCTCTGCTGGTGCAAAATGTGCTCTTATGAAAATCCAAGAATTTTATCTGAACTATCATTGACTTTGACAAATAAGCTATTGACAACCTTGATTTAAATTTTAATATTATGGCAACTGTATAAAGTTAAAAAAAAAAAAATAATTAATTAGAACAGATTAGAGGTGAAATTGTTAAATCCACTTTTCCCACTTATTTTAAAGCATTTAATTAAACTTTACTTGACCAATTTGATATTTAAATGATTCAATGTGTGGGGGTTGTACATATGAGTGCGAATATGTATTTACAATTAGGAAAAAATATATTAAGAAGATATAATTTTCCATTATTTTCTAATGTTTTATAAATATTTTTCTCAATAGATTTACTATATCTGTCTTTTTGTTTTTGTTGTCTTTTACTTTGTCTCTTTTTCTGAAAATTGCTTAAAATAAAACGAAAATAATTAATTAATCAATCAATCGTTCATTTGTTTGTTGAAAATCTGACATGGTTTGAGAGGTCATACTTTGCTTTTTCTGATCATAAAAACATTAAAAAAAAATTAGAAGTTTGCAGTTTGTGTATTTGTAGGAAAACAAAACTCCTCGTCTTTGCCTTTACTTAAACTTTATATATAGTGGATGGTGTTTACAACCTTTTTAAACTTTTTGAACTTCAGCAAGCAGGTGGTGTGTTCGTGGTCCCTTCGAATGATGTGTTCACGGTCTTTCAGAGAAACATTTGATGGATGAAACGGGGAGGCCTTTGAGGATTCCCCCTCAGATGAGGAGTTATGCAGAAAAGCATGACTTGTCCCAGCTGGCTCAGGTAAAAGCGAGAAACAAAGGTGTAGTTCACAGTCAGATAGGCCTGTGTAATAATGGTGTGTGTTTGTTCCAGGGCTTGGTGTCTAACCTGCTAATTGATCAGCCAGATGATCCCATCCCCTACCTAATCAATTTGCTCCAGGGGAACAGCCTGGACAGTAAGTCTGCAGGAGTCTGTCCAAGTTTTCAGTGAAAGTAATTTTTAAAAAAAAGGATGCAGTGTGATAGCTGTACATGCAGCTGCCACACGACGGCGCCATGACTCCACACACTAAGATATGCCAGCCCTCCCTGTTGCGAGCGAGATGGAGAGATTAAAAAACCAAAACGCCCAAAATCAAACCCAATTTATTTATTTATTTTTATTTCAAAACGCAGATCTATCATCCTTTTGACAATATGATTGATTGTGGCCAGATACTCTTCTGTCTCTATTTACTTTGGTGTTTTTTTATTTATTTTGCTATAAAACTGGAGTCTATACCTCAAAACTATCATTTTTATTAACTAAATCTTCCACATGGCTCAGAATGCTAAATGTCACGTGAAAAAGCAGATGTATATGCTAATTTCCAAAGCAAATAATTTACCAATAAATTAGAAATATTATTGATAAATCAAGGTCCAGAGCATTTTAGACCATGAAATAGACATTTATCATTGCTAAATAAAATAAGAATGAATGCTAAAGGATTGTAAAAGACAGTTGAAAGAAGCCCATTTATGTGACAAATGATTAGCATTGTGTCTAATTTCAAATAAACACAAAAATAATATCAATGAAAAATATAATTCAGGAATGTCAAAGATTTTTTCTAACATGAACATTTTCAAAAGTGAATGCCAAGTACCACATTTTCTTTAAGAAGTGCAAAAAAGGCTAAAAATGTTTGCCAATGTAGTGACTTTCTGACCTGTGATTAGTCCCCAGAGTGATGGTGATCGGACCACCTGCAGTTGGCAAATATACTCTGGTGAGTTTAAAGTAAGAACTGACTTTCTACTCACTTCCCCCCTCAACAAAAACTAGTCTTTTTAAGTGTTCTACACATCAGTGGCGCCTCCAGAAATTTTTCCTGAGGGTGGCTGCTGGGGGGCCACTTTAAATGCACAAATGAAAGGAAAGGTGTACAAGACTGTGGTGAGAGCAGCCATGTTGTTCAGACTAGAAACAGTGGAACTGAAGAAAAGACAGGAAGCAGAGCTGGAGGTAGCAGAGATGAAGATGCTGAGGTTCTCTTTGGGAGTGACCAGGATGGATAGGATCAGGAATGAATCCATCAGAGGGACAGCACATGTTAGAGGTTTTGGAGATAAAGTCAGACTGAGATGGTTTGGACATGTTCAGAGGAGAGACAGTGAAGATATTGGTAGAAGGATGCTGAGTCTAGAGCTGCAGGAAAGATGACAGAGAGGAGGTTTATGGATGCAGTGAATGAAGGTGGCTGCTGTTGGAGGTGAGGATACAGAAAAAGCTGATTGGCTGTGAAGAACCCTGAAGGAAAAGCCAAAAGTAAACTATGATTTACTCATACTTATGAGAAAAATGATGACCTGCAGGGAAAAGTTATAAACTAAAAAAAAAATAGCATTAGCAGATGAAGCCTCGGATCTACATGTCCTCCACAGATTCTTCCACTTGATCCATTTCAAAAGTAACCATTGTTGTTTCACTTGGTTCTTCTTTCTCTGTCTTTCCTTCATACTCGGTTCATGTTTTGCTGCTGCACATTCAGAGCAGCACTGACTTGTGTACTTTTACTGTAGATAAAAGTGCTTTAAGTTTGCATTTGGACCCAAAATGTGATTAAAAATGTCCAACTTTGAATTTTGAATAAAAATACTTTGTTCCATACTTCCAGCCTTTGGACATGCTTGTTCTACAGGTTACCTTCCACAACCTTACAAAGATTTGTGTACTTTTACTGTATAGTTTTTGAAAAATTACTACTTAAACTTTCTTAAACCTACTTAATGTATCCAGAATTTAACGGTTCCAATAAATGACAATTATTCTCCCTGAATTTTAGTATATGGGTGACGAGCCAGACAAAGAGCGGTTCACAACCCCTTTATGAGTATTAATATAAAAGATTCCGTTACGTCGCCCGGATTGGCGTCACCGGGGCCCCACCCTGGAGCCAGGCCTGGGGTTGGTGCTCGGAGGCGAGCGCCTGGTGGCCGGGGCTCCTACCATGGGCCCCTGTCGGGTCCAACCCGAAGAAACGACGTGGGATCACTCCCCAGTGGGCCCACCACCTGCAGGGGAGCTCTGAAGGGGCCGGTGCATTGTGGTTTGGGCGGTGGTCGAAGGCGAGTGCCTCGGCGGCCCAAACCCCGGGCATGGAATTTGGCTCTTGGGACATGGAACGTCACCTCTCTGGGAGGGAAGGAGCCTGAGCTGGTGCGAGAGGTTGAGAGATACCGGCTAGATATAGTTGGGCTCACCTCCACGCACAGCCTGGGCTCTGAAACTCAGTCCCTCGAGAGAGGCTGGACTCTCTACCACTCTGGAGTTGCTCATGGTGAGAGGCGGCTGGGGTGGGCTTACTGGTGATCCCACAGCTCAGCCGCAAAGTGTTGGAGTTCGCACTGGTGGACGAGAGGGTCATGTCCCTTCGCCTTCGGGTAGGGGACAGGTCTCTGACTGTAGTTTCGGCTTACGGGCCGAACAGCAGTTCGGAGTACCCGGCCTTCTTGGTGTCTCTCGAAGGGGTACTGGAAAGTGCTCCAACGGGGGACTCCGTCGTCTTACTAGGGGACTTCGATGCCCACGTGGGCAATGACATTGGCACCTGGAGGGGCGTGATTGGTAGGAATGGCCTCCCTGACCTAAACCCGAGCTGTGTTTTGTTGTTGGACTTCTGTGCTCGTCATAGTTTGTCCATAACAAACACCATGTTCGAACACAAAGGTGTCCATCAATACACCTGGCATCAGGACACCCTAGGTAGGAGATCTATGATCGACTTTGTAGTCGTTTCAGGCGATCTCCGGCCGTGTGTTTTGGACACTCGGGTAAAGAGAGGGGCAGAGCTATCCACTGATCACTACCTGGTGGTGAGTTGGATTCGCTGGCGGGGGAGGAGGCCGGAAAGACTTGGCAGACCTAAACGTACTGTGAGGGTCTGCTGGGAACATCTGGCTGAACCCTCCGTCAGGGAGGTCTTTAACTCCCACATCCGGGAAAACTTCAAGCAGGTACCGAGGGAGGTTGGTGACATTGAGTCAAAGTGGACCATGTTCTCCACCTCTATTGTCTCTGCTGCTTTCCGGAGCTGCGGTCGCAGGATCTCTGGTGCCTGTCGTGGCGGCAACCCCCGAACCCGGTGGTGGACACCGGAAGTAAGGGATGCCGTCAAGCTGAAGAAGGAGTCCTATCAGGCCTGGTTGGCTTGTGGGACCCCAGAGGCAGCTGACGGGTACCGGCAGTCCAAGCGAGCTGCGGCCCGGGTTGTTTTGGAGGCAAAAACTCGGTCCTGGGAGGAGTTTGGTGAGGCCATGGAGAAGGACTATCGGTTGGCCTCAAAGAGATTCTGGCAAACCGCTCGGCGCCTCAGGAGGGGAAAGCAGTTTTCTGCAGGCACCATTCTCAGTGCAGGTGGGGATCTGCTGACCTCAACTGGGGACATTGCACTGGTGCTGTTGACCTATAGGGTCCAGATAGAACTCTAAAGGTGATTCATATTCGCTCGTGTTGCACTGGTCGCACAGCCATCGGAGCAGAATCACTTCAGTCGCATCAGAGCGTTACACCTGCTGGTGACGTCACCCGTGACTGAAATGTTACACCCGGAGTCCAGTTGTATGCAAATGGCGTCAATTTATTTGAGCGATTAGTTAGTAAGTGCAAGTCTATTTTTGGCAGAATAAATCTGTCCAAAATATTTTTTCTCATATCTTACAGCACTAGAGAGCAATTTGTTCCTTTTTAATTTAATTTTGTCATTTTTGTTTTCCCTGCTTCTGTTTAGCGGACAAACTCATCACTTCCTCCTCTGCCTTTCATGTACCTGCGCGCTCGCAGATGCTGCAAGTCTTTGAGTGGGATGCTGATCGTGTTAAAAACAAATGCTGGACATGATCACGTTTATTGTGGGCAGTCTGAGGCATCACTGTATAAGACGAGCCTGCTCCAGTATTCATCCACAGTTATCTTCTATGGATCATCTCTTCATATGCCGACCTGGGTCCTTCACCACCAGCACTGCCTGTTTCTAAGCCAAACGCTCTGCTAACTGCCACGCCACGTCTTTCCGCCACGCTACAGTTTATTCCACTCATCTCCAAGATCTTCATTCTGCTGCTCCTGGGTTTGACTCTCAAGCCGCCATCGAGACGAATCGGGGAAGAATCAACATCCTTCTCTCGCTGAACTGCACTCCAAACTATTCCATGGACTCTCCATTATCCTTCTGGGTTACCAGCATCTGGGTCTGCTTGTCCAACCAGCATATTGTCCAGTATATGTTCTTCCATGTTGATCATACATTCCCATACACATATGCTAAAAGTGCGGTTGAACCATTTATATGCTATATTCTAAACTTAATATCTTCCAATTTAGTCTATGGAGGTATTTTTTGTATACTACATGGTATAAATAGTTAGTTGCTATACTTATACTAAAGTATGTTTTATAAAAAGAAACTTCAAATGTACTACTAATGTTTATTTATTTTATTAATTTTCTTTTTAGTGCAAAAGGCTAAGTACAGAGCTGCGTGCCTGTCCATGTGACCACAGAGAGTTTGCTGCAGGGCCAATCAGAGGTGAGGACGCTCAGTGATGAGGTAACCTTCCTGCTGCGCTCCAGCTTGGTGTGTTGGCCTCCTCATAGTGACATGGCTGTTTTTTTTTGCTGCTTTCTCATGACATCAAGTCTTTAAACGCAGTCAGGAAATTGGGAAAAAAGGATTTTCAGGAACCTATGGGAGCTTCATATCTATTAAAGACCATGGTTCATGTGTATTTCTGGTCATTTTCCATTCTTACTTGCTTTACAGTCTATAACTGTCGAGTTTTTTTCAGGATCTTTCCTCTGAGCTGCTGGTCCAGATGGTTCAACAGAGACTCAAAAAAGTGGACTGCTTGAAAAGGGTGAGTGCAACGAGGCCTCAGCCTGTCGTCTTTTAGTGTACTTCATCCATTAATTGTAAAAAAAATAACGGGACTGAGTGCATGTGATGTCATAAAAATTGCTTACATTTGGCTCCAGCTAAATGAAGTAAATTCACTTGCCATTTTTTGGCAATATGGACACCACCATGTTGGAGCCAGGCAATCATCAGTAAGCAGTGATTGATCCGAGTCGTTCCAAGTCAACATTTCTATGGCAACCGCTGTCACCAGTGTGAGGTGATCTTGTTGGAATCCCACAAATATTCCAATTAAAAAACGCAAAATAGGTCCAGAGGACCTGGTTGCAGACAAGATGAAAATCATTAGCTGGAAACGGAAATTCCGCAAGATTTCAGAGTTGTAGCCACGTTTATTAAAACTTTTTAATGTCAATAAATGATTTAGTGTCCAGGATTAGTTTAAATGTGTCAAAAGAGGGGGAGCACTTTATCAAAGGTTATTAACAAAAGTGTTCAGATTTGTAAAACTATTAAAACTTTTGCATTTTTGCATGGACTTAGCAATCTCTCTCGAGTTCCAAATAGGAAATACCGCTGGTTGCAAGAAGGCCAAAATCCCATAGACTTTCATTGAGAAATAATACTTAGTCATTTTATTTGTCAGCATAACCATTCTTGCATGTGATACCTTCCTCTTAACAAATTCTTTATACTCCTAGTTTTACTTTATCCCAAATGTTTTTTTTTAGCATTTTCAAGCATGTTCTCAGGATCTTCATATTCTTTTTCCCCCACTGTGTTGCATAAAGCACAGTTTGCAATAAAAGAAAATGTATTTATCATATGTTGTCATATCTTGATCTATTTTATATGAGAAATACTTTTTATTAGGTATTTTATATCGAGTAAAAATCACCCGGCAAAAGTGATGGTGTAACTTTTTATAGCGAAAGTGTTCCAAGGTTAATAAAGGGATCACAGCAAAAATGGTTATGACTGAATAATAGCTGTTTATTTCTCTATAGAAGTCTATGGTGTTTTAGGTTCTTGGAACCAGCGGGTAGTTCCTGTTTGGAACGCCAGGGGGGAGCAGTCACTCAGTCCAGGCTTATACAGTCTGTAATTGGCTTCGAGACCAGATGGAAGAATGTTTCTTTCCTGGTTTAAGGAGTCAAATGTTTTTAATATTTTAGCAATCCAGCCAAGAAATAAGCAATGTTGTTAATTGCTTTGGATGAGAAATACACACTATCTCCCATCCATCCATCCATCCATCCATCCATCCATCCATCCATCCATCCATCCATCCATCCATCCATCCATCCATCCATCCATCCATCCATCCATCCATCCATCCATCCATCCATCGTCAAAGCTTGTTGAATCCCTTTTGGGGGTCTTGGGGTTGCTGAACCCATCCCGGCTACTGTTGGGTGAAGACCTTGCGACCTTTCAGAATCATCAGTTGACCTATAAAGGAAGTTTTTGCACTGTGTGAGAAACCCAAAGTAAAGCCACACATACACGAGGAGAACAGACAAACTCCACACAGAAAGAACCCAGCCGGGATTCAAACTAGGGCCTTCTCACTGTGAGACAAGAGTGGAAACCAATACCCCACTGTGCACCTAAACGCAATGAATGCTTTTAAAATGTTCAGTTAAAGGGCTAAAGAGTCACCTTTTAAGAGGAAGTTGTCAGCTGCTGCTCCGGTCGGATCTTTGAAGGAGCATCAGACGAGTGAACCTCTCAGAGGAGGCTGACCTCTCTGATGGAGTGTGTCTACCTGCTGCTGGAAGGATGAACCGTCTGTCTCTGACTCTTTGCTTCTCTCTGACTCACAGCTCTGATGATCTTAATGAGTGCTGTGGTGGCTGTCGTGTCACACTACGATTCCCAGCAGGCAGCGTTCACCCCCGGGGGACCAGCTGATCAAAGCCAGCGCCTGCTGTCACATCAGGAGAGCCGCTTTCAGTCGGACGCCGCTTCTCCTTAGCGTCACGTCCTGCTTCCAGAGAGCTGCTCTGTGATCGGTTTCAAACAGTTAAAGCTGAGAAGCTGCTGTCACACAAAAAACAACAACAGCACAAAAGCACTAGAACACAAAGCTGTCTCCCTGAACGTTTGACCTCTCACTGAGCTGCTTCTCCTGAAAGTTCTGCACGTGGCGACAAATACATGCAGACAGCTGACACTGGAGATGAACATCAGACCCACGGCTGCTCAGCTGCAGCTGTTCAAAAAAATCTCACTGAGGAACATTTGTCCTCAACACAGTGTCTGCAGCAGGTCTTTGTTATAACCCTGGACCTCCATCTCTAGTTATCTGGTGAATCTGAAAACCGAAGATGAGGTTCTCTACACACTGACTGCAGCTCTATGAGCCTGTCAATCAGGTTCATGTCTCAAGCAGAAGGCATCTTCCAGACTAGCTCCAGACCTGAAGCTCTGAAACTCCATTAAAGGTTTCGCTAAGAAAACCCGTCCAGAATCCTCCTCCACAATCTGGCTCATCTTCCTTCTAAACTCCACAAAGCGGCGCTTCCTTAAAGCTTCAGCGACTGTGTGTGTCACTAACAGTTACTTTGACTTGCTAATAGCTGTTTTTAGCCTCAGGCTAAACTCATCACACACATCAGGGACTGTCAAATGTCTGTGTGTTTGTGTGAGATGTTTTCACCTGCTATGATTGACAGCTCCTGTCAGGCCGCCGCCTGCTCCCGTCACATCAAATGCTGTACCCATCTCTATCCGTCTCCCTTCCACTCGGCCTCCCTCCTCTTCCTAATAAAGCGCTGACAGAACCGTTCTGCACACACCCGAGAAAGAGGCACAAACTGAGGAAACCAGAGGGCCTGTTCTCACCTCGGCTGCTCTGTACGCCAGCTTTACAGCTCATTTGGGAATATGTGGTGACCAGAAACCAATCATTGAACTAGCATTTCACTGATGAAAATTATGTTTAAAACACATTCTTGTAGCATTCTTCTATATAAAAGAAAATAAAGATTAAAATTTAATTTTTTTTTATTTTCTTTTTTATTGTGTGAATGCCACAGCATTTCAGCAATCTTAGTATCAAAACGCTATATTGCTTATTCAGCACATTACTGTTTGTGCTTTTGGCATTTAAAAATTATATAGTTTTTGAAATATTGCGCAATATATGCCAATAGAAAATTAATTAGATTTTTTTTTTTTATTATTCAAAAACTTTTTGCACTTTGAAACCACTGTAAACAGTAATTTTAAAATAATTTGACAATAAGCTGTTATATTAAAATTATGATAACATTTTTGGTAATTTGGTATCTACTGTTTTTATGCTAATTTTATCTATTAATTTAGCAACATGCCAAAGTTTTTTTTTTGTCATAATTTTATTTATTTTTAATATTGTTAGGTTGTTACTTTTGAGTCTAGCTATTGAGTTTAGCTAAGAACAGGCTAATGTTTTTGGCTAATTTTTGTTATCTACTGAGGTTTGTTTGGCTACTTTTGACTAATTTTACTAAGAATTTTTAGGCTATTTTGGAGATTAGCTGGTATTTTAGCAATGTGCTAGCTTTTTAGGCTAATTTGGCATCAATTAAGGTTTTTTTGGGCTACTTTAGAGTTTAGTTTTTACTTAATCAACACACAACTTTTTTTGCAAAATTGGCATGCAGGCAAACTTACTAACAATTTTTTCATAAATTTAGGCCAACTTAAGCGATCTTTCATAGTTTTTTTTTGTAAAATTTACAATTGTCTTTTGCATTTTCAGTAGATCTCTTCAGCAATTAAATTGCTTCAGCATTTATATCAACCAGATTTAGCAAAAAGCCTTTGCACTAGCATTATCTCAGGTTATGCAACTTTTCTAGTTAAAATTGTGGCGAATCAGGAGCAGATGAAAAATTGCAATTGGAAAAAGCTTATAGGTGTGACATAGAAACAACCTCCCTGCTCTGCTTCATTCTGATGGCTCCACTTGCAAATAAATAAATCCTTTAACACGGTTTTCCTCGTCTGAGCTGGAATCTGGATCAAAACTGTAAAACCTGATAGCTTTGATATTGCTCTCCATTTTTGGTGCACTGCTTATGTTTGGTTGGGGTTGTAAGCTTATGGGAGAAGTGTAAACAGAGATTTTATGATTTGAGGCTGAATTGTATCTAGTTCTGGCTTAAAATAAAAAAAAAATGTGCATCTGAAAATGACTTTCCACGAAATAATTCAAACATTTGTACCAAAAGTTAAATTCCCACATGTTCTGTTGGTTTTGATGTGTGTTTATGCAGTTGAAAGGCAGACTTTATTCCGCCTTTTGTTTTGAAGGAGTTGCTGGTGCATGCTGAGTGCAGGTAAAGCTGCTTTTTGTTGTGTTTGTGCGGCAGGGCTGGGTGCTGCAGGGAATCCCTAAAACTCGTCTGCAGGCTCTGAGTTTGCAGCAGGCTGGAATCCTCCCCAAACACCTCGGTAAACGCACGCCCACACTTCCTGTGCTCTGTCTGCACGCCCACGCTCCGTGTTCACCTCTGCTCGCATACGACTGCAGTGATGCTGGAGGCCCCTGATGACGTGCTGCAGGAGAGGAACCAAGGGCGGATGGTTGACCCACAGACGAAAGGTGAGCTCTGCTCGGCTCCATGGAGACACACCTGTTAACTTTGGCTTTTGCCAAACAAATTTCTCTTGAACAACAAGCTCAAAGACGCTTCATTTAAAATTTTACAGATTTTATCCAACTATTCAATACATATAAACGTTTAAATGAGACCTTCTGTGTTCTCTTAACCCCCCTCTTTTATCCCCCCTTGTTTCCATACGGTCCAACAAAAAAGAAAAAGATACAATATAATTAAAATAAAGTTTAGCATGTAATACAACAGGGGTTTATACTTAGTAAACCCCTGTTGGGACATTAAAATCTGTCCAACGCAAGAGGCTCTCAGCCCGTATCTGCTTGCTCAGCTGTTGGACAGGACAAGTTAAAAAAAAAAAAAAAAGCAAAAATAAATAAATAAATGAGATCTTAATAAAAACTGTACATTTTGTGAACAGTATGAAGAATCATTAATACACATATTCTGGACTTGTAAGCACACTAAACTAATTTGGAACAAATTGTCAATTCTTATCAGGGCTAAACTCATCCCCATTTTTTCTTATCTTGGACGAATATTCAATTTTATTAACCAAGTATTATATCCATAAAACCAAATTTAGCGATAAAAATCCAAATTTCTTTGAATTCTTTGCTGAAATCTGACAGTAGTTACACTCTATTTCATCTAGCTACAACAAAAAATCAATTAAAACTCATCATCTGTTTCAGGTTAACAGAATAATTTAATATTGACTTATTTTTGTTTTTCTAATGGGTTCCCGTGGTATTTTTTTTTTTAACTGAAGTACAGTGTTCTGTTCTTGTTCTGTACTATATTTCATAAATATTCTGAATAAGTTTTGTTAAAAAAGAAAAAAACCTGTTGACGGACTGGTTATGACCTCACTTCCTGTTTGCAGACGTCTACCACCAGATCTTTATCTGGCCGAGCGACGACACAATCGCTCAGCGTCTGCAGAAGGGGCGGAGCCTGACGAACGAGCAGCTGTCGGAGGAACTGCAGCGTTACACCTGTGAGGTCACAGGACTCAGATCGGCCTATCAGCACGTCCTAAAGGTCATCAGCGGTGACCAGCCGCACGCTGACGTTTACCAGCAAGGTAGAGACACACCAGTAAGCAGCTTCTGTTAAGGAGAAATGATCATTAGCGGATAAACTCTCAACACAGCTGATATAAAAGTTTGGATCAGAAAAATGGAATTCCACCATTTGTAAATATCAGCTTATTAGAGACCAACTCAGATGTTCTTTTGATCTTTTTTTAAAGCATCTTTTTTCAAAAGCATCTTTTTCAAACCAAATTTGTTTTATTTCAAATAAGGAAATATTTATAAATTTAATTTAAATTTTTAATATATTTCTTCCATCATCAGAAAATGCTACAAGAACATGTTAAAAACACTATTTCCGTCACATTTCTTCCTTCTGTGATGGTTCTGGAGAAAGTTCACGGTCCAGCTCTCCTTCTTCTCAGCCCTGGCTTTTGTTCAAACTCGTCACCGCTCCAGACCGCACAGAATCCTCCTGCTGGGTCCACCGGGGTCCGGGAAGAGCCTCCAGGCCCGGCATCTGGCAGAGAAGTACAGCATGGTGGACGGTACAGCTTCACTCCTTCCTGCCTACAGTAAAACACGACCTCACGAGTGTCAAAATTAAGTCAAACAGTTTCCTAAGAACACATGATGATGAAGACCTAACCTGTCGAGATCATCTGGATCTTCCTGGATGTGGTAAGTTTTTTTCTTGTCTTGTGTCTGTTAGTGAGCTGTGGGCGACTCTTGAGGTCTGTAGCTGCTGATGGTTCAACTCTGGGAGAAGACATCCAGTTGTACCTGGACGATGGACTTCCAGGTAAGTGCAGCATGGACAGAGGGCTCCTGATGAATGTTGTGGATCATTAGAGATGCTCCTGATGGGGCTGTAGAGTCTTCATCAGCCATCTCCAGCACTCTGAATATCACTTTCAACTCCAGGCAGAAAGAATAATGCACCTTAAAGCTCTGGTGTTGATCTTGAGAGTGTTGTTTTGTCTGCAGTCCCAGACTCCATGGTGCTGCAGGTTCTGGAGGAGCGTCTGAGCCAGGAAGACTGCAGCTCCAGAGGCTGGGTGCTGCATGGCTTCCCTAATAATCTACTGCAGGCCAGGAGCCTGCAGGAATCCCAGCATGAGCCAAACAGGTACTGCTCCAGAAACTTTTATGTTGAAGTAATGAATGTTTTTCTTGTAAGCAATCCAAGCTTCATTTCCTCCTTTCTTTGTCAGAGTTTTCTTCCTGGAGGCGACAGATGAGGTTTGTCAGGAAAGAACCACACTTCGAGCGACAGATCCGGTCAGTGGGCAGAGGTGAGTACGGAGGTGGCGAGCTGAGGCAAACTTCCATCCTTCCACGTGCACAGCCCTGAGCAGGAATCTCCTGCAGGTTTCATGCCGTGTCCAATCCGGCTCCGAGCGCAGAGTTCCATAGCAGACTGCAGACGAGACCTGAGGATAGCAGAGAGGAGGTGATGCGGAGACTGAAGGAGTACCGGGAGCTCAGCAATGCCCTGAAGGTGAGCACATTCTCATGCACACTATGGAGACAAAAAAGCATTTTGTAAAGTAAAAAAAAAAAACAATCTTCTGTTCAGTCTGTCTATCCAGATGGAGCTCACGTTGACGCTGATCCACAGCCTTGGACTGTGTTTGAGGCTCTGCAGAGCCGACTGACCACAAACTGACACCTGGACTCACCAATTCCACTAGCTGGACTTGCTGATTCAGGAAGATCCTGGATGTTTCTTGTTGACTTTGAAACAAAAATAAAATGTTTTTCTTCTGTCTTGACACAAGATGATATATCCTCCTGTACTGACAGCAGATTAAGCCTTCATTCTTGACCAACTCCTTTTCTGAAAATCTTCTGACTGTTGGTCCTTATGAGGCTTACAGATGTGTGTTAAAGGGCTCTGGTTTTAACTTTGATTAAATAAGCTTTTATTAAATCACTATCTTAAAAATACAACTTTTATACAAAGGTTTATTCGATTTATTTAAGAAAGTGACCTGAGCTGACTTTTTCCTTAAAGAAAAATTTTGATAATAATTAAAGTCACTACCTGCCCCATTTTGACCTGCCCTCACTGGCTGCTACATGCCCACTACTCCCCCCTTTTGATCCTACCCCCCTGGTCTGAGCAGCATGTGACAAATTCATGAAAAAAACACTTTTTTTCCCAATGGTGTTGGTTTTATCTCCATAGCAACCATTTTATTTTTTGGTCGCCTGGGGGTGACGGACAGATCTTTGTAACTTTTTGAAGAATCTGCTAAAATAATTTTTTTGCATTTCCATGGCAACAGACATTTGTTGGTTAACCATGAGCCCACATTCCTTATATTTTCCTCAGGGTCCCTCAGGGTTCTATTCTGGTGCCAACACACTTTCTATTGGTTTTCCAGCTATACCTTTTCTCAACCTTTACGTTTTATCTAATTTTCATTAGATTACTAATTTATGAATTGCTTGCTGTCAGAATGCCTGGATTAGCTGACCTACGGGAAGTAGCATTTATCTGATATTTGATTTAACATTATTCCCACTAACACGTCCTTTGGGCAACAAAACTGGCACCACCATGGCCCTGTTCCAGCATGTTGGTGGTCTTCATTCTGGTGGAGAGGACTACAGCTTCTTCATCATCTGGAATTCCAGAGAGAAAGAGTTCTCCAGAGCTACGTGTTCTTGTTCCAGAAGCATCTGTGGTTCTGGTTGAGGCTGGTGGAAATGAGCTGACAGCTTCTTTTTGTTTTTATTTGAAGAGTTTCCTCACACTTAAAATGTCTTGTTTTCCTCAGTGATTAAATTCTGATTCAGACACTCAGTGACGGTTCAAAGCCACAGTTCTGCTACATGACTATAATTAATCCTCTCAAAGCAGCACCTGGAGTCCCGCAGGGACCACCCTCGCCTCCTGATTGACAGCTCTATTTTTACCACTGTCAGCAGGAAATGGTGTCTGTGTTTGTTTAGGGAAAAGGGGATAGTTTACCTTCATTCACTCAGTCCAGTCTTTCTGACTCAGATCTGGACCAGAACTGATGTCCGTCAGCTGGGATCTGACCAGACTGAGGAGGAAGAGACTGCATTAAAAAAAAAAACTTGGGAGAAAGTTATAATAATTATTTGTAACTTTTTTATTTTAACTCTGAAGAACAATTTTCTTCAGGCTATTGAAATTAATTTGACATTTTAGTTCATTTGGGATGCAGCCAAAAACAAAACAAAATAAATAAATAAAATAATGATTTAGAAAAAACAGACAAAAAGAATAATAAGTTAAATTATTAAATTTACTTAATTTAATTTACTCAGACTTTACAAAAAGGTTAAAAAGTTGGAAAATAAAGTGAAAAATACAGATTTGAAGCATAAATTATTATTTGAAGTGGGGTATTATTATCAGAGCATATTTTAGTATTTGAATTTTATGTAATTGTAACTATGACATACCTGAAAGGTGATAAACATCTTCATTTTGCTTAAAAAATAAAATAAAAATTACTGCGCATGCTCGCCGCTCTGCGGAGGTGTGGCTTTCGTGACGCAACCGGAAAAGATTTCCACGTGTGTCCGTGTTTGCGGTCCCTCACACCGTGAGTTTCCAGTTTAAACCCGTTTTACGTAACTTTGTGTGTTTTATTTGCTTTTCATAAAAGTTTTTTTTTAACCAATAAGTTTATTGTGATCTCCAGCTGCTGTTTCACGCGCAGCTGCACTCGTATAACGTGACGTTACGCTTTAGATTCGGGGGAGTCATCTTTTCTCAAAACTTGGTTCATAAATCGGTCACTTTATATGTTTTAAACGGAAAAGTTTACCGTTTGGGTGAAACTCTGTGGTCGACTTATGACCCTGTCTCTGTCGGCTTGAGACAGTTGGTGCTGCACGAGTTATAAACTCTTAGAGTCGATGTAAACTAAAATGTGACTGTTGTGATTGTGCAGGTGCTGAGACAGGAGCAGCTGTTGGAGGATGTCACCTGCAGACGAGCAGCTGTCTCTGAACCTCTGCACAGATGTGTCTTCACCGGCTCCACTCTCCAGCAGGAGGAAACATCTGACCGCTCAGCAGAGATGGGCAGCAGTGAGTGCTCACCTTTGCTCTCTGTTGCCTTCATGTGTCCCCTGATTTTCCCAGCTTCTGTCATCCTGATCAACCAGACACTTATATTTATCATCCAGCTGCTGTTTTTCCAGTGTCCCTCAATGTGGGATCCCTTAAGTTCTATGAAACATTCATACCTGTTTTAGTTTGTGCGTTTCCCGCCTATTTTTGGGCAAAGGAAGGTTAACCAATGGTGGGTCCACACACAGAGCAACAACCACACCCACCTATAACCAGATGCATGTGTGCAGACACACAAAATAATGTGATTTGTTCTGTTAGTCAGAAATCTCCCTGCAGATCTGATATCATCTGCAAAGTTCTGCACTTCAGCTAGAATTCCACTTCTACAAAACATGCAACATCAATCCCTCTTTTCAAGCAAATCAAGAAAAGAGAAACTGTGGGCTTGCAGAAAAAGAAAGTAGAGTTAGAATACATGAATACTTTTAAATCTAACATTTCCAATTTGAATTGAATCTGTTCTTTACGGATTAATGTCAGACAATATTTTCAAGAATCTTGTCCTTTCTTTTTTTGTTAGCCTCCAGTGGCATTCCCTTAGCTTTTTAGTTAAATTTTATCCTTATTTTAATCTGTATTAGTACACTAGATTTCATGTAGGAACCATTAAAGTCGGATTTACTCTTCATTGTCCACTTAACTGTCAAAGTGGAAGCTAAAAAAAATAGGACGCCAACTTTGACCCATCTGACTTTTAAGGTGAGACTGATAAATACAAAAAGAAAAACGGTCGCCAAAGCTGTTATTTTCTAAAAGTAATAATAAACTGTATCCTCGTAACATTTTACAGCTGGTTGCTGATTTTCTTTCTGCTTTTCTTGGATCTCTCAGAAAAAAGGCAAGAAGAGGTTCACATCCTCTGAGGATCAGACCAGGTTCTCCTTCAAACAGAGGAAGCAGGAGCTCCCGTCCACAGAGGAGGAGGCAGCTGCACCTCCTGCAGACTGTCAGGTGACTCTTTTCTTTCAGCTTCATCAGATTAACTTACGAAGAGGCAGAATTTGTAAGATTTTAACTTTGATCAGCACAGTAGACTTGGGAGTCTCTGGGGGTTTGAGGATTCAGATCACAGATTCATATGAATTTCTTTATGTCTCTGAGGATTTTGTTCTGTTATTTCCTTATTGAAGTCATTTGGCTTTCTGTCCATTAAATCCTGAAAAATCCCAAACATCTGATCTAAAAGATTTAAATATTGAAAGTAGCATAACTGAGAGCATTTCTTCAGAGGAAACAGAAAGCAGAGAAGAGGAAGTTCAGCTCCGTCAAACACAAGAATCCAGACTTTGCTTGTGCAGAGGAAGAGGAGGGAGAAGTCTCTCCATCTAAAAACCTTCAGGTACCACGGCACACAGTCCAGTTCATTGATGTACTGGTGCAACAAGGTCTGTGTCCTCCCTCAGGCTCCGCCCCTTAAAGTGAGAGAAAGGTCACCACTAAAGAAGAAGGAGAGGAAATTGGAAGGGAAGAAGAAAGAGAAGGATGGAGGAAAGGAGGCAGGACACGGCTCTTTTAAGACTTCCTCTCTGTTCAAGCACAACCCAGACATCCCGGACATCCACAGGTATCAGACTGTTTGGATAAAATAGCGTCTGGCTAATCCAAACACCTTGTTCCTCGTTCTCCTTCATGGGAACGGAAATCGTTGTCACATCCTGCTGACTTCCTCTCATCCTTCATTTCTTTCTTTGTTTTCTCCTTTAGAGCAGAAGTTTGTCAGTTAAAGGAGAAGATCTTCACCTCAGACTCATTTTCAGAGCTGGACCTGCATCCACACCTGGTAACAGACTCTGCATCTTCCGTTCGTTCCATCTGATTCCTGTCGTTTGTTCTGTATTCATTTACAGTCTTTTACCACTAGGTGGCAACACTGAACAAAGTGCTGAATGTTTCCACTCTGACCAGGTCAGTGTGTTCAAAACTGCATGTTTTTTCTTCCATAAGATGCATTGACACAACCGATTCTTTATTCTAACATTTTGGGATCAACTGTCCTTTAAAAGAACCTTGTTTTGAAGATGTATTTGTTTTTTTTGTCGTCTCAGAGAAACGTGTTTGATTACATTTCCTTTTTCCTGTCACAGCTCAGGCTTCTCACTCCTATATTGATTGGATATAAAAAAAAACAGAGAAAAATATGTATATCATGAATTATTTATGTTTCTAAAAGCATGTCTTGTGAAAATGTTTTTCTAAGTTAAAAGCAAAAAAATGTCGAGAAACACAATAACAATTTTTTCTCCTGTAGAAAATTAAACCTGACATATTTTAAGATATGGGATCAAATTGAAGAAAATGAACCAGTTGACACCAACATGAACTCATAGACGTAGAAGTGTAGTTGTAAGGCTGGATCATGGTTTCTTCTGTGTTCAGTGTTCAGAAACAGACCATCCCTGTTCTGCAGTCCGGACGGGACGCTTTGGTTCGGTCTCAAACAGGATCAGGTGAGTCAAAGTAACACAAGAGGTAGAGGTTTGTGTTGGCAAGAGTCTGCCGATGCGATACGTATCGCTATACACGAATCTCAGATCACCTCAATTTGCATCCTTACCATTGGCTTAGCATTGAAACTGGCCGTGCGAATCGGATGTGAATGCACCTTTACACCCTTAACAAGAGAACCTGGCTGCAGAAAACAACATGGCCCAAGATAAAGCCAGAGCATCATTAGCTAGAACAGGGGTGGGCAATTGTTTTGACTCGTGGGCCACAAAGGGTTCTAAAATTTGGCATAAGGGCCGGACAAGGAGCAGATGGAAGGAGAGATTGGGTAATCAACCTCATAAACTAAAAAAATAATATGGAATTTAGAGAAAAACATGCTTTAATTTGGATTCAAATTCACATATATTAATTTAAAAACAGAAAATTTGGGAGTTTTAATTTCTAAATTTTGATTTTTGTTCTCTTTTGGGTGATCCAATGGGTTGATGTTCTTCAGAGGAAAATGTGAACTCAAAGAAATGCTGCATTTATGTGGTGTAGGAATAATCCGAAAGCTCACCATCTGACTCAGAAAGGAACACACACGAACGTCAGAGAAACAACACCATTCATGGGAGGAAACCAGAAATACAATGAAAATAAAACAATAATTAGGATTTTTGATTCAATGTATTTTAATTTGGAGGGCTACATTAAGTAGCTTAAGGGGCCACATGTGGCCCCCGGGCCGTAGTTTGCCCACCCCTGAGCTAGAAGGTGCTGACCGAAGTTTACGCTCTTCCCCTTGAAAAACACTGAAACTGGTTATGGTTTGAGTTAAGAATCTTTTAGTATAGGTATGCAAATTCATCTTCAGCTTCTTTAAAAAAAAAATCAAAATCATGGAGAAATATTTTCATTTCTTTAATTCCATTAAAAAATAAACTTTCAGAGCTCACTGTTTAATTGATTCAAAATGTTTATTTATTTTTATATATATTGGGGTTTCAGCTAATGAAACCCACAAAAACAAGATTGCAGAAAATCCTAATGAACCGAAAGAAGTGAGACTAAAGTATTTTGTCTGCAGGTAAGACTCTGTCTTATGCCGTCCCGCTGGTTCAGAGTCTGCAGTCCCTCCAGCCCAAAGTCAGCCGCTCCGACGGTCCCCTGGCTCTGGTCATCGTCCCCACCAGAGAGGTTTGTCCCCTGAACACGTCAGAACTCAGTGGTTCTTCACTTCACTGTTAACTCATCCTCTCTGCTTTATTTCAGCTCGCAGTGCAGACCTTCCAGATATTCCAAAAACTTCTGAAGGTAAAACCTCTGTTTGTCCCTTAAAGACCCCAATAAAAAAAACTCTGAACCAACTGGATTTTATTCAAAGATTCACAGTTTGGTTCAGTTTTTAATTTCATCATTGATTTGTTATATTCCCATTCTGTGATCCTATAAGTAAATCTAAATAATCGAAAGTCATAAATGGGAAACTTTACTAGTTTGTTTTACAAACAATAAATCTGACCAGAAAGCTGTTAGTTTATCTGAAGGAAAACAGGAAAATGCTTTTATAGGAACTCATGCTGACATCAGTGTAGCTGAAAAACATCAGAAATGTGTTCTATGGTCCATTTGGTTTGGGATTTATCATGAAAAATGTTCATTTTAAGGAAAAACTGGTTTGGGTTCTAATGGGTTAAAGACCAGTTCTGTTTAAACTGGTGTTTTCAACATGTTCTTGTGATGTTTTTCTCATGACTTTGGACACACATAAAGAAAATTAAGCTTAAAATTGCGTTTCTGAGTATCTCTTAGATTGTGAGTCAGGAGGAGACGAGAAAATACAGATTGAAAAAGATAGTATTTGGGATGTGGAAAATACGCTGAGAGGGACACAAGCTCTCTGCTCCGCTCCATTCTAATGCAGCCACTTACAGACCAACAGATCCATGTACGTCTTCACTTTTCTTGTCTGAGCTGGAATCTGGATCAAAACCGTACGGCTGGATAGCTCTGATATTGCTCGCTGTTTTTGTTGCACCGCTAATGTTATGTTGGGGTTGTAAGCTAGCAGGAAAGTGTTTAAACAGATGGATGACACGTGTGTTTCTGATGTTTGGTTTTGGTCACAGTTATGTATCCTTAACAGATTTAGCTGTTGTGAGAGAGTCGAACCTTTTTGTACTTTTATCTTCACAGCCGTTTACCTGGATTGTCCCAGGTGTGCTGATGGGAGGAGAGAAGAGGAAAGCAGAGAAGGCCAGGTATTGTCACAAAGCATCACTATTAATCATTTTTATTGCTTATTTCTTCATAAAGTGATATTATATTTGTTCAAATAAACTTTTTGGACTTTGCTTACAAATTAAAAAGCTTACCATTAATCCGAGAGAACAGTTTCTCAGTGATGATCTGCAGAAAAATAAACAAAGATCATCATTAATGTGGTAAATCTTCAATAAGTTACTTTTGCGTTTGCTTAATTAACCTTGTTTCTGGATAAACTCGATTACTGAAGACCTTAGCTTACAAATGCACATCCGAGAAAACCGAGAGCCACAAAGTCCAACTTAGAAAAATACATTTTATTGAAGTCTTTTTGGGCATTAAAACACATTGATATAATATGTATAATAATTTAATTAATTCAGTGTTATATTTTTCTATATCTATCAATTTTAACATTAGCTTTTGACAGCAGCACATACATGTTCATTTCAAAGTAAAATATGATCCTCCTACTGCAGTGGATTTACCATCATTTTGACTTTGGTAAAGCATCATCATGTTCTCTTTTTACTATAGAATATAAACACGACCACACTGATCCAACACGAATTCAATTTAAAATAAATATCCATACTTGCAAATTCATGGTTTTCTCATTTATCACAAGAGTTACATTCTAAAGATAACCCGCAGGAGAAATCGATGAAGTAATCATCTTTATTTTTTTAAACTTGATTCTAACAACTGCAGATTAAACCTTTTGTTATTATTTTTCTTATTGGTAGACGTACATTTTGGAGGATGTACACAAGCCCTCTTCATTTAATGTTTTGTAAGCAGGGGTCACAAAATAGTTTACTTTACTGATATAAGTTTACCCCAATTTAAAGATTTTAATGCAAATGAAAAAACTTAAGTAACCAACTATTTCTTCAAATTTTTAGCCTTTTTTTTTTTAAATCCAAAGAGCCTCAAAAGAGACTTTAAAGAGACTTATGTACCTCTGGAGTCTGAGGCTGCAACTCTGTTCTAGAGGAACCAGGGTTCTAGTTTCTATCAGTTAGTGGATTTTAAACAAATGAATTGCCTCCTTCTTGCTGGTCATAGAGAAGCGAGGAGAGAACCGCCTCCAGTTCAATTCAATTAAATTTTATTTATAAAGCCCAAAATCACAAAGAAATTCTTCCTCATTGGGCCCAGTGAACGTACTGACATCTCTGACATGATCCTCCTTCAGGATCCGTAAAGGAATCAACATCTTGGTCTCCACTCCTGGACGTCTGGTGGATCATATCAAACATACCCTGAGCATCGCCTTCAGCGCCGTCCGCTGGCTGGTTCTGGACGAGGCTGACAGGTGGCTGACGCGTAAACTCACCTGAAACTGAAACCACACACAAAAAAATTTTTGTCTCAGATAAAGTTTTATTCATATTGTTGATGTCTTTCACTCAGGACTTTGGACCTGGGCTTTGAAAAAGACCTCACAGTCATACTGAACAGCCTGAACTCAACCGGACCGGCCCGACAGAACGTCCTGCTGTCTGCCACGCTGACACTCGGTGAACAGAACTCTCATCCCACTGTTATCCAGAAACAAGAACTGCTGCAAGATGAGACTTTACCAAGTCAAAGCTGCTAAAGCGAGTTTATAGAAGAGTTTATAAGAGTTTATAAGAAGCAGCAGCCAGTTCATTTCATCTTTATGACATTTTTTGAATAATATTATTACTGTTTATTAATCTCACTGTAAGGAAAGGAGTTTGCTCCAATAGCAAGAGAAAGATGGGGCCTCCTGATGTTGGAGGAAACAAACCTTTATGTATATTCTATGGAGATTTATGTGGAAGATTGCTGAAGATGCCAGCTTGATGATGTCTTTATTCCTCAATAAAGGAGCATAAAAATATTGTGTTACAGTGATGAGGCAGAGAGCAACTCCCCAAAGATGGTTCATACTTCCGAGCGATTCGTAATCGCTGGCATCACAGTGGTCGCACGGCCATCTGAGCAGAATCGCTTCAGTCGCATCAGAATGCTACACCTGCAGGGGACGTCACCCACGACTGAAATGAGTGCAATCGCATGCAAATCGCGTCATTGAACTTGAATTTATTTCAGCGATTACAGTACGCGACTACACAGAAAACTGTCCCGAAAATTTTTTTTAACGCTAAAAATAATGAAGACTTACTGAAGAAGTTAAGAAATGCCAAACTTCACACAGAGAGAGACAGAGAGTGGACAGTTAGATAGAAAATAGAGCAAGTTGCTGGGAAAATAAGTCTTCTTTCTCATATCTTACAGGACTAGAGAATGCAATTTAATTTTTTCATATTTGTCGTATACCGCTAGTGTCTGAGCGGGATGCTGATCATGTTAAAATAAACCCTGGACACGATCATGTTGATTGAAAAGTATAAACACCAGTTTGAAGTGAATCCGAGTTATAGCGGAGAGTCACAATCAAATCCAGCCAACAATAGTATGAACGAGACCGCCAGATGGTGGAGGCGACGCGAGCGATTACGAATCTTGGGGAAGTATCAACCAGTCTGAAGGGTTGATTGGTTTTTAGGGTCTAACTTCTCCAGTAAAAAACAAACACTTCCCTCTGGATTTAGAAATCTGTTTTTTTTCTTTTTATTTGATTTCAAATACAAATCATTTTATAATCTGCTGTTGATTCACAACAATTTCCATAAAGAAATTCTCAGAAATGCAGGTTTAATCTTAATTTTCTTTATAAATATAATCAGAAAAATGCCACAGAACATGTTAAAAACATAGTTTTCATCAAATGTAAAGTCTAAAAAATAAAGTTTTACATCTGTGAGAGTAATAGCTGTTCAATGAACCAAAAAGAACAAACTGTAGAGCTGTAATCAACATTTAACAACATTCTACATGTTTTCCTTTTTCACTGGTATTTTTACTGTATACACGCATGTTCTCATAGCTTTAGCATCCTGCCGTCTCTCTTTTTAGGATGATCTGCCTACATCTGTTCTCCCTGTTCTCACATTTGTTTACAGTTTGTTCTGTTTTGACTATTTTGGATCCTCCATTACATCACAAACTCTGATTGGACAAAAAAACTAAATTTCTTCTCTGAGTTTCAGGAGTGAGCCGGTTAGCTGATGTCTGTTTAAAGGACCCCGTCAGCATCCAAGTTTCTGGACCCTCCTCCTCTGAACAAGCTGGCTCCTCCCATGTGACCTCTGACCTTGAACCAGCCAACCCGTCGGAGAGTTTTGCAGTGCCGGAGGCTCTGAGGCAGTTCGTGGTGGTGGTTCCCAGTAAGATCCGGTTGGTGTGCCTGGCTGCGTTCATTCTGGACAAATGCAAGGTGGGTTCACTCAGGTAATTGTGCTGAACCCCAAACCCGTTGCCATGGTGATCTGACGTCTCGTTTGTTTGTCTTCTCAGGACAACAAAGTCATCGTTTTTGTCTCCAGCTGCGAGGCCGTCGAGTTCCTTCACTCTGTGTTCACCTCTGTTCTCTCCCGTCCGTCGGCCCATCCCCAGCTCAGTTTTCAGCGTCTTCATGGCAACATGAAGCAGGAGGTAACGGCTGGTGGATCCAGCGTGTGTCAGATCCTGATTTTGTTTTATATAAAGCCTCGTTCTTCCTCCTCAGGAGCGTTCAGAGGTCTTCCAGCTGTTCTCAACGTCTCAGTCTGGAGTTCTGCTGTGCACAGTAAGTGAGATGGACTCCACGCCAGCCTGACTTTGACCACCATGTTTGAAAGTTTCCTGTTTGCTTTTTTTAAAGGACGTAGCAGCGAGAGGTCTGGACCTGCCTCTGGTCACCTGGATAGTTCAGGTAAGCTTTTTTTTTTAGCTCACTGAAGTCCATCATAAAGCGTGATGTCATGTTTTTCTCTTTTCGTGCGTGCAGTACACTCCTCCGACGTCTGCCGCCGAGTATGTTCACCGCGTCGGCCGTACGGCTCGGATAGGAGGAAGAGGGAGCAGCCTCCTCTTCCTCACTCCCGCTGAGACGGCCTTCATCAGTGAGCTGGCCAATCACAATATCAGGTTTGTTGAATGGACGCTGGAACCATTGTAGGTTCTGAACATTGACTGTATATGAGAACTGGACTAAATAACAACCCCCACCCCCCAAAAAAGAAAGGAAGTATCCGCTGGCTCCAAGAAGCCAAAATCCCATAGACTTCCATAGAGAAATAAACATCTGTAACATGTCGGCATCCTTATCGGGGAAAAAATAGCAACTAAATTGATAATTTTCTATTTCTATTGTGATGTCACACTCATTAAGTACAGTTCTCATATACAGTCAACAGTTCTGATCCAAGTCACCAAGGTTCTTCTTTTACCAAGTGGGCGGGGCTTTGTGTCTTTCAGTTTATCGGAGATGAAACTGCAGGAAATTCTTTCCTGTCTGATGCTGGATGATACCTACAGGGGGCGGGGCAAATACCACAGCAAGGTACGCCACCCACCTTCATCCTTCTGCTGAGTTCAGAGCGGCTTTATGGACTTTTCTGATAAAGTATTTTTGAAATGATTGACTTTTCCTTAACTGTTCTAATGCAAAAATATCTTCTGTAAGGACTTTTACTTTTTTTAAAAAAAGCTGTTTATTTCTGCTGACAGTTTTGTTGTCAGAACATTATTTTTTAAATATATGTCGTATCTATTTATTTCTTGAAATTATGACTTATTAAGCATTTGGCTTTAGTCTTTTAAACTTGGTTTGAGGTAAATAAAATATAACTTATATTTTATATTTTTGTGTTGTATCTTAAATGACTTCCAAAAGGTTTTCATTTTTTTGTCAAATTTTTTACATTTTTTAATTTTTAACCAAACTATAATTTTTCTTGTATTTTTCACAGAAATAAAATTGTTATCTTTTATGCCATGAATTGTAAAACTCTCAGGTTTTAGCTTCAATACGGTCTTTATTTTTTTCTTCTAAGAGACTTGAAGGAACCAAAAGATGTTTAGTTGTGACAGAAGTCAGCACTTTCTTTGCTGCTGTATCATCAGCTTACAGATGCAGGTTTAATGTCCGGCTGTGTGGATCAGTAACTTGCGGAGTCTTTGTCTCCAGAGTTCATCCAAAGCTCTGGAGCAGGAGATCCGTGAACGTGCCACCGTCCTCCAGACTGAGTTTGAGAACTGTGTCCACACTGATGCTCAGTCTCTGCAGGCGGCTAAGAAAGGTGAGGGGGCGCTGCCTTCAGCCTTGTTGTGTAACTCTGTCTTTTACAAATATGTTTTCTTTGCTTTGGGATGTCTCCAGCGCTGCAGTCATACCTGCGGGCCTACACCACCTACCCCGCTCACCTGAAGCACATCTTTCACATCCGCTTCCTCCACCTGGGACACGCCGCCAAGAGTTTTGGTCTCAGAGACGCTCCGGGGGGGCTGAGCTCCGCCCTGGGAACCAAAGGAAAGAACAAAAAGAAGGATCTGGCGAGGAAACAGGGGAAGAGTCCGGTCACAAACAGAGTCCAGAAGCAGATCGCAGGAAAGAAAAGGTGGATGTTTGCTGAGAGAGGTTCAATAATGGAATGCCTCCTAATCAACTAGTTTGGGAGAACAGTGTGTTCACTAAAGTAAACACAGCGGAAATGCTAAATTATATGTGGAAAAACGTAGAAGAAGAAGAGAGTAAAATGGCTAGAAATGTTTAAATAAAACTTTTAAATATTATTCACGCTAAAGCTAAACGTTTAACAGCAGTTTGAACTAAAGATATAATCTAATGTGCAGCTTTAAAGATCAAAAACTCCTTACAAACACTAAACAACTATAGCTAAGCTAACTACCGCAAAGATTAGAAAGGAGTCTGTAACTTTCAACAGTAAAGGAGCCATCTGGGACTGTTCTTTCTTAAATCTATTAGGAATCGCAGTTTTATTTCACAATTTAGGTAAGTTTGTTACTGTTTTGCGTTCATAGTATTTTTAATTTTATAATAAATGTACATATTTCTTTTTGGCATGAATGAATTCAAAAATATATATATGAAAAAATAGTATTTTCTCAAAACGTGAAAATGTTTTTACTTTTGACACTTGGTTTCCTTTCAAAATAAAAGCCTTCTTGTGCCAAACAGGATCATCCCAGTCCAGCTGATATTCTCATATGAAAGATTTAAAAAACAACAAAAAAAAAAAGCGCAAGACAAACATTTTCTCTTTTATACCTTTTGTCAACTTTGGCTGATCCTTTTTCTTACGTTACTTGTGAATTATATTTTTAAAAAATATTACATTTATGTTGCAGCAATGTCTTATGTATAATTACTAACCATTATTGTGCAGTATCAGATAATAAGTGTTTTAAACTTGTAAAAAAATCTGGCTTTTTAGAAAAGTTTTGTATTTGAAATCTGTGCATTCTGGAGGAAGCGTAGAGCGATCAGGGCCTCTTGATGTCAGCAGGGATGTGAAAATTATAACGTAGTTCATCTTCTAGAAGCACTTCATTCAGAAATGTATTAACTTAACTAATTCAAATGAAATCAATGCGAAATCAGTAACCCTCACTTTTAAAAATGACTATTTTATTACTTTTCTTCAGTGAAAAAGCCACAAGTGGCTCCGGAGCCTCAGGTTGCAAACCTCTGGGTTAAATGCTAAATGAGCTCGAAAGAGTTGAAGAAAAGTAAAAGACAAATAGGCAGAATAATTGTTAATGAATGCTAAAACGTGTCAAATAAATTAGAACCAAAGTAGTAGAAGAAAGTGAGAGTCAGACAGTTCAGGAATGCTGCAAACGTTCTCAAATCTATGGATTATCCTTTTGTTGCCTCATCCAAAAAACAAAGTCAAAGTAAAAATGTTTGTCAGTGAAATCAAACTCCAGTGTCAGCTGTTGAATATCTCGTTCACTTTTAATTTTAACGTTTTTTTTCATTTCTGTTGATGAAGCTGAAAATGTTTACAAACTGTCACAAACTTTTTCTTAATATTTTTTAAATAAACCTATAGAGTCTTTACCAAGGTTCTATTCCTTCATTGGGTACAGCTCTGTTTGCATTGCATTTTGGGAGTTGTAGTTAAGTGTTCTCAGCTCTTCTAGCTGTACTCCGTATTTAGAAACCTTTTTTTCTTTGGATGATTTTTAGGTTTTTTTCTGGCCAGAGGGAAGCAGGGATGCTGCGCTCCGAGTTTTCAAACGGGCTGGAGGGAAGAGATTCCTCAAAGAAGAGGAAGAAGAAGAAAAAGAAGGAGTTGAGCGGGTCTCAGGAAGAAGAGTGAGGAGCAGAGGACGAAGGGAACGCCAACATCCATGTATTCCAAAAACTGGTCAAATCAAGGAAAAATATGTAAGACTGAATATTAAAAGTTTCTAAAAATGTCTCCTGTATTTGAAGAACAGTCAGTGAAGAAGTTTGTCAAACTTCTGTCTCAGAAGGTGGAAATACTGAAGCAGGAACTGAAAGCTGCCCCTCTGAAAAACCGAGATTTGTTTTCTAGTGACGAGAGGCTTTGGGGGCGGAGCTTAGAACAATGGACCTGATATTCTGGAAACACGTTGAAGTGTGTATCAGTACATCTGCTGGATCTGCAGCTGAAGATCAGAGAAAATAATCATCTCCAGAAGTTCAGGAAACCTTCATCTGTTCAGAGGACACCAGAACTTTGGACTCTGGTCTCAGATTTACTAATGATGCCATTAATCATTAGAGAAGACTTCATGGAACTGTGAACTTTTTTACGGTTTTAAGTTGTAAAGATGTTGTACATAAAATCAACACCTATTTTTAAGTAATTTACTGAGATGAAAACTGTAAACGTACTTCAGACTGACAATAAAATCAAATTTGGTCCTTGATTCTGATCCCTGTGTTTTCTTTTCTGTATATAATGATGTTTATTACATTTAGAATAAAATCTCTTTTAAATGAGTCACATTTGTAAATGTGTAACTCCAAAGGAGCATAAACATATTTGATTTGAAGGACTGTTTAAAAAAAATAGGAAAACTGTCTGAAAAACACAAAGACGATGAGCTAAAATCTCAAATTAGTCAACATAACAAAACAATTGAACTGTAAATACAAAGTTATCGAATACAGATTATACCAGAAAACCCAAAGAACATTCATTTCTGAAATCATTTTGCACAACAAGGAAAAAAGTCAGTTGAGTTCATTAGAATAATTACAATAAATTAATGAAAATGCTAAAATACTGAAGCGGCTGCATTTGATGCCAAATGTTAATTGCAGAAACTGAAGGATAGAAGAAGCAGAACAACGTTGCTGAAATGATGAAAGTGACAAAATAAAAGGTTCTGGAAAAAAAGCACTCAGTACATTTTTTTTCTCAAAACTGTTAAATTACATAAAGATAAAAATTAGTTTCAATAAAGATGAAATACCTTAAGAAAGGTTAAGTCTGGCCCAAATGCGGCCCATGTTAATATTTCCATCCACCCACAGACTCCTGTTTTGAAATCATGAATATGTGTCTCTCGGCTCTTTCTTACAACTGTGCAGACAATCCCTTGATTTTGATTGGCTAAATTACACCAAAAGCCGTTGTAATCCTGTAGCAACAACCATTGGTAACTCGACCTCCACAGGCTTATGGTCACTTCTGATTAAGATAACTATTCATGTTATTGTCCTGATTTAAATCTAGACATGAGCATTTAATTGTGAATAACGTAAAATTTCATTTAAAAAAAAAAGAAAAAAAAGCAGATTAATGTTTTTTCAGACAAACATTTCATTTTAAAGATGAATTTCTAGTTTGAATTTGAAATCATAGTAATTTTGATTTTTAAAAAGTGTTTGGACTTATTTTTAATCAAAGTGAAGAAATGAAAAGAATTGCTAAAATTTTGATTGAACACTTCATAGACATTTAATATCATTTTAATGGTTCAATCATGCTGGCCATCACACATTTTCCCCTCACAAAAGCTGTCCCTCTTTGTCAAAAGTTTGATCTCCCCTGAGCTAAACGATTAACAGTAAACAAGAGTTGCGTGGGAACTTTGTTCAAAGGTCAAAATAAAACTCAAATATGCTTTAAAAAGTTGCTAAAATACTTAATTAAAATGTTTTTGAATTTTTTTTTTTGTTTTAACCGGTCCCAATATTTAGTTGTATCTTCCTTTCCTCATCTTTTAGTGAGCACAGGAGAAAACACTGTTGAATTAGGATTCACCTTTACTTTGTTCCATTTTCCGACTGTGACGTCTTTTCCGGGACCTTTTCAGCGTTATAAAAATCTCATAACTTGCACGTATTTGGTTCCAACTTCATCAGACTGTGAAGAGTTGAAGGATCCACTCACACACCAGGAAAAACATTTAAAAAAAGAAACATGTTTCAGGAAATTGTCTTAAAAGCTGTATTTTCTGCAGCACTTTCCTCACTCTGCTGTGTAACTTCCCTCTCTGTCCGACATCCATTTTTCATTCCACGGTTAATATTTCAGGAGTTAATAGCTCCGTAAATGTTTGAACCTGGTGTCCAGTCGTCTGGTTGGAGAGATTTACAAGCACAGCAAACAGATTGGTGATAAATTCATTATTTATCAGAGCAGAGATGGAGGCCACTGAGCAAGTCAAAGCTGCTTTCTGTTATAAAAAAAAAAAAAAAAACACCTCAGGATGTCCACCAAGCATCCATTCAGGAGAAACGAGTTGGAGCATCAGCAAACGGGAGAACCAGAACAAAGCAGCAGCAGCTCCTCCAGTCCAGTCAAAGTGAAACCAAGCAGGAGAGCAGAAAAAAGGCAGAGCTCAGAGCAGGTGATGATCTGGATCATAATGCTCCACCTCAGACTTCTGTGGGATGTTTGGAGACAAGTCCACATCAGGTTCTTTCCTCCAAACATGGTGCTGTGCTTCATCAGAAGAAATTCTACTTTGGTCTTGTCTCTGACTCAAAGTTTCCTCTCATTCTGCTGTCACAGACTAAACTGAGGCCTGTTATGTTGCTCTTCCTGGATTAGAAATTCTTGATGAAGTCCAACCCTTAACAGTACAGGAAAACTGGACAAGTGTCCCAAACAGGAAGTACCTGCTGGCTTCAAGAAGTCAGAATCCCATTGACTTCTATAGAGAAATAAACAGCTATTACTCAGTCATTCGATTTGTTATTAATCCTTATATTTTTTTTCGTGATAATTTTGCTATTTGTTTCATAAACTGACCAATCCAACGCCTTGCTAAAAGTCTGTGGTCTCACGTTTGAAAAATTTGATTGACAGAATCTCCTGAGCCCGCTTTCCGTGGTAGGGGAGTGGGCTTCCAACAAGATCACTCCTGATTGGTGAGAATTATTGCCATAGAAACTCATATTGATTCAGACCAATCACTGACTTTGCCTGGCTCGAACATGGCAGGTAAAAATGAATTGAGTTCCTTTTGTTAGAATCTTCTCTGGGTGGCGTCACACTCACTCAGTCCAGTTTTCATATACAGTCAATGGTCCAAACATAATTCCAGAGACGGACAGCAGCTTCTACACAGCTGCACATGTGATGAAGGCTTTCAACAATTATATTTGACTAAAATAGTTTTTGTTTTGCTACGTCGGAGACTTCTCAAGTGACTTCTCTGTTATTTTTCTGACTTATGAACCTTTCAATGGACAATTGCCTCAACAGAATGTGAAAATTTGTAATGATGGGCTTTAATATGACCCCAGAACTTAGTGCCTCTACTCTTCTCCAGAAGTGTTCTGTTAAGAATGTTTTGGATTTTTTTTCAAGCACACTTTTGAGGTCAGCAACTAATCTCTGATGAGAAGGTCTGGCTAATGTTTTTGCTCTAACTCATCTCAAAGAAGTTTCTATCAAATTCTTCCAAATTTAACCGGTTCATAAATGGTTTTGCTGATATTAATTTGTTTATATTTCAGACAAATTGTGCATTTTGTGGTGCAAGCACCTAAAATTGGTGTACCTTAGGATCTCCTCTTTTAGAAAAGCACTTCAGCTACGAGAAAAATCCAAAATACATTCAATTGATCCAGAAATATTCAATGTTTATTTGCTACAGTCTCAACAATTCGTGCTGTTCATTCACAAAAAGGAGTCTTTAAAGGGTCACCAAACAGGGAAGTTGGAGGATGACTCCACCCACAGCCAAAATTTAAAAATCCAGTCAGAGGGGTGGGGCTTAGGTGCTTGAGTGTTATCTTACCTGGAGCTGCAGATCATGACATGGGACTTCTGAAATGACACGGGACTTAAATGGTTTGACCAATCACAAAAATTAAACTGTAATACCTCAATTCAACCTATGGGGGCATCACACAGGCGGTTTTTGACTTTATTTTTAATAATTTATTTTTAATTTGTCAAAAAATTTGGCGATGACCAACATACAGCACTTTTAAAGCCTCATTTATAGAGCTCAATAACCAAAAAAAGTTGATTTAGGGTTTGGTTACCCTTTAAGCTTGAGGGGTACCAACAGAAGACTATTACCGGTATATAAATAGATGTTTCCATTCATGTTTAGCTGACAGGAACATTGAGTAGTGTGGAAAGTCCACGACTCCAGTGATTTGCTTCCACACGTACCTACCTGCATGGTTCTATACACCTGTGGACACGGAAGTCACTGGAATACCTAATAAGACTGCTGAATGAGCACTTCTGACAATCTAGTGTATATTATACATCACTCAACACTCCTGTTTTTAATAAAATCTTCAATCTCTATTTCTTTTTAAAAAGAAATTGAATGAAAATAAACTGAACTCCACGCAGGGCAAGTGCATCACTAGTTTATGTGGACCCAGCACCAAGTCAGAACAACCTGTTAGCAAAGAACATCCTACAGATATGAGAGATGATTTCTAAAGATCTACATCAGGACGTGTTGGAGCTTAAAGAGACCAAACAGAGAGTTAGAGACCAAAACATGTTTAAATTTTCAGTTTGAAGAAATAATAAAATTGAGGAATTTTTAAAAATCCTTCTACTTTAAGGGTGTCCAGCTGGCATCAAACCCTCAGCTCTGACTCATATCCAGTCCTCCACCTTTAAATCCTTCACCTGTCTATCAGAATCTGGTTCTAAAACCTGAACGTGAGACTCTGAAGATATCCAAAGGTCCGTCTGAAGAATCTGGAATAAAAAAAGCCCTCTGTCCTTCTGCTGTCAGTGGGGGTCCATGTGGGTGAAGACGTGGGGGAGCAGAGGGAGGGCTGTGGGGTGGCAGTAGTGGTGGGCGGGGCTTCTGTACAGGTAGGAGTCCATGATGGGTGAGGTAGGAGGGCACAGGAAGTGTGCCGGCAGGAACATCTTGTCGTTTGAAGCCAAAAGCTCCAGACCTGCAGCCGACTGACGCTTCCACTTCGTCCTGAAGAGAAACACAACAAAGTGTTACACAACAAGCAGCACAAGCAGGGAACTGTTTGTGTCAGACAATCGCTTAGTTCTAATAGAAAATCTTCATCTCCATCAGTGAGGGTTGGTTGCTCGCATGACATCATCACATGAGAGTCTCTCATCTTTCAAATACTTGATGTTAGAATACTCTTTTCTCAACTTTAGCAGATCAACACACAACCGCAGATCGACAAAAACATCTTCTGGACATGAACTCCTTTTCTCTCTCATCAGATTTACTGTCAGTATTACTGTGGTGAAAGCAGAATCTAGCTGATGGAGTCCCATTTGTGCCAAAAATAGGTTTTTAATATATTTTGTCTATGTCTACTGAACAAGTTCATTGAACATTTTTTCATGTCTATGTACTACTAAGCAATATTTTCTGCATGTCCTGTGAAACAACAGGAGCTAACGACCCTAGCAACTGTTGCTAAGGACTTTTCTGACAACCAGATCCCGGGACAATAGCAAATGCAAAGTTTTACACATCAGAAAGCAAATACAAAGCTATCATCAAAGAAGGATGGAAATGTAGAAGACATTACTTAGACATTGCAGGGCCGCAAAATATTAACTTGGGGGCCGCAAAAGGCCCACGGGCCGCTAGTTGAGATCCCTGCTCTACATGGTGCTCAACTAAAATACTTTGATGCTTGAACTTTTTTAGTAGCAATATGTGTGAAAAAAAATAAATGCCAGATAAAAGAAGTTTTAACGTCAGATGGAAATCCAGATCTTTTCATTTTTCACTTTGCATTGAGAGCTTTAGATTTGCTCCCTCATAAATTACTCAATGCGGATTACATCACATGCTACTAAATTATTGATTGTCTATTTGTATTATTAATCTGTAAAATGCTTCTCCTGGAAACTCTGAGAACCAGTTCAGTCTGGATTTGCACCAGCAGCTCTCACCTGGTTCCCTGTGGGTTCTAACTGAGCCGGCTTACCTCCGGTTTTGGTACCAGGTCTTCACTTGGGTGTCACTGAGCTGCAGGGAGGCGGCCAGCTCGATCCGGTCCTGGACGCTCAGGTACTTCTGCTTCTGGAAGCTTCTCTCCAGCCTCGACAGCTGCTGATCGCTGAACGCCGTCCGAGCTTTACGGGGCTTCTTGAGGCGCACCCCGACCGAATCCGAGCTGCTGCCACCTTCAGAGGGAGCGTGACGGGACCAATCATCTGACTTTAATGCAGACTCTGAAAATTCACAAAAACAATAGCAGAAATTATGATTTTTTAAGATGAATAAACCTCCTTTGTTTCATTAACACTTGATAAGCTGGCTGTAAACTCAAGCAGGAAAACAGAGTAAAAACAAGATTTTAGAGGTTTAGTTGGTTCTTCCAAAGTAACATATTTAATACTTTCAGATGAAAATAAACACTGAAAAGAGATTGCGATGATGCATCTCGCTTATTGAAGCCCACTCAAAGACATTAAGTTACACGGTTACAAGGTGCAGATGTGATCAAACTTGTTTAAACATGATCATGTTTATTTGTTCCCTCTCGATCCATGTTGTTGAATTGTTTCTGTAGTTTTGACTCTTTCCTCAGGTGAGTTCATATCAGTTCTGTAAAGTTTCTTTGTGGAGTTTGAGTGTGATTACATTTCTGTGCAAAACAAACATAAAAACCCAGAAAATTTCTACAAAAAGTAAGCTGCAATAATATTGTGGGGTGGTTGTGGTACTTCTGGTGATCACAAGTTTGATTCCTGCTTTGCTCGCCCGTGCATCGAAATGTCCTTGGACAAGACACTGAACCCCTCATTGCTCCTGGTGGTTGTAGGTTGGCTCCATCTGTGTGTGTGAATGAGACTGTGACTGTAAAGGCCTTATGGCCTTCTAAGAAGGTAGGAAAGCTCTTTCAGCTCTTTAAACTCTATCAAACCAATCATGATAATATGGATTGAATTAACAAACTCACAGATTAATTTGAATTTAAATACATGTAGCCTACATATGTCTAAATACATTTTAAAATGTGCTAATAAGCTAAGACCTTTCTCCCATCCCAGTAAAAGTTCAGCTCCTGTTTTATTTTAAATGCCCACTCCACTGAAAATGGTATTGTTAATGTTCTTATGGCATTTCTCCAATGAAATACAAAATTAAAATTAAGATTGCATTTCTGAGTGCTTATTCTGCCTCCCTCTGGTCACTGGTGGGAGCCGTCTCCAGAGTACTAAACACACTACATCTCCCAGCAGCCCCAGCGCACACTCCCTGGTTGCCACTCAGCTGACTCTCATTGTCAATCACCCACTACAGTCAGCCTTACTCAGTGTGAAGTATTATGTGTCCCGAGCGCTTCTATCTAGACCTGATCTTCTGTTTCTGCTTATCACTGATTGCTTGCTGCCTGCCCTGACCCTCACTGGACTCTGACAACTTTAATTTGATTTGGCCTCAGCTTGTCTGACCCTGATCTAGCGTTGTGGAGTTCTAGCTGTGCTTCATTCCTGTCTTTTTTCTGAACCTGCAACAAAGTGGAATCAGCTGACTGCCTCTGTGAAAAGTATTTCTTTATTCTAACTGTTGTGAATCAGGAGCAGAAAAATGTTGTAACAGTGACATAGGTCCAGTCGGCAAGCCACAAGCTCCTTGCTCTGCTCCATTCTGATGGATCCAGTTGCAGACAAATGGATCCATGAGCATCTTTGTTTTTTCATCTGAGCTGGCATCTGGATCAAAACTATACGGCAGGATAGCTCAGATTTTACTCACTATTTTTGATGCACCAGTAATGTTAGGTTGTAAAAGGTTGTGAGCTAGCGGGAAAGAGTTCAAACAAAGAGATGATGGGAAGTCAGGGCAGGCTTACTCTGCGCCAACAGTCCCGCCTACAACTCAGAGAGGAATTGTATTGACTTTCTTATCATAATGAGACTAAAACACATTTATTTTAAAAACATTTATTATAAAGTTACCCTAATAAATACACAAAAAGGACTTTTAGAAAAGTTATTGAATGTATATTTTTTCTGATGGTCAGCTGACCATGAATATTGTGTTTCATCTGAAGTATTTTAGCGTAGATTAACCTCATTAGAGCAAAAAAGATGAGCAGTATTTTCTGGTACATGGTGAGTTATATTAGACCAGACGGCAGACTAACTTTGAGGGTCACAGATTTATGACTTCTTTAAACTCACTGTCATATGATTTTTTTACTTGAGAATTTTCTTAAGGAACTTGAGATTAGAGTTGAGAGGAAGTTTGTGAATAACATATATATTTGTGAAGTAAAATTTAACTCAATTTCTATTTTTTGAGTCAAATTTGTGGCAGAATATTCGAGGAATGTATTTCTTCTGCAGCTCAATCCCTACTGATTAACAAGCTGCTTTGCTTACCATGTTGGTGCAAGTTTCTTGTATCCATATGTGTCACAATGAATCAATTTAAACTGATTTATATTCCTGTGATGCAACTAGATTAATCTGTCTGTGGCAAGTTCATAAGAAATTGTCCTGTGCCATTATAAAGTAGCTTTAATGAGATTATTAGATAGTATTTGTGATTATTTATGCCAGAAAACATAATAAATTTAGGATGCAGCTACTTTGAAGACACTGGGACCCCAAATTTTTGAAGGTAAGCTTGAAACCACTTTGAGTTTATTGAGCCTTTTGTTTTTCCCGTCCTCTCACCTTTGTTGTCGCTGTCGGGAGAAACGCTTCTTTTATCCCAATAATCTTCATCCGATCTACAGTCCAACAGCTGCACTCGTGGTCCGGATCGGACCGGGTCAGGAGAAGCCCGGGACTCCGCCAAAATGTCCTGGATGAGGAAGGAGGAAGAGCTGATGGAGCGGCGCTGCTGCAGAGGACGGTCCCGCCGGAGCACGGAGTCCCGAGGCGGGGAGGAAGGCTCCGAGCGGCCGCTGAGATCCCGCCTCTCCAGCCGGGAGAGAGCCGCGCCGGGCGGCGGCGATGGGAGGAGAGAGCCGGTGAGGAAGCAGGAGCTGCTGGAGGCAGAAAGCTCCATAGTGACGGGGAGGAGGCGCAGTTCCTGTCAGGAGTTAGTGACAAACATCCAGGAACGGACTCTATAGTATGCTGACATAAAATACAAACTTCTAGTGGATTATTTAAGGAAAAGGAAAAAGGTTCTGAACAAAAAGTTTTCGATCAAAGTTCTTAAAAGAGCTGGAAACAGAATTTCAGCACCACGGACAGAGACACGAGCTTCAAACTTTCCTGTTTCACTACATTCTTTCTTCCTCCTCCTGGTCATCCTCCTCTTCCTCCTCCTCCTGTAAAGTCAGTCCTTCTGTGAGTCCAAACTGAAAACACTTTTCATCATTTCATCATAGTTGTTGAAAAGACCTTTTACTATGTTTCTTTCTTTTTTTCTACAGTAAACATGCTAAGAAAACGTTATTCTGCAATTCAGGTCAATGATTATTTGATAAAAAGTAAAAAATAAAATAAGTAGTTTCTAAATAGATCAATTTTTAAGGATTTTATTAAAGATTTCCTCCTTTCTTAACATGATTCCCCTACAAATAAAGTCAAAATAACTGGGTTTAAGACCATTTACAATACAAAGTAAATTATACTTGTAATAATCTTATGATTTTAGCATTATTCTAGTACTGTAAGGTTGAAACTCGGAAATTAACTAAAGGTTTTTGGAACTAGCGCCACCTACCGGCAAAGCAGAGAAAAGGAGGAGTCAAACATTCTGTTGTACTCCCATCCATCCATTCATCCATCCCACAATCCATCCCTCCCTCCATCCATCCATCCATCCATCCATCTATCAATGTTTTCTTCCTTTCGTCCGTCCGTTCATTGATCCATCCATCACTCCGTTCGTCCATCCATCCATCCATCCATCCATCCATCCATCCATCCATCCATCCATCCATCTATCAATGTTTTCTTCCTTTCGTCCGTCCGTTCATTGATCCATCCATCACTCCGTTCGTCCATCCATCCATCCATCCATCCATCAATATTTTCTTCCTTTCGTCCATCCTCTTTCTCTATGTTTTCCACTTGTTGCCGTTAGCAACCAGAAGGATTTTCCCAGTTCTGACATTCAGTCCACCTCTCATCAAGTGTGGAGTTCTACTTAACTTAGTCTTGTGTTGGGACTCAGTTCATGTTCGTGTGGGAAGGGGGGTTTGATGCCCAGTTTCCGCCTGTGCTGGGGTTCTAATCTCTGGTGCTGGGGGCTTTTGTGGTCTGCAGCATAGGGTTCTCAGTGTAGATCAGGGGTGTCAAACTCAATAGCACAAGGGGGCCAAAACACACCTCGGGTCAGGGGCCAAACAAGACAGACCTTTATTGAACACTCAAAAACTAAAATTTGAAAACTTTAAAACAATAACTTTTTAACGTAAAAAGCCAAACTTGCTTATTCCCTTTGGAGTCATGAGCTGCTGGAGCCTATCCCAGCTACTGTTGGGGAAAACTAGGAGCATCCTGGACAGGTCAGCATCGCTGGACTACACACTCTCACACTTTATCCTCATGTGGTCCAGAAAGCACCTGAAAGTTTTATTCTTTTCCACCTTTGCAAGGTTAAAACCTAAACTGGTTGATGCTGAGCCGTTTGCAGGTCAGTCCGTCACATAATAAGCAGCCCGTCGGATGCTGTAGGCTTCGTGACCAAGCCCCGCTCTGCAGACGCCGTTCTTCCCCACCAAACTGACGATGAAGAGAAAGACGGAGCTCTGCTGATGGATGACAGCTGCTGATGTTGAAGCATGTTTGTGGGGTCAGCGGGGGAGGCAGGTGAGCGTGTGATGAAGCCGTCAGGCGTCCAGTCACATTACCTGTCTGTTTTTGAAAGCGTTTCCACGGTGACGTGGGGTCAGACTCCTAGAACAATAATGGAAAAACACTCAGGAAACATTAGATTCACTTCTGTTACAACTTGAGGATCAGTTGCTTCTTGAATGGTGTTTGATAAAAATGTCAGGTTTGAGTTTTTAGTTTGGCGTGAACCGTCAAATCAGATTAGTCACCTTTAGATAACCTTTGAGAAAAGAATTTTTTAAGGCAAAACTCGTAAACATAAACTTTTATCTGAATCGATTTGAATCTTTTAATAAATCAGCAAAGGCTTAAGAACATGTTATCCTGTCAGATTCATTAGAAATCACTTTCATGTTAAGTTCATTTCTCTTTCAAACCTCAGTGTTTGGAGGGTCAGGTTTTTGTAACACTTTGGTTTAGGATGTCTTTTATTTTGAAAGGAAGTCATGTGATCCTCTCTCAGAAGTTACAAATACATATTTAGAAATAAACTGTTTTTTCTATTTATGTTTCTGTTTGATATTTATTTATGGTTCTGTTTCAGTTTGAGCTAAAGTAGCTGTTGCATCAGTCTTCTGTAGTGAAGAAGAAGCTACACCTGATAGTCTTTGTATAGTCTGTTATCACTCTCAGCATGAACTCTGGGTCTCCACTGAAAAGACAAGATCCTGAACACAATTGATGAGTTTCCTCCAGATTCCACCACTCAGCTCCAGTGGAAGAATGATAGATGGAAGCTAGACAGTTTGATATTGTATAAATAATTACATATACTGTCATATACTGTTAATTGATTTTTTAAATTAATTTATTTATTTATTAGGTTCTTGTTGCAGAAATGTCTGTTTTATATTTAGAGCGGAGGTCTTAAGATGAAGCTCTCATGTGTTCCAGCCCTTCTGATATGAGTTTCTGCAGAGAATCTTTGAGGTTTCTGCTTCATGTTGGACAGCATAAATGATATTTAGAGCTAAGTTCTTTAAAGGAAAACTTGAAGTTCTTCTGAAGTTGCTTTCTGAAGCACATGAAAATGAAGAACATTTGTTTCTGGAAATAATAATCTGTTTTACAGGAGTTCTTTGACATTTATTCCTCAATAACAATTAACAAATTTTGCAGCTTTTCATAAAATCAATCCATGCATGCTGGAGCCTATCTCAGCTACTTTTTGGGGTACACCCTTAACAAGTCGTTTTCATAAAATCGTAGATTTTTTTTTCTTCGACGTGCAGCTTGTATGCATATGTCAGTAATTTAAAGTGATAAGCTTTAGAAACCCCCATGCTGCACTCTGTCGCCCCCCTGTGGATTTCCTGTAGTACTGCGGATTTCATTACCCAGGTTTCAAACTTCTTAAATCTCTGCACAAATTCAGACTATAATGAATTGTCTGACACAAAACTAGGTGCTCAAAGTCAAAAGAGATTTGCTTGACCTTTGACCCAAGGAACATTTATCTATCTCGTAAAATAATTAAATCTGATTTTTTTTTTTAAACTCGACAAAGGACGATCTGCTCGCATCTTTAAATTATTTGTTGGTCAGTTGTATTAAGAAAAGGGAATTATCTTTGAAAAAATATGAAACCAAATACGTTTTGTTTGAAATTGTATTTTAGGATGTTTTTCTAAGAAAAAAATGTAAATGTACAAATTTCACTTTTTGAAATTTGCATTTTGAACTTATAACTTTTTTTTATGAACACTTCACAACTTACAAGATACAAACACAGGTATAGGATAACCATCTCTTCGCACAGGGGGCATTTATAACATACAAGTATGGATGTTTTCTTGTATTAGAAAACACTTTCTGTTTACAAAATACGCTGTCAGAAAACAATACCATAATAGTAATAAAAAGTACAACCCCATGTTTGTAATGTTCTTGTTTTATCTTCCTATATATATATATATATATAATATTATATATAATATATATATATATATATATATATATATATGTATATATATTGTGTGTGTGTGTGTGTGGGTGTGTGTGGGTGGGTGTGTGGGTGTGGTGTGTGGTGTGTGTGTGTGTTGTGTGTATGGAAAGATGGATTTCCGAGTTTACTCAAACGCAGCTAAGATTGCACGTCGTCTACCAATACGTCACGAAGTCAAAACTTACTGTATGTGAAAGAGCAAAAGATCGTGTATTATAACGAGATTGATGACCCAAAGTAATTTTGAAAACCCAATTGTTTCATTGTTTTTTCACTTTGTCATTTTTGTTAGTTTACTCACTAAGGTTACACGATATTTTTCAGATAGATAGATCGATAGATTACTTCATGTCTAATTTAAAAATATATTTTAAAGAAATGTAATGATATTACTCGTTTTTTGAGGAAGTGTGCCTTGTTCCTGCACTTTTGTTTTCCGCCATTGAAAACGAGTCAGAGTGAGACGTCTCTCCACTGCGCTCAGACTGCAAACTCTGTCGGAACCAGAGGGGCATTACGCTCATGTCTCCCCGGCCTCTCAAGCTCCGTTTCGGAAGGGTTTACTCAAATCTCTGACAGCTCGCTGTCGCTGTGTCACTGCACAGCAGGTAGGATGTTACGTTTGTGTATCCAAGCGGCGGGCGTCCTCTGGTTCGTCTCGGGGTGCCTGGGTGGCGCATCCCGGCTGTACACGGAGGATGACCCGCTGGTGATCCTGGGCAGCAGCAGCCTGAAGCCCACCATCAGTAACTCGTCCTCGGCCTGGCTGGTTCAGTTCTACTCGTCTTGGTGCGGACACTGTATCCATTACTCCAGCACATGGAAGGTTCTGGCTCAGGACGTGAAAGGTACCGCTGCAGACTCACATATGTTCCCGTCCGGCGTGGTGCGTTCACTGTCACAGTCTCTGCTCAAACGCGTATTTTGGTAAATTGGGTTTTAGCAGTGAAACAATGAGAATTCTTGGAGCTTTTGTTGTACTTTCTGATTGTGTTGGGTGGCAACGTCTATTCGGCTTATACTAAAGAGACATTTAATTATTTGTTGTGTGTTTTTAGTAGACAACAAATGTACGAATGTAGCTAAGTCTGTGTGTTTTCAGGGTTTAAAACTGTGTTTTTGTCAACGGAGTTCTGACTAGTTTCACAAAAGTGGATCTAATTGGCTAATAGGGATGTAAAATGGACTTAACTCTAAGCATTTTGCCCCAGTAAGAGTTTATTATATAAGCTACTTTATAACGGGAACCAACATGACGGATGGAGTTGGTTATTTAAACAATTTTCTTTATTTTTAGGTGTAAAAACGCATTCTGTTGTTAGCTTAAGTTAGCTAAAGTTAGCCTAGCTCAGCTAACAGGTGGTTCGGTTCAGGACCCAAACAGATGGATTAATTCAGGGGTTTTATCTGAACTCTAAACATCAGACTGGAGCCTGGAAACAGAACCGGGTCAGAACAGTTGCATTTATCACGTCTGACATGTTTAACCAGGAGTTAGCAGGAACTGGAGCACATGACAATTAGTTTACAGTTTCAGGATTACACGACTAACTTTTAAGACACTGAAAGTATACTCGAAATATTACAGCTTTGATAAAATAAAAAACACTGAAGTAGATCAAATAGAAATAGAGGGTCAATAAAAGGTTGTTTGATTTATTTTCATTTTATTAAAAAATAATAAATCAAAAATATAAATAAAGTTGAGTTAACTGTTCTGTTTCATTGAAACTAAAAACTTCTTGTTCTGGTTGTAACAGAGCTGGTTTATGGCTCTACTTTAGATTATTTTTTTGTCTCTTTACTTTCTCACTTTTATTCATTTTTTGCTTTAAAGACCCACTCTGGTGAACATGATGATTTTTGTGTTCATGGATTGAGAACATTAAGCTTAGAATTACATTTCTGAGTATTACTTTATTAAAATTTTTGTTATTTTGTCTCAATTGTGTGAGGTATGGCGGACCACAACCTCCCCGCTGCACTCCATTCTGATTTATCTGCTTGTAGACGAATAAATCCACGTACGTCTTTGTACAGCTGGATAGCTCTGACATTTCTCGCCGCTTTTGTTGCACCACTAATGTTAGGTTGGGGTTTTGAGGGCTGTAAGATATTTGGATAACATGTAAACAGAGCAATCTAAGTTATGGGTGACGGAAGGGGGGGGCGGGGTTGCTTGATGCCAATGGGGTCCCTCACAAATCAGGCATATTTCTGATAAACTCCTGCCGCTGGGGTAAAACTATATCCTAGAACACAACAGAGTTTTTGATTTTGGCTAAAAACTACATAATTGCAATTAAACAATCACTGGGATCGTTTAGAAAATGGATCAAAAGATGATTTTAGCAGGACTTCAGAAGTGCCACCATGTAAAATTATTGATAATTCTTTTTTTTTAGCCCTCTTGTCTATGAACGTGAACATTTTAGTGTTTGTCCTGCCTGACTCCGCAGATATTTAATCAAACTGAATGTATTTCCATCACATGATATCTACCAACAGTTAATAAAATATATATAAATGAAGAAAAAGTTTACTTTACGTACGGGTAATCTTTTTGAGCAGATGTATTATTTTTGTTTTAAAACTGAAATTAAATGTAACAAAAATCTGTTTTGTTAGTTTAATTCTTTGCAATGATGAGCTAAAACTTAAGCAATAGTGTTTTTTATGTTTTATTTAAGACTTAAAAAAAAAAAGCTAATGAACACATTACACACTGATGCACACGTCAGTCTGAGGACGTTTAAAATCTCTTTCTCTCTCATTTCTTTTGCTGGTAGGTTTGGTCTAAATCTAAAATCTCAGGGTTTTGAATAGTGTAGCAATTTACTTTTATTTTTAACATATACTCTTCTTAGAATCACTCTTTACATGGTCAAATTTATCCAATGCTGTAATCATAATCAATGACTGAAGTGGACTACTCATCAGAGGCTTTCACTGGGACGCTGGGGTTCAACATGGGGCAACGCCGAACAAATTTAAAGCTTTTATTTGGTTTGCTGCCTGGAAACAGGACCAGGCTGCAACAGCTGCTCACCTGGAGCCCAAATCACCTGGAAGTCAGCTTTCTCCTCTGCCAAATAAAGCAGATTATCCTGGGAAATACAGACTTTGGCTTAAATCAAATCTCTAAAAGCGCCGTTCATTTCCCTGAAATTTGAGCAAATAAATTCATAAAGACGGGACGCTGTGACGCAGCCAATCCCATGAATCCAGTTTGCTGCATGGAGCTTCACTGTCTCTGTTTGATCCTCAAATCTCACACATTTTTATGACCGCTAAGCATTTATATCATTTGCTTTAAAAGGGTTAATATTGATGAACTAAACTCTTGAAAACCGTCTGTTCTTTGCTTATAGATTGTTGTGTGAGATCGCGTTTAGAGCAAACACATCCACCTGTTTGCATCTCACAAACATTACGACCACAGTACGTCTGGAATTCATTCAAAGCAAAGAAGTCCTTGAGATTTCCTGAAACTTTGTGTCAATACATGACAAAAGAGTGTTTCCTGAGAAGTTTGACAGCTGAAGATCCTCGCTGAAGGACAATAGGAAACCCAAAGGCTGAAATCATTTATATAAGTTTGTGCTATGAAGTTGAGTAGATCATAAACAAATGCAGAAAAACCTTTTTTTTAATTAAAAAAAACACAAAAATTTGAATGTTTTTAAAGTAGAAATTTTCTGAATCAAAGCAGCATTTGCAATATTGTATGTAACAACTAAAACTGCAATTAAAAATGAAACTATTCATGATGAAGTTGTTTAAAGTAACTCCTGATCCCCGGTTTTCAAAAAACCTTCTCTCATCGTTAAATATAAATGTCTTTTCTTCAATCAATAAACAGTTTCATGGTTAAAAGGCAAAAAGTGGAGATAAACCCAGACTAAGCAGAACTGTCCTAAAGGAGGCTAATGTCCTGATTAGGGTTATGGACCTCTCACTTGATTATGTCTCTGGAACCACGAATTGATACATAAAATATTCAGCGAACTTTGTGATGATACAATACAGTCCAATTCTGTTATTAAAATACATACAATCTACATATTTACTATTCTTATGGCATTTAAATCTACGGAACTACTGGACACATTTGGCTCTCTTAAAGTGAACCAAAGTTTGTTTCCCTCGATAATCCAGAACAATTTTTTTCTCTGAATACACCCAAGCGGACCCTGGTCCGGACCAGGAACCGCTCTCTGAACCATCTTTCAAGGTGGTCTCTGTTCGATTCAAATTGGACTGAGCACCACTTCACTCTGAGTTGTCTCAGTCTGAATAGACTCTTTGCTCTGAGTGGAACAACTGGACCAAATAGTCACCATAGCTGAGCATTAGGGGATGTAAACGGAGAAGAAATAACAATCTATAGTCAAATGAATGCAGGCTCATTGTTTCTAATACTGTTTTCCCAACAATCATAAACACTTCTCAACATACCTTCATAGCCTTGTTCTCCTCAGTAACCACCTTGCAGCTTGTCTTTGCTGTACCAAACTAGCAGTAAAAAGTGTTGAATCTTCATACAGACGTTCAAATTGGTCAGAAATATAAATTTAAGATTCTTGAACTATTTGACAAGGGTTGCAAAGCTTAGGACTTCCATTATTCTTTCTCTTGTTGCTTTGCCCCGCACTCGTGATTTCTGACCAATGACTGAAGAGATCTTTAGTCACATGTAGAGCTGCCACAATTAGTCGACTCAGTAACCAATTTAATAGTCAAATTAATAGTCGATACGTTACTTTATATTACATGGAGTCAGAGTGTAGTAAAGCTGAAAGTTATAATGGCATTATATTAGCTTTTTGGACTATTCTGGCATTTATTAAGGTTTTTTGGGCTATTTTTGGAGTTTAGCTAATATATCAGCTACATGCTAGCTATTTTGGCTAAATTAGGTTTTTTTCTGATTTTTAGGCTAGTTTGGAGTTAAGCAAATATTTTGACTGCATGCTAGCTGTTTTGGCTAACTTGGGCCTTTTTCAGTTACTTTAGGCTATTTTGGAGTTTAGCTAATATTTCAGCTACATGCTAGCTGTCTTGGCTAATTTAGGATTATTGTTTTTTTAGTTTTTTAAGCTATTTTGTAGTTTATTTAATATGTCAGCTACATGCTAGCTGTTTTGGCTAACTTAGGACTTTTCATTTTTTAGGGTATTTTGGAGCTTAGCTAATATTTCAGCTGGCTGCTTTAGTTATTTCCGCTATCAGCTCAAGTGTTTTTAGCTATCAATTTCAGCATCTTCAGCTATCAGCACTAGCATCTTCAGTGGCCAAATTCATCTTAAAGAATTCACTCTAGCATCATCACAGGTAATGTTTTATTTATAGTTTTAAGTTAGTTTAAAGCTAATAATTTGTGAGCTTTACATGCAGTTTTTGTATGACCTGATTAGTCGACTAATCAGAAAAAATAATCGGTGATTAGTTTACTGTTAAAATAATCGTTTGTACTAGCACTAGTCACATGCTTTTGTTAACATTTACAGAATGGTTAAAAACAGAAACGGTCCAATCCGGACCAACAGACTCTTCCAGTCTAAATACATGCTTTAATTAAAAAACTCAGTTTTTTTTCCCCGACACCTTTTAGTTCAAGCAGCAAAACCATAATGTTTTTGACATAGCAGCTTCAACACATAAAAAATTGACATTTTAGGTATTTTAGATCTGTCTGTGGGACAGCTAGTACTGGGCAAAAGAGTCGAAACAAAAACAAACAAAAAAAACTTGTCCTACATTTTTTCTGTTTTATTTAAAATCGAATTTTGAAGGAACTTTGATTTTGTAAAAACTGCTGGATTCTCCACATCATATCTGATAAATTTGTGACACATGTCACGTCACTTAATCATGTGGTGAAAATCCATCTGTTACTTTCTTGCAGTGGCTGCACCGATCCCTAAATTATAAATTGAAGCCCCTACGGTAGTAAAGTTAACAAAAACAATTGTATTTTGATAGTTCCTTTTAACAGAAAATATCCAGTGAGGAAACAAAAGAAGAACATTTGGCTAAAAAATGAAAGAAATCTGCATCTAACAGACAAAACCCAAAAACTATTTAATCCAAATATGGATTCATAGTGACAGTTGTTCCCACACAGCATCATAAAAATGAATAATATTCAGAAACCGACCGTCTAATGTTACGAAGATCCAGTTTTAGGGTCTTTTTTTTCATTTATTGTTTGTATTAATCCACCTTAATAGTCAGACCAAGCTGAAGTTGGTGTCTGACTTTGTACATTCTGTTGTAACATGTATGTGCTATGAGGTAAAAAAATGTCACATTTTAATAGTTCCTGCATGATAAAGTTTAAAGTAGCTGCTATATTTTACGGAGGATGAAAATGAACTTTACCCTCAAAAGTTAAGAAAAAAGAAATTTGGAAGCTAAAAATCGTTTAAAAATCGAACATCCACTTCCATGAAAATATTATCTGACATTGAATTGATCTTTGGCCTGAAAAAGTTTACTGATTTATACTGTTTTGTTCTCTGTGGGTAAAAAAAGTGTCATCTTTATTTATTCAGGTACAGTTTAACACAGCAAACAGCCCTCACTCTCAGCCAACTTTAATTGACCCCCTTGGTAGAAGTAAGCTTGCGATTGGTCTTTTTTGTTAACATCACATGTACGCAAAAAGGCAAAAGCAGTGGAGACACAACAAGTTCTTTAGGGAATTCTGGGTAAAGCAAAGGTTTAGTTAAAAAAAAAAAAAAAAAATAGACCTGAAGTCTAAGCATGGGAACCAGGTCCTTAAGGTCCATCTGTCCCCTTTCTGGGCCTCTGGGGAATCATCAACCAGAGACCAGCTGCCACATTAACACACACATACACACTCCATCTGCTGCAGAGGTCGGAGGGTGCTGCTCGGACAAAGACCTCCTCCTCCTGAACCCAGAGAGAGTGCTGGAATCAAAGAAGATCAGTGATGCTCAGACGTTCACACATTCCTCAGTGAAAGCTCGGATGTTTATCAGAATGAATGACTAAAACGTTCTGTCCTCAGTGAACCAGCTTCCAGTCTCACAAGACTTGCAAAGATTTTGGTTCTGAGAACAAGTCTCTTCTTGATGGATTTAATTTAATTTAATTGGTGTTTTTGCCCAAAAATCTGCGTTAAAGACTCACTCCAGTAGGAGGATATTTATGAAAAAAATTAAACTTAAAATAACATTTCGGAGTATTTTTTATTCAAATTGTTGTAAATCAGGAGAAGATGAAGAAGTATAGTTTAAAAAATATTCTCTGTCTTCTTCATTCTGACGTATCCACTTGTAGACAAATGGATCCATGAACGTCTTTGTTTTCCTCATTTGAGCTGGAATCTGGATCAAAACTGTACGCCTCCAGTATTGCTCACCATTTTAGTTGCACTGGTAATCTTAGGTTGGGGGGGTGAGGGGCTGTAAGCCGTAAACAGAGAGCTCTCAGCAACCAGGAGTAAAGGGGTGGCGTTGATGTTACATGATTTTAAATTTAAGTTGTTAATTTACTCTATGTTTCTAGTTTGAGTTCCTCCTGTTCGTCTTCTCTTTACGAGAACTTCTCCAGGTGTTGGTGAAAGTTGTGACTGTAGATTTGTTTTTTGCTGGAATCATCCTGACTGTGCGTGTCTGTCAGATTGGCAGGAGGCCATCGGTGTTGCCGTGCTGGACTGCGCTCAGGAGGAGAACTTTGACGTCTGCAGAGACTATAACATCCAGTTCTACCCGACCTTCAAAGTGAGCTGCGCGACTGCAAAATTCCCACGCCGTTCCTCGTGCAGGAGCAGGCGTGTAAATAACCAGCTACTTTTTTTTTTCTTCCGCAGTACTTTCGGGCTCACAGTTCTCCGGGAGAAAAAGGAACAACATACAGAGGTCAGACAGAAATTCAGCTTTTTTTTTTTTTTTTTACCGTTTAATCATAAATATGTCGTGGTCTCCAACACATTTTTTAATTTCTTTTATCATTTTTAACCTAAATTGTTTTTTCATGTCTTTGTTTTGGCAAAGTAAAAAAACTATCTGGACAACTAAGTAATTTTTATAGTGGCGTTTCTTTCTTTATTTTGCGCCTCACCATGTGTAACAAATATGGACTGTATAATCACTGGATAGCTTGACCCCTCCCCCTTTTGTGTTCCAAATAGGAAATACCTGCTGGCTTCAAGAAGCCAAAATCCCATAGACTTCTATTGAGAAATAAACAGCTAATACTCAGTCATTTCATTTGTCAAAACAACCATTCTTGCTCTGATACATTTTTATTAACTTCTTCTTGCTAATCCTAATTATTTTAAAGATAAGTTTTCTTTATCACAAATTTTTCAAGTTATAAATTGACCATTCAGATGCCTCAGTCAAAGCTGGCCCCACCCTCAATCACTTGGTAGACAGATTCCCTCGAGGCGCTTTCATTGGAGGGGGTGTGGACTTCCAACAAGCTCACTCACGATTGGAGATGCCAATTCCTCTAAAAACACGACTCAGACCGACTCGGACCAATCGTTGTTGTCTTGCTCCAAATGCCGGTACCCATAAAGCAGAAAAAAATGACGGATTTGACCTTAGTTCACGGGAACCAGTGGTTTGGCATTTTCTAGGGGTGACGTCATACCGCGCTTCATCCGGTAATATTCTATGTGTTAGCAAATGAAAATTGAATATTTTAGTAACAATTGAGTATATGAATAAATGAAATGAACAAATCATTCATATTAATCAGTAACAATGCAGATTGTATTAAAAAAATATTGTAATAATACAAAAAGCAATAAGTAAAAATCATCCTCATTTATTAATGCAAAAAAAAATTCAAAATATTCTCATTAAAAAAGACAATTTGTACAGATTGTATTCATCAAAGAATTATTGTAATAATACAAAGAGTAATAAGTAAAAAATAATGTTCATTTGTTAATGCAAAAATTGTATTTATTTTTTATATGGCTGCCATCTTAAAAAATTGACCACCATTTTGAATTATTACTTCTGTGGCTTTCATAGATTTTTTTTCGTTAAAGAAGAGACCCTTAAGTTAATCCAATGCAAATTTGGTGCTAGTACCAATAAATGCAAAGTTTATGAATTCAGGATGTTAATTGTGAAAACAGTTGAAGGTAGTTCGAAGAGTGTGGGCTATTCCTTAAAAATGTATCACTTTATTATGACTGTCTTACTCTTCTACTATTTACGCAATCGATATAGTTCCAGTGGATTCTAGAAAACCGGCTTTTGTGCGCTAAGCAACTTTTCTCTGCATCAGAATCAGCTCATTCATGTTGATGGCGTAAACAGCCAAAGAGTTACAGTAGGTCAAAGGTCGTGTGCAATTTAGATGTCGCCGGTGACGACTCCGGTGTTAGAGGGTTAAAGAGACGGATCCAAAAAAGGCTAGTCGTTGTCCCATGGTGCACTGCACAGACAGAAAGTCATAAACTAAGAAGGACAGTGGAATGTTGCGCAAAATGTAATAGTAGACTTCAATCTGCATGAGCTTTGGTTTATATGAAACCAACACAATGGAGAGTTGAACGCCAATGAAACAGATGCAAACAAAGGCTATTGCAGCCGGTCAGCCTGCGGTCATGACAGCTTCCAGACAGGGATGGCAGGCAGTGGAGACTCCCAATGGACCAGAACACAAGAGGCGGGGCCTAGTGAGGATGAAGAATGCTGTCCTGGAACAGAATTCTCTGTAATCAGTTTGTGGTCTTTGAGTGTCTCTACATAAGAAAGAAACCTCTCTTGGTTCCTGTTGTTTCAACGTCTTTCTCCTAAACAATGACTGTGGCCATTTTGGATTTGAAAGACTCATACTATAACAAACTTTTAGCATAACTCTTTAACAGCAGAAATACTAACTTAATTCCAATTAATTCTGATGTGGAGAAAAGCTACTTTTCTTCATTGTCATAATCCTTTCAAAGCTGTATAAACTTAAAACTCCAGAGTAAAATCGTTCAAAACATTTATTTCAGTTGTTTTGATTTCAGTAACATCAGAAGAAATTTAGTTTTTTTGTGTTTGTTCAGGTGCAGACAGGGGGGTCCAGTCCATCCGTCAGCTAATGGTGAACATCCTGCAGAATCACACCAGACTGGAGTGGCCCCAACGCTGCCCTTCACTACAGCCATACAGGTACCAGCACCAGAACCGAACCTCCTCATCAGAACTCTGCTCTTTTATTAAACTCTGCGGATGTTTGCCTGCAGCTCTGCTAAACTCCTCCCCCTCCTTGGTCAAAAGTCAGACCACTACACCGCCATTTTTGTGGAGGAGCCGGATTCGTACGTTGGGCGGGAGGTGAGATTACAAAAATGATTCATTTTAGGTGTAGTGGGACTCTGTGGACCCAGATATGACACAAAGGAAAAACAAAAAGATCCAAAGTATATGGATTTGTCTGTTGTGCTAAATTTATTAAAACTCTAAGGTGTTAAATAATTACTTTAGTGAAGGTTAGAATGAAATGAAGCCTCAATGACTCTAAAACTAGCATGAGTAACACACATGCTCCCTCTAAGATATGAAAACAGGTTTGTGTGTGTGTGGTCCAATTTCTGTTCCTCATCTGGAATATCCGTATTACAGATGAGGTCACACAGTCAGTTCTGTGTTTGTAACAGTTAAAACATTAGGATTGGTCAAATGTCAAGACATTTGTACCTCCTTATTCAATTTAGGGTCTAAGCTGTGATGGTTAGATGGTTAAGGTTTCTATAATCTTCCTAAAACTTCTGTGTGTGTGTCAGGTGATGCTGGACCTGCTGCTTTACTCAGGTGTCCAAGTTAAAAGAGCTCTGAGCTCTGATCTCCCCCTACTGGACGCCTTGAAGATCACATCTTTCCCCTCCATCTACCTGCTGCACCCCAACGGGACACATGGACACCTGTACAGGTAAGTAAGTCCTAGCAGTATGGAAGTTTTTTTTTTTAGCTCATAATTCAACGTGTTATGTTTTATTCATTTGACAATTCAATTTGCAAATTCGTCATGCAATCTAAAAATTCTTTTTTCAATTTGAAATTAAATATTTAATTCAGGCTTGCAAAATGATAATATATTTTGTAATTTACAATTAAATATGAAAATGTAAATTTCACTATCACAATTTTTTAAAATTAAATATTGAATAAAATTAAAATTAATTGCATTGTATATTGTCAAGGGTTTTTGACATCATAATTCAAATGACATTGCATTTGGTGATTGTAAAATGTATTGTCATTTTGCAATCCTGAATTGAATTTTGGATTGCAAATTGAAAAATGAATTTTCTGATTGCATGATGAATTAGCAAATTTAATTGTCATTTGAATAATGCATAATACTTTGAATTATGAGCTAAAAAAACTTCCATACTAGCAGGTCAAAGGAACTGTCAGGCCTGCAGACACACAGCTGAACATTTATATGTTTTTTTATTTTTGTGTTGGGTCTTTCTGATTCCAGATTTCGCTTCTTGTAATGTTTCTATTTTCCATAACTTCATAATCTCACCACTCGGAAAACAGTGTCAGTGGACGGGCAAACACGCCTTTAGCAGCTGGAACATGCCCTGCAAGGCGATTCTAGAGCTAACAATGTAACAGTTACCTGTCCAATAAAAATCCCTGCCCCCAAGTATTCATTTACAATGTTTAATGTAAAATAGAGTCATGGATGGGGTTTATAAAAATTAATCTATTCAACCACAGAAGAGTAGAAGTGTTGGGTAGGTTGTTCCTGTTAGGGTTCACATTAGAATAAACCGAGACTGACTTGTCTGTGGAAAACGAATCTGGCTCCACCCACTTTTGTTTTCAAACTCTGCAGGAGAAAGAAGTATCCGCGCTGCATCTGGTCTGCTACACTAACTAATGTCTTTTGGTCTCGTCCTCCTGAAGCGAGAAGAAGCTCCGTTTCTTCTTCTCCTCCCTCCTGAGGACGCTGCCTGGAGTTCAGCGCCGCAGCAGTTCGGCCGTTGCCCATGTGGGGGCGCCGTCGGGCAAACAGGACTCAGAACCTTGGAGGGACTTTAACAGGTCAGAATCTGGACTCTCAATTAGTTTATTTTGGAAACACAGAGTCTCAACGTCCTACAGGAAGAGTGAAGGAAGCAATAAACTGAACAGTAACCAATCAGATTAACTAGAATAATTTATTCTGTAATCTGATTTTTGAAACGGATGACTATAAAGAAAAGCTGCAGTTAGTCTTTCTGCGTCTGCAGGTCTCAGGTGTACACGGCTGATCTGGAGTCAGCGCTTCACTACCTGCTGAGAGTGGAACTGGCTGCTCACAGCATGCTTGAGGGAGAGAAGCTAAAAGTCTTCAAAAACTTTGTCACTTTGGTTTCCAAGGTAAGCTTTGATGGATACAAGTTTTGACTAACAAAGACCAGTCTGGAGTTTTAGTTACTGGTGTGAACGGGTACATTAAACGTATGATGTCCATCACTGCCACGATTTTGCACACCCCCTATTATTATTATAGTCTGCTCATTACAGTTTGCACAATTTACTTGTTTTTTCTTGTATATATATATATATATATTTTTTATTTTTTTCATATCTTTTGTAAATATCGATATATTTTTTGTATACACCTAATGCTGCAACAGCCTAATTTCCCAGCCTGGGATGAATAAAGTATTTCTATCTATCTATCTATCTATCTATCTATCTATCTATCTATATTTTAGAGGAAGGACACAGGCGGCGCCAACAGCAAACGCCTTTCTGTAGCAGAAATTGCCTCACCATGTCCTCTATCACCCGATGTCAATCAGGTTCAGGTAGCCAATGAGCTAAAGCGCCACTGTCATATAAAATTAAAGTCATCTCTGAAAGCAAAAAGTCTGGATAGAAACTGCAAAGCAAGAGGGAGATGAAACAAAAAACAAAAAGTTGAAAATATAGAACAGAAGGTGTTCAAACATCTCTTTGCATGCCCTCTGGTGGCAGTGTACTGAATTACATCTACAAATGTATTGATGAGAATCTCACTTAAAAAAAGCAGAAAAACAGGATGTTTTCTTTTTTATTGCTACATAAATGTTGCACTATGATCAAAATTTCAAGCGATCTACTTGTGATTCCTTATGTGATGTTATTTCATGTATTATAACCTGATTGCTTGAAATAAACCATTTCATTCATTCATTCATTCATTCAAAATGAGATGAGGGATCTGGAATTTTCTGCTATTGATGTATCCTTGAACATGATGAATTCACAATATTGCAACAGCATGTGTTGAGGTTACACAGACTGAATTTTTTTTGGCGTTTCAGTTATTTGTGTTTTGACTTGGACGATAACTCAAAGTCTAAAAGCTCAGGAGGTTTAAATCCTCGCCTTTTTGGAAGTTAAACATGCAGTTTAGTTTCCATGGTAACCCTGTAGTTCTGCTGCAGACTGTTAGAATGGAGAAAAACCTTTTATTGACACAGAAGAACTGTTGCAGGGAACCTCAGAAATGCTCCTCTTTGCTCCTGAAAATGAAGAAAGGTTTGTGGCTGTGCAGTTGTATCCAGGTGGAGGCTCAGTGGTGAAGCTGATGGAGACGCTCTCCGATTGGCTGCTCAGTCTGCCACTACAGCGAATCCCCTACCAGGCCGTCCTGGACCTGGTGAACAACAAGATGAGGGTGAGACGCACAAACGGGTTCACACATGTGAACACGTGGAGCAGCAGCTCACCCTCTTGTTTCCCATGCAGATTGCCGGTGTGTTTTTGGGGGAGGAGCTACGCTGGGTCGGCTGTCAGGGCAGCAGGCCGGGGCTCCGGGGTTACCCCTGTTCCCTCTGGACTCTGTTTCATGTTCTGACCGTGCAGTATGATGCTGTGCCCAACGCGCTGGAGAACACAGGTACGAACAGACTAGGAAAATCCAAACCTTCAGGAAACAGGAAAGAGATTTTTCTGTTTTTTGAGAATACGGAAATAAATTATTAATGCCCAGTTTAAGGGCACGATGGATGAAGGGGTCAGAGGTCAGCAGTCTACAGGTTCTTGTGGTGTATGTGAGAATTCTCTTTTTAATTTCTGTGTTTGGTATGGCATCGACAGTATCAGGTAATTTCATTACTGGCTAGTGAGGACTTTTAGATACAATTCTTCATAGAGGCAGTAACATTAAATTTGAAGTTAATATAAAACTGTAGCCACGTTGTGCTAACAAATGTGCTAAAATACTAAACTGGTTTTCTCCTCTTCAAATCTTAACCTTAAGTTAATGATTCTACATTAAAGGTTTAAAAAATGGCAAAAAGATGCTTTGAAACTACATTTTCTTGATTTTTTTTTTCAGTTCTCTACATTAAGCCGTTTAATTGTTCAAGCTGCTATTAACATTCCACAAAAAGTGTTATCAGAGTAATATCAGATGAAAGTTGGGTTTTTAACATGTTCTTGTGGCCTTTAGATAATCATGAAGGACAGGAATAAAGAAAATTAGGCTTAATTTAAGCTTGTTTCTTTATTCAATTTGTTGTGAATCAGGAGCAAACAAAAAAGCAAGTTTGAAAAAGTGTCGTGGGAGAGCATGTAAACAGAGAGCTCTTGGCAACAGGTAAGGAAGGTGGAGGTGGGGTTGCTCCGTGCAAACGGTGCCGCCCACAACTTAGAGATGAATTTCTGGTAAACTCCTGCCGCTCTGTTGAAACTATGTCCTCCATGATTTTGATTAAAAACTGGTTAATCATAAATAAAGGACCACTAGGAACGCCACCATAGATCTAAAGATGATCTGAGTGGGACTTCAGATACTTTTAAGATGGTGTATTGAGTCCACCTGCTACCGTACAAATATTTTGAAATACTGCAGAATTTGGCTCGGATGAAGATTGTGTCTTCCGTCTTTTATCTTCTTGGTTGCTTCGTGTGACAGATTGTGTTTTCTCTGCAGGTCTGGAGGTCGAGGCCGCGCCGGTGCTCCAGGTGATGCGCCATTACATCCGGACGTTCTTCGGCTGCCAGGAGTGCGGTCAGCACTTTGAGCAGGCGGTGGCCGCCGGCATTCACGAGGTGAAGAGTCCAGGAGAGCAGATCCTGTGGCTGTGGAACCAGCACAACCGGGTCAACGCGCGGCTGGCAGGTCTGCGCAGACGCACACAGAACAGACTGCGGTCTGACTCCTGAACCGGAGATCTGACGGTGTCTGTGTCCTTCTCCTCTTCCTCAGGCTCCTTGAGCGATGACCCCCTGTTCCCCAAAGCTCAGTGGCCCAGCCCCTCCCTCTGCGCCTCCTGCCACGAAGAGAAAAACGGCGTCCATGTGTGGAACCTGGACAATGTTCTTCACTTTCTCCGACACCACTACAGTGCCTCCAACCTGTCCCCCAAATACTCCCTGACTCCACCACGCGCCCCCGCTCCTTCTTTTGACCTCCTTCCCACCAGCAAGCCAAAAGTGGAAGATCGCGGAGAAGCAGCAGCAGCAGGAGGAGGAGGAATGAAAGCCGAGGAGCAGCCAGAGCCTCAACCAGCGCAGGCCAGCCCGAGGCCGGAGATGAAGGACTTAGAAATGGGAGAGGAGGAAGCCAGGGGGGTGTGGATTCTGGGCATGGGCTTCAACAGCGTGGACATGAGTCTGTGTGTTGTGCTCTACGTCTCCTCCTGCCTCTTCCTCATGCTCCTCTTCTTCTTCTTCAAGGTTCGCTCCAGGAGGTGGAAGCTCCGACATTCCCGCCTCCACGTTTGACCCGGTCCAAACCGGTTAAAACTTGTTCCAGCGAGGCGCTTGCCTGACCCGGTTCTCGATGACGCTAGCAGAGCCGCCATGAATGCGTGGCGTTCTAAAGCAGAGGAATATAAATGGTTGTTAGTAGAAGTGAAAAATTGGATCCAAACTAAACCTGGGCCAGACTCTGAATCAGAACCAGGAGTTTTTGTATTTTTAGATTCAAACAGGTCACTCTGATCCGGCCTGTTTGTGAAGAATTACGAACTCTTCAAATCGAACTGCATATCCCAGAATCCCTCTGGAGGGACGGGAAGGGGGCAGAGACTAAAATTGGATCAGAGAACCTGAGGTCACTTTGTGCCAAACCTGCTGACACACCTGTCGCCTCATGCCCCGCCCCCTCTGCACAAAGACAGTGTTTGTGTTTACACCTGTGTGAGGAACCATGTTAATTTAGGATAATGGAACGGTTCGCTTATGAAGCAGATTGAGAAACTCAGTTCCAGAAAAATTATTTTTAATCCAGACTCAGATTAAGAGATGGGTTCGTTTGGATTAAAAGTCAAAGTGAAGTCATAGGTTAACTGAATATTGATAAATCCATCCCATCCTCTGGTAAGGATTTGGGGGATTGGGTGCCTCCTGGTGGCCACTCCCTCCTCTTTGTTTCAGAAAGTAGATGAAGTACAAATATTTTTCTATTAGGTACATTTGCAGGATTCATAAGAGACAACAGCAGGAGTGAGTTTAAAAGAACACAAGGAAAATAGGGTAAAATAATGTGAAAAATACTGCTATTTTTATCTTTAAAATTAATTTATTGAATGAAAATGCGACCAAGATGTTCCGGTAGCTTTGATATTTATTTTTTACCTTAGCTTTAGTTCTTTGTGGATTTCCCATTTGTGTAGTGTGTTTGAGTTGTATCAAACTGTTTTATTTTTCCTTTTTTTTTATCACTTAATAGGACTCTTCTTTTACTTTTGTGTTTCACTCATACTGTTTGGAGTGACGGTTTGAAACCTGTAAATGTGTGTGAGTAAATCCTGTTGCTGCATCATTGACTTTGTTTTTTATTTGCAGGATTTTGGTAAACCTGTAAATGTGAGTAAAGTTTGAATGGCTGCGACAGCGCTGCGCTCTGTGTAGTTGAAGCTGCGAAGCGCTGTGTGTCAGTCAGTCAGCGCTGCACGTGAGAAAAAAAATACCTGTATTCCAAAATGGCAGCTTTTCTGTTTATCTCCATAGCAAGCATTTCGTGTTTCGGTCACCTGGGAATAACGCACAAGTCTATGTAATACTAAGAAGAATTGACAAAAGTAATTTTTGGATTTCTTTGACAACTGAGGGGTTTTTTTTGTTAACCACGCCCCATTCCTAATATATTCCTATTGTATGTTATATCGTTTAGTTCATCTTGAGCCAGGGATTCATGTATTAAATTTCAAAAGATTCCGGTGAAAAAAATTTTACATTCACATTTATAATATTTTTACCTTTCCTATGATGCTTAAGTTTGGAGGCAATAGATCCAAATCCCTCAGGTGATTTCACATTTATAGCTTGTACTAAAGGTAATATAATTGTTTAATTTCTAAATCCCTAGGGTCATGGAAACTTCAGTTCTGGTTGTAGACTTAGGACTGTTGCAGGACATAACAATTATTTTCATGGTTTGCTTTATATTCTCAAACCCAAAAATTGTAAAGAACAATTTAATCATCAAAAATGGCAACTAGAGAAAGTCAGGCTCGTAGTTCTGCAGAGACAGTTTTGGTCAAATATGTTTTCTAATTTATTTAGATTTAGGCAGTGCATTTATATTCCTCAAAATAAAACTGTAGTATTAAAACAAGGGTCAAAAGTGCTTTACAAATTATTACACTTGTAAACAAAATAATTTAAATAAAGTTTTTTATAACTGTCAAATCATTTGACTGTTTCCTAATCATTTAAAAATTTTAAAATGTAAGAATATTACATTTTAAGTTTTTCTTTTTTTATGACCATAGATTGTTTCAGAGATTGAAAACTGGCAAAATTTGAGTTGAAAAGATCTCTCAGTGACCAAAGCAAAGAAAAGGTCTAAAAGTGAATATCTACAGAAACTGGCCATGAAGAAATATCATAAATGATAAATGGAGTATACTGATTCAGTGCTTTACTATTTTTTTGAAGGCCAAAAGTGCTTTAGAGTCATAGCCCATTTCACACATTCACACACTGATGCTACCAAACACTGGCGCTAACCACCAATGGCGATGTCAGTGTTTGCCCAAGCACCCTTCAAAACATGGGTGGGAATTGAACCTTTATCGAGTTGTTCTGAACTAGTTAGGGCACAAGTTGTGTTTTGGTTTCACAGCTGTGTTGATGTGCTTACTGTAAAGGGTTAAAATGTTTCTCACAATGAGTGGAATGTTTGATTTCATAGTGTGACATGTTGTCATGGCAACAGCACAGAACCACAACAAACACACACACCGTCGGGGGGGGGGGGGCATGAGTGAGATCACAAGGGTTGGGGGAGGAGCTTGGGGTCATATGACTTGATGATGTCACAGATCACATGATCCCTTTGATCTGAAGTATATAAAGAGAACCCCCCCAGACAGATCCTCAGTTGCCCGTTTGGTTTTACCAGAGAGCAACATTCTGTTCCCAGCTACGAGAAGCCTTGCATTTCCGCCAAGTACCTTCGACTTACACTGAGGAACACGCAGTTTTTTCACGTTAGAAAAACCTGCGTCTACGTCTTTTAGCGTTTACGTGAGCATTTTAAAGATTTTTTTTCACTTATCCTGAAAATCATCTTTGAAAATGTTCTTTCGCCGCTTTAGAGATTCTGGGGTGGAGGAGACCTCCCTCACACAGAATCTTTCTAAACTGGAGAAGCGACTCCAGGAAAACGCCTCGCTGACCAGCCAGTTGCAAACCCTTGCCGCTGAGCTGGAAAGCAGGAATAACCTGAGAGAAACTTACGCTGGACTCACCCAGGCAAAGAAATCTGCCGCCAAACTGACCAAGAAGTTGGAAAAAGACTTGCAACGCGTCAACAAGAAGATCCAGGACCAAAAACCCTTGGAGGACCGTTGTAAGAACAAGCAGACAGAAGTCGATATCCTAACCGTGACCAACACCACCCTGAAGGACACTCTGAAGGAACTCCAGACGAAGGTCCGGGATCCTGAAGAGTTATCCACTGAGATGATGAAAGTCACGCTCACCGCCGAAGCCATGGAACAGGAGAACACTGATCTGCAGAACGAGGTTGACAGGGTCCAAAGCACCATCGTGGCCCTTGAACCTCTGGAAGTTCAACTCAAAGACGAGAAAGATCGCCTCCAGACACTGCAGGACAAAAACATCGTCCTGCAGAACCAACTGAAAGACCTCCACAGACATCGTGAGGAGGAGGCAGCACTGAGAGAAAGTTATGCCTCCATCTTCACCCAAATGAAGTCTCTGGAGGAGGAGAACTCCACTCTAAACACTGAAGTTCTCCAGCTGCAAAAAGACCAGGAACAATTCGCTCAAATGGAAAGAGAATACATTGAAGCCACATCCCATGTTCTTCATTTGGAACAAGAAAACAAAAACTTCACCAACGAAATTGAAAACCTTCAGGAAAATCTGAAAACTCTGAAAAATGTGGTGGAAAAATTTGCAGCAACAAAAGCCGAACATGAAACTGCATCCAAACAAAACAAAGTCCTCACCTCTGAGATATCGGTTATTAAAGCTCAGCTGCACAAGGAAAGGGCACGCACCCACCACAACTTTGGTGTTTCTGCAGATGACCTGGGGCACAAGTATGATGAAGAATCTACGGTGCTCCAGTCTCTGCAGAAGCAAAACAACACCCTGAAGGAAGAGCTCATCGCCCTGCAGAAGAAAGAGGAGAAAGACGCTGAGATGAAGCTTCAGTATTCCTCTCTGCAAGCTGATAAAAAGGCTGCAGAGACGGAATTCAAAACTCTGAAGCAACAGATCAGGGTTCTTTCTCAGCAATGTGAGGACTTTAGGTCCATGACTGAGAAATATAACGACACCATGGATTACATCAGCAAACTCCAAGAACGGAATCAATCACTTTTGGAGGAAATTGAGAACCTGAAGATCATGAAAAAGGAGTTAAACGGAGTGGCTTCAGAATACACACAGCTGGAGGCAAACATCAACGAACTGAAGAGAGAAAATTGGAACCTCACCAAAGATCAACAACAACTACATTTGGAAATCGTGGACCAAAAACACCTGGAGGCCAAAGTAGTTGCTGCAAAAGCAGAACATGCAGCAGTTCTGGCAGAAAATGAAGCCATGAAAGCCAAAGCCTCAGAGTCTGTCCGTCTACCACAGCGTGCTGCTTTGAGGGCTCCTCTTCCGGCTCCAGCCAGAGCTGCTCAAAGACCAGTTCCTGGTCTGACACAACCGGGTCAGCCTGTGTTGGATGGACTTTCTGTTATCACTAACAGGTTCCAACAATACAGAGCTGCACTTGGAACCCATCAGGCTGCCTTACCAAGGAGGTTTCCTGGATCCCGACAGGTCTAGGACCCTACAAAAAAATTCATACAAAATTGGCAGCTTTGATTAAAAAAAATAAGCAAGAAAAATATATAGAGAAATAATAATAGACATACGTGTAGATAGAATTAAAAAGAATACATGAATACACTAAAATAAAAAAAAATTAAAAAAGAGAGAGAGAGAGAAACCTACGTTGGACTCACCCAGGCAAAGAAATCTGCTGCCAAACTGACCAAGAAGTTGAAAAAAGACTTGCAACGCGTCAAAAAGAAGATCCAGGACCAAAAACCCTTGGAGGACCGTTGTAAGAACAAGCAGACAGAAGTCGATCTCCTAACCGTGACCAACACCACCCTGAAGGACACTCTGAAGGAACTCCAGACGAAGGTCCGGGATCCTGAAGAGTTATCCACTGAGATGATGAAAGTCACGCTCACCACCAAAGCCCTGGAACAGGAGAACACTGATCTGCAGAACACGGTTGACAGGGTCCAAAGCACCATCGTGGCCCTTGAACCTCTGGAAGTTCAACTCAAAGACGAGAAAGATCGCCTCCAGACACTGCAGGACAAAAACATCGTCCTGCAGAACCAACTGAAAGACCTCCACAGACATCGTGAGGAGGAGGCAGCACTGAGAGAAAGTTATGCCTCCATCTTCACCCAAATGAAGTCTCTGGAGGAGGAGAACTCCACTCTATAAATACTGAAGTTCTCCAGCTGCAAAAAGACCAGGAACAATTCGCTCAAATGGAAAGAGAATACATTGAAGCCAAATCCCATGTTCTTCATTTGGAACAAGAAAACAAAAACTTCACCAACGAAATTGAAAACCTTCAGGAAAATCTGAAAACTCTGAAAAATGTGGTGGAAAAATTTGCAGCAACAAAAGCCGAACATGAAACTGCATCCAAACAAAACAAAGTCCTCACCTCTGAGATATCGGTTATTAAAGCTCAGCTGCACAAGGAAAGGCAACGCACCCACCACAACTTTGGTGTTTCTGCAGATGACCTGGGGCACAAGTATGATGAAGAATCTACGGTGCTCCAGTCTCTGCAGAAGCAAAACAACACCCTGAAGGAAGAGCTCATCGCCCTGCAGAAGAAAGAGGAGAAAGACGCTGAGATGAAGCTTCAGTATTCCTCTCTGCAAGCTGCAGGACAAAAACATCGTCCTGCAGAACCAACTGAAAGACCTCCACAGACATCGTGAGGAGGAGGCAGCACTGAGAGAAAGTTATGCCTCCATCTTCACCCAAATGAAGTCTCTGGAGGAGGAGAACTCCACTCTAAACAGAGAGAGAGAGAGATATATATATTTATATAGAGATAGATAGAGATAGATAGATATATATAGAGAGAGAGATAGAGAGAGAAATGGATATATATATAGAGAGAGAGAGGGAGAGAGAGAGAGAGATGGATATATATACCGTATAGAGAGATAGATATATATATATCTATTTATATTTATATATAGAGAGAGAGAGAGATATATAGAGAGATAGCTATATATAGAGAGTGATATGGAGATATATAGAGATACATAGAGAGTGATATAGAGATACATAGAGAGTGATATAGAGATACATAGAGAGTGATATAGAGATATATAGAGAGTGATATAGATAGAATAAAATAAAACGATAGATAGATAGATAGATAGATAGATAGATAGATAGATAGATAGATAGATAGATAGATAGATAGATAGATAGATAGATAGATAGATAGATAGATAGATAGATAGATAGATAGATAGATAGATAGATAGATAGATAGATAGATAAAAATCAGTCACCAAATAGTATAGTTTATGTAGTTTAGTATAGAATGGCAGTCCTGTGGTTTTTCTCCGAGTACTTCGGTTTCCCCACAGTAATTGTTAGAGACTGTCTGGTGACTGATAAAAAAAAAAACCCCTCTCTGAATCGACACCTTAACGTGGTGGAGGGGTTTGCGTGCCCATATGACCCCAGGAGCCGGTAGCCGGGTGGTGTACCACCTCAAACGGGTCCTGGAAGACGGGCCAGACTAAGGGCGATTCAAACAAAAACATTTATATTACAGGATCCACTATCTCCCCCCAACAAGTTACCAGGACCCAATCCCAGAGCCAGACTAGTTGTTTCTTCACTGGTGGCTCCTCCCTGAACTGCTGCGGGGCAGTGGACAGCAAGCATGTCGTTCTGAAGGCCCCCCAACTCAGGATCCAAATTAGGGAAGGGTTTCTATAGTTCTTCTTGCAGGTTTGGATGTCCAAAGTTGGCTGCAGGTGGTTGATGTTTGACTCTGGTCAACTCCACCTTCGGTTAGATTCTTCACAGTGGATCACTCAATCTTCTGTCTCCAATGAATTCCCAATCCCCGAAGAAGAGACCAAACAACTCCTGCCCCGAGTCCTTGTGGCAGATGAGGCCTCCCCAATGCAAAGAAACCTGATGCATTCATTCTCTGAGCGCCTCCTTCCTGAAAGGAGGCACATCTTGAACTGCGGCATCTCCCCAGCCCAGCTGGTTGTGAAGAATGTCTTTTGAATGAGTGGCATCTGTATCGGGGCCTGATTAAAGTTGCAGTGCAGACTGTGACATTCACATGTTCATCAGGTCGTCGACACGACAGGAACCTGCAGTGATTGAGGCTGTTGTACCTGAAGAGGAGCTGCTGCTGCACAGGATGACACAGGTTGATGCCAAAGACTCTTCCAGAGAAGCTAACCGTCTGTTTCCTGTCCTCCAAGGAGAAATCCACAACGGCTCTTTTAAGAGCCATCCACAAAACCTTTAAGAGCTTGATTTTCTCTATTTTCACAATTTTTCTGTCAAAACTTTTAAAGTACGTCATCAGTTGACAAGGTAAGAGATTAAAACCTGATTCATAGTACATTTGGACTGGAGCAGAACTGCTCTCTTCCTTATAAAATCTCACTTCTACATACGCAGAAGACTGCTCAGTAGCATAAAAGCAGCAAGAAAATATAAAAAGTTATCCCTAGTCGAAAATCATTACATTATTTGGCACTTATCCCGCATTGAAATGATTCAAATGTAGACATACGCATTAACTCTGCAGCTATTTTCTCCCGCTACAACTCTCATAGTTTTACCGCTGAAGCTGTGTTGTTATTTTTTCAGTAAATGTGTTTGTAGTCGGCATATGCTTGTAGGAACACATCAATTTCTGTCACCGATAGTATAAAACTCTAAAGGTGTTTGTTCTCGTTGCCATGGTGAACCGTGCTGTCTTTGCTCCATTGATCAGGGCCTTTTATGTTTGCGACACTCGCACCTGATTCTGGTTCCAATAACTTCAAGTTGATTTAACTCTTTTCAGCTGTTCTGAATCCCAAAACTCCAAGTTGAAGATGTTTCAGTCTGTAAACTCTGAGTTCAAGTTTGAACTCTAAATTTGTTTAACCTGCTTCTTTAAATGGGCCCCAGGGAATACACAGAGCCTTAATTTGATGTTTTTACTGTCACAGATCAGGAGTCAGAGACCCAGATGCAGGGACCAAACTAAGTGTCAGGTTAACAAAAATGAGTCTTTAATAACAAAAAATCACCTCAACAGAGGGAAAACTAAAGGAGCTGCAAAAATACATAAACTAGAAACGCTCAAGAGCACAGGGGAAACCATACCAGAGGGTATACAAAACAAACCAACACCAAACACAGAAGGACCTCAGCTTAAATAGAGAAGAAACTAAATCAACTAAGTGCAGACAGCTGTGGACTCCTCCACAGAGATCAGGAGAGGGTGGTGACCAGCTGGGAGGAGCCACAGTCAGCCTGCACAGAGGAAGAAAAGAAAAGGTGAACCACAAATGAAAGGAGAAACACATCTAAAACATAACATTTACACTTTAATTAAACATGTTAATGGTTATAAAATTTATTTTTATTTTTATCTTATTTATTTATTTTTTTTACCAAGAGTCAAATTGAAAGGCAAACAAAAATGTGAGACAACCAAGCAAGCAAACAGTAGGTTTGCCTGGAAATACAGTACATGGCAGGGTTCACTTGTAAGTGAACTTTGGTGCAGTTTTCTTCAGTGTGAATGCAGATGGACAACTCAAAAAAAGTCCAAAAGATTTCATAAATCTAAAGTAGTGGACATGTTGTGTGTGCAGTTAATGACTTGTGAAGAGATGAAACACCAACAGATCCTTTCTTGAGGAAATATATATTGAACTAGCTTGTGCGTGGGAATAAATCTGGTGAATTGGTTTAGTCTAGTAAGTAGAGGTTCACTTCCTGTCAACATACAGAGTGATGATTTAAAACCTCAATGGATGTCTTCCTATCTGCATCCTTTTGATTGAACTAAGTGTTCTGCTTCATTTTTAGAACTTAAGCAAAGCCTTTTTTTGTGTTAAAGTCGGAGCTTACCTGATGAATCATGCACCATCACCCAAAGAAATGTGTAAATCCTTTCAAAATGTACAAATGTCTTGTTTCTGTCATACATGAGGTTGAATATAGGCTAGAGATGCTTTGACTTGTGAGGAAACTGTCAAATGACTCATCGAGTCATTTTAGTATGAACGTTTGTTTGACATCGTCAGAAACGCCTCAGAAATTCTGTTGCTTTCTTGCAAAATAAAATGAAAACCAAACCTCTGCTTTTCTAAAATCATCAGTTCTAAAATCGACAGCTAGAATGGACATTTTAGGAGAAAACATTAGAGTTATGCAGCAACATATAGATATATATTTTCTTTAACTATTCCTGTTATGACTGGGGGCAAACTACGATATTTTAAATATTTTTGGGCTGTTTTTCTGTATTTCTTTTCTTCTGCCTATTTGTTTACAGATTTGTCTAAAGCCTCGTTTCCACCGTGCGGTATGGTACGGTCCGGTCTGGTTCAGAATGGTCCAGGCGATTCAGGTGAGAGTACCAGACCTGTACCAGACCGGACCGTTCAGTGGAAACAAGGATTACTTTCCGCTGGGTCTGTGTGAAAGTTTTGAGTTGTTAAGGCATTTCATTTCTAGTCTTTGTGTTACAACCTTTTTACAAGGTGTAACATCCCTTGTAAAGAATCTAAAGACTTTTGGACTAAAGCCCTCTTGAGTTCCTATTTAAAGATTGGTCTACCTAAAAGTGAGGGTCTTATATGAAGTTTACTTCAGTGTGAAAGCAGATGGATTCTCTGATGCGCCAAGGACAGGTATGAGTCTAAGTGCTGTAAATGCTGTTTTTAGTTGATTAAAAAAAGCACTTGCCTCGTCTTCTTGCTTGTCATACAAACTATTCTTTAACTGGCAATTGTCAAAGTTGGGATTGTATTGGTCACTCTGGCACAAACAACCACCTTCGTCTTAGCTATGGTTGGCTAAGAGTTGAACAGAGATAAGCTTGGGTCCACTCACTGACTGTGTATGAGAACTGGAGCGAGTAAGTATGATGTCACCCATTGGAAACCAATGAAACTCACAATATCAAGGAGTTTTGCTAGCAGCCTATCACTCCAAACTCCAGCTGTAATATCTGATGAAACTAGCTTTGTTTCCTATCTTGAAGGATAGAGGTGAGCTCTAGACTGAGTGTAATACAGGACTGGAGCACGCTCAAAGTCTCATGATGATATTTCTCTGCACTGGGATTGTCACTAATAACAACAAGCCATGGTATGTCATTGTGGATGATGCTGGGCTATACCATCACCCGACCTCCACCTGTTATCCCAATCAACATGGCATTTTGACCGTATGACCTCTTCTAGGGGCAGAATCTGGACTCACAGGTTCATGTTTCAGCACGTGTTGCTGCCTCGTAGTTTAATGGGTCATATTTAGCTACGTCAGCCATATAAATTACCTTTTTGCTCATCCATCCGCCATGGTCTGTCTGTTTTTTTTAATAGTGGGGCAGCAGTGGCTCAAATGATTGAGCAGGTCAGCCAGTATCCCCAGGGCAGCTGTGGCTACATCAGTAGCTTACCATAACCAACTACGAATGAGGAGTGGATGAACAATGGATCCACATTGTTAGCCCTTTGAGCGTCTGGAAAAGTGCAGAAAAATCCAATCACTTATTATTATGTCTAGACACATTTACTGCCTCATAATTAGCTATGTAATGGTTAATAACGTCATGGATAGCTAAGTCATGGTAGGTTATGTCATAGTTATGTGATGGTTCATATTGTCATGGATAGCTATGTCATGGTAAGCTATGCCAAGTTTAGATATGTCATGGTTTGCTAGGTCACGGAGTGCTAATTCTTGGTTAGAAATGTCAGGGTTTAATATGTCATGAGTAGTTATGTCATGTGTAGCTGTCATTGATATTCATGACATACCCTATGCCATGGTTAGTTTAGTCATGGTTTGCTACGTCATGGTTAGCATGGTTAGCTATGTCATAATTAACTATATCATGGTTAGCAATGTCAATGTTAGCTATATCGTAATTAGCTATAACATGGTTTGCTATGTCATGGTTAGGTATGTAAACTACATCCAACCTCACAGCAGCTTGTGAGACCTGAGATTGGCAGCAGACTTCTCTGCATAGTTCAGGTGGAGACATTGACCATGTCATCTTGTTCGTCTGTAGAAGACAACCTAAAGTGTCTACATGCTGACAGATGGAGAGGACATTTTTTTTAGAATTCCCACTTTGAGGCCTCTCTCTGTCCAAACAATACTACATCTTAGTTTTTTTTTAACTCCAGTTTCAAGTTTCCCTATCCCAGTCAGTCAGAAGTGACAAACTAGCTCTTGGAGCACACATCAACTGACTTTCATAGCAGGCCCCATGCTCTTAGGTGCTACCCATTAAGCAAGTCTGATGGGCACATCTGAAGCTGAAGTCTTGTGTAGTCCTCACAAATGTGTTGTTGTGTTGTCTTACTACTTCTTGACTTCTTCTTGAGTGACTTTAGTGAGTAGAAGCTGTAGTTGTGGGGTTCTTGTGGCTGCCCCCAACCTTTGAGCAGACCTTCAGAGAAGGTCACAGCTTTATTTACAATCACACAAACGGTTTTATCTGAAGTGAATCCCACCACAACATCTTCAGGACAAAGATTGTCTTTGATCTTTGTGTTTTTCATTGAAATGCTTATAGTCACAAACATATTTGACCTTTTCTTTCATCCACCCACCATACACCTACTTGGCTGTCTGCCTCTTTAATATTGTATTAGTAAGTTTAAACACAGACACACAACTTGGGCGTCTTTAGTCAGACAGTCTCTCTGCAGCAACTGTGTCTCATGTAAGAAAAGAGTGAACTCATAGTGAAAGCTGAGGCTGCATTGTGTGTGTGTGTGTGTTTGTGAGACTGGCACTCAGTCGCAGTATGCACGTTATGTACTCAGCATGCCAACTCAGCCTCAGCACTGCAATGCAGCGCTATGCATTTGGCCAAGTCATGCCACACAGACACACAAACGCACACACCCTCACATACCCCCCCACACACACACACAGGAGCATGTGTGAGTCCACACAGACATGCGGCGGCTGCATGTGTGCCTGCTGTTTTTGCATGCTTTCTTGTGTGACTGTCAGTCTTGCTGTGTGTTTGTCTCTGCGGCGACGAGCTCTGATCATGCCGTCTCCCATCCTCTGCAGGGCAGTTAGCCGCATTAGCTCCCTGCTTGTCCTCAGATGACTCCTCCTCCTCCTCCTCCTCGGCTGTCTGCTGTATCGCTGCCTCCCCGCTCCCCCCCTCCTCCCTTCTGTGACACATCAGACGATACGACTGAGCAGAGGAGAAGAAGAAAACCTCTCCCAGCACGCCGTCCTGCCTGCTGCATGGAGGAGAAGCAGAGGAGAAAGAGGAGCAGAAGGAGGTGAGGAGTTGTCCTTCTGTCTGTCTGTCTGACATCCATCTTTCTTTGACTGTATCTCTGCTGACTGTCTCTGGAACTGTCAAGTCTCTTTAGACCAGTCTTTCTCTGTGTTTACACTGTTGTCTTCTTGCCATCCGTCCGCCTGTCTGTCTGCAGCTTTAATGTACACAACAACAACCCTGTCCTGAACTTACCTGAACTGGACTTCCTTGGCCCAAACTAGTCAGTGTCAGAGCCATAAAGGGCTGTGCTGAGCTGTTTTTGACTGTAATGTGCTGCGAAGGACAGTGTTGGACCGTGGAGGATGGAGGATGACGGTACCTGAAAGCAGTGGATCATAGGAACCTGAAAGACTGCACCAGACTGTAGTGTGTTCTAGAAGAATGCTCAGGGCTGGATTCTGCAGTAGACTGTTGCAGACTACAGGGGTGTCTAGAGGACTGTTTTGGACCACACCGTGGAGGCTGTGGACAGGGATACTTTTTAGTCACATGACATGCATGCTGACTTAGGGGGCAAAACAGTCCAGGTCCAAGATGTCAGCTCACACTGCTGCCAAACAGCAGGAGCCGGCTAGTTCTTTTTGAAAGTTTCTGTTAGTTGAATACTCTCATCACCTAAAAAATAAATCATTGTAAAGTTGAGATTTGGTTCATAGCACCAGTAGAATATTGCAGTTGCTTATTTCTTGCCTTTTATCTTGAGATAAACCTTGATTATGATAGGGTGCTTCATTAATGAACTTAATTAAACAGAAATACAAGTCCCTTCCTAAGGTGGACTCTGTAAAAATGTGCATCTATCAGGATAAGTTACCAAAGTTTAATATGGGAAATAAAGTGCAGAATAATATAGATCTCAAAAGCAAAAGTTTATTCATTATTACTAGACGTTTAACCCCTTCTAAAACTTTAAGGGACATTGTAGCCAAAGTTTTAAAATGAATCAGTTATTTGTTGCATAAAAAAAGTAAAATTGTTTTCTTATGTCGGATAAGGCCCTCTTACAGTTAAATAAAAGCCCCATTGACATCTATTAGTGGCCTTGTTTACATTGTCTTATCATGCTGCAACAATGAAAAGTTATCATTATATAGCGGTTTGATAATGCTTGAACATTTTATTTACCAAAGAAAAAAAACAAAGACATAATTGCGAATGTGTTCAGTGTTATCACTTGCTAAATCAAGGAATACCATTGCAGAAGCACAAATTTGGATCTCCTTTATTTTTTTATTGTTGTTTATTTAAATGAAATTCCATAAAAACACAAATGCAGTATTAGGCATCCAGCATATCAACATACAAGCATCATAGGCTAGAAGGCCCCACTTTCATTCTGCCTTCCAAGGTGAAAGATCAAAGTCTTTCTTGATTTCATGGTCTTTAAAGTTTACCTTGAAGTTAAAACAAAAACCTTAGCATACATTAAAAAAAAAAAAAAGAACTAAAACGTGGAGCTCTCAGTCACATTAACAATAGTTCCCTTGCTTTAGCGTGGTTCACCCATCGCGGTCTCACTGTTTCATGGATTTTTTTTTACCAAATTTATGCAAGTCCTCGATAACGAGCAGATCTTTGTTTTCTGAAACACTGGTCTTATTTTTCCATGAAGATTTAAACTTTGAGAGCTTAAACGAGAAAGAAAAGTGTGTGAAAATCTTCATGTCTGTCTGAGGAAATTGTAGAAAGTTGTTCATGAAGTTTCATTGCAGATTTGACATATCACTGGTTATTTTCAGAACGTGATCCAGCGATAAATGAGGAAAAACTGTAGATGGAACCTTAGCAGTATCTCCACAGACCACTTGTGTTGGTTGTAATTTGTCTACTTCAGAGTGCTTTGACTTTGACAAATCAACATACAGCATCAATGGTGGACTTCGACGGACTTTGTAGACTTTGGAAGACTATCTTGCAAGGTAGAAAAAAGACAAAGGCAACCTCCACTGACTGTATAAGAGAATTGGACTGAGCGATTGTGATGTCTGCCATGTAAAAAGCCTTTCTTTGATTCAGGTGCCATTTTTCTGCGATTTGGTGACAGATGACGATAGTAAGCAGCAATTGGTCTGAGTTGGTTCTAAGTTAATACGTTTTATGGCAACTGCTGTGACCCAAGGAGTGAGCTTGTCAGGAAACCCTGTCCAATGAAAGGGGGCTCGGGAGAATCTGTCAAACATTTTGAACCACACGCTTTTACTGAGGCATCTGCTTGGTCAATTTTTTCCTTGAATAACTCGTGATAAAGAAATTAGAATTAGAAAGAAAATAAATCATAGTAGACTAGGAATGGAATGACTGACTAATAGCTGTTCATGTCTTTAACTCAATGATATTTCGGCTTCAGCAGGTACTTCCTATTTGGACAATGGAGGGGGAGGGGTCACTTGAGTGTTGTAGAATGTTTTGACATGTAGCAGACTTGATACAGTGTAGACCAGGGGTGTCAAACATACGGCCCGCGTGCCCGATACGGCCCACAAATGGTTTGAGCCAGTTATCCAGTTGTGAAGAGAAAAAAAAAATCAGGATTGTTTCAAGTCCAGTCCTGTGGCAGCTTTTTTTTTTGTAAGAAATGGCTGCAATGCGCAATTTCACCACTGGAGGGAGCAAAGGAAAAGTAAAACTGGCATAAAAAGGGCTCAGAAAATGAACAGCATATCTTTGCAGGCACGTGCCACATTTGGTGATGCAGTTTGGTTCCCTGCCAGCCGCACCGCTGTTAAATTGCAATAAAAATGATCAGGTGTGACACCACAATTATCAAAAATGTTATTGTCAAAAAGAAGAAAGATTGACGTGGAGTGCTGATTGTTCAAGGAAAAATGGACAAAACAAAAACAAAGCTACAGCTAACAAGTTTACCATAGGTTACTTTGCTATTATATTACCGGGTCGGCCACCTTGAGATCAGATGGATGTGACCCCTGAACAAAAATGAGTTTGACACCCCTAGAGTAGACTGTAGTGTTTAGAAGGATTTAGCTAATGATTGCAGAGGCCCATAGTTGAGTAGCATACAGCTTTCTGTGGAAAACTTATACTTTTTTGGACTGCTGGAGAGTGCAGCTATAGTCAAACACGTTGGCTTAGAGCACCGTCACTAACAAACTATAACAGACCGTCTTGTAATGAGATTGTAGTGGAATACATTTGGATTCACTGCCCTGCTTTTGTTTTCACTAGAGGGAAACATTAAAGTACTCTGGACCATACGTGACAGCGGCAGAATGCTCCGTTCAAAGACTGTAGCTAACTGCAGTCATCTGCATGTTGACGGAGGAGGTCTTTGGAAGAGTGGAGCAGAGCCCTCTGTTGTGGTTTGCACTAGACAACAGTGTGGTGTTCTTCCCTCACAGCCACATCCTGAATGCTTTTCGCCTTCCCTCTCAAACTAACTTTTACGGTTATCATTATGATGCCTCTGCAGAGCTCAGTGAGGAGCTAAAGCAGTAAATTAAAGTAGAACATTCTTTGCTGTAGCAGTCCAACTAGTCAGAGGCAGATTGTTGGCTGTAGATGACTTTAATGGACCAAAGGAGATTGGTTTGGACTATGGTAGAGGTATCCAGTGATAGTTTGTAACATACTGTCCTCGACTGCAGTAGAGCTTCATAGATTGTATTATGGTGCATTCATACTGAATGTGGCCGGCTTGGCAGAGGCGTCTAGTTTCAATATTAAGTCAATGTAAAGACGCTATCTGCCATGACATTATATATTATGTCTATGGCCATGATGCAATTTTGTCAGCGGGCACGGCGCGATTTGGAGACTGGGTGCGTCAACCAATCAGGGACCCAGCTATGGGCAAGTGACGTTTTCAGTGACTAGATCAAAAATGGTTACGATTCAAGATGGCCAATCAATGCAAGTATTTTTGTCATGAACTTCCACACATTTTCTCAACCCCCAGTGGCCGCTAGGTTCCCTTAAACTGTCCCAGCTATTGTTGGGCGAAGCTGGGATACACCCTGGATAGATTGCCAGCCTGTCACAGAGCTCATTGAGCTGGATCGACCGCTACACTAACCAGCTGCCCAGTGGATAGTTTAGCGAGCTAGTGAGCTCCGCTCCCCAGGCTCCTGCAGAGCCAATAGCTGTCGCTGCTGTTCAGGCTCTGGCAGATCTAGTGAGGTCTACTACCCAAGTTGTGGGTCCCTGGGCAGCGGAGCCCAAACTCACTTGACTGCCGGTGGTTAGCTACCCCACAGCCCAAAGAGCCACCACGAGTGTCGTTGTAGCCCGCTGGACTGCTCTAGCTTCATGGCCTTATGATGTTTTTTTTTTTATTTTCATCAGGACAATAATAAAAATATCCCCCAGTTTTATTTTCATTTCCCCCTCTTGGGTTAATGTTTAAACTGGACCACAGACAGATGGAAGTAACGTTTAAAACGGCTTTCAGGTGCAACTCTTGCTGCACAAGTGAAGCACACAGAAACCGGAGAGACCGAAAGATCTGATGAAAACAAACACAGCAGTGTCCTTGCCGGCGCCTCTGTAGAGCTCTCCAAAATATATAAACCCAATATAACATAATCCATGATGTGGCAATAAATGAATTCCGGAACAACTTCCGCAGCAGGCGAGTCAAGGTGTTGAGCAGTAAATTTGACAGGCTTCAAAAGATAGGCGGTGGACGCAAATTTGACGCATCGGCCACGTTTGGTGTGATTGCACTATTAGACTTCGGCAGCTGTCTGTAGTGGATCTTGCAGATTCGTTGTACCAGCGACTGTGCCAGAGCAGTCACTAGTGGATATTTCTCAGCCTGCTTTTGGCACCTCTTGATAGAGATTGTTGCAACATATAAACTGTTATAGGCTGAAATACACAAGTAGTCTGGGTTGAACCATAGTAGACTGCAACTGTACTAGAACCCAGGGGATGTACTAGATAAAGTCACCGCTGACTATCAGCAGTAAAGCAATCTGTCCTGATTCATGGCTTTAAAATGTTCTTAACTGCAGTGGACTGTAATGACTTATTATTGAAACTATGAAGTGATGGGTAACTCCGGGGCCCACAGTCCTACTTGTTTGCCAGATATCGTTGCCCTGCCTTCTGTTGATTCCCTGGATTAGGCATGTCCAACAAGTCTGAATTTGCATGAGCAGGAGTGGTTAGAAAAGAAATCAAGACAAACTTGGAGTTGTTCATTTCTGCATAATCATCTGGTCAGAGTCACTTCATAGGTTGGACTTGCAGTCACAGGCAGGCACACTGAGGAACCATTTGGTGGTTTAATCCTCACAATCCAATGGGCCAATGCTAAATGTCCATCAAAGAGGCATTGGGTACCATTACTGGAGGATTTGATATGACCCTACCCTGGATTTGAACCCACTAGCTCCTAATCTTGGGGGTAAACTCTACCACAGGTCTTCCAGTGAAAACCTTTTGGTTTGTCCTCCCCAGACAATGAAGTGATGTATGGGTATGTTTGTGTCCATATTCCATCAATTATATGAATGTTTTGATATACATATATTGTGAATCGCTGTCCTTTGACTCAATTCTAATTTTCTTTGGCTTTCAAAAGTAACAACTTCCTTTTAGAGACAGATACAGATGGAGATTTGTCATTGTTCTGAACCTGTAATAGTGCTAATAGTACTTCACTCCCATATTTTGTTATTCCAGCTGTTCCACTTCACTCTGATGGCTTCCTCCATTTTGATCCAGCGCTTCTTCCTCTGACCTCGATCAGACCCAAACCTCCCTGACCTCATGGATCTGAAACATTCTGGTGGAAATCTCCTCAGTATCCCTGACACCTAAACATCTAACCACCACATCCTGTCAGTCTCTTCCTGTCCTGTCTCACCGTGGAGTGGTTTGCCATGTCGGAGGGACTGCTGCAAGTGGAGATCCCAGACTTCGGGAGCAGCGTGCTGGGCAGCTTAAATGAGCAGCGCCTGCTGGGGCACTACTGCGATGTTTCCATTCTGGTGCAAGGTCGGGCCTTCAAGGCGCACCGGGCCGTGTTGGCTGCCTCCTCGCTCTACTTCAGAGATCTGTTCAGCTCTGCGGCTGAACCCTCCTCTTCTTCGTCGTCCCCATTACCTTCCTCCTCCCAGGCGGTTTTCGAGCTGCCATCTTCAGTGACGCCGACGTGTTTCCAGCAGATTCTCTCGTTCTGTTACACGGGCCGCCTCAGCATGGCTGCCAGTGAGCAGCTGGTGCTCATGTACACCGCCGGCTACCTGCAGATCCAGAACATTGTGGAACGAGGCATGGAGCTGATGATGATGAAGGCTTCATCGTCTCCACTTTGCTGCGATTCTCAGGTATTAGAGCTACAAGTGATCCATGCACTCAAGATGAGTTGGATACCCAGAAATGTAGTGCTTCAGGTAGTGATGTGTTTGATCAAATGCTACAGTACAAGGGGTCAATGACAGGACAGTAGACTGACTTTCTGGTACTTCTATGTAGCCATCTTTCCACATTTGTGTCACTGCGAACGATGGACGCAAATAACTCTCAATCTATGGCTCTACACAAATTCTTTCACTACTTACTACATAGTGCACTATATAGTGTGATTGCCCTTTTCTAAAGTTGTCCAACTCTACAATTACAAAATTGAGAGCCCAAAAATGTTTCCAGATTTCTCTGCAAAAAATCAGTTTCCATCCATCCTCACTGGAATGGGCAATATATACCCCAATGCATTGGGTTTGAAAAATTCTCGCAGAACAAAAAAGTATTTTAAAAGTAATTTTTTTATGAATCATCAACACTTTTACTATCAGGACACAGTGGGTTCATAAATGAAACATCATAAAATGCTTGTATTGTTTAGGTTTTTACCTCATGAAAACAGTGACATCATACTTGCCATTTAAAAAAGAAAAGTAGTGCATGGAGCAGGGTGTCCAAATTGCTTTTAAAATCTAGGGCACTGGATAGTCACACTGTATAGTTTTGTAGAAGTTTTGGATTAGGGTGGGAATTCAGACATAACCATGTTCCAAAACTATTAAATGTTTGCATGCTAATCGTGGCATTACACTTTTTCATCATTTCTATCTATATAGAATGAGATACTAATGCCACTTAGTGTTAAATGTTACTGCAGGTTCATGGAACTGAGAAATCTACAGCCGTGTTCACACACCCTTTACAATGTGCTTTCAAGCAACCACTCTCAGTGAAAAGTAAACATAAATGCAGGTTTTGTCTTATGGGTTCTAAACTCACGTGTCACTTTGCACATTTTTAAGACCATTTTTAGGGTCTACATACAAAATGCACGTTGAAAGTTAAACCAAGTCGATTTTTGACTAATCAGGAACAAGGACTCGTAGTAAAGTATGGATGATGTCCTCTTTGCCAACCGTTTGAAAATTGACCATGGAGGAGAAATTCATAATTGTGGTTTGTGCCCGGCCAGGATTATGCTTCCATCTCTTTTATATATCAGATTAGAGCTGTGATAGAAAAACCCTGGATAAAGATTCACCAGATTTGCATCGTTTTGATATTCTTCACCAAGCCTCTTTCAACAATGGGTAGTAGACGTGGGCTAGGCTAAATACACGTTCAAGAACCCACGTTTAGCGCGTTCAGTGTCTCAGATGCCCCTTGTGAACATGGATTAAATTTTCATATTGGACTTCAGTACTTAAGCTTTTTTTTCCAGGGCTTAGTTTAAACAGAATATATGGAAAACCATTGAATAAAAATATATAGGATAATATAGTAATATACAGTATACTGGAGAAAAACTACAGAAAAACTATATATTTTTGGCTATATCTGGCAAATCAAAACATTATTTTCAAAAAGACAAATCTTTCCCTTTTTATTTTTTAAAAGGTAGGCATTTTTTTATAATAAATTATGGCAAGACCTGAGTAAACAAGGTTTTGCCATATTTTCTCAAACATACCGTGCATAAATCCTTGCTGGTACTCAACGGCCCTCCAGGAATAACTTGAGATTTAAAAAAAAACTTTATTTATCACAGATTAACACAGATTCAGTTGAATTGTTGTCAATGTTTAGAACCAATAGTCTGTCCAACAAAAATCTTGGGAACTTCATCAATGGTTGTGATTTAATTAATTATCTCTACTACCTGTTTCAGTAATGTTTATTCTAGAGGACAACATCAATTATTTGCCAAGTCTGTTATTTAAAAAATATCTTTCTTTTCCAAAAAGTTCAGCAAAAAGCCATACAAATAATTATTTTACAAAATTGGAGAAATTTAAGAACGAATGATGGTGAAGTGCTTTGTGCTTTTGTTTAGATTATCAAAATGTTGTTCATTTTAAATTTGTCTCTGTTTATGAAACAAAACAAAATTGCTTTGCTCTTGTTTACAGAAGAGAAACTACAACATCACTTGGTAAGATTCTATGTTTTAAAACTATAATGGATTTGTGTACTTTTTCTTTTGAACATTTATTCTAGACCACCTCAGCAGATGAGCTTGGAGGTTTCGATGCCCCAGCGGTGCAGCAGCAGCAGGGAACCCCCCTGCTGCAGGAGGTCAGTCTGGACCAGCCGTCCCTGAGCCCAGAGGAGCTGCTGCTGGCCGTCAGCAGGATCAAGCAAGAGAGGGCTGACACTCCTCCTGCAGAGGAGAATGGAGGAGAAGCCAGGTGCGCACAGGAGGAACTTCAAACCCATTTAACACTCGGGAGGGTCAAAGAGTAACATCATGGCATATTGCACCCTTTTACCGGATGATACTTTTTTTTTAAATGTGTAAAAAAAAAAAAGATTAAGAAAAAAAACAGGAATCGAGAGGGCAACACCTGCATATTTCAGATTACATGAACTTCAGTGTACATTTAAACATAGTTATTAAGAGGATATTTGAAGCATCTCATTTATTAATTTGAAAACTGTTGAAACACTTGAAACTGAAACCACTGGACATACTGAATTCAGACTAAATCAAATGAAGAAGAGTGAATTACAAAATAGCTTGAACAAACATGCCTCATGTCTTGACGTAGAGTAATGAGAAGATGCAGGTGCCGTTAACTCTTGACATTCTTTAAACTGCTGAAACTCTTCAACCGTTTACTTAGTTAACGAAATTCCATTAGATTGTGACGCAGAAAAAAGGGATGCAAAGTCACATCGAATCTGCTAGAGTTACATTAATTGCGTCAACAGTTAAAGTCCCCCTCTGATGAAAATCTGTTTTTTGAGTTTTTAACATGTCTGTGTGGCATTTTCTTCTGAAAGAGAACACATGGAATAAGAAATAATTTTGTTTTTGCATTTCTCCTTTTAAATCTCTGTCAATCAAACTGTCACGACAGACTCTGTTTGAATGAATGATCTTCTTTCTTCTGCACATGCACTAAACCCTCATCTGGTCCAGCTAGTTTGTCTAGTTCAGGTTCTGGAGAAGAGAAGATTGTATCTTCCCATTGACTGCAGTCAAATGAGCTGCCGTTCAGATTTCCGTGGTCAATCAGCCGTCACTGGATTTTTGTGTGAGTTTCATACAATATTTACGGTAGCGACTCCAAGGAGCTTCTTGATGTGAACAGGGAAATGTGAACGGCGGCTCATTTGACCGCAGTTGTAAAGGATTGTAAATCAATGAAAGAGCATTTTGATGTTAGCTTTCGTTATTTTCCCAAGAACTTTGTTCTGAGAAACTAATGGATTGAATGTATTGATCACATCAACGTCAATAAACACTGGAGAATGAGCTAAAAGAGTCTTTGGTGAACTGGAAGGAGAAAGAATCAGGATTTTGGAGGACGTTTAGTCCATAAAGCTCTTTACTTTAGCTGACATCCAGCTCAAAACGATATGGCTGGACATTACGATACTGCTTGACATTTTTATGTAGCAGCGGTGAAGATTTATGCTAGTGAGACACAGCTGTCATATTCAGACAGGGATCTGGGGGTGGAGCTACTCTCCTCAGCTCAAAATGCCACGCCCCTCAGAGGAGATTTTGGAAACAGATTCAGATCAACATGGAAAATAGATTTTTAAGAAATTTAGGTTGTGCAATAAAAAAATTTGTCATGGGGGACTTTAAAGAGTTACGATATGTCTGAGATCGTGTGTTATTTAGGTGTTGCCGACGACATCTCCAGTGTCATGTTCACATCAGGCATTTGATGCGCATTCTTGAACCTGCATTCCTATGTGCACGTTTAAACCATGGGGTTCACACAGGACAAGCAAGGAGAGGCCTCTTCCTATTTTGTTTCCTATTCCACCATGTCTGCCAGTTGGAAGAGACTTGGTGCAAAATGTCAAAGCGACACAAAACTTGTGAATTTTGATTTTATTTCACAGCTCTATTCCAATACATGAAAGACTTGGTGTCATGTAATTTAGTCCGGGCATAAACTACAATTATTAATTTGTCCTCTGTGATCAATTTTCACATTGTTGGCACTTTCGTGAATCAAAGGGGATGCCATCCTATAAGTCACTGCCAATTCTGAGCCCCTGATTGGTCAAAGTTTGAAAAACTTGCATAGCTACACGTGAACGTGAGAGTTTTGAACTTTTCCAAAACGCCCATGTTAACACGTTTACATGGACTTAATTGGAAGTGGTTGCTTGAGCATGTGTTTCTGAAGGCAGTGTGAACTCGAACGGGTTAATGTATTACAGGCAGATAAATAAATAACATACCATTTTTTTCAGTTGTTTATCCTGTTCAGAGATTTTTTACACAATACTGCCTAAAACAAACAGTTTGGGATTTTTCCCAAACTGTTTGGCTCAGTCTTGATAGCTCCATGTTGATCGAACCAAACAAAAAGTTTACTTTCCATTTCATCTGTCCACTAATGTAAAATAAACCTTAAATTGCCCAAATTAACCTGTGTATTTTTCTGTCTTCCCCGTGTCCTGGTTGCTCCACATACAGAGTAGATGTTGGTGAACTGCAGTCAACAAGGAACAGTGCTCTGTGTTACCTGAGCACTGGTGGAGGCTTGATTCCAGGACTGCAGTCGTACCTGCTGGCAGGTGGGGGGCGAGCGAGCCCTGCAGGGTCCAGTATCCCAACAGACTCACCTCCTTCCCATCCACCCACTGAGGAAGACCTGGAAGAAGATTACTATGGCAGCACTGTCCACCCGGGAATCTACCAGCACATATATAGTCATCCTGGAAATCCCTACAGTCAGTTTTCCGTTTTTCCTTATCATTTTCCAATCATGTAATCGTTACATTTTTTCTTTAGTGTTCTATTTGTGTTTTTCTCCTTCTGCTTTAGTCCAAGAGAAGCTGGAAGTGCTGCCCCTTCCACTGGCTAACGATCGCCGGCCCTGCGTGCTGGTTGGCCGGGACAACATGGCCTTGCCAGCTAGTCTGATCAGTCAGATTGGGTATCGTTGTCATCCATCGCTGTACACAGAAGGAGACCCCGGAGAAAAGGTTGAGCTAGTGGCAGGTATTTTGTGTCATGGTAATGGGATTAACAGTGACAAAAGACGGGAGACCTGCCCTCTGAGGCGACTCATCTGAAAATATGGATTTGTCCTTGTGTTTTGTAGGTTCAGGTGTGTTCATGACGCGTGGTCAGTTAATGAACTGTCACCTTTGTGCTGGAGTGAAACACAAAGTGCTGCTCAGGAGGCTGCTAGCCACCTTCTTTGACAGGTGAGCTTAAGTTTGAACAACACGGTGGTAGTTTAGCAAAATTTAAAATTGAAGCAGCAAGTGATATTTATTTATGTATAAATTAAGTCACCGCTATTGTCACAACTAACCAAATGGCAAGAATAACCCGAGCCTCGGATATTTAAACTGAGAGCTCAAGTCTTCGTCATGTACACCCATATGGGGGGGTCAATCCTTATAGGTGCTGGGGGATTATGGGTTGTCTGGGCAGTGGAGGGTTGTAGACAAGAGGGGCTGCATCTTAACCTTATCTTATGGGGTCCAGATGACCCAAGCCTTACAATATGTTATCCATAGCATGACTAATGTGGATGAAGGTGGACAGGATTTCATGTCTGCTGTGGACACCAGTAAATATAAAAAATCATTAAAAAAAATATAAAGTTCAGTGCGTTGTCTTGTTGGGACCAGATGAACCCACTCCCAACGTCAACATACCTAAGATAGCACAAGGGTTAAGGGGAGTCTTGCAGCTGCAGTTCACTTGAGGCTTGTACTGTCACCTCAAAGGACATCATCAAAATGGAATGTATCATTGTCATGCATTTGGTAAGTGTATTGTAAAACATTCATAAGACTAATGTTGGTTGCAGGGACTTATGACATATGAGTGAGGTACGGGTACTGGCCCCTTACTATCTATCTGCAAATACTACTTGCACTTAGAGTGACAAGGTGTGTACAGAATGCCTAAGTGCCCGTAGATCGCCAGTAGGATTCCCACACAAACTACACTCTGATTGTTTCATTTCCTTATTTCCAACAGCACTAATAAGCTCCTTTTACAGTCTGCAGGGAAAAATCCATAAGACACGCCTGCATGTCACCTACTTTACCATCATTTATACTTGCATTCTATAAGTGTTCACAACGACCTGTCACTCGTAACATGCCCATAAAAAAAAATGTGCGTTAACATGTTCGCTCTAAGAGTTCACAGAGCAATCTATGACCTTGATATTTAATGTGGGGCCCCTGTGTGCCCTGAGTAGGTTTCCCTGTTTTTTGTCCGCAGACAGCTCATATCTACCCATGAGGACAGTTGTGACTGAGGCTTTAAGTTCATGCAAAGGATATAAAACCATCTGGTGGAAATAGTTCGGTATCATCAGCATAGAATTAATAGCAAAGCTATTATAGCAAGTGCTATAATAGCCTATCAGCTCCTATCTCAGATTTTATGTAAATCAGCTGCAACGGCACATTTTGGACTCTTTACCAAACCAATATTTGAATGTAACAACATTTTTTACAACTGCATGTTCCTTATATTCAATTAAACAATGTTCTGTAACTCAGAGGTTCCAAATCCTTGCGATAAATGTTGATTGGATTGTTGTGGGCTCTTTAGAAACACTTTGGCCAACAGCTGTGGAACAGGGATCCGCTCATCCACCAATGATCCGAGCCGAAAGCCGCTGGACAACCGTGTGTTGAACACTGTTAAATGTAAGTCAGACTGTTTTTGTAAAGGCTCAATTTGTAATCTCTTCATCCATTAGATTCTCATTTTACTCTTCCTCAGTGTACTGTCAAAACTTTGCTCCAAACTTCAAAGAGAGCGAGATGAATGTCATTGCTGCCGACATGTGCACCAATGCCCGCCGGGTGCGCAAACGCTGGCTCCCAAAGATTCAGTCCCTCCTTCCTGATGGCCTTCACGCTCCCGCCAATGCCCACCCTCGCAAGAGCAAGAGGGGAGGAGGAGGTGCAGCAGGAGAGGTGGCGCCACAGCCCAGCGGAAGTCCCTTCGATTTGGACCTGCGGCAGCTTGGTGCCTCCTACCTCGGCTTGGATACGCCGCTTTTTGGAGATCGGCGAGAGCGAGAGGCTGCAGGCGACAAGGAGGCCCCGTCCAGTCTCCTGCCTCATCTGCAGTTTGCGGGGTCTCGTGGAGGAGGAGGAGGGGGAGGAGGAGGGGGACAGGTGGAGGAAAGGCTTACTGGAGGCGAGCCACATGGGGAGGAGAGGAACGAACAGACCCCTGACCTCCCCCTCTCCTCTGCTTCCTCCTCCTCATCTTCCTCCTCACATCCTTCCCCTCAGCCTGCAGAGCCGGCCCCTCCTCAAAAGGGATTGGCTGACGCAGATGAGAGGAGGGAGGAGCCTCTGGAAGAAAGCCAGTAAGCTTTCAAATGCATCTGCCTACCTGTACGTAAAAACAACAGCTACCTGCCCCCCTCCGTATACCGTCCCTACCGCCTCACTACCTGTCCGCCTGTCTACCTCTTTGCTCCTGTCTCCGGCTCTACTGCATGTGAACAGCCTCTGCAGTCCAGTACACAGGCCCATACACCAAAACTGATAATAATGGCAACGATCCTAAAAAGGATTATAAAGCTTCTTGATAATCAGGTTGATATTTTCTGTGTTTGATCCAAAACAAATAAAGTCTGACAAAAAGCCAACATGACTTTATATTTTCTGATCAGTGAGGGGTGGGAGGGGCAGGTTGTCAGCCAGAAAAGCTGCATTTCCAGCAGAAATACGTGGGATTGCATAATCTGAGATCTGTAGCTGAAATGCTAAACTTTTAGCTGAAGTAGCTGCAGATGTAGAAGAACTAACAAGAAAAAAACTTTATAGACCATATGGCAAATTAGCCTGAAAAACATTAGGAATGCCAGAATTGGCAGGGCAAGCTAGCTTAATACTGATAATAGGTACATTTTCTAAACAAGCTAACCAATATTAATTAGAAGGCTGAGTTCCTAATAATGCTAAATACACACCGAGCATGTGTTGCACGTTCAAGAACACACTGAGTGTGCTTGAACGTGCTTTTAGTATATGGTGTTTCCACTGGACTTTCGCTACCCGATAAGTGCATGTACTCACAGTTAGTGTGAAATATCAAATCTTGCACCAGGTGTTTTTTTTCCCTATTCCACTGTACAAAAGACTTGGTGTCTTATAATTCCAGCCGGGCACCAAATTGCATTTATTAGTTTGTTATCCATGATCAGAGGATCAGACGGCTAGCATTTATGTGAATTAAGGGCCTTCACCGATACTTCACTACCAAGACTAAATTCAAATTCCTCCCCTACGGCTTCTCTCTACCCCTACATTTAGGCCTTCAAACGGAGAGATACAGAAAAATAGTGTCTTCCAATCCGGATGTTGCTCCCACTCAATGATGTCATCAGCGTTCGCCGATTAACTACTCAGTTTCTTCTCTCTATCCTTAAAAAAAAACTATTCTGGAAACCCCTTTCCCATCAAGTACCCCTTCATTTGGAGGGGTAGGGAGAAGCCAGAGAGGTGAATTCAGATTTGGCCCAACTCCATATCCTTGTTTGGTTAAAGGTTAACGGATTTAACTTTCAACCCATTCCCAATGACCACTCATTTTGTATTTAGAGCCTGAGAATGGACTTAAAAACTTGCGTAGTGACGCATTGTATACAGAGTATTTCCATAGAGTCTTCATTGAAAGTGGCCCCATCAACACACGGTTTGGACTACCATGACTCTTCAAGTGTTTCATGTGATTCCTGCAGATTTTGAAGTGGATAAAACCAGCCTTGTGCTGATATGAAACACCTTACTGTAGTAAAATGTCTACACATTGATTTTGATGCTTTACTACCCTAAAGTGATGCACTGCAACGTAAAACTGCTTTTCTCCATTTCAGAATCCCTTGGAATTATATTAATTGCGTAAACGGTTGAATAGTTAGGATAGCTTGAAGAGCATGTGTTACTTCATGCCACTGGTGACAGCTTCAGTATTTAAGGGTTAAATAACAAATGGAAAATTAGTCTTAACACATTTAACAAATGCATTGTTACTGAATTAACTTGACAATGTGCAAATCAGGGTGAGATATGCTGAGCATTTATGAATATAATTATTGCTTTGCTGAAATGGCAAATCTCATTATACAGTAATTTGGAATGTCTGCATTTTTCAGTTTAAGTGATCCATAGAAATTCAATATAGCTGCTGTGTAGCTGCATTATGAATACAGAAGTTCAAAAAATACCTACATTTAAACGCTGTGGTTAAAAAAAAAAAGCAAACGTAACTCAGAGAGGAATTTTAGAGCTAAAATTGGCTGTATAATTTAGCTTTGTTGTGAAAAAGAATCATAAAAGTCCCTTTGAGATGTTCAAAAAAACAGAAACTTTCTAAAATAGACACCAACTAAGATTGGAGTTCTATCGATAAAAACCTGCAATTTTCTGTTCATAATATTTTGACAAATCAGAAACAGCTTTCACAATGTACAGACTTCATTTTATTGAATCATCTTCCTTTGCAACATATCTATCAGTTCTGGTTTTGATGCCAATTTCAGATATTGTTTGGTCTTTGTGTTATCTGTAATGAAGCACCTACCTTGTTTTGGTTGCCTTGAACTATTTAGCAAGACTGTTGGTAGCTTTAGGTTGTTCTTGTTGGCATAAAGGTCAATGCAACTCAGACTTCATGGCAAGTCAACCAGTCCTCCAATAGTTTGTTTGCTGCTTTCATGGACACTACATTCTTCAGAGAATTGTCAAAGGTTCTTCCGTTGTACTTCATGGACTTCTCCTTAATTGTTCAGTTTTCTCTAACTTCTCTTTAAATGAGTTGCCTTTCCAGGTCCTAATAAAGCCACATGCATCCTGGGACAGCCACTGTTATTGTCAAATCAACCACGGATAAGCTGATTTGACCAGCCTGGTCATGCCAATGGAAAGGAGAAGTGCCGATCCACTGTAACGAGTGATGATTCATTTTTTCAAGGCTTTACTACTTGGAGATGACTTCCCTCAAGTGAACTTCATCATGACTTTGACGAGCATCTTGTGTGGGACATGTCTCAGCATTGATGCCACTTCTAATTTGTGTGGCATGCCGCCATCCGTTTTTACCAAGACCAGCAATACCAAAGCCAGATTCTCTGTATTGTCTTGAACTTCTTATTGAATTGCTGCAAATTTTAGCACTCTGAAACCCATGGGATCTCTCCCTCTTGTGCTGAGGTGTCAATGTTTTGAAAGTGCTGGGAAAGTATACCAAAAAAATGTGTTTCCTCAACATTTAGGTTAAACTGATTGAATGTGATTGGCTTTTCTTTCTGAGGAATCCACTCTCCATTTTCGGGCAACTTCCAGACTGACGCTCAGTAACATCAACAGATGGCCCGAGAGCTTTATGACTTTGAAAACAGATTTGGTACACTAATGGATCCAGGTTCTTAACTAGCTCTGGCAACCTTCAGAACGTTTTAGATTTATTTCCAAGTGGTTATATTGGCCCATGGTTGGAGTAGTTGGATTAATGAAGTACTCACATTCCCCATGGTTCTCTTCAAGTTTTATTTTGTTCAACATCTTAGAGAGATAAGTATATTTAAAAAACTGAAGGAATGCCAAATTATCTTAACTTGTTCAATAAATAGTCTCACTGGTATGAGTTAGAACCTACACCATGATAGATTACTAGGAAGAGAAAGGAAAGAACACGTTTTAATTTCCCCTGAACATTGTTTTGTAACTTTAACCCCTATAACACCAGAGCTTTTACTTGGAACATCTGAATAACACACGCTCTTTGACATATCATAAATCTTCAACCGTAAATGCAAATAATGGGAACCAGCTCATTCTGATGCAGAGAAAAGTAGCTTTCATGTTGGAGCAAAGCCGTCTTTCTGCACATAAGAACCAGCTGATTTATGTTCGATTGTGTAAGGACTTCTCTATTGATACGAATTACGTTTCAGTACAAAGTTGCTTTTCTCTGCTTTAGAATCAGCTTGAATTATGTTAATTGCATTCATGGTTGAAGAGTTACGGTAGTTGAAAGAATGTAAATACTTGACCTGAAACTCTAGTTTAAAAGGGTTAAGTACAAGTACATTGTACTCCTGAAAATAAAAAAAAATAATAATAATAATAGGATGTTATCATATCCTACTACTACCAATCAGAATAAAGTGAACAGCAACATCAACAGTTGATGAAAGGCACAAAATATGCTCAAACAAAACAAATACACGAAAAACAGGAAAACTAAGCCATAAAATTATTTATGTTAAATATGTACGTGAAAATACATTTCATATTTTTAAAGTAAAAGTAATATGAGGACAGAAGCAACAATTATTAGGCCTGTTCATTTGTAAAATGCTAAAAAGAGAAAAAGCAATGCAAAAATAAACCCAAAATTGCTATATTGTTTTTAACTATCTCTATATGTTTAGAAAGGTTCATTCAGTCCAGACATTTACAATAAAGCCATAATCTACAAAAAGGGGCAGGAAAAAAACTGAATTGAGACTTTTGTTGTAGTGTAACAATGGGTCCACCTACATGCCAATCAAAAAAAAAAAAAACAAAAAACTCTCTCTCCGCAAATAATGCATAAACTTGATTGCCAACAAAATCAGAAGAGTTAATTAATGTATATGGGCATAGTTTCCTGACTATAACACGCTTTTGCAGTTTCCCTGTTTTACAGATTTTTTTTTTTCATTCTCAGTTAAATTTTGAATGCTTTTTTAACACAGCGCGTGGCGTTCTGCATCCTGATTGGGTGTAGAGCATTGCCAGTCAATCTTCTTCGTTCTGTGTCAAAATGCATTTAGTTTGCCAAATCTACATAAACATTTCATCATGAGTGGATCTTTGTTTTCATTCTAAATAACAGTCTTATTTTTCTATGAAGGTTTGAAATTTGATAGTTTAAACAAGAGAGAAAGTGAAAATGTTCATGTCTTTGAGAAAAAGTGTTTAACGTGTGTCGTGAAACCCTTATCTTAAAACATATGAAATAAATATAAAAAGTAAAGATGACTTCTTCCCTTTATTACAAGTTATTTATATAAAGGGACAACTGCATACATTTATTTGTTTTAAAGTAAAAAACGTATGAATCAATTTAAAATCGGTCCTTCGTGACACCAGGCTAGAGTGGCCATTTGAGGAACTGAAATGTGGAAAAGTGGAGGCTTTATACCAAAACAGTTCTTAGCGATCTGTTTAAGAGCAATGTTTGGAGTTTAATTTACACTGAGAATTAGGTTTAGCTGTTTAAAGTTGTCATGCTACTTATACCAAAGCTTTAGTTAACCATATTGTACCCTGGCCCATTTAGCAATAACATCAAACTGTTTTCTATCCTAGTACTAAGCTGTTTAAAGTGATTTTAATTGTTACACACGACTAAAAGGGTCAAAAAATCCTTAACCTTTAACTAACTATTGAATTGTAGTATTAAGAGGTATTGAAATACTTTTTAAAGATTAAACAAACAAAAAAAATTAAGTACAATAACAAATTCTTGTAAGAGTTGTGTTTCGCCCAAAGTTTAGGACAATAAATTTAACGTAAAAGCCAAACCAAGCCTATTTTTTTCACAGAAATAAAGTAGTAAAAAAATCAATATTAGGCAATGACTTAAGGCTGAGTATATCAATGTTTAAGTGTCACATAGTAGTAAAGGATTGTTCAGTAATAAATATTTAAATAAGTTGCTTCAATCAACAGCTCTCTGCTTCAAGCAGGATGTTGGGAACTCTGAGCGCCATTCTCATCAGCTAATCAGAGTTGGCCAGGTACATCATCAGCCAATCACATTGCTCCCAACCCCACATTCACCAACCACAGAATCCTACTCTTTTCACAAAACAAATCATAGAGCTACCAACAAACTTCAGCCAATCACAGCGCTCCTCATATTCCACCAGCCAATCCTGCTACAACAACATCTATGATGTTCCTCGAGACTGCGCTTGCGCACATGTTGGACAGCTGATAACTCATCTATTATGCTACTTGGCTAAATTAAAAAAAAAAAAAAAAAAAAAATCTTCGGAGACCTGACAGATCCGCCGCCGGAGCACCGGAGGACCGAAACACAAAGTAAACACAACTCTCAGAACAGCAGCATTGGGCGGATGGATACACGGATGCGAAGGTTTGCCGTGGGTATGCAGCGACTGTGGCTGAGTTTCGGAGGCTGCTGGCCGCTCGGCGCCTTCAGACAAAGCTCAGCTAACAGGCTAACATATCGAGCAGCGAGCGGCACTATTCTGCAAAGATCTGAATCCTGACGGCGTTAATCCGCCCGTTACTTGTCTCACAATCGGCGTGGGGTCTCGTAGCCCCCTCCCACTACACGTTCACGCGACTAAACTCGCGCTATTACGACTATTTAACCCGTTTTACGTCTTCGGTGAGTAGCCTAGCACGGCCAGCTAGCTGCCGTGTAGCGGTGGCTTGCCCGCCATCTTTTGAAGCTCGGTGGATGGATGTTTTGTCCGTGTGCGGATCGACAGGAGCGAAGCGGCTGCTGAGGTTACTGCGGGGACTTTGCGTGGATCGTGCGGGGCTTTCGCGGCTCCGTTCGCCAGGGTGCACGCAGCTTGGCTGGCGCGGCTGAGTGTGCGCGATAAATTGGATGTTAGCAGTTAGCTAGCTCGTTAGCCACTTAAAGGGTAGCAGCGTGGGGCAGCTGCCGGACTCCCAACAGCTGTTGATCACCGCAGGACACCGGGGTCTGCTCTGCGCGGACAAGGTAATGGGGCGCGCGACACCTGGCAGGCAGGTAAACCCCTGATTTAGTTTCTATTAAAGGGAAAAGCTAAATCGGCTCTGAAATGGTTGCTGGCCCGGGTATATGTCACTTGCTAAGGTCTGGACCGCCTGCCGGTCTTCAGACGACCCACCATGCTCGGTGATTTCGGTACCGACTCGAAAGCTACGGTAATCAACCGGCAGCTGCTCGTAGCAGAAGAGCAGCTGGATGATCACACCTGACGTTTCACAGCTGCTGACACGTGAACGTGTTTACATCCATCACCGAGGATGTAAAGCAATTAACGTAACCCATTTGCCGTTCTGTGTTCTGATATGACAGTAAATGTAAATCTTGTAGAATTAATTTACAGTAATCTCATAAAACTCAATTGATCATCTGGATCGACTGTTTTCTTTCAAGTTGTTGAGTTTGTGTGATGCTGAGTTTGAAATGTACCTTAAAGATCCGGGAGAAATATGAGAATCTGGTGTCAGATGATAATTTAGGCAAAAATGCATCATGTTTGGAGTTTTGTTGATAGATTTTCTGTCAGCCAGAGGCAGCAGAGTCATTCTAGTTCTCAAGGTAAAATGATCTTTTGCTGATGTGCTAAAAAGTGTTCATTGAAGAATCTGACAGGAGAAAGTCTTTCATCAGTGAGGTTCACATCATTTGATCTTTATTACATTTTCTGTATATTTTAATCTGCAATCGCCTAAAAATAAGATGTTAATGATGACCCACTCCGGTCATCTTTAGATCTATTGTAAAATCGTTGCCATATGATTACACAGTTTTTAGCCAGAATTCTAAAAACCTGTGTTGCTTCCTAGGACATAGTTTGTGCAGAGTGACAGGAGTTCATTAAAAAGTTTGTCTTTTGCAACCCCGCCACCTCCCTATTGCTGAGAGCTCTCTGTTTACTTGCTCCCCTTCTAGCTTACAGCCCCTCACACTTCCAACTTAAAAGTAATTGGGAAACATCAGTGATTAATTTAATTGGTTCTCTAGGAGATTTGTAACCAGAGGAAAGGAATCTTTCTGTGAAGACTGAACTCGCTCACCTTCCTCTGATGTTTGTTTTATTGGGGAAAATAAAAGGTTTGCATGAACGGTGATGAAGAGTCAGAAATAGCTTGTGGCTTCAGTTAGTAGTTGGACTCTTGTGGTTCTGTTCTGTCAGCGATTCCAATGTCAAACAAACCGAACCATAAGAAGATCAAAGCAGCTTTACACACAAATCAGTTCCTGTGTGATTGTTAATCAAACTGCAGGCTGTATTTTAAATGTAGAGGATTCTGTGTCGTTTAGATTTCTGTTGTTGAGCAGTAAACTAGTTTTAATTTTAATTAATTTTTACGCCTTTTTAATTAGCATAACTTTTCAGTTGGATTTTAGGAGATTCATGGTGAAATCTACAATAAAAAGTCTATTTTCAGATTAATTTTTGTGCAGTTTGATCAAAAGATGTACCTGATATAGGGTGATGTTTGTGCCCCTTGATTGAAGTCAGTACAAACTGAAAAGTCGGGCTAATATTCATGATATTTTTCATCTCCTGTCATATTTGTCGGGTAGATTGCATTATGATCACTAACGTCTCACTCTTTTGCTGCTTTAGGTGTTTTTCATGGAATCTAATAAATAATTCTTTATTTAAACACCTTTGTGAATCATTGAAAGCTGATTTGCTGTGATGGGAAATGCAGAAAGGTAAACGACGTTTATTGAAAATAAATTAAATAGAAAATGTATTTTATTCATACCACTGAAGTAGAAAGTAAAGCAGCAGTTAAGAGGAGAAATGCCTTCAATAATAACAAACCTAAAGTAAACCTAATAAAATAGTGGGAAGATTATCATATTAAAATTTATTATTTGTTTCTTTATTTTTAATTAATATTTTGAATCAGCATCCAGATGCACATACGAGAGCTCCAGTATAAAGAATGCTACACATGATCACATATTTTAACATATTTTTTTAACTATTAAAATACTTTATTCCATAATTTTATTTAATCACGGCTAATTGTTTTGGATTGCTTCCATTAACAGAGAAGATCTTTTATTTCTTTATATGGTTTCTGTTTATTTTAATATTTCAGTCTCAAAGATTATCTTGATTAGTCATAATTCATTATAGAACCGCACAGTAATATTACATGTTATTATGCGTACTGATGTTTTTTTATTGGCAATAGGTTTTAAATGAATGTTATTGTATTTTTAATTTGAAAGCTCTAGGTGTAAAACTAATTCCAATAAAAGAATGAACCATGTTGTTCATGAGGATGTTTAAGCACCAGCAGCGGCTTTTACTTTGCTCCATCTCTGTTTAAATTAGTATAAACATTCTTATGTTCACTCTCAGAACATATTAGAATGCATTCTTCATCTTCCACTTATTTGTTTTTTTTTATCTGTTGCCATGGTGATTCCATAAGTTTGAGCTCCTCTGATGGTAAACCCAGAATTCTCCCAGTCAGAGCAGCAAAAAGCTGCAGATGAAGCTGCTGTCCTTAGTGTACAAACATAAAAACACGTTCATTGGTCCGATCAGTCCATTGGACTGGTTCTGGCAGGATCTGGTCTGTTTTGGGCCTAGTCTAAAATGGTCGATTGTTCTTGAAACAGATTTTTTTTTTTTCCGTTTAATTTGTTCTGATTTGGTTTGGAGTTTTCTGGTCCCGTCTTATCGGTTCTGAGAAGGGCTGCACGATATGAGGAAAATTTGCGATATTAGTGATCAATATTGCGATTCGACTTGAACAAAAAACAACTAACACAATATTTCCATGTCACAACAACATTCTAATTAAAATAAAAATCAACATTACTGAAATTATACTCTAAATGACCTTCGTTACGTTTACCTCAATTGATTAATACCGTGAAGTCTGATTGGTCAAATGTGTAAATTAAATCAATAAATACTTCAAGCTGCCATGAGATTGTGTGTAAACATTTAAGGTTGCCATTTATTGTAGTTTATTCTGTCTTTTGCGATACATTTATTGCACAGACTGATGTTAAGTTAATGATAGATTTGCGATTTATTGTGTAGGTCTACTTATGATTGTTTCAAAGTTGTCGTTTTACATTCGATCCAAGTTGTTTGGGTCTTATTCGATGTTGTTTATGACACTTTAAAGCGGCGATGATGTCACTGGGTGGAGCTCATGTGCTTGTGTGTCTGTGTGTTGCAGGTTGTGCGATGGGATTTGGGGGAGTGTGGATCTGAAGCGTTGACATCCACAGCCACCCTGAACTGAACGCCGACACACCCGCACGCACGCACACAGGGAGTTGTGTTTTTTCACCCGCAGGTCAGACGCCGCCGTACCACGCTGCATTGCTGCGTCACTGTCGTCCACCATGTCGGACGCCCCCGAGGCTGCGCCCGCCAGCCCCCCCCTCCATCACCAACCCACCTCCCCCAGAGGTCACCAACCCTAACAAGCCGGGCAGGTAGGAGGCGTCTATCTGCGGCACACACACACAAGGGGTGGAGCCACAATGAGCAAGCCTCATGGTTGCGTTCCTTTGTGCTTCAGGAAGACCAACCAGCTGCAGTACATGCAGAACGTGGTGGTGAAGACTCTGTGGAAGCACCAGTTCGCCTGGCCCTTCTACCAGCCTGTGGACGCCATCAAGCTGTGTCTGTGGGTACGTGGCAGCCCCCGGCACCGCACAACTACCGCCCGCACAACTCCCGCCCACTAACCTCATCTGTGTGCGCAGGACTACCACAAGGTGATCAAGAACCCCATGGACATGGGAACCATCAAGAAACGCCTGGAGAACAACTATTACTGGAGCGCCAGCGAGGCCATGCAGGACTTCAACACCATGTTCACCAACTGTTACATCTACAACAAGGTACGCTCTGAACCAGACTCTCCCCAATAATAATACTGCCACCGTTGTTCCCAACGATGGTATGAAAGTCATCGCAACCATGAAAGCAGCTGCCTCTGCTTATCGGAGAACTTCTATCTTCTTTAAATCTCATCTCACATCAGGAAATTGAGCAAATCTTGAGCAAAGTTGAGGAAATCTATCAATTTCAAATGCTACCAAAATGATTTCTATCTAATTATCAAAAGGAGAAAGTGTAGTTTAGAGTCTTACTTTTGTTTTCCACCCGTTGGCAGCGCTCCCACCGACGCAACAAGAACTCACTGGAACCATCTTGTGTTTAATGCTCACTCGTTAGCCAGAACTCAGTGAGACATACAACTCAGTTTAACTAGAGATGGTACCAAAAACTTGGTGCCAAGTAGAGGTAGGAATCTGGAGGCACCTCGTGATTCGATTGGATTATGAAACAATTATCAATGCATCCCAGATCTGCATTTGTTTAGAAATGTTTATCTTTACTTCAAGACACTAGACCAATATTTATCCACCAATGTGCATTTTTAAGTAAAGACAAGATCAGAATAATTGTTTAACTTTGATTGAGAACATCAACATTCTGACATGAAAGATATTTGGCTTGATTATCAAAAATATTTCACAGCATCAAAAGAAAAAAATGTTCCCTGAACTCAACAACCTTAGCTAATCCATTTGGGTCAATTTCTCCCTGACAACATCCCAGCAAGAGGCACAAAGTCTTATTCACTTTTCAGGAAAATAAGACACTGATTCGTTTTTATATTAATGCTAATATTATGATAAATATAAAAAAAATTATTTTGGGGGGCAAAATAAAATGAAGATTTTCTTTTTCAAAACTTGAAATAGTTGTTTTATTTTTGTCAGGATTTCACATGACTTTCTTTCAAAATAAGACATCCTGTGTCACATAGGTTGATCTCAATGCAGCAAATCATTAGATTTTCAATTTTCAGACAAAGATTTGCAAATTTAATGAACTAAATCAAAGCTAACTCAGTGACATTTTTTTTTTACAAACAGTTAAAATCCTTGAATATGTTTAAAAATAGAAAATCCTGAACTCAAAAATCTGTCAGAAAGATTCTGATTCGTCATGTCCTTCAACTGTATGTAAATGAGTGGAATCAAGTTTTTTTTTTTTTTTACTTTACTGCTTACATTCTTTTACGTTTATAGTTTTTAAAAATGTTATATTTTCTTTTAACCAGAGAGCCACAAAGAGGGGGTTCAAAGAGCCACATCTGGCTCGGGAGCCGCAGGTTGCAGACCTCTTATCCAGTCGCACATTGCAATTTCATAAATTTGTTGCGTTTCCTACATATCTAGTTTGCGTGTGGCATAACTTAGACACCGCATTACTTTTATCTAATTGACCCTCGACACGATGAAAGCCAAAATGCTTCCAAGCAAAGTCAGAATGACAATCCAGAAGTTCAGCCATGTTTGTGTGCTCTTCAAAAATGTCAAGTGAAAAACGCTTCACACTATTTATTTTTACTTTAAATCATATACTGTAAATTTGTCAATTTATTTAAAATTCATAAAACTATTCAAAATCATTTTTGGATCATAATAGTACTAAATTGGTACCGCTGCGTACAGAACTACTGGTACAGTATAAAAACACAGATTTTTGTTTCAGGCATTCATTCAATTCATTTCAATTTTGTGCAAAAGTGTTTTTTTAGAGAATAAGTTAACATATACTTTATTGTGGTATATTGTGATTTTTCCATATTGCTCGGCACTAGTGCAGACTGTCGAGGAGCTAAAACATCTTAACCACTTTCAAGCACTCTCCTTCACCCTGTTTCTTCACATGTAAATGTTTATGGAAAGAATGCCGTCTTTTTACATTTGAAGCACCGTTCAGGCACCTGAACCGTTTAAAAAGCTCTAGACAAATCCAAATGGTATCCATCGCTAATTTTAACTGATAAAAGCAGATATTGGAGATCATTTTTGTTCATGTGAAAGGTGTATTAGTATTCAAAGTTTTCAAAAGTCATTTTAAAAACTTTGACTCTGGTACAATCTGGGGATTTATTAGATACATAGGAGTATTTGTTCCAAGTAAACAATTGAGGGTTTGGAATTCATGAATTAATTGGATGTGCATTCACAGTATCATGATTTAATTCTATTAAATTTAAATTATTATCTTTTCTTATATTTATAGTAAATAAAAAATTCAATTTTAGTTTGGTTAAGGTGCATTCACACCAAACACGATTTGCGTGGCAGAGGCAGCAAGCTCCAACGGCGAATTGAAGTCCTGCCGCGCGACGTGAGCGGCCGGGCCAGCGCGGAGAGCTGCCAGCAGCTCGATTTGAGTGGCAAGACGCAAATTGGGCGGCACTGCCAAAATGTAAATAGCTGAAGTTTGACAGGTTGCTGCGTTGCATCAGCCAATCAGGAACTCAGCTTTGAGCACGTGATATTTTCAGTGACTTGATCAGTGGGTGGAATACTAGTCCAAAGCGACCGTTTTTGTCCAGGGCTTTCATCTTTTTCCTTTACCCGTTTGAGCCGCAGGCTCTCAGAGCTCATCTAGCTACTTTTGGGTGAAGGCAGGTTACACTCTGGTAAGATCAGAGGGTTTCACTCCCACGGCAGATCTCACTCGCCCGATATGCCAGGAGAGAGACTCTGCAGGCTTGGAGGCTGCCAGCTCTGGCCTCGAGACATTAAAAAAAAAGAAAAAGGGTCTCCTAATTTTATTTTCCCCCTCGGATTAATAAGAGACAGTGAGCCTTCAAGCTCAGCCACAGAGACATAGAAACACAGTGGAAGCGGCTGTCATACAGACACTGCCCCCTGTACCGGGAAAATCTTTGAAAAATAACCATAACCCAAACATGTCGACATGATTATCCATATTTTTGTAGAACTCCTCACAATAAATAATCCTTGTTCCTCAACATTTTATGTGTCTTCAATTCATTTTAAGTGGGATATCCACTGATGAAGCACATTTTTTGACCGGTGACGAGCTGCAAATTTGCCGCGTGGTGACAGAGGGGCGGGACACGCACGTGAATCGCGTTCAGTGTGAAAGCACCTTACTGAAAACAGTCTTCACAAAAGCTAGCCGTTTCATTTAAACAAAAGTGGAACGTTTACCTATAAAGTTATAAATAATTATTGTTTTTTTGTCTCTATGGTTTCCACTCTGGCTGCTTTCTAAGCCTTTCCTGCACTTTTGCTGCTGATTACCTGGATCAGGTGTCTTCAGTGGGTCAGAATGAGGACACACCAGAGTCATGTAATCAGTAGAAAGCAGAGGAGGGAGAAGATCCTGAGGATCAGGGATGGGCTGCTCTGCAGAAAAATCCCTTTCAATGGATTTTATGAATTGATGTTCCATAATGTAAATGAAGATCAACAAAAATTCTGTTTTGAAGCCAGCAACTTAAAAAACAACTAACTTTTAGAAAAGTTTGAATGCATGAGTTTCATTTAAGATTGCACTAATATGTGGTGTTTGTGTGTGCGTGCATGAAGCCTACAGACGACATCGTCCTAATGGCTCAAGCTTTGGAGAAGATCTTCCTGCAGAAAGTGGCTCAGATGCCGCAGGAGGAAGTGGCTCTGCTGCCTCCGGCTCCTAAAGGCAAGAAGACAAGCAAGCAGCCAGCGGCCACTACAGGTGAGACTGCGACAAGGCATGACGGCGTTCTTCCAGAACTTTGTTTTGCTTTGCCAAACAAGCTATCTCTAAGGATCTTTTCCTGGGTTTGTAAAACTTGGAGGTTGTTGAAATCTGTGGAGAATCTTTGAGCCAGATGAAATAAACAACATGTTGCAGGAGCAGGCGCAAACAAAAGAAGAATGGGATAACAATGGGTGTTTATAAAATTAGAGAGTTTAATGGGTTAAAGAAATATTGAAGTTGAAGTTTATTTGGTTGATTACATACATTCAACATTTCACAACCTTTAAATAATAAGAAATCTGCATCAACCAAAAGGGAATGGGCTGAAGCATCATGCTTATGAAAGCCCATCCAAAAAATATAGAGCAAAGAGGATCAGATTTATGTCAGCCAAATAAAATCCCTGAAATGACACCAGAGCAGCTGCTGTTCACTGGCATAGAGGATCATGAAAACTCTAAGTTACATCTGTGGAATAATAGTTGATCATCATAACTCACAAGTGAGTACTACATAAATGTAATTGACAGAATCTCTGCATTATATGTGCAGATGGATCAACACAAACATGGAGATGCAGCTGCATCATCCATGCTGTCACTCTTTAACCCTAAACACCAACTAAACTTGCACCACAAAAGTGTCTCTTAATTTTATTCTAGATTCAATTTTTAAAGACCTACTTGAAAACCTTGTAGTTTGGAGATTGGAGTGGAACTTCAATACCATTTAGCTGTGTTACAAACGGCCCACTTATAACATCCTGGGAATCGTCTCCGTCTCTGCCTCTTGTTTAACAGACCTATGTTAAACATTTGAATCTGTTTTGTTCAAGGAGAACATTGGATACATTATCTCTGAACATACAAATCTGGAGATTTTCTTGCATACATGGAGTTCTAGCTTTGGGGAGATGCTGTGCCTAAAATGGTCCAATGGTCCAATAAGGGATGGTATGGTACGGTCCAGTTAATTCTGGCAAGTGTTTCCACTCAGTTAAGCCTCACTTCCACTGAGCGTTTTTTTTTTCAAACTGCATGCGCGGTTTAGATCGCTAGTGGACCAAAATAGATTTGATAGTTTTAATGTGTAAACATTTTTAAATCACTTTGATTTTAAATATTCTGACCATTGACTTTGTATGAGAACTGGACCAAATGAGTTTGTCGTCACCCATTGTAAATGACCAATTTTTCGCTCCAACAAATTCAATTCAGTTGCTATTTTTTGCAACATGGACACCGCGATGTTGGAGCCACGCAATGTGAGTTAGCAGTAATTCGTCCAAGTTGCTCTGAGTCATCATTGCTGTGGCAACCACTCTAGCCAATCAAGAATGAGTTTGTTAGGAGGCCACAGCCCTATCACGTAAAAGATTGGTTTGGGAGAATCTGTTAAATGCTTGTCATGAGACCACCTGCCTTTATTGAGGCATCTGATTGGTCAGTTTTTAGTTTTCAGATAATAGGGTTGGTAGGGATGATGGAAAAAAAAAAAAACAAAAACATGAAAATAATTAGGATAAGTTTAAAAAAAGTTAGAAAATAGATCTCAGAGCAAGACTGGTTATTCTGACAAGCGGAATGATTGAAGCTTCATGGTGGAAGCAGGTACTTCCTGTTTGGAGGGGTCACTCACTAAGATTCTCTATATACAGTCAATGATTCTTATTTAAATTGTGATAGTTGAGGTGAACTGTAGCGCATCATCAGCATAAAGTTAAACATTTGAATTCACATGAGATTTCAAACAGAGCCAGAAGCTTTACGGTTGAAGGCTGTCTTGCAAACCCAGACTCTTGCGTAGAAATGTAAACGTGTTTGATCATTGAGTTTTTCTTGTTTGTGTTTGTTTTACTCAGTGAGCCAGCAGGCGGAGTCCTCAGCCTCCCCTCCCACCTCCTACCCCTCCCCCTCTCCCTCTCAAACACCCGTTATCTCCACCACACCCACTCCTGTCCCGGCCACGCCGCCTGTCCCTGCCCCACAGCCCCCAGCAACCATGATGACGTCTGCGCAGCCTGTTGTCAAGGTAACAACATGACCCGCTCTGCAGTGTTTGTTTATTTCTCTGCTCCTCCTCTTACTGAAGGTGTTTTTGCGTCTCCAACAGAAGAAAGGTGTGAAGAGGAAAGCCGACACAACCACTCCCACCACGTCGGCCATCTCCGCCGGCCGCGCCGACTCCCCGTCCGCCCAGGACGCAAAGCCGGCTAAGCTCGCCTCGTCCCGCAGGGAAGCCGCCGCCCGCCCCGCCAAGACCCGCCGCGAGACGGTGGAAGACACGACCAGCGTCGAGGTGGGAGGCGGCGGCGTGGTCGCGGCAGCCAGGAAGCCGGGAAAGCTCGGCGAGCAGATGAAACACTGCGACGCCATCTTGAAGGAGATGCTCTCCAAGAAACACGCTGCCTACGCCTGGCCTTTTTACAAGCCTGTGGATGCGGAGGCGCTGGAGCTGCACGACTACCACGACATCATCAAACATCCCATGGACCTCAGCACCGTGCGGGTAATGACATCAGGACACACCTGAACACCGTATAGTGTAGCAGCTCAGAAGCAGCTTCTGGAATCTTTTCACAGTAAACCGTAGCTCTGACTGTAAAAGGTGGTGGGGGCGTGGCTAAAAAAACTGATGATGTAAAGCCATTGGTTAAGGTGTCAGGGTTTGATCGAAAAATCTTTGAGCCACCAACCGGAAATATAAAAAAAAAAAAATACTGTGTTCAGTGTTATCAAATCAAACTTTATTTATAAAGCACTTTTCATACAAATGTAACACAAAGTGCTTTACATGGTAGGAACATTTGTCAATCTACACAGTAAACAAACACAGTAAAATATTTTAAACCCCTCCCTAAATGAATGAATAAAACTAAAATAAGATTAAAAAAAAAAAAAAAACATACCCACACCATAATAAAGCATAGAATCATTTATAAGTAAAATGCAAAATACAAATGTGGCTTGATTCTTAACTGGGGAAACAACCTTTTTGGGACCTGTCCACACCAGCAACCCCCCCATACTCACAGAGGCCTATCACAGGATCCGCCCCTCGCAATCAAAGCATGGAGCTTGACTAGAAAGATCCACTGCAGCAACCAGATTTAGTGAGGAAGACTAAAAGTGAAATAAATTAAAAGTAAAAATGATCTAATCAATTAACTAGGAAAAGTATGGATCTGTAAAATAATGTAATGCCAAATTTATTCTGAACTTTCAGCGAAAGCCAAATTAGAAAGGCAGCTCATGAGCCTTCCTTTAGAAACATGAACTGTCTCTCCGCCTGTGAGGCATGCTGGGAGACTTTTCCTCAGGCGACTGAATGAATCCTCTCTGTAGGTTTTGGTGCATGAATTTATAACCATTCCTATCAATGTGTCTTAAATAAGAATAAAATAAACAAAAATAATTATTTTATTTTCTTAACTACTCATTGTAGAAACCTGGACCTGTTTGAATGAACACAAAGCTGAAATTATAAATGTTTTTAGACCAATTAGATGAAATAGAAGAATTTTCCACGACACATCTGAAGCTCCCCCAATGGCACACTGGTGAATTTCAGCAAACTGGATGAAAACCACTGATTTAAAGACCCAGACCTGCTGTGTTCTGCTGTGGGTCGTAGTGTTAGCAGAACCAAACAGGACTCATTCAGGTCGAAAAGATGGAGCTTTAGGTCATCTCCTCAGTCTGATGATGCTCGCAGAACTTTATGAAGTTCTAACAGATGAACTCTGTAACCTTTTCTGTCTGAACTTGAATTGCTTTTATTCTCATGTAGATGAGATTTGCTGCAAATGCAGATGTTAAGCCTTTCATAGTAAACTATACCGCTCACAAAAATTAAAGGAACACTTTTTATTGGGCCTGGCATGAATTGAATTAAACCTGTCTGATCATTTTCTTGTTGGTTAAGCAGCTGAGGGCCTCGTTAATCAATTTCAGCTGCATTGGTGTTGATGGAATTAACAACAGGTGCACTTCAGTGGCAACAATTAGAAAACCCTCAAAACAGGACTGGTGTTACATGTGGAGGTCATTTCAAGTTTCTCCCTCTTGATCTTTTTTGGCTGGTTTTCCACTCGTGCTGATTTTGGCTGGCGTAATGACAGACATGAAGTCTTGTCCACCTTTGTCATGGAAGGGCTAACGCCTCAATGTAAGGGTGGGGTCGTCTGGACCCTGTAAGAGCACGAGGGTCAAAGAAACCCACTCATTAAGGCAGGGGTGTCAAACTCAATTGCACAAGGAGCCAAAATCCAAAACACACCTAAGGTCGCGGGCCAAACGGCAAAAAAATGTATTGAACATTCTAAAACGAAATTGTTTAAAATTTCAAAACCATAACTTTTCAACATAGCTATGAACTAAATATATGACGTTACGAGTGATAATGCTGTTGTGAATGCTGTAAGCTGAATTTGGCTGCTGAAGATCTAGTGCTGATACCTGAAGATGCTGAAATTGAAGACTGAAACCGCTGAAGCTACCTAAAATATTAGCCAAAGTAGCCAAAAAAAAAAAAACTTAGGTTAGCCAAAACAGCTAGCATGTAGCTGAAAAAGCAGCTAAACTTCAAAATATCCTAAAAAATTAGATTATTTGTTTGTTCATTTATTTATATTTTTCTCCGGGACCGGAGTTCCAATCTCTGCCATTGACATTAATTTGTCCGCTGGTCTGACATTATAAATCCTTTGAATCCTTTGAAAAACTGAAAAAAAGGCCTAAATTAGCCAAAACGTGAATTTGTGAACGAATCAAAATATGTCACTTTGGAGTTGGAGTTTATAGTGAGGAATGAACAGTATAATGGACTAAAAAGCACAAACGTTTTTCATGGGATGGCTCCTTAAAAGGGTTTTTGGGATGTTTGCAGGCTCAAATCCTGTAAATTGGTTTAGACATTTGAACCTGCGCTTAAAATCATTTTCACATCAAATAATATAGATGTAAATAATGATATCATGGAATATGATTTGATTTGCCCTAACCCGTTCCCATCATCTGAAAGCTGCTGTAATAATCGTGACCGATCAGACACATTTCTGATGGGATCTCTGCAAACATAAGCAACTGGTATCTGCATAGTAATTTCTCCTTTATGATCATATTTTCCAACAGTTGGCTCTTCTGTGTTCGAATTAAAATATATGCCATTCATCCGCCACTACCAAACCTCAGTCCCTGATTGGTCAAAGTGCGTAGAGCCCAAAAACAGTTGTAGAAATTTGCATAAAGTTCTGAACATAGAACCCTGAAATGTGCATTCAAGTGCTTGTACATAATTTTTATTGAAAGTGCTGCTGGAGTGTTTCCGAGGGCGATGTGAATGTAGCATAGGAAATCTCCAGACTGAATGTTTCCAAATGAAGAGTTTTAAATTGCTTATTTCTTTGAATTTTCTGCAAACATTATTCCAGTCAGGATTACATAGATTGAAGTAAATGTAAATGCAGAAAGGATTTGAGATGAAAGCTGATGAGATTTTTTTCTTTTTCACCTCAAAAGAAAAAGATGGATAAAAGCGAGTACAGCGACCCTCAGAGCTTCGCCACAGACGTCAGGTTAATGTTCTCCAACTGCTACAAGTACAACCCCCCCGACCACGAGGTGGTGGCCATGGCCCGCAAGCTGCAGGTACGTGGGAGCCTTTTGTTACCATGGGCTGTATCGGATGGCGATCTGTACCAACCTGTCCGCTTGCACTCAGGACGTGTTCGAGATGCGCTTTGCCAAGATCCCAGACGAGGGCCTGGAGGTGTCCGTCCCGTCCACCACGCCGCTGGTCAGTAAAAGCACCGCCTCCTCCGACAGCAGCAACAACTCGTCCTCCGACGAATCGTCTGACTCTGAGGAGGAACGAGCCACGCGATTGGCTGAGCTGCAGGAGCAGGTTGGTGCTGTCGGCCAATCTCAGGTTGAGAACTTTGTGGTTTTCTCTATTCAACATAATCAATATTTGATAATCTGCAGAAACACATTGATAATTGATTGATTTTGTCAGAAGAACTGAGCTCACGCCTGCGTGGCTCAGCTGGGGTTGTTGCCGCGTGCTGATGGCTGCTGTTTTCCTGCAGCTGAAGGCCGTGCACGAACAGCTCGCCGTGCTGTCGCAGGCGCCCGTCAGCAAGCCTAAGAAGAAGAAAGAGAAAAAGGACAAGGAGAAGAAAAAAGAGAAAGACAAGGACAAAGGGAACAAGGCTAAGATAGAGGAGGAAAAGAAACCCAAAGCTGCCGCGCAGCAACCCAAACCAGCCAATCAGAAGAAGGCGCCAGCCAGGAAAGCCAACAGTACAGTAACGGCCCCCAGGTACGACTTTCATCTTCGTAAGATTTGGTTCACTCGTCTATAGTCTTACACTCATCTGACTCTTCTAGGCAACCGAAGAAAGGCGGTAAGACGTCGGGCGGGGGCTCGGCCAACGGAGACGACGGCGAAGAATCCTCTCTGCCAATGTCGTACGACGAGAAACGGCAGCTGAGTCTGGACATCAACCGGCTGCCGGGGGAGAAGCTGGGCCGCGTCGTGCATATCATCCAGTCCAGAGAGCCGTCGCTGAGGGACTCCAACCCCGACGAGATCGAGATTGACTTTGAGACTCTCAAACCCTCCACCCTCAGAGAACTGGAGCGCTACGTCAAGTCCTGCCTGCAGAAGAAGCAGAGAAAGCTCATGCGTGAGTACCGCACCATTCTACCATTTACACCAAACGCGCTCCGTGCATCAAATTTGCATCCATGCTTTGATCAATGTCAGATTCGCTGCTGAAGTCTGTTCATAAACCACAGCATGTGGGTGGAGCTACTGTCGAAGTTTTAGCCTCAAAAATACTAGTGGTGGGACAAAATATTGGTACGCCGAATTATCACGATATCTCATCTCACAAACGAATATGCTGGTCCTCTATTTCCCTGAATCGGTTTCTTATAATAATACCAAAAATGTCCGCCAGGGGGGCGCCTCGCGTGAGCACAATAGTGAAACGTAAGAATGCCGTGGGAAGCTGTCATCAATTTTATCGTGTCAATAAGTTTTTTTGTCCAAATGCCTGAAGACATGATGGCGTGGGCACAGTTTGAACATAGAGCACTTTTTTCGCTGCTTTTCCACATGAAGTGGAGAAGGGGGTGGGGGCTCCTCACTCCTCTAGCTGCCCACCGCTCTCACCACCTGCTCCGCGGACAGATGAAAACGCACGCTGATGGCAAGCTGTGTACTTTTCTAAAGGAGATAGCAGAGAGCGCGCCATGTTTCTAATGTAGCAAAAAGCTGCTCAGTGGCCTTGTGGTAGAGTGTCCGCCCTGAGATTGGAAGGTTCAGGGTTCAATTCCTGTCATACCAAAGACTCTAAAAATGGGACCCAGTGCCACCCTGCTTGACACTCAGCACTAAGGAGTTGGACTGGGGGGTTAAACCACCAAATGGTTCCGAGCGCGGCTGTGTCTGCAGCTCACCGCTCCCCCAGGGGATGGGTCAAATGCGGAGAACAAATTTCACACACCTAGGTGCGTGACAAATAGTGGGACTTTGAAAAAACATGGTTTGTTATTGTGGTAAAAGCAGTAACCTGTCCAAACAGGGTTTAGCAAGACTGTTTGGATCAATAACATTTGGTGTTATTGATCCATAAGGTGTGTATGCTAGCGGTACACACGTGGAACACGTGACTAAAGTGTTTATAAAGATAAGTGCGGGAAAATGAATATGGATACCAGTACTGTGAAAAACAATGGTCATATAATATCGACAGGCTGAACATTAATAATTTGCCTCAATAATAATAATAACTTACCTGAAATAAAATGTCAAATTAATTAAAATACAGAATTATGAATTTTTATTTCCAAATGCATTATTTGAAGTGAGAATATCATTTGATATAATCTGCATTTTTGTTCTTAACTGGAGCTTTGTTTATTAGTAACCTTAAAATGTGTTTAATTATTATAAAGATATGTTAGTATTTACAGATAATGTTATAATTTTCTTTTTTTTTAATTCTTTTAAAGAGAGGGTTTAAGGAAAATAACAAGATATATCTGTTTTAAAAAAAGTTATATATCATAGATTACCAAGGTAATAGAATGATTATTGCAATGTTGGCCATATGGAGATACTATCTGTATCGTGAGTCATGTATCGTGAATCGCATCGTATCGTGAGTTACCCTGAGATTCCCAGCCTTAAGCAATACATGGAAGACCTGGATGATGTTGAGATATCAGATTTATTCATTTTTAAGAGCTCTTCAAAAGCATCTGTAATCACGTCTCCATGTCTTAATGACGGCGCCTTCAGCGGTACTTCCGTCTCTGTCACCCAGTTTGACGCCTTTCTGCCCGCATTAGTCCAAGGAGGGAAAAATAACAACTCAATTAGAGGAAGTTTTTATTAATGTTTCAATGTCAACGATCCAATTCTCCTCCATGTTGGTTTTGGACTTCACTCATTGATCACGTCATCAGCACATCACACGCCAAAGTTAGGTTCCTGATTGGTTGACATGGGGCGAAGCTTGCTTATGTTCACATTTTTTTCACTTTGGCATCATCGCACCGGGACGGTCTGTTAGAATTTTTGGCCACAATGCCCAACCCGACTGCTGCACTTGACGCTTAAAACATAGCAGTACCTCACTTCTGTACATCTACTATGTCCCAATTCCTCCTCTACTTAGTGCACCATAGAGTGTGTTCTACAATCCAAAATCGAGTGCAAGTCTTTGTGAAAAACCAGTGGCCACCAGTGCTCATTAGATTGATGAATATGTTTTTATCATCAGAATATCGTGCAGTCATAAATAAACGTCATAAAATGCTCATATTGAGGAGCTTTTCACGTTATGAAATTGTTGATGCAATTTTTGTAATTTAAAAATAAAAAGTATTGAGCACAGTGTCCAAATTGTGTTTAAAATCCAGGGCACTAGACAGTCCTGCATTATGTAGTTTTGTAGTAGTTTTGGAATCAGGGAAGGAATTGGACAAACCCTTTGACTAACATTGAAACTGGACGCCACTGACCCACAGTGACATTTAAATGTTAACTCAGAATAAGGTCAATTTCTCATCACATTTATATCCTATCACTGGTTTGAGCAGCCTCCGCTCACTCTCATTTTCTAATGTAAAGTAGTTTAAAAATTGTTTACTTTTTTTTTTTTTATAAATTCGTCTTCAAACCATGATACAAAGCTAAATCATAGTAGGACAGTGTGTCAAACTGTTTTTCCCCAAAGTGTAATCGTCATTATTAGGAAAATATCTGGTAGCTCCACAGCTGACTTCAGTCAATCAGATGATAATCGCAAAATAGTTTTATCTACATCTAGATAAAGATTCATGAATATCACATATCTAAACTATATAATCCAAGCAGCATCATTGCAAGCACTTTTGTAATGTTTTTGACCTTTTCGGGAAATTGGTTAAAACATTTGGTCCGGTTAGGGCCTTTTTTGTCTGTAAAAATGCTGCTGCTGCCGAATCTCTGCTTGTTTCTGTCACTGGAGCATCCTCTTGTTCAGCAGGTAACCTGCATTCACTGACCATCAGTATCAGATGTTTGGACTGGTAAAGGTAGATTAACTTTCTGTCTAAACCAGACATGACCAAACTACGGCCCGCGGGCCAGATCCTGCTGAACAATATCAGAAAGGCATGATTTTTTTTCCCATCTGGCCACACAGATCAAGACCCACATTAAACATGTTTTTCATTCTCCCTATCTGAATCCCCAAAATCTCTGTTAAATAAAACAGAATATTGTGTTTTCAGTTCACCTTTCACGTCTCGCTGATTCTTTCAGAGCAATTATGTTGCTGCGTTCTTTCAGACAGCGCACCTTGTTCTGTGTCCTGATTGGTTGAGACCTTCTCAATCATCTGTTATGCTGCGTCTCCATGTGTGCAGCTCCGCTGATTATGGTGTTTATTCTAAGCCAGAAGTGCACGCAGAAATAAAACATCTCCACACACGTATCACAAATTCATCGCGGACAATTCTGAGTATTGTGAGCGCTTTCTGCTCCTGCGTGCTGGTATTTAACCCTCTCATGTGCAGAAAAAGTCCTCGCATGCGAGAGAGAGACTGTCTACATCCTCGTGCATGAGATGCTCTCTCAGGCACGAGTGATGAGTGCGTTTTATATATGTCAAAAGTCTGCGCAGAAATGAGACATCTCTACACAAACATTCTTTGCGGACAATTCGGACCCCACGAGCGCTTTCTGCTCCTGTGCGCACGTGTTTAATCTCTGTTCTGTATGTAAAGTCACGCAGCGACTCAGTTTTAACACAAACTGGGAGATATGTGAGGAGCTGCAGCCTTCAAAGTCTCAGGGACTCTGAAGGAGCAGAAGGGGGTTTAGATTCGGGTCGTTCGGGCTATCGTGGTAATTAAGACAAAAAAAAAACGGCGCACTCTGGTTTTCAATGACAACAGTGAATTAGCGCCCCTGCAGAGGTAACCTCTCATAACAATGGACAGGGGAGGACAGGCTGTTGATTATATTTTTGAAATTTGATAGTATAATTTTTTTTCCGGACTACTTTCTATGAAGATCAAAGAGAAATAAAATTAAAAACCTCCACGGGTGGTTTCTCCTCCTAGCTCGGGTCTACCAGAGGCCTGGGAGCTTGAGGGTCCTGCAGTATCTTAGCTGTTCCTAGCACTACACTTTTCTGGACTGAGATGTCTGAGGTCTTTCCAGGATCTGCTGTAGCCACTCCTCCAGTTTGGAGGTTACAGTCCCGAGTGCTCCGATTACCACGGGCACCACTGTCACTTTCACCTTCCAAGCTTTCTCCAGTTCCTCTCTGAGTCCTGGTATTTCTCCAGTTTCTCATGTTCCTTCTTCTTGATGTTACCATCCTTTGGTACTGCCACATCCACCACAACAGCTTTCATCTTTTCTTTATACAATGTCTGGTTGGTTCTCCATTACCATCCTGTCTGTTTGTATCTGGAAGTCCCACAGGATCTTTGCTCTCTCATTCTCCACTTTCAGAAGAGTTTCCCATTTTGACTTTGGGGTTTCCAGTCCTTACTCTGTACACATGTTTCTGTATATTATTCCAGCCACTTGGTTGTGGCGTTCCATGTAGGTTTCCCAGCCAGCATCTTACACCCTATCCATGCATCTTGGATGTTTCATCCTGGATAGTGGCTTCTATGCTCACTAGTCTTCGGCCTCTTTCCTTGCTGCTAGTGTACAGTCTCGGGGTGCTAGATTTGGGATGGAACCCTCCATGCATGGTGAGAAGCTTTCGAGTCTTAGCATCCGTGCTCTGTAGCTTTATAAAGAAATAAAGCTTAAAATTGCATTTCTGAGTATTTCTTTTTATTCAACTCATTGTAAGTCAGTAGCAGATAAAAAAAGGCCGTTTGAAGAAGAGCATATTTGTAAGGAAGAAAATGTGCTGGTTGGATCACAAGCTTCCTGCACCGCTCAGTTCTGATGCATCCCCTTGCAGACAAATAGATCCATGAACAGCTTTGTTTTTCTCATCTGAGCTGGAATCTGGATGAAAACTGTACGCTGGATAGCTCTGATATTTCTCGCCATTTATGTTGCACCGCTAATGTTAGATGGTGTGAGGGGCTGTTAGCTAGGGGAAGAGCGTGTAAACGGAGAGAGGAGGAGGAGAGGAGGCTTACTCTGTGCCAACTGTCCCACCATTACTCAAAGGGAAATTTCTAAAAAAAAAAAAAAACTCCTGCTGCTCTGCAGAAATTGTGTCCTAGAAAACAACACAGGTTTTTGTTTTTTTTTTTTTTTTGTTATCATTTGTATTATTGTGGCTAAAATTGCATAATCATGATTAAAAGATCATAGGAAACACCTTGAAAATAGATGAGATGAGTAGGAGATTCACCTCTACGCATGCTCAGTTATTCTTTTATTTCCACCTTTTATTTTTTTCTTCCACCTTTGTTTTGGGTTTACTGATTTGTGAGAAAGCAAACTAAACCGAATGGAGATCTAAAACAGGGGTTTCCAAATCCTGGCCTGGAGGGCCGGCATCCTGCTGGTTCTCTAGAAACGTTTGATTACTTGCTTTTGATTACTTGATTCAGGTGTGTTTGGCTAATAAGGAGCTTCAGTGGCAGGTTGGTTGGAAAACATATAGAACACCGGCCCTCGAGGCCTGGATTTGGACACTGCTGATCTAAAACTTACCATTTGAACCAAGTCCAGATGATAAGCCTGTAGTAACATGGCAGTAGCTGGAGTGTCTGTTTCTTCTGTTATCTCTGTAAAGTCATGTGCATTAGCTACTCGATCAGTGACTCCTCCCCCTGGCATTCGGTACCCGCTGGTTCCAAGACGCCAAGATCTCATAAACATTTAAAGAGAAATAAATAGCTATTATTAAGTCATTCTATTTGTCAGAATAACCATTCTTGCTCTGATAAATTTTTTACAGGTTTTTGAAAATCCTATTTTTTTCAGTAGTGAAAGTCATTCAAGTTATAAACTGACCAACCAGATTCCTCAATAAAAGTAGGCGGTGCCTGCTGACCTCCTCTTCCAAAATTTGTAATGATTCTGTTGTAGACCCCTTTCAAGTTTCTAGGGGTGTGTCTTCCAACAGGTTCACCCCGGATGGGTGAGAGAGGTTACCATGGAAACAGTGACTCGGAACAATCCCGGCTCACTGATCATTTCTGGCTCCAACGTGGTGACAAGTGAAACAATGGCGACTGAATTGATTTTATCCGGTTGGAGTTGGAAGTGAATGACGTTACACTCACTCCTGTTCTTACAGACAGTCGGTGGTCGAGGTGCAACAGGTCACATCGTTCTAACTCGCCTTCCGTTCTCTCGTTTCAGAGAAAGCAGCAGGAGGTGGGGCCTCTGGGGGCGGGGCCAGTCGTCTGAGTGGCAGCTCCTCCTCTTCCTCCGATGACAGCTCCTCAACAGGAACCTCCTCATCCTCTGACACAGACTGAACTCTTGAGGGGGGGCACACACCTGTTACTGATCTTACACATAAACACAGAATCATATAGACTTTGTTCCTGAACAAACACACAGACGACCCACTCGGAACTTGGCACTCACACTTGAGCCCACGCTCAGACGTGCAGACTGTATGTAAATAGGCTGACCTTGCTTTTTTTTCTCCCCCCCTCTTCTTTAGCTTCTAGTGTTTTTATTTTAATTTTTTTTTCTTCTGGAGAGAAGCATTCAGTCAGGAAAAGGGGGAGGAGAGAATAGGGGCGGAGACAAAACCATCATAGGTTTCCTCCTCCTTCTCCTGGATATCCGGCGGCGACCCCTGACCTCTGAGCACATTCCAGACGCACCACGAGAGGAGGAGGAGCAGCCAATCGCTGGCGCACCGTCGGATCACCGATCAATCGAAAGTGTACGAGGAGAAGATGTGGATTATTGTTGGATTATTGATTGATGCGTGGAATCCATCGTGACATGATAACGTGGAGTTATTTTAGAGGATGTTGCAGGGAGGGGCTCCTGGGACCGAACTGATCCAAAAAAAAAGTTTTTTTTTTTTTATTTGTGGAGCTGAACTTCAGGATGCAGATCAGCTGACTGTCGGAGCGTCTCTCTGCAACACATTTTACTGAAATGTAAAAGTTCTTGGCAAGAAAAAAAAGACATTTAATGTGTGAAACTTGTTTAAATAAGGATCGTATTTCTGTTCAAACCCCCCAACGTCCCCTGAGAGCAACCCTGCTGGTCCTTCAGGCAAGATCTGCAACCCGCTGTCTGACTGAAGTTTTAGGTACCAAAACGTAACTCCCAAACCCGTTCCTAGCCCCGCCCCATCACCTCCTGACTCGGCGCTCATCACAGCGAAGCCCATCATCAGGTTCTTCCCGAACACTACATTTCCTTGTTTGAACTTTCAGGTCGTGTGCTGAACTTGTTTGTCTCTTCTGGATATAAAACTGTCTTTGTACCGCTGTCCTGTCCTAACCTGGCAGCCCCGCCCACCCCGTCTCCCGGGCTCAACAGCTGTTCCAGATCTGCTCCCACGCTCAGGCCTCCTACAGAATCAAAGTCTCCTGCGGCTCTGAGAAATCGTTTCCTGTGTTGCTTTCAGCAGCCAATAGGAGAGAGGTGGGCGTGGCCAGGCACAGCAATTTGGAGTCAAATTCAAAAGCAGTTCATGTCTCATCCTTCAGTGCAGCAGCTTGGTGGCAGTTTCTTCATTTGCTGCTGTTTCTGATTGGCCCGTTGTGTCGGCACTCTTCTACATGATTGGCCCGGTCTCAATTTATTTTTATTTTTATTTTTTATTTTATTTGAAATGCTCCTTGTTGTGGCGCCCCCCGAAGGCTACTTGTGGCATTACTCTGTTTTTGTTTCAGCTTTCAACCAAAACTCATGGCCTTCCTTTGATGTCACTCGTCACTACGGAGACGGTTCAGCTCTTGTGTTTTCACGTTTGTGGTTTGCCTTCTCTCTCGGGGTGAAACGACGGCCTGAAACAGTCGCTCAGAACAAGGTTTCCTGTCTGAGTGTGAAGGACAGACAGACAGACAGACAGCTCGTTGCCACAGTAACCCTTCTCTGTTTCCTTTTAGTTAATGGTTGAGCTTTGAAGCTAATAGTTAATTTTTGTATTTTAATAAGAAAAAGGAAAAAGGTGATTTTATGTATTTGCATGCACTCCGGCCGTACGTTCTTTCTTCTGTATGTTTGAGCACTGTATAGTAGCTGTATAGTAGCTGTCTGAGGTGTAGAAGGAGCTCCGCTCAATAGAGATGCAGAGGACGAACCATCAAAAACCAACAAGTGAATTATTTGATGTAATTACTGATATGGGATCCTTATTTTCTGAGTTAATTTGTTTTCATAAATAAACCATATAAACTGAGAGATGTTTGCTCATTTCTCATTCTTAGCTCTTTTTGTTCGGCACAGTTATTTACCTGGAGGGGGTGTGGCTTCAGAGAAGGTAAGTCCCCTTTCTGAGACCAATTATTTATTTTTATTGAAAGACATGAGTTTCCTGCCAAAATAGATATATATATATATAAAATATCCATAATGAAAATCTCCAGTTCCCCCACATCCCACAGGTGATCTATTGAGATCTGGTGTCATTTGAGTCCAGTTAACTTATTGTCGTGTTCTAGAAACCAGTCGGAGAAGATTCCAGCTTTATGACGTAGGAGCGTTTTCCTGGTGGAAGTATAGCAAAGGATGGACGTGGTTAGTTACAATACTCAGGTTGACTGTGATGTAGCCATGCTCGATTTGACCAGTGTGTCAAGAAAATATCCCCACACCATTACACTACCACCACCAGCCTGAACTATTGTTGCAAGGCAGGATGGATTCATGCTTTCATGTTGTTGATGCCAAATTTTGACCCCTCTATCTGAATGTTTTAGCAAAAATTGAGAATTATCAGACCAAAAAATGTTTTTCCAATCATATGTGGTCCAGTTTTAGTAAGTTTGTGATTTATAGCCTCAATTTCTTGTTCTTGGCTAACAGGAGTGATACCTTGTGTGTTTTTCTGCTGCTGTAGCCCATCGGCCTCATAGATGGATGTGTTATGCGCTAATAAACAGTAGAAAAAGAAGAAGCCCCTCCCTGCCTCTCCATTGTGAAAACTGAGGGCTAATCGTGTGGAACACACTTTACATGCCCGGTGTGAACGTAGCATAGCAGCTATTGATGAATTAGAAGGAGGCCAGGTATGCAAAATTACCAAATCAGAGTCCCTGATTGGTTCAAGTTCAACATTGTGTAACTTTTAACATGCATTTGGAGTGCCACGTTTCATAGATAGAGCCTGAAAACTGTTCTAGAAATGAGCAAAGCTGCATGTGAATGAGGATGCCTGACATGCACATATACGCACGTTTAAAGACTTTTTGTTGAAATTGATCGCTTGAGTGTGCATCGTAGATTTTAAAGGGTAAACAAACGCTAAATTAACCTTTTTTTGGCTGTTGACATCTATAAAAGGGGCTTTAAAAGTGCTGTCTGTTGGTCATTGCCAAATTTTTGCTAAATTAAAATAAACTTGTTTAATTCTTGAAAATAAAGTTTAAAAAAAAAAAGCCCCATCCCTCTGACTGGATATTCACATTTCGGCTGTGGGTGGACTCAGCTTCCAACTTCCCTGTTTGGTGACCCTTTAATGTAAAGATATCTTCATGCTGCAGATCCATAAATTAAAGGGTTCTGAGATCACACTTTCTACTATTTTCAAGAACCAATTTCTTTCTAAACCACACCCATTCATGCAGCTTTGGATGTGAGGCATAACCTGGAAAGCAAGTTCAGTCTCACCCATGGGGACTCTGGCAGGCGTGGGTAGCAGAATAGGAACTGAACTCACTCTTCCTCTCCACTATGGCCACAATTAATCTAAATGTTTTAGATCTGCATCAAAAATAAGGGAATAAGCATCACTGTCCCAGCACTTCTGGAGGAAAGTATGTATGACACATTCAAGTTTATATTTGGATAAAGAGCCAGAATAAATGTTAAATGCTAAAGGAACAGAGCACAAGTAGAACTGAAAATGAAACGAGGATTGAGGCTAAAAGTTCTTGATTTAAGCTAAAAAATAAAATCCATAAACCTGATAAGAAAAATAACTGGTAAGTCCAGAAGCAAAAGGGGGAGTTATATTATAATTCTGAGGGTCACTATGGCAACACCATCACTACCCCACCAGGTCAAACTAACAAACACACAAAAAAATATCTAATAATTCTTAACGTTCTGACAGTTTTATTATAAAAACATAAACAAGTAAAATTAATAAATGAAATGTTTTTCTTACTTCATTTTCTTGGTCAACTTTCCCGTGATTAAAAATACACGTTTTACATAAGAAAATTAAATGAAGGTTTAAATACTCCTATGAGCAAGGAGAACATCTTAGTTTTTACTGGATCTGTTGTGTGTAAGGAAATACTGCTTGTAAACAAACTTGTCCTTGTAGCCATAAAAAATAAAAATTAAAAATTGAGCAAGATAGTAAAAGCATCCTTGATAGAATCCTTATTTTTCTCAAAATTTCAGGCTGAATTTTTAAATTAAACTATTCCTGTCCATTAATAAACTTCCTGTTTACAATAAAATGTAACTTTTTTTTTTTTTTTTTTTACACAAATTAAAGTATGTACAGAAATTCAAAAGTATAAATCAGTTGTAAACATTCTGAACCTTGAGCTGCCTTGCTAAGAACTGCAGTGCATTGTGGTCCATGTAGGCGTTTTGACATCTTCAGTGGTCATCGGGTTTAATCCGCAGGAATTCGTGTCGGGTCCGTGCTTGACCCGTTTCGGTCCTGATCCCGTTCACATGATGCTGCAGATCTTGGAGCGTCCCTCCGATTCCGACAGGCCCCTCTTGTCTCGGATCAGCACCGCCTGGTTCCCGTAGCTGCTGTACCAGGCTGACTGGCTCCGGTTCAGGTAGGTGGAGGGCTGGGCCGCCTCCATCTGCTGCTGCTGCCAGACCAGAAGGGACGTGTCCTGGTACCTCAGCCGCGCGAACGACTCGGAGAGAGCCTTCTCTGCCAGCGGGGGCCGGACCCGCGCCGCTGCCGGACCCGAAGGTTTCGGTTCTTCTACGCCGTCTGCCATGGCGCTCCGAGGAGCAGCAGCAGCTCTGGGAAGGACGACGTTCGGTCCAGTCTGAGGTGGCTCAGGTTCAGTTCGAGTCAGTCATGATGATGTTACGAACCTGGAGGTACCAGAGCAAATAAATCGTAGGAAACTGGAACTTTGACACAAGTCCACGTTGGCATTTCACTCAACAAAACAATAAAACTAGTCCCAGAACCAGATTGGACCTCTTCTCACAGTGAAAGTCCGATCGATGCCCCTTCTTTCTCCTCCCAATCCTCCGTTAATCTGCTGACATCTGCAGTCCGAAGCCCGCGCGGCTGATACCGTCAGGACACCGCAAACATAAACGTTACAAGGTTCCGGATATGACGCTACTACATTTAAACTCAGGTAATCAGGTGTGATTTCCGATCTGTTTGTCCAGAAACTAAAGTTTTTTCAATTGTCAGAGGAGCGTCAGGTTTCACATGAAACCCCTAGCAACCGTGTGCCCGCTATCCAGTCCGGATGTGAACAAAAAAAAAAGGGAACTTTAAGTTCCGCCTTCAACCAACTTGCCAACAAAGCAACAGAAAATAATATACTTTGGAAGATTTTTAATATGTTAAATATCCTTAATGTGAAAACTTTTTAAACAACATTTTTATGTGCAACATAGTTTTTTTTCTATTTTTTTCTTTTACTAAAAGGTATTTTCTGTCCACAAGAGGGCGCCAAAGACATGTTCCATGGTTCTTAAGTGCATTTTGTCCAAACAGTTTTAATGTGTCCTTCAATCGCAGTTTTAAAACCACATTTTAAATTAAATCCCGAAAAGCAGATGGTTGGTCACGAAAAGCAATCAGTAAACTTTATACAATCTAATTCAGAAGGCTATCGAATCAAAAATGTTCCCATTCAACATAAAAACAGATGAAAGGAACATGTATGAATATCAAAATACAGAATTCTTCACACATTTCAATAAAAATGTTACGAAAACATGTTGAAATGTTTAAAAAATAGCAAAAAAAACCATAGAAAAGCTAAATTTTGCTTATTAAGTATTTATCACGATTCTCTTCCTCCTAGATGGGGGTTAAAATATCACATATGTGGCTGCCTCATGGCCAGGACTCCCTTGCAAAAGAGGTTTATTTCATATTTATGTCCGAATGCAATTACCATAATGTTCTTTGCTATTTTTCTTTCTTATTGCCCATTTGAGGGAAAATATCACCATTGCAACATAATCAAAACTCACCAAAGTTTGCGCACACATAGTACCTGGTGACCATGACTTTTAGGCATAGTGAATGAAAATTATGACATCACAAAAAAGAATGGGGCCAAAACCTTGTGAGGAGTTCAGTTTTTCCATTTCCAAAGCCCACTATCTAAACCAAAGCATGAGTGTTACAGATATCCAAAGGAAGTTTGGAAATCATTATGAGATGGCCACATTTTTACACAATATCCAGCCACCCACCCATCCACCCACCCACCCACCCATCCATCCACCCATCCATCCATCCTCTTCAGCTCATGACCCAGGGTCAGCAGGCTAACCAAAGTTGCCCAGACTTCCCTCTCCCCGACCACTTACTCCAGCTCCTCTGGGGGACCCTGAGGTGTTCCCGGGCCAGCCTAGAGACATAGTTTCTCCAGCCTGTCCTGGGTCTTCCGAGGGTGTCTCCACCCAGTGGGACATACCCAGAACACCTCTCCAGGGAGGCGTCCAGGAGGTATCCAGACCAGATGTCTGTGCCAATTCAAATGGCTCCTCTCCATGTGGAGGAGCAGCGAGTCCCTGCAGGTGACCCAGCTTCTCACCTTATCTCTAAGAGAGAACCAGCCAACCTCCGGAGGAAGCTCATTTCAGCTGCTTGTCGTCGGCACCTCGTACTTTCGGGTCATGATCCAGAGCTCATGATCGTATCTGAGTATTGGAACAATGATTGATCGGTCAATTGAGAGTTTTGCTTTTTGGTTCAGTTCTCTCAAACTGAACCAATCAGTATGACATAATAGGAACATATTAGCAGTGTGGGCATGGTCAACAAAAAAACCTTAGTTGCCAAGGAAATCAAAAAATGTACTTTTAGAGATTTCTCTTAAAATTACATAGACCTTTTCGTGAACCCCAGGCAACAGATGCGGTGGATGACAGAGATTGTGCATTAATGGATACACATCCAAAAGTTACCATGAAATTCAGGAGATTTAGTGCAATTTCTTAAAGAGCTGTCATAAATTCAACTTTTTGGATCTGATGATATTTACAAAAGCTACAAAGAAAAAATAAATTAATGTTTTGGTTTGTTTACATCTTAAATTAAAAAAAAAAAAAATTTAAAGAAAAATCATTACTCAAAGATACCATTACAGGTAAATATTTACAAAAAACAGCCAAAGATTTTCTGTTTTGCAGTTGTGTGTAAGCTGTTGGTTTCAGCATACACACTAACACACACACACATGTTCTGTATTTAGCGTGGACCTGGTCCAGCTTGATCCAGTTTAGAAAGCAGAATGTGAGCGGATGATATTCTATATGAACACTCATCTATTCCAGAGAAAAGCTGCTCTGTAGCGTCTGATGATGAAACCAAATCTGTGTTTTTGTGGTTGGCGTTCAACTTAATCTTCTGTTCTACAGGAAGAAAGACCTTGATCTATGTGCCAAGAAGTTCAAAATATCCTACATAAAAAAACACAACATTTATTAAGTAACAGTATGACTAAAATAAGTTAAGTAAAGTAAACAAGAAGTTCAAAAGCATGCAAAAAAAAAAACGTGATGGAAAAATATAATTTTCAACATCAATAAAATAATTTAAACAAATTAAAACCCAAATATTTTTTTTACCACTCTACTTGCATGTCCTCTTGTTTCTTAATGAAACAGATTTTAGATTTTTTCTTCAGAGTTTTTTAGTCTAAAATGCAACATTTCCTTTGACTGAAGGTGGACATGTTCAGTATGAAATAGGACAGTATTTCATGTCTGTATAGAAATGTTTGCCTGAAAAGAATCTATGCAGACTTGTGTGTGAGAAGTATTTTCTAAAAAAAAAAATACTGTAACCTGAACCTTTCCTATCCTAGAACACTTTCGCTCTAAAAAGTTACACTATCACTTTTGCCAGGTAATTTTTACCCAATATAATATACCGAATATAAAAGTATTTGTCATTAAAAAATTAGATCAAAATATGACATTACATGATAGATTAAAGTAGTCTTATTTTGTTTTCAACTGTGGTTCATGCAACAAAATGGAACATAAAAAAGATCCTATAAACATGCTTGAAAATGACTAATTTTGACAAAATATATTTTTGTGCAGAGCAAAATATTGAAAGTTCTTTAAGGTTTAAGTTGATTTTGTCTAGAATAATATTCCTGCCTGTTTTTATTGATAGTAATGTTAAAAAGTTACATTTTTAAAGTTTAAAAAAATTTTCTGTGGCATTATGGTTTCCCCATAGCCACCAGAAAACTAAAAACAAAATATCGCAGGACTCTCCAGCCAGGAAGACTGAAACAACTAATATAGAAAACACAAATCTTTATTGGGTGTACAATATTTAAAATACTAGATCTAAAAAGTACAAGAATAAACATTCCCAATGCTGCATGAGTGAGTCACTGGCCACAAGGTGCGCTGCAGTCCTGATGTAGTGGACCAGTTCTGATGCTCAGTCTTGACGGCTCGGTCCCAGTAGAAGATTCAGAGTTCCAGCAAGGTCTGGAGTGGGGAACCCAAGCAGACTGACCACCTCACGCTGATCCAATCCTTGGTGGCAAACACCAGGCAACTGAGCCCCCCAGGATGGAGACGCAGGAGCGAGGCCTAATCCAGACCAGCAGCACTACACCATGTGAGGCACCACCTAGGACAGTGGCCCTAAACAAAAACACAATGGTGCAAAAGATCGCAACAGGACACAGCAGTGCATCAAGTAGCGGCACCTTGCTGGCAGCCTAGGAGGACAGCTAACAGGAGCTACACTGGCCACATAAGGTAACCCGCCTGTGATCCGGCCAAAAACAGGCCCCAAGAATCAGCCTGGCAGCGTCTGATGCTGCAGTTTCTACCTGCAGCAGGTCTGAGGCTGAATCTGCAACCCACTGAGAGGGGAAGAGCTTTTAACAGCCCTCTGCTAATCAAGCAGCTGGTGTGCACAGGTGAAAATAGTTAGGTGGCCCTCTACCTGCCACATTTAGTTTTAATGTGTTAAATAAATGTTTATTCTGTTCGGCCCGTGACCTAAGGTGTGTTTTGGGTTTTAGTCCCCTGTGTGATTGAGTTTCCCTGCTCTAGGGTTAACATATATTAGACTGGATATCGCCACAAATATTAAATGAGCATTTGTGCTTTAGTTCCAAATGTATACCGGTTCTTTTTTTGTTGTTTGGTTTTAATATGTTTACAAAGGAATTTCACCTTTGTATACATGGGACAGCATTTATATGTTTCGTAAGTGTGTTGAAAGAAAAAAAATCAATAAATTTAGAAAAAAAAAAACCTCTGATACCTGAGTGGGACTACTATCAAAAAAGGGAGAGCTTTTGCTAAAAGCTTCTGTCTCCAAACTAAAGATGCCTTCATGTTTATTTTATTGTTGCTTTTCATTCATGAGTGACATGTTTAATGTTACATTTACATAGGGCTTGTGTCACACAGCTAAATGTGCATTCTTGAATGGGGTTCACACTGAACAAACAGGGAGGGGCTTCTTCATCTTCTTTTTCTACTGTTTACAAGTGGATATCTGCTATCTTCAGTTTAAGGTTTGGTGTGAAACGTCAAAGCAATGCAAATCTGGTGAATCTTGTCCGGGCACAAATCGCGATTATTTACTCATGATTAATTTTCAAACAGTTGTTTCTGCAAATTCATATAGGGATGTCATCCATATCACCACCAAATCCTAGTCCCTGATTGGTCAAAGTTTAATTGGCTCTGCGTTTTGTATATAGAGCCAAAAAAAACGGACTACAAAAGTGTGTAGCTATACGCTAACGTGAGAGTTTTGAAACACGTGTTTACATAGACTTTTCATTGGTAGTGCTCCCTTGATTGTGTGTTTCCAATGGCGGTGTGAACGTAGCTTTACAAACATGAAGCAGGCTGCACAGTGGTGTCATGGTTAGCAAACTTAGCCAGAGGACCCTGGTTTGAGTTTCATCTGCGTTTAGGTTCTTTGATTTTTGAATGATGTTGACCGTGGGAACAGTGGAAAAGTTACAGTCTGTTAAAGATTTAGTGTTCAAGCATCACCGATAACGCCTCAGGTGTTAAAGGGTTAACTGGGGATTTCTGATTGACTAGATGTGATTGGTGTGTGCGTTTGTGTGCTTTTCTCCATTTACCTGGAAACTTTTAACTAGTGTTTAAGAAACTCAGTCTGTTCCTCTCACTGCAGCATCCCACCACCCCCCACCCCAGCACCCAAAACAGCTGACATGCAGAGAGAAGGTCAGCTGATCTATTTATAGCAGAGTTTCTCTGAGTTGGAGGGGCTCTGTCACAGTCCTGCACACCTCCTCCGCCTGCCGACCAGCCTGCCTCCGTCATGCCCGGCAGCCAGGCCCGGAACCGGGTCCGAGACCGGAACAACGTCCTGAACCGCCCCGAGTTCCTCTCCTTGAACCAGCCGCCGCGCAGGGAGCACGCAGCGGGGGAGAGCGGGGGGGCGGGGGTCCGAGGAGACCCGTGTTCAAACAGCAGAGTCAGCAGGAGGACGCGGGAGGGAGGTAAGAGGTCCAGAGGCTCCACCCACTGACACCCCCTGACATTTAGAGTGGAAACGGAGCTGACCCTGGACCCGGTCCTGGGGCTGGTCCCTAAAACTTTGAGATTTGAGTTTAAACTCAGTAGAAATCTCAGTATAGCTTCTACCACTCCTTAAGCTTCATTGCATTAACTCCAAGATGTTTATTTGTAGCAATAAAATCATTTCAAAAACTTTTTCTAGAGCGTTTTTAGTTTAATTAAAAGAAATACAACTAAAGAGACTGGTTGTAACCTGCAGATAGATCTCAAGATTAAGAGGAGTTCTTAAAGTCATGAACGTCCTTAACTGCCTCCTCATGGTTCTTGAAAGGAGAATTTAGAAACAGAAGTGGAGCCTAAACCGACAATCTATTTTCAGTGTATCTTTAATAATGTGATCTTTCTGAGCGTCTAAACTTTTCAAAGTCTGAAACCAAAGAAAAGAACAAACTTCCAAAACTCCTGTTGGAAAGGAACAAAGTTCAGAACCAGCTTTCACACTGTGCTTGGAATTCAAAGTCCACGTAAATGTACATTAATGCACTTTTCAGGTTTCTGTATTCAAAACTCTCACAATCATATGCCGCTATGCACGTTTTTAAGTTAAGTTTTCAGGCTGTACATAAAAAGCACGTGGTAATTGAGGGCTCGTCAAAAGTTAAACCAGTTGACCTTTGACCTATCAGAGACTCGGATTTGGTAATTGATGTTTGTGTCCATCTGATTGAAAGTGAAAGAAAAATCCTGGAGCAAGATTTATGAGATTTGCAGCACTTCAATATTTCACACCAATCCTCTTCCAAATGTAGGTATCTGCACTAGTATTAGCAACAGTCCAGTGTAAACATCATTTGCTACAAAAACCCACGTGACACGTGTAAGGCCAGATAGGAGGTGCTTTTATTCTGAAAGTCTCGGAATAGGCAAAGGCCAGTGAAAGAACGGAAACATTTTTGGGAGTGTTCGTGTCACTTCCTGTGAAGGACAGATGTTGAAGTCAATATGGGTCTTTGTGTGGTCTTCAGGGGGCCTAGAGAGTCCTCTGAGGGGGGCCCCGCAGCAGAAGGGGGACCAAAGGATGCGTCCCGTTGGCCAGAGCAGGACTGTATGCAGCTTAATCCCACCTTCAGAGGCATTGCCATCAACTCTCTGCTCGCCATAGACATTAGCCTGTCCAAGCGTCTTGGTATGTGCGTGGGGGCCCACAGCCCGGGGGCCCCATTGCGCTCCATGGTGACCCTGCTGGCCTTCACAGGACACGCCTTCCCCTGGATCTGTGGGACATTGATCTGCCTGTGGAGGAGCAACACCTTAGCTGGACAGGAAGTCCTGGTTAATCTGCTGCTAGGTGAGAAGTGTGACAGTCAGACAGAAACACCAGTGGAACTTGTCTATCTCTGTCTGTCTCTGGTCGTTAGCAATACACCCGTCTTTCTCTCTGGTTGTTGTCTCGTGTGTTTCTCTCCACAGCCCTGTTCCTGGACCTGATGACAGTAGCTGGAATGCAGAAGCTGGTGAAGCGGAAGGGCCCGTGGGATTATCCCCCAGGACTTTTGGACTACATCGCTATGGACATGTATTCTTTTCCAGCGGCTCACGCCAGCAGAGCCGTCATGGTGTGCAAGTTCCTTCTTAATCACCTCGTCCTGGCGGTCAGTCGATTGTCGTCTCCCTGAGGAGAATTTTGAGTCAAGTGTGTCTGTTGTTGTCTCAACTCAGCAACTGTCCCGCAGGTGCCACTGAGGATCCTTCTCTACCTGTGGGCTTTCCTGGTGGGTGTGTCCCGGGTGCTTCTGGGTAAACATCACCTTTCGGACGTAGGTTGTGGATTTGCTCTGGGCTTCCTGCACTTCAGTCTGGTGGAGTCCGTCTGGTTGGATTCTGCTACCTGTCAAACTCTCATCTCCTTTGGCACGTTTCGCTGGACTCCACTGGTGTAGAACCAGCTCAGTCAGGAGCGATACTGCTGCAGACTTTTGGATGGCTCAGCCTGCCAGAGCGTCAGCATCATCGTCACGTTGCTCCACTGAATGCAACAGATGCAGACTGAGCTGAAATGTGTTGGAATGGTGAGGTCCATGTTGGTTCAGGTTTGGACTGATGCTGCGTTCATGATGGTTTTGGAACGTCGGTCAGTCTGGGTTCAGTTTTACACACTACATGGGGTTTACTATAGAATCAGTGTTCATTCAGAGATATTATTGAATTAACAAACATATATTTTAGGCTCAGACTTTGATTTTTTTTTTTAGCTTTGACTTCCTGTTTTACTTTGTTAACTTCTAAGGAAAAAAGCTAAACCTCAGTATTGGGAGCTGGTGAGAGCTCTGTGTTTACAGTTGGATAAATCAGTAAGTTTTACTCTTTTTGAAGGATCATCTATTATTTTCTATAGTGGTAGACACTTAGGTTCATATTAACATAATTTTTGACAAGTTAAACTTCATAATTATGTCTGACCTCTCTTAAGTCCCGCCCCCTAGAACTGTAAATGACAATGTTAAAAAAATAAAACAATGGTGGAAAATGTTGTTGTATTAAAGGGAAAAAAATGTAATTTTCCTGAAAACAAGTTTATGAAAAGTAAAAACCACTAAGAAAAATGAAGGACGCCATTGATGAGTGACTGTTTATTTATTTAACTTTTTTTATGGAGCCTGATTAAAATGGTTGTGGAAGTTCTCTTCATTTTTAAATGAAGAGAACTAAAATGGTCAAGTTTCACTGTGGTTTGATATAAACATGGTTTGATACTAATAATTTGTCATTTTTGGTCTCTTTCTTTGATAACTGAAGGGATTGTGGTTATTGTGATTCTTATGACTGCTCTTTGGCAGAGCAATTATGCAATCTTTCTGTTGAAAAAGTCATGTCAAAGTTGGTGCTTCAATTGAAAAGCCTTAAACTGCTTATACACCAGATCATGTAAGATCTAACAGACTATTTAATCAGTGCTATCATGTTGTGTTCAGATGACCCCAACATTACATCCATCCCATGACAATAGTGGATGAAGCTGGGCAGGATTTCTTGTCTGCCATGGACACCGGTGAAAATCAAGAAACATTTTTTAAAAAAAGTCAGCGCACTGTCTTGTGGGGTCCAGATGACCCCACTCCCAACGTCAACATACATAGGATTGAACAAGGCTTAAGTGAACAGAACATCCTTAAAACTTAAGTTTGGTTTGTTAAAGAAATTAAAAAATTAACCTAAACTGATGGAGACCAACAAGCAAACTCTGGTCTGCTACAGACAAGGTGAAAAGAAGCAACAATAGAGACGCTTCATCTCGAAAATGAGCAACTAACCATCAACAAATCTGAAGAAGCCAAGAACATCCTACAGGAAGTCAAGGATAATTGTCTTGACAATCAGGTTCGTGTCAGAAGGTTTCATTTCTTCTTCTGTCATCCACCAGAAATCTCTCATATTATTCTAATCTAAAAGTGTCTTTTGAGAATAGAACCACTTTCACACAAGATTTACCAATCAGAAAAATAGAAAACCAAACTCACATGCCTAGTTTGTAAAGCAGATGTGCAAGAAGTCAACCTTGAAGTTGAAACTTTGTCATCCTAGCTGCCTTTTTAGGGGTCGCTACAGCAAATCATCCAACCCATTGAGGGTACAAGAGAACTGGAGCATGTTGGAACCAGTAAGCCATGATTGGTCCATGTCGGTCTGAGTCTACATTTCTATGACAACCACTTTCTCAAGTCAGGAGTGAGCTTATTAGGCCACACCCTTTCCAGCTGAAAGCGGGCCCGGGAGAATCTGTCAAACACTTTAAACATTTGGCGCGAGACCACATGCTTTTATTAAGGAATCTGATTGGTCTGTTTATAGCTTGAATAATAGAATTAATATCATGAACAAAATTTGGTTTAAAAAGCTGATGCTAATAAAGGTATCAGAATAAGAATGGTTAGTCTGACAACTGAATAATAGCTGTTTTTTTCTCTATCGAAGTCCATGGGATTTCATTTTTTCTTTTTGGGACTGCAGTATTTCCTATTTGAAACTCAAGGGGGGAGGTGTCACTCAGTTCGTTTGTCATATGTAGTCAATGGTTTTACCTTTTATTCATCTTCTTGAGATGTTTGTCCCTTTCAGGGTTACATGGGCTGCCGGAGCCTAACTCAACTACTGGTGGCAGGATACAACTAATTTATGAAAAATCATGATGTTTCCACCTCCATGCTTGACAGTGAGGATGTTGGTCTTGGGGTCATAGTCAATGCCAAAGAGCTCAGTTTTAGTCTGATCTGACCACAGCACCTTAGGCCAATCACTCTCTAAATCAGTGGTCCCTTGCCCTGTTAAGGCCACAGACTGGTTTAAATTAGACAATATTCTCACAGACCGGTCTGAACAGGGACAAAGTTGGTATTTTTAAGCTTCCGTTTTATGAAAATCTACTTTCAAATTAAAACGCTGCAACAAGAAATTTAATTATAAAGTCAAAAAATATCAGTTGATAAGTTTTATGGAGATGATGAAAATTCAATTAAACAAAGTGAAGTTGATTTGTAAAAGTTGTTTCTGATTTGAAAAAAATCCCACAAAGAAAATATTTCATGATTTTTTCTCATAGAATGTCACTTAAATACTCAATCCAGGCTCTGATAATCTTTCAGGGCAAAAGATTGATCATATATTATCTTTACATAAATCCACATTCATTTATTTATTTTTTTTGTTTGTGTTTTTTTTTAACAAAAAGAAACATTTTCTGTGCTAAAGTTTCTGAACAGATGTCTACCTAATTCAGCCTTAATGTCAGAAAATTCTCAAATGTCCCTTTTACAAATTTCCACAAATCATCAAATTTATTTGATTAAATCTTCATTCTCTGTCAAATGCTTGTGGCTGGTTTGAACTTTGTGATGATTTTCCCTTTAACGTCAAAGAGGAGGCTAGCAACCAGACTCTAGCTTCAACTATGTCTGACTTTTAAGATGTGATGGATAAATTAAGAAAACTAAAATGACGCAACCGTTGTAAAACTGGTATCTTTTAAATAAATTATAAATGTCAAACCACTGTGTTAAGACTCAAACAGTTAAGAGTCTGTCTCCGCATATTAGACAGAGCAGCTTCTGCTACAAGAGAACTGTCTCAATAATTCTGTATGTCGAGGACGACTTCTGGTTTTGTCAGAAACAGCAACTTTTTTATTCTTTAAAGTCAAAGGCTTGTAATCGGTTTCCTCACTGGCTCGTATCTCCCCAAAGAAACTTTCCAAGCACGCTTTATTGTTTAGTTTCTGTATTTAGCTTTGAGATACTAGCTTAGTTAGCAGGTAGCTACTTTAAGCCATGTGACCTAGACAGTTGTTGTGAAAAGAATCTGGAAGTCTTTCAAAATAAAACTTCCTTAAGGATCAGAAAACAAACTGAACAGAAATAATCTAATTTCATATCCCATAGGAAAAATCTGTTGCTCAAATGTGGCTCAATCTCGTCTCCTGAGACATGTTTGAGATCAGTTTGAGCGTCTCATCTTTGGATCATTCTGTGCTCATTTGTGTCTTATTTCTTGCTCCTAAGGGACCCTTAGGAGCAAGAAATAATCAAAGACGAGAAAAGACACCAACGAGACAAATGAGATTGAATTGAGATAAGCTATTTGAGCAAGATTTAAGAAGTGGGAGAAACAAAAGAGATCTCAAAAATGTGTTAGTCTGGGTTCGGAGATGTCAGAGCAGACTCTTCCTGGAGGGAGCCGTTGGCATCGTGCTTACGTCAGCACGTTTCCAACCGCTCGTTTTCGTGGATATGGGAGTGGCTGCTGTGGACAGTGCAGGTTTTTAAAGGATTACTCTCAAATGCATGAATGTATCAAAATACAGCTTTGGGGTTCTTTATAGTGAGGAATGAACAGTAAAATGCATTTAAAACCTCAAAAAGTAAAATTTTCATGGTAGGATGGCCTTTGCTGCAAGCATTTTGCTGAGTGCCTCAAACCGTTGAAAACTATGGAGTCTCGAAAGAGCCAAAATGAAATAAATATATACACCATGAAATAAATAAATAAATGTGGCATTAAATAAATAAATGGGGCAATAAATAAATAAATGTTGAAATAAATAAATAAATGTTGAAATAAATAAATAAATGTGGCATTAAATAAATAAATGGGGCAATAAATAAATAAATGTTGAAATAAATAAATAAATGTTGAAATAAATGTGGCATTAAAATATTAAAAGAGCACATTTAAGTATTTCATGACATATTTATTTATTTCATTGCCCAGTGTGGGTCAAAAGAACCACATTGAAATAAATATATTTAATATGAAATAAATAAATAAATGTGGCATTAAATAAATAAGTGTTGAAATAAATAAATAGATGTTGAAATAAATGTGGCATTAAAGAGAATGGTTGCCACGGAAACCCTGAAGCAGATCGACTCAGACCAATCACTGCTTACCAATGTTGTCTGATTCCAACATGGCAAAGTCAGTATTGCAGAAAAATGGCGACTGATTTGACTTTATTTCAAACATTCATTAGGGTGATGGGGAGGGTGGTTGTCTTGCATTGCGCTGTGGGGGGTGGACCACTTGGCAGTGCCCCCCCTCCTGTGGCTACAGCATGGATTTGCCCCTCCCCTCGACATCTCTGTGAGCAATCAGGAGATGTCCTGTCTATGCCCTACTCGCCAATTTTAACTGCACCCTTTAGTACACACACCTCTCACACCTCAAAATATACACTCTAACACACACCAGCACACATTCATCACACAAGGAAGGTGGGATCTTAGACCTTCTGTCCACTACCCCATCCCTGGCGGGGGGCGGGGTCCCTCTGCCTGGTGGCCAGAAGAAGGACTGGATCTTGTAATCAGATGGTTTTGGATTGAGTCACCCTTAGTCTGGCCCGTCCCCCAGGACCAGTTTGCCTTGAAACAGCCCAACAGGGCAAATGCTTCTAGCAACATGGCTCCTGGGATCATTCGGGCACGCAAACCCCTCCACCAACGTTAAGGTGGAGACTCAGGGAGGGTTTTTTTTATCAGTCACTAGCCAATTACTAACAATTACTGTGAGGAAACCGAAGTACTCGGAGGAAACCCACAGGACGGCCAGGATTTCTTTGAGCTATTTTCCTACAAAATTTGGTGACTGATTTTTATTTATTTTATATCATATATTAATATTATTGATATGAATCATTGTTAATAATATTAATTTTTAATATGATTTTCTCTTAGGGGGAGGGGGTAATAATTTGAGCTGTACCTTTTTACTCAGTGTAACTTCATAGCTACAATGACAAGTTTCTTTTCCTTCTTTTTTTTGTCGGTACAGACCTGGCAGTCAATGTCCGAATTAAAGCACACCCTTGATTTTTGGGTGAGGGGAGGGGGGGGAATGGGGGGGGTCATCAGAGTTTTTCAGGAGGGTTGTCCTGATTTCTCTAAAAGCCTCTTCTTCTTCTGAACGCTGCCTCAGTTTGTAAACTCTGTTCACATCCTGACTCTGCTGAGTGACAGGATTCCTCTGTTTCACAGCACCTTGATGCTTTTATTATGTCTTTGTTGTTGGATCCTGCCTGGTTTGTTTTTGGCACAGGGACTTTTTATCACTTTCTCCCTTTTTGTGAGGTATTCCAGCTTGTAAACTTGATTAGTTTATTCTTTAGTTGTATTTTATTATTTACCCTTACTTTAGGAGACAAAGTTGTTTTTTTTAGGGGGTGTCATCAGGGTTTTTCAGGAGGGTTGTCCTGATTTCTCTAAAAGCCTCTTCTTCTTTTGAACGCTGCCTCAGTTTGTAAAGTCTGTTCACATCCTGACTCTGCTGAGTGACAGGATTCCTCTGTTTCACAGCACCTTTGCTTTTATTATGTCTTTGTTGTTGGATCCTGCCTGGTTTGTTTTTGGCACAGGGACTTTTTTATCACTTTCTCCCTTTTTTTGTGAGGTATTCCAGCTTGTAAACTTGATTTGTTTATTCTTTAGTTGTTTTTTTATTGTTTTCCCTTACTTTAGGAGACAAAGTTGTTTTTTTTTTTTTTAGGGGGTGTCATCAGGGTTTTTCAGCAGGGTTGTCCTGATTTCTCTAAAACCCTCTTCTTCTCTGAACGCTGCCTGTTTTGTTAAACTCAGTTTGTAAACTCTGTCACATCCTGACTCTGCTGAGTGACAGGATTCCTCTGTTTCACAGCACCTTGATGCTTTTATTATGTCTTTGTTGTTGGATCCTGCCTGGTTTGTTTTTGGCACAGGAACTTTTTTATCACTTTCTCCCTTTTTGTGAGGTATTCCAGCTTGTAAACTTGATTAGTTTATTCTTTAGTTGTATTTTATTGTTTACCCTTACTTTAGGAGACAAAGTTGTTTTTTTTTTTTTTTGGGGTGTCATCAGGGTTTTTCAGCAGGGTTGTCCTGATTTCTCTAAAACCCTCTTCTTCTTCTGAACGCTGCCTCAGTTTGTAAACTCTGTTCACATCCTAACTCTGCTGAGTGACAGGATTCCTCTGTTTCACAGCACCTTGATGCTTTGCTTTTTATTATCTGTTGTTGGATTCCTGATCCTTGTTTTTTTTTGGCACAGGAACTTTTTTTTATCTTTCCCTTTTTGTGAGGTATTCCAGCTTGTAAACTTTTAGTGTATTTATTGTTACCCTTACTTTAGGAGACAAAGTTGTTTTTTTTTTTTTTAGGGGGTGTCATCAGGGTTTTTCAGCAGGGTTGTCCTGATTTCTCTAAAAGCCTCTTCTTCTTCTGAACGCTGCCTCAGTTTGTAAACTCTGTTCACATCCTAACTCTGCTGAGTGACAGGATTCCTCTGTTTCACAGCACCTTGATGCTTTTATTATGTCTTTGTTGTTGGATCCTGCCTGGTTTGTTTTTGGCACAGGGACTTTTTTTATCACTTTCTCCCTTTTTGTGAGGTATTCCAGCTTGTAAACTTGATTAGTTTATTCTTTAGTTGTATTTTATTGTTTACCCTTACTTTAGGAGACAAAGTTGTTTTTTTTTTAGGGGGTGTCATCAGGGTTTTTCAGAAGGGTTGTCCTGATTTCTCTAAAAGCCTCTTCTTCTTCTGAACGCTGCCTCAGTTTGTAAACCCTGGTCAAAGTCCTGATTCTGCTGGGTGGCAGGATTCCTCTGCATTCGAGCGCCTTGATGGTTTTTCCTTGCGTCTCTTTGATGTTGGATCCTGCCTGGTTTCCTGTTGGTACCTGGATTTTCCTCTAATCTATCATGATATTTTCTAATTGTGTCCCTGTGCTGTTGGATCCTGCCTGGTCTCTTTTCAATCTTTTGGGACTCCTGGAGAACAGCAGCTGGTCTTTGAGGAACATTTGTGACCTGTGTTGCTTCATACCTCTGGTGGACCTCCACTGCTGCAGGTTTGCTGATGTTGCTGCCAGCAGTGGGCTGCATCCCCCCCAAAGTGAAGAACGGATGTTGCAGTGCTTCACTTGGAGAGATGCGTTTGCTGGGATCCACCATCAGCATCCGCTTCAGCAGGTCCACAAACTGTTCCGCTTCTCTTTTCTCTGCTGGGTCCAAATTGTCGGGGATGAGTTGGTCAAAGGAGGAGAAAATCAACTCGTCTGAGACCAATCTCCCTGTTTTCCTGCTTTGCTCTTCGGGCGTGTCCAGCTTCCAGGCACACTGAGAGTTTCTTTCCATCTTGGAGAAGAAACTCCCGGTGTACCACCCCTGGTTCAGCACTTTCTGCTCAGGCATGCCTTGCATCTTCACCATGGTTCTGATGATGTCATATTCAGATTCCCTCCCATGGATGAAGGTTCCCGTGTACAGCACAGAGAGAACGTAGCCCAGTGTCCACATGTCTACCCGTTGGTCTAAGGGCAGACCCAGGATGACCTCAGGCGCCCTGTAGCACATGTTCTGCATGGTTCTTCCAGGACGCATGTCTCTAATTTTACTAGCCATACCAAAATCGATGAGTTTGACCCTGAAAGGCTCAGAAACTTGATCTACCAGCATGATGTTATCCAATTTAATGTCACAGTGGACCAAGTTGATGCTTTCCAGGCCTTTCAGGGCAACTATCAACTGCCAGGCAATGGTTTTGATTTCCTCCACAGTCAGGGGCTGGTATTTCCTCCGATGCATGAAATCAAAAAGGCTCTCATCTAACATTTCCAATGCGATGCAGGTGTAGCTTTTGTAGCGAAAGCAATCGACCATCTTGACCACGTTTTGATTGTCGCCGTCAATCTCGCTCAGCTCTCTCAGAAAGTTGATTTCTGATTGAGCTGAACCCTGAACGATTTTAATCGCTACAACTTTGTCAGTTCCCAGTTTTTTACATTTGGCAACTTTTCCAAACGATCCTTCACCGAGGAACTTTTCCACCTTATAAACTCCCTTTTTACCCAGAAGGATGAAACCTTCTCGAACTTCAATGTCCAAAGATGAATTATCCGACATGATAATTTTACTTGGACGATACCGTGTGCTAATATAAAAATACCAGATATCCGGTGTTCTACCAAAATACCAATATCCAAATACCAGACCAATATCTCGCTCGCAAAAAAGGGGGCTTCAATCTTCACAGTAAACTGCTGGACGTGTCGCTCAGTGGCTTCTGCAAAGTGCCTGCTTCGTTGTGGTGAGGTGGGGTCTATTTATAATTTGTGTTGAGTCATGCTTACAGCAAGTTCCGTCAACAAACAACGTCGCCTTAGTTGCCATGGGCAACTGCAGAGGATTTTCCGCGTATGCGCACGATGCTGGAACCCGTGAATCATATTCACAGTTTTCGTGCTGAGATCTGCGTCATGTATTGCATTTATTTTACCATCTTATATCTGAATAATTCTCCTTCTGTAAGAGGCTTTATGGAGTCGAACTAGCAGAAAGGGGGAGGAGCCTTATCCCGAGATTCTGGTTCGACTCGTCCAGTTTGAACAATCCTTCTTTGGAGCTTTTCCCGCTAAGAGGAAAGTTGATTCATGTTCCAGCATGTGGTAAAAGACGGGAAGGATATTTGAAATTTCTATTATAAAAAAAACAGAATAAAAGCTCCAAAATGATTTTTTTCTAACTTAACTGCGATTTTTGAGTTTTCTGTTTATACCTGATCAATTTTTGTCTTCTAACATTGGAGAGTTTTTAATGTATATTTCATATAAATAAATGTCTATTTTGATACAGACACTAGACTCCAGGACGGCCGCTTTTACGCGCAGTGGATCAGACGTGAAGATTTTCTGCTCCTTTTCTTTGAAAGCGTTCACATTCGCCGTAGCCGGTGGTGCATTCAGGGACTGCATGGAATTTTCTAGGTGTAATTGAGAGCTCGCTAGTGCTGCATTCAGGTGCCCTGGTAATTTATAGGATATGCTCACTCTGATTTCAGCCAACATAAACACACTCACGTTTTGCCAAGTCAATGCTTTAAGAAAGGTACGTTTTCACACGTTCAGCGTCTGAAACTTGTCAAAAACAGGTTTTTATCTGCAAGGTTGACAGAGATTTATTACATTCAAATCTGCAATGGAGTGCAGAGAGTAAATCAACATAAAATGTTTGGATCACACACAGAGAGGGTGATGTAGACGGTTGATATGAAAGGGTTTGGTTTTCTTCCACTGGGTCAGCTCAGGCACGTCCTAAGGTTCTGTGGTCTCCTTGTAGTTCTGGTTCTGAATGTTACTGGAGATTCAAGTAGAATGTCTTTGAATCAAAGGAAGGAGATGAACAATCCTGATCCAGAACAAAGGAGTGCATGATGGAAAGTGATTATAACTCATGATTTGATATGATAAAACTGAATCAATAAAACATTTTTAGGGTTTAGTTTTCGCTGCTTTTCTTGATTTATTTGACATTTTCAGATAATTTAATGGAAAAGTAAATTCTAGACTCCACAGACAGAAGTCATTCATATTCAAACATTTATTTCTCAACTTTAATCAAACAAACAAATATAACAAAAACTAAAGTTATTTTATTACATCATGACTTTTTGTTACATTTGATCATTCATTCACATTTGTCTCTCATATTATTATAAACGTGTCTGTTAAAACTAACAAATACATTTAAACAAATAATGACCATTTCATAAATCCAGATCAAAGTAGTTTCATTTGTTTCCATCTAAAACTGATCAAGTCTTCCCATGAATCTGTGTGTGAGTCCATGTGTTCCTGTTGGTTCTATGGTGTGTTGTGAGTCTGTGCTTTGCTGTCTTGTGTCTGTGAAGACTCTCTCTGCTGTGGTTCCTCCTCCCAGCTCCTCCTGATGCTCAGCTCTCTGTCAGCCTCCTCTTTGGCTGCCTAGATGAGGAGCTTTCCGTCTGGAGACAGGCAGCAGGAGACGGCTTCAGGGTTCAGGCCTTCAGGCAGATCCAACTCCCGTCTGAACTCCTGGAGTCTGGATGAGTAGGAGCCTTTCCCGTCCTCCTGTTTCTTCTCCGTTTCCGCTGACTCTCAGCTTCCTCCTTCTACCTGCCTGACAGACAGCTCCTCTGGAGAAAAGTGTCCAGGGTCAGGACAAAGTGCTGTCCGTCTTTGTCCAGCTGGAAGCTCACTGGTTGCAGGGTCACACTGCTCTGGAGAGGCTCCGTCTCCTCCAGGATGTTGTGATGAAATGTGTCCATCAGCTCCAGACTTCGGCGCAGCTCCTGCAGGTTCCTCTGCAGCAGATCCTGCTGGGAGAACAGAGCTCTGACCTCTGGCCACAGACTGCATACAGGTGAAAAGAAGAGCATGGATGGACTGAGGTCAGAGTCAAGTCCCTGAGAACACAGCATCTTCAGAGCTTCAGGTCTGGAATCTTTGTGTTGTCAGATGAATGTTGGTTGAATCAAGTGAGGACTCAGACAAAAACTTTGCACCAGGCCAGAGCAACAGAGCAGAGGCATGAGAGTTAGGCCCGCCCACTGAGTTTGACGAGAGAATCTGACAGATTGCATTTTCATGGTGTGTCCACTTCCTGTTTCATGAAATGTATAATGAAATCATGAAATAAATAAATATATTATGAAATGTTAAAAATGGCTTTTTAATGGCTATTTTAATATTTTAATGCCACATTTATTTATTTATTTCAACATTTATTCATTTATTTCAACATTTATTTATTTAATGCCACATTTATTTATTTATTTCATATTAAATATATTTATTTCAATGTGGCTCCTTTGACCCACAAGGGACAATGAAATAAATAAATATGTCATGAAATACTTAAATGTGCTCTTTTAATATTTTAATGCCACATTTATTTCAACATTTCAACACTTATTTATTTATTGCCACATTTATTTATTTAATGCCACATTTATTTATTTATTTCATGGTGTATATATTTATTTCATTTTGGCTCTTTCGAGACTCCATAGAAAACAGGTATTGGTCCTATAGTCCATGATAGATTTAATTCCCTGCCAGTCTCCTGCTGTTTCTGTGGTCTAGAAAATGCTCTTGGATTTTGTATCCATCAATAATTGAACCTCAAAATCTCAATTGTTTTTAATCCCCATATTATGAAGGTTTTTTTTTTTTACTCAATAAACATAAAATGAAAAAGATCTCTCTTGTCTACCAGTTGACTTTGGGGACCATTTTTCCACAACTTAGCTGTCCAGAGAACACTCATATTTTAACGCGAACAATTGCTAATGAGTTTTGTTTGAAACAGTTCTTAACCTTTTTTATCTACTTATTTTCAGTTAAGTGGAAATAAAATGAACCAAAGGGCCTTTATTTTCAATTACAAGAAGTCAGAATACCAGGGCCTGTTTACAAACAAAGAACACTTTAAATTGGATAAATGTACGATAAAAAATTCATCCTTGGTTGCCGTCCAAGGTCCTCAACAACCATGCTAAATGTCAGTACGAGTGTCCTCATTCAACTGTCGTGGCCTGCGCTTTGGGCAGAGCGCAGCGGAAAAAACTCGCCGCAGAGTTGTGGACATTCTTATGGAAAATTGTGACATACTTTGTCTCCAAGAGACGTTTTTATCGAAACAAGACCTTGGAAAACTGAACAGTTTGAGCTCTGAGTTCTTTGGAGCTGGGGAGTCGACCACCGACCTCAGCACTTCAATAGTCAGAGGGAGGATTCCAGGGGGCGTGGCTGTCCTGTGGAGGAAAGAGCTTGACCCACTGATTAAGGTGGTTAGGCTAGGTGTGGACTGGGGTATCGCAATACATTTTGCTATTAATCAGAAAGAATTCATTCTTATGAACATATATATGCCATATGAACACGCCCAGAATGAAGATGAGTTTTTAAGTAAGCTTGCTTTTATTGACTCTTTTATACAAGACAGTCCCATAACTAGTATTTATATTGTTGGAGATATGAATGCTGATATTTCAGATACTGGTTCTATGTTTGCTAATCATTTATGTGAGTTTTGTGTGAGCAATAACTTAATGCTTTCTAGCAAAATGCTTTTACCTAGTGATAGTTTCACTTATATAAGTGAAGCCTGGCACACTACCTCTTGGTTGGATCACTGTATTAGTACTGCAAATGCACATTCCTCCTTAAGCACAATGAGTATTCTATATAGAGAAGCAATTTCTGATCATATACCCATTATAATGACAATTACTTGTGAACTTTTGCCTGTATTGACAAGAAGCATCAGCCATCCAAAAATGGATAAATTAGATTGGACTGCCATTACTGAGAAGGAAATCTTGTGCTACCATACCTGTACTGACAGGTCACTGAGTAACATAAATCTTCCTAGGGATGCTATTTTATGCAGCGATATAATTGCAGCAATAATATGCACAGGGAGGAATTATGTGTCATGTACAATGAAATTATAAACTCCCTGCTCAAGGATAGCGGACAGTGCCATAATTTTAAACATAGGACGCAAAAGTTAAGCCTGGATGGAATGATCATGTTGCTGATTATCATACTCAGGCAAAAAGAGGCGTTTAAATCATGGGTGATGACTGGAAACCCAGACAAGGGCCAGTGTTTGAACACAAAAAAATGACAAATGCTCAGTATAAGTATGCTCTTCGTTTTGTTTGCAAGAATGAGCAGGCAATGAGGGCAAATTCCATGGCTAAGAAACTATTAAGCAATAATGCTACTGATTTCTGGAAAGAGGTTCGAGCTACAAATAACTGCAAAACATCACTGCCAGGTACTGTTGAAGGAATCTCAGGAGCAGACAACATTGCAGAGCTTTGGCGACAGCATTATATCACCATATTCAACTGCTTAAAAAGTGAAGCATTCGAAGTTGGATTGGGGCAGGGTAATGCGAATATTGGGATAAGAGCACATCAGGTGTCTGATGCTATTTAAAAGCTCAGCAAAAATCTTGTGGCTTGGACCAAATTACAGCTGAGCACCTTAAATATGCTAGCCCAAGAATTAGTCCTTGCTTGCTATCTGCTTTACTGGATTTTTGACTCATGGGGTATTACCTGATTCAATGTTGTCTGTGCTGCTAGTTCCTGTATAAAAGCAAGACTGGCAAGCTTGATTGCATGAACAATTACAGACCAATAGCATTAGCCAGTGTGCTTTCTAAAGTTTTAGAAATTATTTTACTTGAGATTTTAAAAGATTTTATTTGCTCTGGTGATAACCAGTTTGGTTTTAAGGCTAAACATGGGACAGACACATGCATATATGCTCTAAAAGAGATTGTCCATAAGTACAGACAGCACAATTCGTCTGTGCTCATGTGTTTTATTGATGCTTCAAAGGCATTTGATAGAGTTAATCACACCAAACTGTTTTTAAAGATGATCAAACGGGGTGTACCATGGATAATTGTACGAATTTTGTCCTACTGGTACACTAATCAGAAAATGCAGATCAGATGGGGGCAGTGTGTTTCCCAGTCTTTTGGTGTGAGCAATGGGGTGAGGCAGGGGGGCATATTGTCCCCGGTTCTCTTTAATTTCTATATGAATGACCTGTCAAATGAATTAAATGCATGCAACACCGGATGTATGATTGGCAGTTTTAAAGTAAATCATTTAATGTATGCGGACGATTTAGTGGTTTTTAGTCCCAGCAGCTCCGGTTTGCAAGAGCTAAGTGTCTGTTCCAGTTTTGGCTTTAAAATGATGTTTTTATATAATGCTAATAAGAGTGCTCTGCTTATTTTTCGCACTAAGGATGATGTGTCATTGAAGTTTCCTGCTTTTAAATTGTGCAATACTGAGCTTGATGTCTGTCATAAAGTTAAATATTTTGGCATGTTATCAATGACAATATGTCTGATGATGACGACATCCGTAGACAAGTGCTCTCTTATATGCTCAAGCTAACACTCTTGCACGCAGGTTTTATTCATGTTCTGATCATGTTAAAATACTTTTATTCAAATCTACTGCACTGCTCTGTATACACCACACCTGTGGATTAACTACAGGCATCTAGCATGCGAAAGCTACAAGTTGCTTATAATGATGCCCTGAGGATTCTATTAGGAAGGCCACGGTGGTGCAGTGCCAGTGAGATGTTTGTTGGTTTTGCTGGTATTCACACTCTCCAGGCTCTTTTAAGACATTTTACTTGTGGTTTTATTCAACGTCTTAATGCCTCAGAGAATGAAATTATTTTAGCCCTCACCAATGTAAAGCAGAGCACTCTTAGATATCAGTCTCCAATCTGGAGGTTCTGGTATGGACGCATTTTTTTTTAAGCTCTTCTATTTTTAAGTTTGTTATATGGGTTTTTATATTGATTCTTATGTCTATTGGTACTAGTACTTTTATATGAATTATTACTGTATCTTATATTTATGAATGTTGTTTGTTTTTTATAGTCTGTGTTGTTTTGGACCTTGAGTCTGTATTAAAATCCTTCTTCTTCTTCTTCTTCTTCATATATTTTGTCTTTAAATTTGTGTTTTAAAGTCTTAAATTTATTACTTTTAATCTCGTAAATTTATGAGAAAAAGTCATTAATCTTCAAGAAAAATTGGTTAAATTTAATAGAAAAGAAGTCATAAATCATTGAGAAAACAGCCAGAATTGTCTGTTTATTAGAGATGTGGTTGAAGATGAAAGACATGGACCATCTTGTGAAGCTTTATTTCCAGGTTGGTGTCAAAAACAAAGAAATTCTGAATATTTCTGTGATTCAAAATCCAATTATTAGCAGTGAGGTTGAGTTTCTGGGGTTCAGTTTCAGTAATGCAAAGTTTAATATATAAAATAACAAAGAAGAATGAAAACATTTAAATTTGCACAAGAACATTGAAAATACCGGAAACTATCGGCCTCTTCAGACAGAAACATCAGAGTTGGAGAAGATCTTGTCTTTTGTTGATGAAACCATCAAAAACCCTCAGTTGACGTCCAGTCATTTCTTCGTCCTCACCATGAATGTAAATCCACTCATCGATGATTAAAACAGGAATAAACCATAAATCAAATAAGCTTCCAATCATTTTTGATGTTATAAACATTCAGCTTACCTGTTGAAATCATTTACATCTTAGTCAGTCTGCTGCTGTTCAGCGTTCACTCTCTGGACGGTAGACTCACTTCCATTTTAATCTTGAAAATTTATGAGACTAAAGGTCGTAAACTTAGGAGAAAAAAAAAGTATTATATTACTTTTTTGTGCCGTGAATACTGTGTGGTAAAACCAGTAAAAAGCAACTCAGATGAAGCTGAGAGGTCCTCACAGCAGAGGGTGGAGGGGTGAACAATGCTTGCTGTCTCTGCTGCTGTTGAGATGTCAGTAAGAGTTGAACTAACTGATGTCTGCGGGTCGGTATCAATTCGATCCGATCCCAGCTTTGGATCGATCATATCGATCTAGCCAGACTTCAGTGCAGCAGCAGATGACATGAGCGCTGTCGTCTTGCATGTGTGTGAAGGAGTTTACAGGTAATTTTTGAGCGTGTGGATGAGTGTCTGTGGACAGGCCCCGCCCCTTTGATCAACATCCACATGTGACAGTAATAATGATAAACCTCCAGCGTTTTGTTATCTATTTTTGTATTTCTATTCTCTCCTGTTTCTATAATCATCATCTAACTTCTTGTTTTCATCTCTAATATTCCTCTCTCTCTCCCTGCATATAATTTGTTTTCTGGGATGGAAAATTATGAATCATTTCATTTAAATGTTACAGATACGTCTCCATTAACATGTACATAAAGACTTAAAACCACTGGGTTCCAGATTTGATCAGGATTTCGGTGAAAAAGGAACATTTTACTGTTGTTGATTCAAAACAAACAACTGGTCTTAATGTTGGCTTAATCATTCAAATACAATATTGAATATCTAGTCAAAAAACTAAAATCACCGGCATTGGTACACCTGCTTTAGCAGTTTTGAGTTGGATTCCCTGCAGAAGATTTTCTCATTAGTACATGAAATGAGACCAGTCAAGCAGAATGTTCTAGAGTACTAATGTACTTCTGAAGTGGGCTTGGATGGAGATACAGATTTTTCCTTGTCCCTGACCAGACTATTGTAGTATTTAAGATGGAGAAATCCTTCTGAAAATACTTTATTTTGATTGATTTGATCTTAATCGCTTACAAATATTGCGGAATTGTCATCTTTCCAGAGTATTACAATTTTCTGATTTTTTTGTGATTTTTATGAGCTGGAACCCCAAAGTTTGTTGAAACATAATTGAAATCATTTTAACAGTGGACCTTAAATCTATATTATATGAACGTTTATGATTTTTTTTAATGGAATCATTGGAATTTCCATGATATTCTAACTTTTTGGAAAGGCTGTTTATAGTAGTTCAGAATGAAATGTCTGGTACAACCCCTCTCATCATTGGAACACCCATCCACTAAAGCAAATAATGCATACTGTTTTTGGAAAGTCTTTCCTTCAAGTGTTTTGTCATGATTTTTATTTACAGTACTACTCAGAATGCTATCACAAATGAAACCTTTTGCGCTGGTATCAAGCTGTATGGATGGATGTTCACAACAGTTTTTGATGTTAGAGGGAATACATGTAGGAAAACAACGCATACTTCGATGCCTCCTTGCAGTGGCAATCCCAATCATATTGATTTGGGACTATCGATGTGTGGTAAAGGTTACAGCCTCACTATTCTGCAAAAACTCACTTGACAAGTCCAACCGTAACTCTTGAAACTTTATTTAAACTAAATACAAATACGGAACAAACATCTGGTTGTACAAAGAGTTTTTAACAATTACACACCGACTGTTCAACAGACTGATGGTTGCTACAGAAATAAACATCTCAACTTCAGAGATAAAAAATATATATATATATATTTATGGATGTTGTCTCTTTCTGTTCCGTCTTTAACAGTGAGGCAGTGTGGTGTTTCTGCAGAATGAAGTTGACAGAAGCTCATCTGATCCTACATTCAACAAAAGAGATGAAGATGGATGATTCTTTCCCGGATGGAAATGCGATGTTGAAGCCCTTTGTTGGAGGTGACTGCTGCAGAGTCTGCATGCCAAACTGCACTCATACATGGAAATCACAAACTGCTGCCTTTTTGTCCTACAATAAACTGCAGAAGCTACAGTTTGTCTCAGTCAAGCAACTCTGAACCCTCAGGTTTACATGCACATTCTGCACCCTTCTCAAAGTGAAGAATAACAAAAATAAAAGACCGCTCTAAAGTACAAGCGTAGAGTTGACTCCGCCTATCTCATCGTTCCAAATCCAGCAATTGAACGGTATGAAGTGAAGTTTGAAGTTCTGTTGCGCTCCCCCACTGGACCGGGGGTCTCTGAGCTCCTGAATGCTGCCCCATTCTTCTGTGAACGCATAAACAAGGGAAAGTTTTCTATGCCTGATTTTAATCAGTCAGGGTGAGCACATCTCTGGTAATACAGAGCAAACAAAAACCAAAGAAAACTTATAAAGAAGGCACATAGACTACAACTACAACACAAAAGACAATGAGAAGCAAAAGTAGAAAAATTACAACATTTGTAGACAGAACGCTCACACAACTCCAGAATGACTGGATGTAAGCAAGCACACATATGCAAACACATCCCACCATTACTTGCCTCTCTGAAGGGGGGGGGGTCCTCAAGATATTTGGTCCAAAGTGTGTCTTTCATTTAAACTCGATACTTTTTTGGTGGGTGAGCTTGGACAGGAATTGGGGCTGATGTACTGTGATGATGTGGGTTTTTTTTGTGTTTCTGGTTAAGTCTCCTTATGGCTGGTATCTTTGCCTGATCTCAGACGGTTCCAGATCTGCCAAAAGTCCATCAATGTTTAAATCAAACACCTGTTCAACTGTGGATGTGCACATGCATGCAGGTAAGCTTTAAACTATAGTGTGAGTGTTTGGCAGTGTTTGAACATTAGTGTCTTCTGTGTGAGTCTGGACTGATTTACAGGTATATGCATCTGGCTTCAAAACCTATGAATGGTACATGACAGTAGATTTGAAGTCAAATCTATTTAAATATTTTTAATATTTAATATTATCATTAACACATGACAGTGAATGTTAGAATTTTTCCAATTTTATTTTTCCTTTCTCCAACCATCATCAATGTTGAGTTTGAGCCTCAAACAAAAAGGATGTTTGTATACAGAGGAAAAAGTTTGCATTCTTTTTTAATGGTGGGTTCATCTGAATGATGAGGGATGATATATTTAAAAGAAAAAAAAAGATGAAATTGACTATTTATAAGTGTATTTGCATTTCATTGAAGGAAATGACACATGGGTGCCCAAAGTGGGGTCTGTGGGCCAAATTTGGCCCGCTAAGTCATGACTGTGGAATCCATGGAGTGTTTTGTTAAACCCTTTATCCGTTTCCGATTGATTTTCTATGGTGTAATATACTTTTGGCAGCTAGGTGGTGATGTTAATACTCTCATTGCCTGCGGCTATGGGTAAAACAACCCACAAGTCATGGATGGGTCATCCTATAGAATAATGACCTAAAACATAAAACAAAGACAACCAATGGCAGAAAAAGAAACAGATTAAGGTTAAAGAATGACCCAGAAAGTCTCTGGTAAACCTATAGAGAGAGCTGAAGCTCAGAGTTATTAACACCAAATCTAATTTATTCAGAAATAATTTATAAAGAAGAGAGAACCAAAATTCATCCTATTTGCAGAACCATGCTCATCAACGTCTGACCTCTGTGAACTCGATAATAATAGGTTTTGCTACATAGTCTCTCTAGCAAGAAGGTTCAAATATTTATTTCCCTCAATGAAATACAAACACATTTATATATATATATATATATATTTTTTTTTAAAGTGGATTACTTGATTTTCTATAACTCATTATTCAAATGAACCTACCATTAGGACTAGAGACTTTATTTTTTTAATGGGCAAACTTATTTTCTCCACTGCAAATACAAATATCTTGAATGCAAAAAGGTTAAAATAATAACTGCAGTAAAAGTAAAATCTGTCCAACACTACAGGTCCACTCCGTCTCGAGTTTGCTCAGCTGTTGGACAGGAAACAAATAAATAAGACACAGCACATGTCAAAAACACAAAATGCAGAGAGTACACATGACAGAATATGAACACAACATGGAACAAACTGTGCAGAAGAAACGGATCACTGGGTACATGCAGACTATGCACACCTTTAATGGTAGCATTCTTTTGGGTAGAGTTTTACTGAGCATTTGTTCTTTGCCGTGTTGAATGTTTGGTCCAGTTTGGTTCTTTGTTCAGGACTAAAATAAACTAAGCTTCAGTGCAGTAGGTTTAACTATAAACTTCACTTCATAAAAGGAGGACCAAGTCTCTGATCCTGCCTTTATGGGAACAATAAAGTTCAACACAGTCTCCATCTTAAAGCTGTGGATGCTTCTATATTATTTATGAAAGTGATAGATCCTGATGTAAACGGGCTCTGCAGAAGCTGCTGCATCTTCTGGAACACTGAACAACAAGCATGTTTTCTCCACACATCCTTACTGTAGCATAGATGGAACTGAAGGCTTCTGTATCCAAAAACACTTTGGAAAAAACTGAGTAATATCTCCTGAACATGTATGAAAAACGATCACAGATCTTTCCTTCCACACAGTGAAGGTAAGAAGGGGCTCACGATCATCCCTATCCAACATGATGACTTGGAATTCATGGAATTCAAACAAAGTTTACAACCACAGATGATTTCTTTCACTCTGAAACCAAACAGCTCTGAACTGATTCCATCTGTCTTTGATGTTTGAGTTGTAAATGCATAAAAATATAATAAAATATACAAGATCTCACACAAAGAAAGACAGAATTTCCCTCAAATCAAGAGCTATAGGCGACTTTCCAGAAACAGGACATTGTTGGATTCTGCTGGCGAGTCACAGGAACACAAATGCATCCACCTGAAGACGCTGCTGACGGGTTTTGTTTAAACACTAAAGGTGAATTTTGGATTCAAATGCAACAACTTCTATTTGTGCTGTGAGACACTAGCACAGATGTCACAAACATTCAAGGACTGTCAGATTTCGGTGATGTAGAAACTTCTAGAGCAGACTGAGGCAGATTGAAGACACTTAAAACAAACCTGTTATTTTCAGACTGTCTGTAGTTCAGATTCCAGTGAGATGAGAGGGAAGCGCTGCTACAAGCTGACGAGCCTGTATCGCTTTAAGACACCAAACCCGCCAACACGGTCATTAGCTGCAAGAGACGCCACCCTTGAAGGCTGGAAACGACGAGCACGAGCAGCACCACCCTGAAACACCTTAGCTTCCACTAACAGATTCAGAATCTTGAGAATAAAACCCCTATCTGTCGACTCTAAGTTACCCTCACTTGTTGAGTCTTTTAAGTTAAAAGCCTTGGTGATCGAGATAACTGATGATAACCTTTATAACCAGGAGCCCAAACAAAGACTTGATCCTGCATACTATAAACAACATCACCAACCACATCCAGTGAACCAGGCAGAGAGACTCAACACGCAGGGGTCGCTTGATGGTTTAGTAGCAGCAAAGGCAAACCCGGGTTATGTCCTCCGATTCTGCCTAGAGCCCAGAGAGGTCCACAATAGCCTTGATGAAGATGGTTTCATCCCGGATGTACGAGTTCTTGGAGTCCAGCTTGGACAGTGGACAGAAGAGTGGGCAGCCACTGGCGATGTTCATGTCACTGACGGGCCTCTGGAAGGATGAGGACGAGATGTCGGGCCGGAAGGCGTCGATGATGTGCTCCCTGTTGTTCTGGTCCAGCAGCATGAGGGTGACCTACAGATGGTGGAAATGTAGCCTGTTATCCTGAATTTATCTGTTCTTCACTATGACAGGGTTCGAAGAACTCAGTTTGATCAGGTCAGATCACAGGCTGAGGAGATCAGTAGATCTGTTCGAAAGCTGCGTTCACACTGAACCTGATTTGCGTGTCGTGGCGTCCAGTGTCTATGCTAAGTTAATGCACAGACACTAACCGGTCTTGATTTGAGCATCACAGTGTGATGTTTCCACAGTTCAAACATCAGCAAAAAAAAATTCTCAACATGTCGTCAACCAATCTGAAACTCAGCTTGGGGAGTAAAGTGTTGATGTGATAAATGGGTGGAGTTTAAAACCAACATGGAGGAGAGTCTGATCATTCCCCTCCTGAACTTACAGTTTTTAAGTTGCATGGAGAAAATAATAAAAAGGTTCTCTATACAATAGAAAAATTATCTCAAAACAACTTGTATTGAGTCCTACGTAATTCCTATTGGCTATTAAATCCAGGGAAGCATAATTTTAGGAAAACAGACAACATTTATTGATATCAGCTTATGAATGGTTAATAGATGTGTCCACAGGCTTGAAAAAATATTAACAGACCTAGCATAAACCAGTGGCTTAACAAATGTTATATTGCCTTCCTTTGGAAAGAACAATGTATATTCATAAACCAAACAAAACCTATTTAAGGAAATTTGGGGACTCTTTATCAATTATATTAAGGATAAATATTAGCTAAACTCCAAAATACCATAAAAACCAAAAAAGCATAAATTAGCCAAAAAAGCTAGCATGTAGCTGAAATTATAGCTAAACTCCAAATTAGCCTAAAAAACAAAGAAAGCTAAATTAGCCAAAATAGTTAGCAATTAGCTGAAATATTAGCTAAATGCCAAATGAGCCTAAAAAAACCTTAATAAATGCCAAAATAGCCCAAAAAGCTTGCATGATGCCACTATAACATTCAACTTTAGTACACTTTAATTCCATATGATATAAAATATTGACTATTCGATTATTAAAATAGATGTAGACTATTTTAATAGTTGATCAGTTGCCCTATTCTTTAACTAAAAAAAGTTATGGGGAAAAAAAAGGTTCTCTAAATGTTTTCATTTTTACTATATTTCTCTCCTCAGACCTCAAGTTGTCAAACTGGCCTATAGAGTAAGTACTGCTGAACGTGAAGGCGGTCATCATGCAGACGCACATCCCATAGTAGATGGTGAAGCTCGATGTACTGGGAGAGTCTGAAGGATCTCATGAACCCAGACATGGAGACGTGTTCACAGATCATTTTTAGCTCATCAAAATACATAAATATAATCTTTCAACATCATCCATTTCTTCAATACAGTGATCACCTGCATATTTAGGTTTCTTTATTCTGAGATTTTTTTTTCAGTCATGGGAGTCTTCAGTTCGTTACAAAAACTGACAACTCAAGAAGTTTGTATGAAATTTCTGTGTCTAAATGAGGTGCTGCGCTGCTGAGGTGCATCTGTGCACAGTGGAGCCCCCTCTGGACCGCAGAGGGAGGGGATACTCTATTCTCCATGGCCCTCGGGAGAAATGCATCAGTTGACTCAGAAGCACTCGAAAAACACCCTGATGTGCTGAAGAAGGTAATCGCAGAGAATAATTATCCTCTGCAACAGGTATTTACTATTTGGAAAAGGTTCTGAGTTTTCTGCGCTTCCAATTTTAAAGCACAGAAAGACAGAGAAAAACGCCACATCTGTGAGGCTCCAACAAGCTCCAGCTTTATTGAGCCGTTACTCTATTTTTTAAACGCCTCGAATACTTCTTTGGGAGAAAAACATCAGAACAGCAGGTAAGGCTGGGATATCTAAATAAATCGACCCTGGAGGACTCAGTTTGACTCCTCTGCTATGGCCATTCAGCCACTCTTGCCTCCAGTATTCCTACTCCTCAACCTCTTTGAGGCTGCTTTTTTCCTTCACCTATCCTCTGCTTCACAGAACCGAGTACAAATGTGACCATTTTTTTGACATTTTTTTCCATTGTGTCGAGTGTTCCCTCGCCATTTCCAGGTTCACATTTCACAGATTTTTTTTTTCAGTTTCATTTTGTATGCTTTTTTCAAAACAGCACACTGTATTCTGTGTCCTGATTGGCTTTTGACCTTATCAATCAGTCTCCTCCATGCCCCGTCTCCTGGACAGAATGTGTTCAGTTTGCCACATTTATATAAATCTTTGATTGCAATCAAACCTTTGTTTTCATTCTATAAGACTGGACTCATTAATCTATTAAAGTTTGAATTTTGAGAGTTTGAACAGAAGAGAAAAGTGTGAAGAGTTGAGTTTCACCGCCTTAAAACATCTGTTAGTTCACGGATTTCACCAATCCCTGAATATTTATGGTTGTAATTCACATGATAATCGAGGACCTCTTTTTACCTTTTCTCCTTATTTAAAAAAAAACAAACAAAAAAAAAAACCCAGACATTTTGTTGCACTTGTTGCAATGACAAAAGCAAATCTCAATTAGATTATTCATGTGTTGATGAATTATTTTTTTTTACAAAGCAGTGGTTTTTATTAAGGAGTGATGCTGCAGACCTTTCAGGTCAAGCCAGTCTCCTCTAGGTTTCAGAATCAGACTGTGAGGGCTCACTGCTATTTCTACTGAATGCTTTCTTCTGTCTAGTACATGGACTAAAGAATTTGACAAAGAAATAAAAATTTCTCAACATGTTGGCTAAATAAAAAGAATACAAAGTCTGGTCATGGTAAGGGCTGCTTGCTTTTTCTGGAGAATGTTTCTTAAAATGCTGACGTACTATATTTACCTTCTGATTAAAAGGCCACTTGAGGAGTGCGTCGCTGTGTCCCCTCATGACCACGAAGAACAGGGACAAGTGCGTGCCGCGGCCCGTCCCGTCACCATTCAGGTAGATCCGCAGACACATCTTGTAACCGTATTTACTTGTATAAAATGCTAAAATGCAGAGTTTGCGGTCAAGTTCTGGCAAGATCTTCACCCGGCAAGAAGTTCAAGTGGAACACTCACCAGGAGAAAACATTGCAGGAGCTCGTCCAGCCATAGCATCTTGCCTCTTCTTGGTGAAATCAGAGATTTTCCATATAAAGATGCCGTCGTAGGTGGCTGCAGACATGTCCTTCATTTTGCCCTCCATCTCCACGATGGACAGATCTCTCAGGCTCGCAGTCCTTTCCAGCTGACGGACCTGCAGCAAAATAGGAGCAAGGCTTTATTTCACCGAGGTCATTGCACATGAGAAATATCAGATCCAGCTGTAAGCAACAGAACTACAGGTGTGCTGGGTGCAGGTCAGCCCTCACCTTATTACTAAGGATTTCAATCTTGTCTTGATCCAGTCGATGCTGGCGGTTGTAGGCCTCCATGGTGGCGCAGGAGCGCTCCAATTCCCGGTTGAGGATGCAAACAATGTTTTCAAACGTGCTCACTTTGAGCTCCAGCTCCTGGCAGCGCCGGCTCAGCTCCGCCACCTTGGTCTTCTCGCTCTGCAGCTGCAGTTCCAGAGCAGCACCTATGGCACTGGGGAGCGGGGTGAAGGAGGTGGCCAGAGTGGCAGCACATGCGCCCTGCAGAGGAGCGGTGCCACTACCGCCGAGCTGGCTCATCCTCAGCTCCAGATCCCGGAGGGACTGGTGGAGCTCGTGCAGCTTCTGGCTGGCGACCTCCAGCCTCTGGGGCTGAAGGCTCTCCAGGCTCACCTTAATGCCCATGATGAAGTGCAGCAGCAGGTTGAGGTGCTCATAAGAACACTGCCGCTCGTGGTCATGGATCTTCTCCTTCTCCACCTTGGTGAGAACAAATACAGAAAACAAACTTTTGTTTATCCATAAGGATCGCAAAGTAAATATAATTACAAAATGAGAACAGTCAAATGTGTTCTGGATTAAAACAACCCAAGAAATTGCAACAGTGTTGACTTCAGTAATAGTGAAATAAAATTTCACATTTATTCTAAACTTAAATGTTACACAGAAAAACACATTTATTAACAAAGATTTAATAACAAGGGCAAACAATCATTCAGGCGTGTAAAGACCATTACTAATGCTCAAAACATTAAAAAAAAAATGTATCACAACATAAAGATCCACTCTAATAGAAATTGTGATGTTGGCATTTTTAACACATTCTTGTGGTATTTTTCTGATGATGAAAGACATTTGTAAAGGAAATTAAATGTAAATTGTATTTCTTTGCTCAAATTGTTGCGAATCAGGAGACAAAGATCCATGAACGTCTTCATTTTCGTAGTCCCGAGCTAGAATCTGGCTAAAAACTGTACAGCTGGTAAGCTCCAATATTGCTAACCATTTCTGTTGCACCAGTTGTAAGGGGCTGCAAGCTAGCGAGAAAGCTTGTAAACGAAGTTCTCAAAAATGGGGAGGGGAACAAGGGTGGGGCTGCTCTGCGTCAATGGTCCAAACCACATTTCAGAGGTGAATTTTGAATGAACTGCCGCTCTGCAGGAACTATGTCCTAGCTAAAAACGCCAAAATAATGATAATTTTAAGAACTTTTTGATGTTTTTTGCAATGGATCAAACGATAATTGGATTGGGACTTGAATCCACAACTAAATGCTCATTTTCATAGACGACACCCTGGTTTACACAAAAGGAAAACTCTTTTCACTGTGGACGCTTTCCAATAGACCAGAGGTCTGTAACCTGCAGCTCCAGAGCCACATGTGGCTCTCATCTCTCCATGGTTCTCTGGCTGAAGAAAAATAATAGTAATTTTTTAAAGTAAGGTTTACTTAATTAGCACATAATTAATTTAGAATTAGTTAAATTTATAAATTGATGGCTGAGGTGCACATAGATGATAAACTATGAAGGTTTTGACATTCCTGTTAACCTGAAGACGTCTTGTTTGCTCACATAATCTTTTATTTTGAAATTAAGTTATATGAGCTTTTTTTTTTCTTTTTGCTTTTGTTTGTGCAAAAAATAGACATATTTCATATTTATTCTTTTTAAAAAGTAGGTCGTGAATGCAAATACAAACTTCTTAAAAGCTAAAGTAAAACTATGCGGCTCTTTTTAAGTTTTGATCAGCAGAAAATTAGTCCAAATGGCCCCTTTACTGTTAAAGGTTTCTTGCAACAGACCAATGATTGTCCAACCTCACACATTTTTGCACAAACCATAAACTTTTTCAGGAAAACTTTTGCAGAACAAACACTTCCTCACAAATCAAATCAAGCTCTAAAGCACTTTTCACATTAATGTAACACAAAGTGCTTTACCTATTTAATACATTAAAAAAACAAATTTATAAAGAAAGAAGAAAAGACCTTCACATGACAAAGCATAAAAAGAGAAAAAAAAAAAAGCAACACAATGCCCATAACCCTCTGACCCCCCCTGAAATATTTGAGGGCAGTGGAGTTTGGAATTGTAGATTCTGAAAACTTTTGACACCTCTACAAAATAGTGAATGCAATATACAGGTCACTAAGTAGTGTGTAGTGAATGAATTTGGACACAACCATAATCTGAAGAGTGTGATTTTCTGTACTTAAAATTTCAAGCTCAAAGAAATGAAAAGGTTTTTAGGAGTGATCTGTGAATTGGGTCTAAAATGTGTTTAGCTTTGGCTTTAAATAGGAGGAAACTCAACATAAAGCCAAATCATCAACCAGGACAAAACTTTTCAGTGATTAGTCTGATCAAATCAATCCTGCAGATTCATTAACATCTTTTGAGTTAAAGACTAGGTGTAATGGCATTCATTATACTTCTGAAGTGGTCTGCAAAACTCACATGTAGCATCTGATGCTGCCATGGAGGACTTGGGAAAATCTGTTTAGTTAGAGCATCTATTGTTTTTTTTTTTTTTAAATAAAGTCATTGTTGTTTTTTATCATTAAGTTTGAGAAGTGGAAAGTTCTAGCTTGTTTTACTGCATATTGTTAGTTGTTCCTTAAAAACTTCTTGATGATCGGTTAGTTTAGTTTTCCTCCACCTGCACTCTGCTCTCCTGCATTCTTGTTTCGCGGTGGGTGGGGATCTTTTCAGTTCTCCAGGGTGCTGAAGGCCACATACTTGCACAGAGAACACACTCGTTCATTCTGTCCATATGGGGGAAAAAGCATCACGAATGGAAGAATGATGTGGAGGAAATTTAAGACAAAAACATCTACTTACAGACGTGTCGCAGCCAACAACATGAAATCTGCATGGAGCTTTAAATTTACTGCAGAACTTAATATGGTCCACATACTGCAAAACAAGAATGACAGAAGCCACAGGTGCAAACAACATGCCGTTACATTTCATGCCTGTCCACATGGAGAAGGAGAATTCTGACGGAAAATGTGCCTCACTTTTTCTCTGGGGATCTTTTTCTTTGCACAACCTTCGCACATCATTGGGTACTTTGGACAGATTTCATCATGAGCCTGGAAGATCAACGGAAACAACAATTGGCAATGTTCCTGCAGGCAGAAACACTGATTTAATTTGTTTGTATTTTTGTTATACTTCAATGGGTAAAAACAACAAGTAAACAGAAAAAAATAATTAATTTAAATGGCCCTGAGTGAAAAGGTTACCAGCTTTTCCTGGTTTATCACAGCTTTGAAAACCAGAGTTTGATTTCTTTAGCCACATTTAAATTAACCCAATCAAGAAATTTGGTCAAATTGGACTTTTCTGGCAAAATAATGTAACCCTAAAGGTCTTGAAAGGCCAAACATCTTGACATGATCTGCATAAAAATCATAAAAAAGTGTGTCTGTTCCAAATCACTCTAGTAGTCTAGCAAAAACTCATCCAAGAGGCAACAAAAGAATTTATAGCCAGGCTTTTTTCACATTTGAGATGTTGCTTTGATTTTATTTTCAAATTTTTATTGTATCTTTTTTACCCTCTGTGTTTTTTATCATGTTCTTACCTTTTATTGTGTCGTTTTTAGTTTTTAATGTTCAGCGCTTTGTTTCAATTTTAAAATTGTGTTAAAGCGCTTTATAAATAAAGATGATGATGATGATGAATTTGAAGACTATTCTGGAACGTGTTTGGACATTGTGCAATAATTAAGTCAGGGAAAAACAGCACTAAAAAGGACACCAACCAATAGCCAAACATTGAAGTGGTAGTGTGATGGTCTGAGGGTTGGTTTGTTGCCCTGTAGAACGTTCAAGATTTAAAACCATGAACTGCTCAAAAATCCTGATGGTGAAAGTCCTTCATTTGTTTGATATCTTCAGATGAAAAGCATTTTGGTTCTGCAGCAGGTGAATAGTTCCAAAACACACCAGTAAGTCTAACTCTGAATGATTTAAGTCACAAGTCAAAGTCAAGGCCCAGGGGCCGGATTCGGCCCACCGAGTAATTCTATCCAGATCATTTTATTTTTATTGTTATTAATGTACTGATGTTACGTTGCGCTCATTTCTAACTTGTATAATGTTAACAATTTATATTTATATGGAGGGTAAAATATTGAGAGTTATTTAGGTTTTAAGTTGATTTATTCTGGAATAATATTTCTGCCTTTTAGTTATTCATAAATATTTTAAAAAGTTACGGCATTAAAGTTTTACAAATTGGCAGTCTGCAAGCTTTTTGAACTATTTTGGCATTTATCAAGATCTTTTAGGCTATTTTGGAGTTTAATATTTCAGCTACATGCTTTCAGCTACAGGGTTTTTAGCCATCAATTTCAGCATCTTCAGCTATCAGCACTAGCATCTTCAGCGGCCAAATTCAGCTTACAGTATTTACACAGGTAATGCTGATTATCTAGTTCATAAATATGTTAAAAAGTTACGGTTTTAAAGTTTAAAAGATGTTGTTTTAGTGTTCAATAAATGTTGTGGTGGATGTGGTAGTACCAAGCGTTGGTAACATCAAGAAGAAGGAACATGAGAGACTGGAGAAATACCAGGAACTGGAGAAAGCTTGGAAGGTGAAAGTGACAGTGGTGCCCGTGGTAATCGGAGCACTCGGGACTGTAACCCCCAAACTAGAGGAGTGGCTACGGCAGATCCCTGGAAAGACCTCAGACATCTCAGTCCAGAAAAGTGTAGTGCTAGGAACAGCTAAGATACTGCAGGACCCTCAAGCTCCCAGGCCTCTGGTAGACACGAGCTTGGAGGAGAAACCATATATTTACAACCACGATGAAATGAGCTGCCATTTTTCATTTCCGTGGTCACATCAGGAAGCTCCGTGGTGTCTTTCGCAGTCCTGCTAAATTAAGTATTGTATGAAACTCCAGTGACGGCTGATTTGACCACGGAAATGCGAACTGCGGTTCATTTCACCGCAGTCAACGGGAAGATTATCTTCTCTTCTCCAGAACCTGAGCTCGACATGGTAGCTGGGCCGGACGAGGAGGTTTGCGCATGTGCAGTTGATCGACACCGATTTAAATGGAGAAATACTCGGAAATGCAAAGAAAAAAATAATTTCTTACTACATTTGTTCTCTTTCATAAGAAAAATGCCACACATACATGTTAAAAACTAAAAAAACATGATTTTTATCAGAGGGGGACTTTAATGAAAGGCTGATTGGATATGGGTTACCGTGCACAGTGTGTGAAACGTGATTTCCTGGATTATTTTTTAACTTCTGTCTCTGACAGTTTAAATGTTCAATGATGAACATTACAGACCAAACTCAGCTTTTTTAATTGAACAACCTTTAGAATTAGTAACTGCAAAATACTTGATTGGTCCCTTGTAAGTTAGAGGGCTGCATTCCACACACACACACACACGCACACACAGGTGAGATGTCAGGAAGCAAGCCTGACCTTGATGTTCTTCAACAGGAAGGGCTCCTTGCAGTATTTGCAGTTGAGCGTCCTCTCCGGACACTCCCTCTCGTTGTGGCGCTCCTGCTCGTTGGCTCTCATCAGCTCTTTGCAAGAAGGACACATGATGATTGTGAAGTCGCAGGAGCCCTCGTGGCTGGCCTGTAGGTCATAGGGATGATGTTATTGTGTGTTTACAGGCAATATTGTTTAAATAATGTTTAATAATTGCAGAAATGGAGAAAAAAAAGTGATCACAAGTTCTTTATTCTGATGAAAATAAAGAAATTTCTTCCACTTTTTTAACAATAGCCCATTTTTACAGTTTTGTTTTAAATGTTGACATTAAAGCATCCATTAAATTAGACTCTTATTTATAATCAAAAATTGGAAGAAAAAATAAATAGTAGCAAATCTGAAAAGAGTGAATGGTCAAAAACTAGCCAAAGTCATTTTGCTTCAGGAGATGATGAGCAGTTCATACAGCCGCTCACCTCGAATTCTTTGACAGTGCCCGTCCATGTGCATCCTTCATTGGGACAGACTGCAGCCAGGGCCTCCACCTCCCTCCGTGCAGCGTTGTCCGGGAAGGCCTGTGGAAGAAGGGGAAAGGTGTGTTACATGTCATTTTAACACAGGAGTGTTTCAGTCCATCCTGCTCCTAACAAGAAGCTCTCTCAGAGGTCCAGGAGCTGAGAAGCACAAATGGAGCTGGACAATGTTTGGTCTGAGGCAAAAGTCTACAGCCTGCAGCTCCGGAGCTACAGGTAGTTCTTTTACTCCTCCACTGTGCCTCTCTGGTTAAAGAAAATGTAAAAAAAAAAAAAAAAAAGTTTCATTAAAAAAAACAATAACTGTAAAGTAAAAAGTGAGAAAGTAGTAAAGGAGAAATATGTAAATAAACTCAAACTTTAAGTCGTAAAAAAAGTTGAATTACAGTAACACAAGTTGAACTACGACATTTTGACAACTTTTTGTACGTCCTATTCTACAGAGAATCAATGGACGTCGATAAGCACTTAATTATCTCAGATTTCATTTTGGTTTGTTAAATCTACATCTGATGCACCAACAACAGTAAAATGATCTGTATTTTTATTGAATCACTGCTGACATCACACTTAATACTACTGCATTGAGATGATCATATGTGGTAGGGTGTCTTATTTTGAAAGAAACTCACTTGGACTACTGTCAAAAGTTTAAAAAAAAAAAAAGCAATTTTCTTTTAATATTTGTTTTATTTATGAAAAAAAAAACCATTTAATTTACATTCATCATAAAAGTAACAATAAAATAAATATAATTCAGGGTCTTATTTTTTTTAAGGGGTGAAGAAAGACTTTGTGGCTCCTACTGGAGTGAGAAATCAACCCAAAAGGCTCTTTCAGAGTTGAAGGTTGCAGACCCCTGGACTAAAGGACACGCTGGCTTCTGTTAAGCTTCTTTAGTTCTCCCAGGAGACGATGAAACCTTCAAAGCCTTTTCACCAAAGACAACTTTCCGTTTCAACTTTCTTTAATAAATATGAGAGGAGAACAACAAGGTCAGAAAACCATCCTAGTTTATCCCATATCTCTGAGTGTAACTAAACACTAGAGTTCCAAATATGTGGATGACATCTTTCTACTCAATAAAAATGAGCTGAATGGTTATTTTGCAGGGAAAAGTTAAAAAAGTATATAAAAAAATTAAACCCTGCATAAGCAGATTAAGAAAGGATTCAGAAAAGACAGAGGGCTAAAAAGAGTTCATTATAAAAAAAAAAGAGCACTGCTTGCAGGAAGAAGGGAAAAAGTCACAAAGCTGCATCATCACCCATGACTGTTGTCACAAAAGGTTGGTCAAAGTTGTAGTAAAGTTGCGGCAATTTGTTGCAAGGTGTGCAACAAATTGCTGAGTTTGCCTGAATTTGCGTTAATAGTTGTGACTGAAACGTTGCAAAATCCTGGAGGGTCTGATTTATATATTCATCTGTGATAAAAAAAAAACAACATTTTTTTCATGTTTATACATTGCAAATATGCAAGAATAATGCAGAATTGATGTACTTACACCCCCCTGCTTGAGAATGGAGGTGGGCTCTTCAAACAGGTCCTCTTTGATGCACGCGCTGCATTTCTGCGGCCCAGAGCTACGGGGATAAAGAACAACACCAGTAAGTGTCAATTCATATGCAGACGTCTGAGCGTCAGTACAACTCAGTCTCATGCTCAACTAAAATACTCTGCCTTGGTGGGTGCATCAGAGAGAAAATCAAACTGAGAACAGAGGAGAAGTTGGTCCATTGGTCACTTTAGGTAGGACCAAATGTCATATCTTGAATTTTATCAAAACAAAGAAAGAGATTCATAAGATGAATTATTTCATTCCTGGGAGAAAAAGAGAAGAACTGCAGAAAACCTAGATGATTGGAGGCTGTTCTGTCACTCTGAGCCACCTGTAGCATCAAGGTAAGCACCTGCTGCTTAGGACGAAGCTCATTTAAATCCTCAACACACCCTCAGACCTCCAGGTCACCTTCTCCACCTCCGGCTGGACCGATGAGGGTCTGATAATCTGCCAGCCCAATTTACAAACTATGATCTGTTCAGAGGAATGCCTGCTGACACCATGTTGTATGTTATAAGAGTTGAAAGATTAATCAACAGTGTTTATCTATTATGATTCCCAGGAGTTTATCCTCTAGCACATTTTCTATTTGTATGTTGTCTTGATTACCAAATACCATTACTTTTGTCTCATTTAAATGTATTGGTAGTTTATTTATGTCCACCTATCTTTTTATAGTGCTTAGTTCCTAATTATGGTAAATGTCTTGATAAGATTTGGATAATTATCACAGTGTGGAATGAAAACAGAAAAACTGTATGAACTTAAACAAAGGCCAATGTATTTGTAGTGCTCTAGGTAAGGGGAGAAACCAAAATTATTGGTTCAGGTTAAAAAAAAAAAAAATGTTAATGGAAATCATCAGTATAGTTTATTTCAGTTTAGCAGGCCAGATTAAAAATCTTAAAAGGCCCCGGGACCGTAGCTTGCCCACATCTGGACCAAAACAATTACATTTCTCCATTAAAAATGATGATGATCACACTCTTAACATATGACAGTATGTTGAAGAAAACGGATTTTAACTTTTTAAAGGGTCAAGTATATAGTCTCATTTGGAGAAGTACAATAAAGGACCTTGAACATATTTCAAACAATATATGCATGTTAAGATAAGCAAGTCTGTTCAGTAGATCCTGTACAGTGAACCGAATTCAGTCTGCTGCCAAATAAGAGTATTCACTGTAAAATCTGCAGAAGACTTGCGTTATTTTTCATATTTTGCTGCTTTTTTAAAAAAATAAATACATAAATAAAAAAAAGCTGTCAGAGCTGCAGGATTGTTTTTTACCTGCAAAAATGTTATCATCAAGGACTTTATTTACCATAAGAACATTTCTGTAGAATTACATTTTTTTTTTGTCAGATATGTTACATTTGAGACTGAGGGCCCCAAAATGTCTCCAGCCCTCAGGGGCCTCAACCTTCATGGTTTGGTCCCTGATTAATTGGTGTAAAAATAAACCTGCTACCTAATGTGTAGCTGCTGTCAGAGCGCACCATGGAGACGGCAGTGCAACTGTTTGAGGTTCCAGTCCCCCGCCGGTCCAAACACAGCGAAACAGAACCGAAGATGAGAGCGCGCGGCTCTCTGTGCACACGAGCCGCGCGGGTCTGTCAGCGCCGCAAACCCGCTCGTCCTCATCCGCCAACAATCCGCGCGGCGTTACCGGAGGAACCGACCTGGGCCGGGACTCACCTGACGGTTCTGTTGAAGCAGAAACAGCAGAAGCGGTGTCCGCACTGGGCCTGCAGGGGCCTGCGCAGGATCTTCTCACACGAGTTGCACAAGTGCTTGTCTTCGAGGCAGTTGGCGAGGATTTTCCTCGGGAAGCCCGGCTTGCTGCCCTCCAGAGAGGACGGCGGAGAAGGCTCCTGGGCCGCCATTAATCCGGAACAGAACCGGGCTCAGTGGGGCGTGTTCGAGAGCACAAACGCAGCCGGGCGTGATTTTCGAAATAACCGCCAGCGACGCCTCATCGCTTTTTCTCAGATGTATTCAGGCGCGTGCACCTGCTTATGTCACGAACCCACGCAGACCACGCGCGTTCACGTGGCGGCAGAGAACGCCGGGGAGCTACGGTAAACCGGGAGAACACGACTGAGGAGAGAACCTCATCACACAGCGTCTGAACTGGACCGAACCACCGAAACAGCGCCAGCACCGGAAATGAAGGCGGCTCTTTAAAATAAGAGTTTATTTTGTCTTGACTCTGCTTTACACTCTACTTAAAAAAAAAAAAAAAATGCATACGCGTTTGTTTATAAGTGGGTTGAAATGTACCCTACATCTATTGAGAAACTTTAAAAAGCATGTGTTAAACAACACAGCCTGAACTTCTATAGTTACTCAAAGAAAATGCGTTTGTTTTTTTCCGCGTCATCTTTTTTTTTTTTTTTTAACTAAGAGACGTTTATATTTTAATTGTTAAAAGGAGGTAGCACCTAATAATTGTCATAAAGGTAAGAGTAGCTAAATAAAATAGCAAGTATAAGTCTAGCTGACAGATGAAATAATCACTCCCCCCCCCCCCCTTTTAATAAGTTAATAAAATCCGGTCTAAAAATATCGAGTGAATTGCAGTTCTCCAGTAACTCTGAATTTATACGTTTAAATAATCAGCTTGTGAATAGCGCGCGCGTGTGTGCATACATACGTATTGTGCCAAACGTGCTTTTATTCTGAAGGTTTGAAACGGAAGTTGATTCTGTTTGCTCTCCTTTACCGCAGATCCGCTTTTTGCGGAGGAATGTGGCTGTTGTGTCCCTATCCGGAGCGCTGTATGACAGATGGGGGTATGCCGGGAGCACGCAGGCTCCCGCCGTCAAATAACCGTGAGTAGCTGCTGTCGTCGGTCGGGTTACTGTCGTTACCTTTGCGACTGTCGCTGCAGTCTAACGTTGTTGAGCTGGAAAAGCTAAGCTAACCTCTGCCGGGAAGCTAGCAGAGAGCTGGGGGGACAGCGGTTCTCTCCGTTAATTGAAGGCGCTAAACTCGACTGTGGGGGTCTGCACTGACCTTGACCCACAGCGGGGGGTAACATGTCTTTCATACTTTTGAAAAGTCATGATTAAAAACAGCTTTTTAGCGGATTCTCTTCGCGGTGAGCTGCTGCTAGCTGTATAACGGTGAGCCGCTCGGTTAGCTCTGCCTACAGGCGTGAATAGCACCCTATAGCCCCAATTTAAAGCAAATCTGGGGCTATTTCTAATAGGTTCTGGACAAACACCCCCCAACATCCACCCTCCCCCAGCCTCATGTATCTCTACACCGCGGCTGGTTGTTGCCCTGTAAACCGATGATAGCTAATTCATTGTTAATGGAGTCAGAGCAAGTCAGCTGACTGGTGAAGCAGCTCATGTGTTTGATCTGGAGAAGAGGTTTGAGTTTCAGAAGTTCATGAAGAAGATCCCCTCACCATCATGATCCAGGAATACCTGCAGGAACACGATTCCCTGAAATCACTGCTGTGTTTCCTTCAGAGTAAATGTTTGGATCCAATCATCCTTCTTTGTGTTTTGTACAGGTACACCTGATCTTAATAATCTATAACACCACGTCAGAATTGTTGGTAATCTGATCATTGTTTTGTTGCATCAGCTGTGAAAAACAATTTACTAAATGTACAGGTAAATGTGTTGCTATAATTTGTAACTAGGGGTGTAACATTTAACCGATTAATAATCTATGTAAAGTACACATCTTAACCATCATTAGGTTTCAACTAACTAAAAATAAATACAATTGAGATGATAGTGTTTTAAACATTTAATGAACTGTGCAGCCTCTGTCCTTTTATTAGTTTCTGGTATTTAAAAAAAAAAACCCTTAAACAGCAGAGCTGCAGTGTTTCTGTTCCTTGATGTACTGTAACTTTTCAACCATTAACACGATAATTCCAGTAGATTTTGAAGGAGAACTTTCACAGCCACCGCCAAAACTGCGGGCAGATGTGAGATTTATGCTCACTTGTAAAAGACGTAACATGCAGTTACTTTCCTTCTGGGAGACAGGCAAGATGGTTCTGAGAATTTGACAGTATGAACATACAAAGACGTGAACAAAAAGGCAAAAGCAGTGGAACTGCAGACAGGATTTGGCTCCATAGTTTATTGTAAAAAAAAAAAAAAAATCTGTTTTTAGCGTTCTCATAGAGACACACCCACTCACATTTGGGGGGGACCGGTTCTGATCATAAAGTTAAAAACTATTAAGTTTGTTTCCAGTATTAAACCCCTGGCAAAAGGCTTAAGTTGCATGTAGGAACCATTTAGGAGTTTAATTTCCTAATTTCTGCTGAGTTCCAAGCAAGGAGGCCGTGGGTTTTCTAGAGTCTTTGGTATGATCTGACTGTTTAAGTCTCAGGACAGACACTCTTTGACTAAGAAATTTTTAGAAATTTTTTCTAATAGGAAACCTTTTTTAAGTGCACAACAGAAATCGGCAGCAGCAAGAGGACCTTATTTGATAATGGGTGCATTTTATTTTGAAAGAAAACAGGAATTTGCTGTTATGTAAAGTAAGGAAAAGAAAAAGTTACTTTAAATATGTAAAAGCTACATTTTATAAATGAAAGAATCAATGGCCTCAAAAACAAGAATTTTATTTTTCTGAACGATGAAGTAGGACTTTCTGGAACTTTGCAGCTCTTGGTGGGTTTTGGTCGGTAAAAACTGGACAGAGGGCCTCTTTTAGAGTTTAAGGTTGCAGACCCCTGCACTAAACCACACAAAACTGGCATTCCAGTGTGAAATGATGGTTGAAGTAAAGGTTTATCCCAGAAAGTGTCATATCTATCCATGTGTGGAGGATTTCCTGTCAATGTCAGGATTTTCAGGAGTCATGACTCAGAGTTCTACAACATCATGAGTGGTACGCAGCTGCTTTTGGAACATGACAGCCACCAACCGTTTGCTTGTTTCCTTCACAGGTGACACTCCAAACATGGTAGTTTTCTCCATATCAGACCACCAAGGAAAAGAACCGCGTCGATTCTGAGCAAAGTTGAAACTCTCCGTACAGTGTTTGGTCTGCATGTTTGCTCCCAAGCATGGACCCTTGACCTTCCAGTCTTCCGGAGAATCGGTTTCTGCTCGTCCCGCTGTCGCCTGAAGTCTCGCTCCATCACCCGGTGCTGCTGCTGGACTGTTACAAGACCTCACAATGTTCTCCGCTTTGAAGAAGCTGGTGGGATCCGAGCCGGGCCAGCTCAGGGAGAAAGCCATTCCTGCTGGGCTGCAGTCCATGAATCAGAGCCTGCAGAGGCGCTTTGCCAAAGGCGTCCAGTATAACAGTAAGAAACCCATATCCAATTGGATGTCGTTGTCAGACCGCCTTCATAAATGCTTGCCCACCTTTGTCTGCTGCAGTGAAAATCGTCATCCGGGGCGACAGGAACACCGGGAAGAGCACCTTATGGCATCGGCTGCAGGGCAAGAAGTTTGTGGAGGAGTACATTCCCACCCAGGAGATCCAGGTCACAAGCATTCACTGGAACTACAAAAGTAAGTCTTGGGTGTGTGAGCCGTGCTGTTCTCGGGGCGCCGCCTTTGATCATGCTGTTGACCTGTGCTGTCTTATTGCAGTGGCTCCATATCAAGGTAAAGCAGCCTCGTTTCTGAGCTAGTTTCAGTGACCTGAGCTGTAGTTTAGCTTACTAGTGCTGACATTAGCCCGTCTTCCTTCAGTGCTGCTGTGTAGTTGTAGCTCGGCTGCGCTCCAGCAGATCAGTGACTGCAGACTTCTGCTCTCTCAGCTACAGATGACGTGGTGAAAGTGGAGGTGTGGGACGTGGTGGATAAAGGTGAGCCAACAGACTGACCTCTTCTTTTACTTTTCCTGCTGCTGTCAAATTCCAGGCATTAAACTGGTCCCTTTGGTTTGCTTGTTTGCCCTCCTGTTGACGCCTCTCCTGCACTCATCTCAGGACAGAAACACCCTCTCCCTGAAGGTGTGGGTGAGCAGCTGTAGTCAGTAGAAACTAGCTTGTTTGCTGTGGGTTTGCCTTCTTTTGCTCCCGCCTGAAAGTCAATACTCTCAGGCCCCGGCTCCTTTCAGGTTTGCAGCGGGGTAACATGTCAGCGTGGCAGATTTGTTTTCTTTGCAGTGTCTGCGCTGCGCCTTCATATGTGATGAGGGTATTCAAAGTAGCTGCAAGTTGCTTCTGCAAGAACAGCTGCAGCTCCCGCTTCGCTCACGATCAACTAACTTTAGACAGAGCACTTTGCATAGCCGTTTCTTTCTGCTCTGACTCGGTTCTGTTCTCTTTCCAGGCAAAGGCAAACGGCGTGGAGACAACTTGAAACTGGAGAATGAACCACAAGAGGTGATAATCAGCTGACCTGCTGTCCTCATGCTTTGACAGTCGGGGTCGGTTCATGCTCAGTGGTGACTGAGGTTCCTAAATCTGTGGGAAGACATGAGTCTAACTGCAGGTTGCAGATTTGTCTAGACGTTGTAGAGAAAAAACTATGCATGGATAGAATATTGCTGCTTGCACTCTTATGATGCTTCAGTTGGAAGTTGAAAAACTAAATGGATCTTGTCATTTTAAACTAAAATTGTTCACCTGCAGCTGAACCCCCTCCTCTCAAAGATCAAACCTAAAAGCAGGGTAAAAGACGCGTCTGTTTCCTGTCTGTACTCACAACGATGTTCTCTTTCAGTCAGATGAGGTGGCGCTGGATGCAGAATTCCTGGATGTGTACAAGAACTGCAACGGAGTCATCATGATGTTCGACATAACCAAACAGTGGTAAGTGCTCGTGCTGCAGTCTGCGGGAGTATTTGGAGCATTCTCAGGGAGGGTTTGATTTGTAGCATGATGCATCTGAAGCACTGACTGTATGTGAGAACTAGACCAAGTGATGCTACGTTCAAAAACAGACATGTGATGCGTTTTGTTGAACGCTCATTTAGCCCCTGGTGTTCATACTGGACAAGCAGGGAGGGGCTTCTTCTTCTTTTCCTAGTGTTCACTAGTGCATGTCTGCTATCTACAGATGGTATGAAATGTAAAAGCAGTTCAAATTTCATGAATCTTGCTCTAGGCTTTTTTTTTTTTTTTTTTTTTTTACCAGCTTTTCTCTGACACATGAAAGACTTTGAGTCATATAATTCCAGCCAGGCATAAACCACTTATTAATTTCTCCTCTATGATTGAAGTTCAAACATTTGAATTAAAAGGGACGCCATCCATACATCACTACCAAATCAATGTCTCTGATTGATTTAAGTTTGACCTGGTTTGACTCTCAACACACTTTCAATGGCTGCATAAATTGCATAGCGACCCGTGAACGTGAGAGTTTTGAACACGGAAGCATTTACATTAACTTTTCATTGGACCTGGTCGCTTGAACACGTTTCTGAGAGGAGAGAAAGGACAACTTGGTTTAAGATTAATATCACCAAAAAAAAATGGTTTACTTCCAGCTCAAACCAAATGAAGTTGATTCAAGTTTTTCCCAGTTTGGACGTCGCTACGTTGAAACCAGAAATTGTGAGTAAGCAGAGATTGGTCCAGCGTTGTTTCTATGGCAACCACTCTCGCCAATCAGGAGTGAGCTTGTTGGAAGTCCACATCTTCACCTGTCATGACAAAACAGTAGCTTTTCACAGCAATAATGAGAAATGTCAGGTTTTTCAGATATTTTGGTTTTGTCGTTACACATTTACTTTTTTTAGGAACTTGTCCAGCAGCTGAGCAAACCGATAAGAACTCACATATTTAAAGCTGCTAACACAGTAGTGCTGTCTGCTCTGCAAAGATCTGGAGTCTTCTGAATAGCAGTGAATCGTAATCAGTGATGGGAATGTCTCAGAAGGGTAAAGACGAGCTGATAAGACCTGCAGCTGGAGACCTGGAATGTCAAAAGTGGCAACAAACTCTACAATCTCATTTTGCTTCAGACAGATCTAAGCAATGCGTAGTTTTGTCATTTCACACAACACCGCGATGAGCAGTGAAAAGTCTAGAAAAAAACAGACTACAACCATTTCACATGTTTGGAGGGAGAAATATCACACACGGAAGAGCAGAATCCATGGGTTATCACATTGAGGAGTTGATGTTTTTAGTGTTGTTAATAAAGGGGAAACAGCCATTGGTTTAAATCCACCATGACTGACTTACCATAGTGTTGTGGTTTTCATATTCTTGTGTTGCAGTATGAGATGATTTGACTCTTTAGAAATTTTAAAGATTCAAAATACCTAAAACCTGTCAAAGATTGTCAAGTTTATAATTTTATTGATCAATTATTAAACCTGCCTTCACCCATCAGCAGCCAGGTTAGGCTCCAGCACCCCCGCGACCCCGAAAGGGACAAATTATTAAATCTGATTTTATTAATTTTATTAATTATTATTAAATATAGTGTTCAAAGTCATTTTCATTTGCTCACAAAAGCGTTTTGTTTTAAAAAGTCATGATTTGATATTACAGACTGTGATGGAAAATCTGTCAAAATTTTCAAAACAAAATTTCAGCCTAAAGAAATGCAAGGCAAAAATGAAACCAGCCTGTGTTTAACCCCCACATGTGCGCTCCTGCATTTTTTTTTTTAACAAGACCCTGTGTCAATTTGATTGTTAGATTTCATTAACTCGTGTGGTGACTTCTCTTCAAAAACAAGTTTTCTTCTTTTTTTTTTTAAATGCTTTTATTTGTAAAATATCCTGAACATTTTACAAAGAGGAAACAAAAAGGTAATCTAATTACAGATTAAATAGACAAATTTGGGGCTTCTGGGTGAATTTGATTTTTAATTGAGTTTGAAATGGAATAAATTCAAAAACAGCTGCTGATGAACTGATAGTTGGTACACAAACTGAAACCTATAAATGAAAATTATATTCTTGCTCATTGTTTTTGTCTGTGAACTTTCTTTATCAATTTCAGGACCTTCAGCTACATCATGAGAGAGCTGCCCAAGGTGCCCACCCACGTCCCCGTTTGTGTTCTGGGGAACCACAGAGACATGGGCGAGCACCGGGTCATCCTGCCTGATGACATCAGAGACCTGATCTCGAGTCTGAACAGGTAACTATATGTTACAGTTGTGTGTACACACATTCCAGTACAAGAAAACTAGGAAATTCAATCTAAACTACCAATAATCCTAATTATGCTTTAGCTGATGCATAGAAGAGCTTTGCTGCAAATACCTTTCTAACTAAAAAGATTTTTCTGATATTTTCTGTTGCTTCAATCCTGTGGAATTGCAGGGGGTATGTTTTGATAAACACTTGCTTAAAGAATAAACCCTAATATTTAGACACACTCTTAAAACCTTTTTTTAAAATCAATATTGGCATCCTTATTATAGAAAATACAATGCAGACTGTTGGATCTGATTAATTTGCAAAGACTGGTTTTGAAAAAATTCATGAAAATAATTTTTTTAATGAACCAATAATGTGGTCAACAGAGAGCAGAAATAGATTCTTTTAAAATAGTTGGGACTTAAGCAACTGTTGATAGCAACTTAAACTATGTTCACACCACCCTTGGAAATGCACATTCAACCGACCATTTCCAACACATAAACTCATGTTTTGGGCTTCTGCGTCTAGTAATCACACATCGCCACCACGCAATTTTTCTAAGATTTTCAGGCTCCATGTACAAAATGCTGAAGCTTTTCTTAACCAGGAACTAACCAGCAGCTCTTGTTTTGCAGGCCGATGGGATCCTCCTACATCCACTACGCCGAGTCCTCCATGAGGAACGGATTTGGCCTGAAGTACCTCCACAGATTCTTTAACATTCCTTTCCTTCAGCTGCAGGTCACTGTTTGTCTTCAACGTATCGCTTTGGTGCTGCAAATATACCATGTGGCTCTGGTCTGTGTGTGCAGAGAGAGACGCTGCTGAGGCAGCTGGAGACCAACCAGCTGGACATGGACGCCACGCTGGAGGAGCTGACGGTGCAGCAGGAGACAGAGGACCAGAACTACGACATGTAAGAGTCAAAATAGATCCACTGTTGAGCCATTAATTCTAAGGGTCTTATTCTTTTTTAAATCACTCTATGGCAGTTCTGGAACGACACACACGAGAAAATATGGTCAATTTTCAAAATATAACCAGTTTTTGCAATAAAATACCGTAATTGACAAATGTGATCATATTTTTGCATCTAAACAGAAGGCAGAGATGGGAAAAAAAACCAGACACACACAGATCAATGTAGTGAGTCGACTATGGAGAGGGAGGTTGTGGTTTTAGGTGTCTGATGATAGCAAAAAAAAAGCTCTAAATAACCACAGCTGTGCAGAAGCACCTGTTGACCATCTCGAAAAAATAAGTGTCTGGTGTGAACTGGAGGTTAAGCAGAAACCGCGAGTACACAGCTTCGCAGCGCTTCAGAGTCTTGTGTAAAAAAGGCATTAAAAACATTAGATATCATCTGGTTCTGTCTTTCATCTCATAGCTAACATACTAAGTATTCCTATTCATGAAAATACTGTTTTAAATTTCATTTTGGCTTACAGACATTTTATCTTAAACATATATTACCTGTTTTTGGTTATACATTCTAATTAAATTCACTTGTTACACTTACTAAAGAAATGTGTCTTTATAATAGCCATCTCTGATGAATGTATATTAGAGTAGGGTTAGCTGTTTTAGGGCTGGGAGATGTAGTGTTTTTTGACATGATATAGTTTTTTTTTCATATCATAACAATATATATCACAATGTAAATCAAATAACAATATTTGTCAAATTTGAATCCTCTTTGGCTCATAATTGAAACTCTATGCTTGTCACTTTGTTTGTTTGTTGTTGTTGTTAGGGGCATTGAGCTCTTTTTGATCTCTGCTGGGTCATATTTGACCCGTAACACCCACAAGTGTCAGTTTTTTTGGGGTTCTTCCCCAAAAAAATACTTAAATACTCAAATGTAAGAATTAATAGTTGTCAGAGGGTTAGATGAGGTCTTGTTCTTGTATAAATCATTAAATTGTTTTTACACACCTAAATTAAACTGTAAATTTTGACCCAAACTCAAAAAAAAGGATTGAATCCATGTTTTCATGATTAAAAAAAAACTGTTTTTTGGGTGTAAATTAAAAATATATTTGAATTTTAATTGACTTTGAGGCTTTGTTTAAGAACCATTACAGTGTTCTGGCCTAAAACCATGACTGTCTTGTAGAATGTCATCTTCTCCGGTTTGGGTTCAGAGAAAGTGTTCTCCTTCTGCTGTTCCTGCAGTTTCCTGGAGAACTTGGAGTCTCGCAGTAAAGGCTTTGGTTCTCCTGGTCCAGCTAACGGTCAGAGTCCGTCGTCTGGCTCCCAGTCCCCCGTCATACCCCCCAGCGGGGCCTCCACAGGCAGCTCCAGCCCCAACACACCACAGCCCCCGATACCCGCCCAGATGCTTCCCAGTCGCCCTCTGCGTCCATCTCCTCCCCTTCCCCTCCCCCTGCAGCAGGGGTCGGGGCAGTTTCCCCCACCGCTGAGATGAAGCCGGCTGCGCAGTCGCCAGAGTATCAACAGTCTGCAGCTGCAGGTCAGAAGCGCAGCTTCATCTCCCGCTGGTTTGGCTCTGCACCTCCGGAGAATTCTGCTTCTGCAGCAGGTGAGTCCGTTATACTGCAGTCACACTGTCTGAAAATGTTCATAAGCCTGCTGCTTTAGCAGCTGCTAAAAAGTTTTCCACCTCATCTCTACGTGTCAAACACGGTTGATGTTGAGAGATCAAGTCTGTTCATTTTGATGAGTCCTAAAAAAACATTGGTAATTGTGTCTCCACGTCTGAGTTCATGAGTTCATTCAGAGACTCTCCCAGTGCGATGAGTTCCACCATCTACTGCAAGAGCTGCAGCTGCATCATTTATAAGACAAGCTTGGGTTATGATGCTGCTTCAGATCCTTCAAGTCATGCAGATGAACAGCAGAAATGTGGGAAAAATCTCAGACAGAATGTTTTCATGAAATCCCACCGAAGCAACAAGAAAACTGAGAGCCTGCAGCTATGTTGAGCACAGATGCTTCAGACTGGAAGGAAAGCGCAGGTTCTATTAGTGAGTTCACACAGTTGAGAATCCTTCCAAATATTTTGACTAAATGCCATTTGAAAAATAATCTTACCAAAATTATAAAACTCATTATTCCTTGATCTTATTTATAAAGCTTTTATTTTGTCACAGAATAATAAAATGAACTACAACCTTTAGACATGAACAAAACCGCTCCCTTTGGTTTGTGACCAGCACCATTTTGTGGGTCACCTGGTACCAGGCTGCACGAAAAGAATACATAACTTACATTATTCTAATTTGATTCAGATTGTTTTTTTATTTTGAAAATGACCTGATTTTTCCCTTTCACATCTGGTAGAGCACTTTAAAAAAAAAAAAAAAAAGAAACTTCAAAAGTTAAACCGCGATAAGCTGGACAAAGATTCAGAACTGCAGCTTTGATGATTGTTTTTTATTTTTTTGTACCTTGCGTTCTTGGCAGTCTCAACCTTCCAAAGTTTTGTACGGTCTCATGTGCAGCTCTCTTCTTCCTTCTTTTCTTTCTTTTGCCATCTTTGAAATTGTTTTGTTTTTCAAACTCTTAGGATAGGAGGATCAATCAGTTTCAAATGCATGCTTCGGTTTGAAGGGATTACTGAAGCTTATAGGGCTGCAGTAATCTGTCACAAGACCAGAAGTGAAAGGGTCCACAGACCCACTGCTGGTTGTCATGTGGTCTGGTGCTTTCAGACAGAGCAGTTGAGGGTCTCTAGGAACTCGTGTGGGTGGGGTGTGTGTGTGTGTGTCTGCTTTTTGTCGGGGATCTTCTCTAACTTGTGGATGCTTTCCTCAGAGGAGCCCCCCGCAGCCTCCGGTTCCGTGAAGGTGCATAGTGTGGATGACTTTGTGCCGGATGAAGGACTGGACAGGAGCTTCTTGGAGGACAGCCTTCCCTCAAGGAGCAAAGGGCCCCCGCCCAAAGCAGCTGCAGCCATGGACAGCGACAGGTCAGGCCTGTGTGCTTCAGAGTTTGTTTGTGAGCGTGCTTTCTCGTAAAAACCTGTTTCTGCTGCAGTGATGGGGAGGGCAGAGGGAACCCCATGGTATCCGGGTTCCTGGACGAGCTTGATCCCAATGACAATGAACCAAGCCAGCACCGGGCTTCCAAACCGCCCCCCAGTAAACATGTCACCCTGACCAGTGATGAAGAGGAGGGAGATGAAGCAGCGCACGTAATTACACGGGACCAGGACCTGGACAGTGAGCCCGAGTTGAAAGTGTAAGTTAATTAGAGAAACAGTGATATAATCAAATCACTCAAAGTGAATCAGGAACCGTATGAACTTGTGAATCCAAAATCTGGCAGTGACTTGCTGTCCTTTTCACGAGTCACTTCCTGTTTCAGAGCTCCACCATCTCTCACCAAACCAAAGGTGGGGTCTAAAGCCACAGGCCACGCCCCCGTCTTCCTCACGCTGACCCCGGCAGCAGCAGCGGAGCAGCCAGCCCGACCCCCGAGCAAGAAGAAGGGCCCCTCAAAGGCAGAGGACTCGGACACAGACCCAGAAGCCCCCGTGGCTCAGCAGATGCTGTCTTTCGTCATGGATGACCCTGACTTTGAGTCTGAGGCTTCCGACACCCCCAAGATTGTAAAGGTACACAGTTACACTGCTGTGTGAAGAGTGGAGGAGAGAGATGTTTGTTTACACCTGCGTGTCTGTCTCTGGCTTCACCTCAGGAGACGTTTCCGCTCAGAGACGAGCTGCTGTCTGACCTCTCTGACGAGGACATTCCTTCAGTCACGGCGCCGGAGCCGCTGAAGCCCACTGTGATCTCCTTCAAGCCCAAGGACGATGCAGACCTGTTCGGCCTGGGGATCCGGGAGGAAGCTCCCGCAGTGAAGGACAGCAGCGAGGAGCTGGAGCCGTTGTGAGATTGTTGTAGAAGTTGCAGCATCCTGGGTCTCTACTCAACATGAGGAAATCTCAGCAGGCTCTACCCATGTTTTAATTCTAAAGAGATGCCTTTAGACGCCTATCAGACAGTCTATCGAGAAGGGAAGCAAACCTAAAAAGCGAGACTCTGTTGCTCACTTTGTTCATTTCACTGATGCTGGCCGGTCTGTGCACGTTTGCTGTAGAGCAGTCTATGCATGCTCTGAAATAACGCTGCGGGCCTCTTTTCCTTTTTTTTTTTTATTTTTTTTTTTTAGAGAAAGACACAAAGCCCTCCTCCAAGGAAAAGAAGAAGAAGAAAAAGAAGAGCAAGGAGGTAAATGTGTCTCTTTCAGGCTTAGAAGAGGTTTCTGGGTATGAGATGCTGCACTCAAGTGTAGAACAGAGTGTACAACCTGAAGCTCCGGATGGGACTCCTTCATCCCTCCATTGTGGTTCTTAGGCTTTGATTTAAAAAAACAAAGAATAATAATGAGAAAAAATAATGGTTTTGTAGTTTTGATTTATTTGACTTAAGTGTTTGTCTTGTCATTTATGTTTAGATTTTCAATGTATCTGATAATTTTTAGAGTGTTCAAAATGTTCAGCCCACAACCTTAGGTGTGTTTCAGATTTTGGCCCCTTGAGCGACTGAGTTTGACACCACTGGTTTACAGAGTTTTCAAATATGAGAGTTGGAAGAATCTTCAAAAGAGGACATCTGTCACACGCTGAACTTAAAGTTCTTGTCTGCTTCCAGGAGGACGAGAAGAAGAAGAAACACAAACACAAGAAGAAGGAGAAGGACGAAGCTGCAGCTACAGACGAGAAAGACAAAAAGAAGAAGAAATCCCGGTCGAAGAAGTCCGAGGTGGATGAGCTGGAGGACTTCCTGGGCGGGGGAGGAGGGTTGGTCAAACGAGATGACGGAGATTATGAAGAGCTATAAAAGCTGCTGTCCAAGTGAGACGTGAGGAGCAGAGGGGAAACATCTGCAGCCGTTCTGAGCGAAGAGCTTCAAGCCATAAACCAAGCAAGGCTGCAAGAGGCTCCTCTGCGGCCCCCCCCACCGCTACTCCTGCTGTCACTCCCATTCCAACCAATAAGAGGAGGCGGCAGGAGCCGTGTGGACTGTGATGTGGTGACTGTGCGGCTGCTGAGCCTCCAACATGAACGAGTATCTGGATTTCCACTTCTCAGTTGTACAGGTGGTTTGGGCTGAGTGTCTGTGTTAACGTGTGAGCATGCTCAGTGATGACGGTGTCCTCAAGACTTCATCTTTCCTTTAATTCTTTCATCTGCTTGTTCTTTGACACTTTAGAGGCACTTTTTGGCTCCGCTGTGCGCTCTGCAGAAGAATCATGTGACCCCCACCCCACCTTCAAAGAAGCCTCCAGCTTCCATGAAGCTGTGCATCACTGCTCACTCCAGCTGCAGACAAACACTTCCAGGTTCCAGTAGTTCTGAACCGTTAGAACCTGGTTCTGTGACCTGCTAACTGGAGCTGCTTCTGCCCAAAACAATTTCTGTGGATAACCTCCCCCTCCCCTCCATGTCAAGTGGTCTTACTGTAATCTTGGTGGGTCACATGACCTGGCTGTCACAGCTTTTTACTGTTGCGTCATTATTCTCTTGTTTTCTTTGTTCTATTTATTTCTGTTTTGATGCAAATGTTGGATTTTCCTGGTTTTGTTTTTGATTCTGCTCACTCCAGCCTCCGGCTGCATAGCTGCCGGGAGGGGAGGGGGTCACGATGGACTCCAACGAGCCGCTCCAGCCCCCACTCAAACAAACGTTTAATACTCCGAGCGCTCATCTGTATTTGCACATTTCCACTCATTCATAGTTTAGATCAACAAAAACGACGGTTTTGACATTTCAAAGTTGAAGCTATGCAGCATTAATCTCCAGTACTGTTTGCATTTCCGACTCTTTTGGAGGAGAAATGCTGAAAGGTTGTTCAGAAACTCCACACTTAGGTGTTGGGCAGGAACAAATTGGTAATAAATGTTTTAGATCTTTGTTCCAGCATGGAAACGCTGACGGCTTCCTGCCTCTGCTGGCGGCAGTGAAGACGTCAGAGACGCTGCATCGTCCTGAATGAAGCTTTTTAGATTGTTTCTCATGACCCATCTTTACTCTAAGAGTTTACCCATGTTTGTCAAATAAAAACTTATTTCTTCATAACAGGAGAAGAAATCTGTGTGCTTATTAACTTTATTAACTCGTGGGGGAAGGAAAGGGTCTGTCTTGACAAAAAATCTAGACATTTTCTCAAACTAAAATTATATACAATTGAAAAACTTTCTTGATGAGACTATTTTTCTTCTTAATATTCAGTTTTTAGCCTTTGAAGCAGAAAGCTTGCAGCTCCAGAGCACAGAGGAAACATAGTCTGAATATAGGAGGAACATCCTGGATGAGAATCCTTAAACTCTGGTACAGATAGAGCTGATATGAAGATCTGCATCATCCAAAAGAAACATCAGGGTTTTAGCAAAAGGAAGAGTTCCTTAAAAACAAAGAGGTTTTGTTGCAGTGAGGAAATTGTGGAATCCCGGTTTTCTGTGTTGTACTGAGCATAAAAACCTTAGTTTTAATGACTTGCTGAGGAAAACATGTGACTAACAGTATCAAGAACAGAAATATTCTTCCAGTTTGAGGCTCTAGAGGGCTGATGTGCTCCAAAAAGATCATGACACTGATCTGCACATATCACTGCCGTTTAACATCAGTTTAAACTACGCAAACTTGGATTCATCACCAGTAAACCTGACGGTGAGAAATTTTGGAGCTAATCAGCTGTACAGTTTTGATCCAGATACCTGCTCAAATGAAGATGTTTATGGATCTATTTGTCTGCAAGTGGATACATCAGAATGGAATGGGGAGCACGTGGCATTCAGATTGTAGCTTCTATGTAAAATCTCTGAGCTTTTTCAAACTGCATCTTATCATTTGCTCCATTTGAATAAAGAAATATTCAGAATTGCCATTTGAAGCATATTTTTTTCCAAATATGTACTACATCATTAGAACAGTGGTACAAGAACAACAAAAGGGCCTGATTTACTGAAATCTCTTATAAAGAAACGTATCATCCTGCAGTCCAACAATCAGACAAACATATAAAACATCACCATTTTAAAACTGAAGATCCTATTGCTCCTGATAAATTAAAAGAAAAAATGTTGACAGACCAGAACCTTCTCCACACTGATACTAGTGCTCCTCCAAGACCAGATGATGCATCCCAACTAACTGATGAAAGCTCTTGCTCCCTCTGCTGGCTAAGACATAACAGAGTCAAGCACAAACAACCATGAAGATCCATGTTCTGGAAGCTGTGCAAATTATAATATAATATAATAAAACATATTTAATAGTCCTGGTAGATTACCTGTACGTCCCGGGATAGGATCTCTCCTTCATGTGGGCATCCCTAAGGTTTCTTCTTTTTTCCTGAATCAGGTTTTTTAGGAGTTTTTTCTTTACTGGGAACGAGGGTCTAAGGACAAGATAACAAGATAACCTGTGGGGTTTCTTTCTTCTTCTTGTGTGGTTTAATGGCAGATGACACACAATGGGTTTTCTTTTGAAGCCCCTCCCACTTTTAGACACCTGGTTTTCTGCAAACAGACTCAGTGATTATTTTGTAGAATAGTTTTTTCGCTCTTGTTATTTTAGTTTTTCACAACCTTGTGAGTGGTTTTCTGATTCACAACTGTGGAAATTGCAACAAAAAAAGAAAAAAAAAACAGGATTAAATATTTGCCTGTCTAATGAAAAGCAGTACTTTTCACTGAAAAAATACTTCATTCAGAAGTAGCAAATGTTCACTGTCCTCACTCAAAAACATAAGGTCTGCTGGTAGTCTCACAAATATAGCCAGTAAAAGATAAAAATAAGAGCTTTCACACATGTATGCTTTTATTATGATGCCGCCTGGTTCCTTTAGTCATGTGTTAGATATTAGTTAAGCAAAAGATAAACAACCTTTTTCACTTTTTAGCCTTTCATAAATGCAAATAGGAAGAAATTAATACAGCGTAGGAACGACAAATTTGGATAAAATCAGCTTTAAACAAAAATATGCCGCATTTATTAAGACGATCAAGGTTCAATCATGTAAATTAAATACAAGAGAAGTATGAACATAGGGCCTTCATTTTCCCTTAATTCCTGATAAATTTTACCCAGAAAAAAGATGGAAAGGATCTGTGGTTCCAGATATAATTAATTATTCAACACTACAGCTTCTCATGCATTCAGTGTTCATGATTTGAACATGCGGAGCTGAGTGAGTGAGGACCAGACGGAACAATGAGGACAGCTACTGGAGAAGCTGATTTTTCCACGCCTGCTTCCTGTGTGGATCATTTTGGTTGTGACAGCTCAGCAGCAAACAAAGAAATGCATCCATCCATCCATCCATCCATCCATCAAACCAACTCGGCCCATCACAGGGCCACTCCTGAGGGGCCACCTTTCAGAATCCTCAGTTATCATATGAACCAAGTCTTTGGACTAGGAGAGGAAGCTGGACATTCTGGTGAACATGCAAACTTCTCACAGGAAGGATCCAGCTGGGTTTCAAACCAACCTTCTCATAGTGCTTACCACTACACCATGCAGCCAGAATACAAACACAACAATGTTAAGAAATGGATTTCAGCAGAATCAGAGAATTACAAATAAATAAATTAATAAATAATATAAAACAACATCAAAGTTTACATAACCAATGCAAAAAAATTAACTTAGCTAATTGAGGGTGGTTTGAAAAAAAATTAACTCAATTAATTCTTTTTGCGGTTTAGCTGATAGAAGAGGAGCAGTCCTGATGATTTATGCTATGGGAATGTTTTAGTTCTCACAAATGAAGTCACAAAATTTTATATCAATCAATACGATTTATTTATTCTCAAAAACATAAATTGATATAAACACATTTGATTATTTTCCTTGGAAATACAATTCAGGATTTTTTTTTTTCACCACCACTGTCACTAATGGATCCTGGGAATACCAAAACAGTTGAAGAACATGACCAAACTGTTTCTGCCATCCATATCATTATTATTATCCTAATACACAAACAAACAGATGAGGAAATCGTTTGCATATGGGTACAGTTAGTCGGATTCAGGCGGTATGATTCGGCTTTTATTTTGAAAACCGGTCACGCAGTATCTGGCGCTCTCATTGGTTCTATCGTGAGCCAATCATAGAGACGTTTGCTCCTCCACGCTTACTTTCCCACGTGACTAGCATCGTGAATCCAGCAGTTTAGCTGCTAGCATAAGCATCTTCATCATGGTAAGTTTAAGTAAATCTGTGAAACTCTTTAGGTTTACTGGTTTGTTCGATTGTTTTAGTTCGTAATTTAAATAAAGTTTTATGTTGAATTCGAACAGGAAATAAACAAAATTTAGCTTGATGAGGCCAGATGATGCCAAATGCTCACAAGCTGATTATTACTAAAATCTCGTGTCTCAAGGACATAGTCTTGACATAATTGTTTTACCATAAAAATTCTATCCTCGGCGTTAATTTTGAGTTTTATCTTTATTATTAATTGCTTCTGGTGTTGCGCGTTTCCAGTGAAGACGCTGTTTTCTGCTGGTAGACCCCTATGTGAACACAAAACATAAAACGTGGATTGGGGTTTATTCTAAAGCTAATGTTTCTCGTTCTTAACAAGCTACTGCACGTGTTTGTCCACTTTAGATCAGTGATTCTGTGACCGATTAGTGTGGTCTTCTCTCATCATAACTCACTACAGCTGACTGGATTCAGCTGATCTATTTTTCCTGGTAGAAGGAAAAGGTCAGAACAGAATCTCCTGACTAGTTAAATCGAGCTTGTTACATTTATCCTCATCATTAAATGCAGAAACCCTCTGATGATGACACCTTCTGCTGTGAAACTACAGCAGAGTGAGAAGCAGCTGCATGTTCATTTCGCACTCGGTCTGTCATTCTGGACTCCTTATACCATCATCATCTATGTGTTTTAAGCCGTTTCTGTCCTCCTCTCTGCAGCTCCGTCGGCAGGTCAGGCTGAGGCGGGAGTACCTGTACAGAAAAGCCCAGGAGGACCGGCTCCGGACCATCGAGGAGAAGAAGCAGAACCTGAAGAGCGCTTTGGATGGTAAGAGGCTGCTTTTGGGTTGAAGAAGAGGGCTTCCTGCTACTCATTCACATGCAACAGTAGGAATTTAAAAACCTGACTTTGAGGAAAAATCTGTTTCTGCTCTTTCTAACATGTTATAGTGGTATTTTTTTCTAATGATAAGATAAAGAAAATTGAGATCAAAATTCCATTTCTGGGTATATATTTATTCAAATCCTTATGAATCAGACACACATGAAGAAATTATTTTTTGAAAAAGATTGTATTTGTGACACCAGCTGCTACAATGTCTGGGCCACAAGCTCCATTCTGATCCATGCACGTCTTTATTTTCCTCGTCTGAGCTGGAATTTGGATAAAAGGTTGGATGTTCTGTTTGTGTTCTGGGGATTTACTGATCACGGTACTCTGAAGGCGTTAAAATAAGGCAAAGTTTTTGTGATGTTTACCCTTTCTCTCTCTCCACAGAAAACCGTCTACTTCCCACAGAGGTTCGTAAGGATGCTCTGCAGCTGCAGAAGCTGCTGGAGTACGATGACGAGGGTGCAGAAGGTAAGTGTTGCCTCACTCTACCTCCAGCGTCTTGCCGCTCCTCGTCTCAGGTTCGATCCCCCACAGGTGTTAGCTCCCATATAGACGATGAGTACAAATGGGCCGGAGTGGAAGATCCAAAGATCATGGTGACTACGTCCAGAGACCCGAGCTCCAGACTCAAGATGTTTGCCAAGGTGGGTCCAGTTCCTCCACACTTATTTGCTGTTTACAGAGAAAGAGAATTAAGTCAAACTTCAGGAAGTTTTGAGATGACCTCGGTTTAGCTCCTGCTGTTCTGAAGTGTGAGCTGCAGGTATCCAGATGTGGATCAGTTTGATGGTCCTGACGCCAGAGCTTCCACCCGTTGTGAAGTTAGTTTTCCAGTTGGGTCACTGGAAAGTTCCTCTGTGATGACGCCGTCCTCTCTGCAGGAGGTAAAGCTGATGTTTCCCGGGGCGCAGCGCATGAACAGAGGAAACCATGAGATCCCAACACTGGTGCGAGCCTGCAAGGCCAACAACGTAACAGACCTGGTTATTTTGCATGAGACCAGAGGACAGCCAGGTGAGCGCTCGTTCAGTGTCGTGACCTTTAACCAGGTCCTGGTTATATAAAGCAGTTAGTGTGGAGGTTCAGTCCTGCAGAAACTCTGCTGTCCCTGCAGATGGCCTGGTGGTGTGCCATCTGCCCTTTGGACCCACAGCCTACTTCACGCTCTACAACGTGGTGATGAGGCACGACGTTCCTGACATCGGCACCATGTCTGAAGCTTACCCCCACCTCATTTTTCATAACTTCACCTCCCGGCTCGGCAAGAGGGTAAGCAGTGAAGCCGCCCCGTGGAGAGCTGTATGGAGAGCTCACACCGGATATCATTTTGAGTCCGCTGACTCTTTTGATGATCCTCAAATTCACTGCTAGATATTTGTCCAAAGATAGGTTCATAAACTTGATGCTCCTATCACGTTGTGGAGGAGCTACTGTCAAGTTTTTGAACACATTACTACATAAAACCATTGACTGTTTATTATATATCTAATTTTGATGCATGAAAACCTCACATGATGTTGAGAGAACAGATTTATTTATTTTAAGGAGTTCTACATAAGAATCTGTAATCATGTCTGGGTTCATGAGATCATTCAGAGACTCTTTAGGTGCAATGAGGTTCACCATCTACGGCATGAGCTGCATCTTCAGCGGTACTTCTGTCTGTCTGTGATGCAGTTTGATGATTTGCTGTGCCGAAATAATAAAAAATAAGGGAAAAAATAAGAATACAATTGTAGGAACTAAGGATACAAATAAGAAGAATACCATAAAATTTAGGAGGAGAGTCTTTTTCAAAGCGGAGTCCCTGATTGGTTAACTCAGCGCGTCTTCTTTGCCAAAATTTCGATATTTAAACTTTGAAAATATTGCGCCTGAAGTGTGCTGGAGCCATACTGCCGCGCTTTTACATTGATTAACAAAATTCCAGCTTATTCGAAACGCAGTCTCGCGGTGCTGAAAGGCGGATGTAATCAACGTGAATCAGCTGATTCTGCAGCAGAAAAAAATAGTTTTTTCATCCGGGCTCTACATCAATATATAATGCTTAGAACGTAAAATGTTGAAGAACTTTGAGGATAGAAAACTATGGAGAATATTTTCAGGTTTTGGTGTTAAATGATCCAAAACAGTAGTGATTTTTAATCCTTTTTATGTTGTTTATGTTACTACTGAACTTAACCAGAAGGTTGACAAAAAAAGTTTAAAATGACAAACAACATTTCTTTCAATCTTAATCTTTGTGTTTTGTGATCAGTTTTGTTGATTCTGATCTCCTATTCTAAATAAAGATATAGATGATGATTAAATACAAATAATTTAATTTTTCATCCATCCAGTAAACAGACATACACATAGCAATAAACATTATATTAAAAAGTAAGAATTGTGGTTCGATTTGTGAATCGTTGAGCTTGATTCATGAATCAAATCAAAACCACAGCACTAATTAGTCTGTGCTTTATTCTATATGGAATCAGAATGTAGTAAAGTTGAACAAAGTTGTGAGCATTCGGCTCAAAAATCTGTACTTTTTTGTATATTTGAGTCAGTAAGACCAAAACTTTATCTTTTGTGAAAAAATTTTCCTTTTTTTAGATGTTGACCCCATTAAAAAGAAAATGAATATACTTTCCAGCAAATTCCCCTGATGTACAAATCATGTTTGGTGTGAACGTAGCTTTACAGCACACCTGTGATGCCCTCTGACCTTCACAGGTTTCGAATATCCTCAAGTACCTGTTTCCAGTGCCAAAAGATGACAGCAGGCGAGTGATCACATTCGCCAACCAGGACGACTTCATCTCCTTCAGGTGAGTGTGGAACCTCCCCGTCAGAGATGAGACGCCAGCATCTCTGGAAACCAACCCAGATCTCCTGTTTCCATCAGACACCACACCTACAAGAAAACAGACCACAGGAATGTGGAGCTGACGGAGGTGGGACCCAGGTTTGAGATGAAACGTAAGTTTGTAGGGACGAGAGTCACCACAGCGCTCATGGCAGCAGCTTTACAGTCTCTGTTTTCCTGTTCAGTGTACATGATCAAACTGGGAACTCTGGAAAACGAGAACACAGCAGAGGTGGAGTGGCGTCAGCACGCGTTCACGCACACGGCCAAGAAGAGGAGGTTCCTCAGCGTGCAGTGAGGAGGAGTTCCAAGAATATGAACCCTTTCTAAGCCCGGTTTGGTGGGGTCCCACGAGACCCGGGTCATTAGGGAGCAAACCTTCCTTTTTGAATGGACTATTTCAGTTTTTGCTGTTTTTGTAATTAAAAACCTTTCAGCTGAAATCCAGGGGCTCTTATTTTTTATTATTTGGTAGCAACAAAAAAACAGGACCATCGAGAACGGCTTTAGTTTAACAAAACCTAAAACTGTAGGAGAAGCTTCTGTGGGTCAGATCTTTTATTTCATCCGAGTTTTATACTTTCAAAATAAAGCCCAAATTATTTTTTTATTTGCAGCATAGTTGTAAATGAGAGCAATTTGTAAAATTAGTTTTATATAGTGGATTTTATTTCAGAACTCAGTTTTTTGTATTTTATCCAAAGGAATACCGTGTTTTAAAACTTAGTTCAAAATAGTCTATTTATATAACATACTCAGCCGATTCTATTATCTAAAGCAGAGGTGTCAAAACTTTTTGCAAAGATTCAGTGAGCTAAAAATGAGTTCCGACTAATTAGCTAGCATCTATTTTAATAACAATAAAAGCTAATGAACTATTTTTATAAAGATTTTCTTGCAATGGCATCCTTTTCATTTCTTCACATTGAAAACGGAAACATCTAAATACATTTTTGTACTGTCCATTTTTTTACACTCTTTATTCCAAAATAACTTGTCATGGATGGCATGTCTTCTGGTAGTTCCTCTTGATATTAAACTCCTTGAAAACTGTGTGTTTGGCAAACAGTTGTTTCATATTTTTATTTTAAAAGATGTGCCAATTTCCACTTGTCTTGAAAGCATTGGCCCTGTTTTCATCTTTCCTTATAGTTGACATTTCAGAAATGAGCTAGAAAGGATCATAGATAGATATATGTAATTTAGTCAACCGCAATCAAGAAATCGCATATAGTTAATGGAAAATGCTGGAGGTGACGTATAGATTTTATGCCCAGAGTCTGTGGGCTATGTTTAATTCATAGGCCAGGGACATTCCTGGTCTAAAGGGATTCCCAATTCAGCAATGATTTGGGAAAATGTGGGTCTGAAGTCTTCCTAAAAATGTCTTAACAACCTTGCAGTTTGAACCCTTGAGCAACTAGTCGGTAAAGCCACCCTTGTGATGTTTCTGCAAAAATGTACACAAAGCACAAGGAAACACTTTTGTGATGAAAGTGGAAATTACGTTTTACTTGTAAAAATCAGAACAAAAAAAGCTTTATAAGTAAATTTTAACAGTAAAGCCAAAGTCCCATCAGTTATCCCGTACATAGGTGTGTGAGATTTGTTGTCCGCATTTGACCCCTCCCCTGGGGGAGCGGTGACCTGCAGACACGCCGCGTTCAGGAACCATTTGATGGTTTAACCCACCAATCCAACTCTTTAATGCTGAGTGTTAAGCAGAGAGGCACTTGGTCTCATTTTAAGTGTCTCTGACAAGCTTCATCCAGGATTTGAGCTCATGACCTTAAGTCTCTGGGAGGACACTCCACCACAAAAAAACTCAGCTGGTCAATAGGAAGTAAATATTGAGAATCAAATTACATTTATGTCAATAAAACTTAACATTTCAACAATTGATTGGTTTGATCTTTTTTTTTTGTCTTTTGCTAAAACATATCTAACAACCTGGCAGTTGAACATATGAGCAAAAATTAGTGAATACAGCCATTCCTTGCTGTGATTAACCTACAAAATAAACACTTTTGTGATGAAGGTGCTTATTTTCCTAATAAAGATCTGAATTGGAAAAAATGCACTATAGATATATTTCAACAGAAAAATAGGGGACAAGTGAAAACAATAAGTTTGTTTTCATGTAAAAAATTACTTTGTAAAAAAAAAAAATTGGGAGAAAAATCCACGCATAATTTTGCCCCCATGTTGCTTGCATCAGCAGATGTTGATAATCTTGTGCGGGATTTGCAACCTCCTTCTGTGCTGATGCTAACAATCACCCGTTTACGTGACAAGTGAGTTCGCAGCGCCCAGCTCTCAGCGCCCGCAGGTGTCTTCGACCAATCGGAGGACGCGGTTGCTGGAATCAGCCAATCAGAAGGCAGCACCGCAGAGTTTTTCCGCTTTCCTGAACTTCTTGACAGACTTCAGATTGAGACAATTCAAGATGGCTGCTTCAGGTGAGACCGAACTTTTGGATGTGAACTGGTCCAAAACAGCATGAAGTGAGTCGGCCGGGGCGTCGGTGTGGCGCGGCGGTTCGGATGGGTTCGGGCCTGCCAGCCGAGCGGGTGGTTGTTTCAGTGAGCGGCGCTAATGGGAGCCTCTGAACTGACTCCGCGGTTACACCCGCAGGTTAGCTAACATTAGCCGCCTAGCATCGGAGCGGCTCACGGTGAAGTGTGTGCGGCAGCGGGATTATCTTCTCCCGCTCTTGAAGCTCTGCAGCTTTCAGAGCGATCACAGGACAGCCCCCGCTCAAGTTGGATGGCTAGAATGTCATAGAAGTTTCCATAGCGTTACTTTTGATCCCCGCGAGACCCGTAACAAACTTATTGGCTAGTTAGCTGAAGTGGTAACAGGCGCCGCAGCTTAAACATGGCCTCCCAAGCTGAGAGTGTGGCTGCGCCGCGGCGGCCGAGGGCAAAACGCGCAGAGCCTGAGCGGCCGGGACGCGGCGGTATACGGTACCGAACGTCCGTCCGGAGGTTCTGACAGAAACCCGGCGGCGTCTTGGGCTCTGTCGCTCAGAGGGAGCCCTGTGCGCCTGAAACCAGGTACATTCCCAGAGATTTGCTCTTGATAAGAGAGTCTGGTTGAACGAGTTCGGTTGGTTGACCCGGCTCGGTGGTAATCTCCAAACCCAGTTACATTTATACTATTTGTTTACTTTATTTTTATTTTACGCTTTTATGTACTTAGTATCATGTAGGCAAGACAGAAAAGTTGTGACACAAAGTAAACAACAACAAAACAAATGCATGTTTGAAAGAAAATTCTGCAAAAATCAATTATGTACATGTAAATGGAAAACCTTTGTTTGATTAAATCAGTGTGACAAAATCACTTTTGTTTATTTCAAAGTTTGGGTCATTTTTGTAAAAAAAAATCCACTTTTTTTGTAGTTATTATAAAATAATTTCATTAAAGTGTAAATTATATTAAAGAACCACTCAGGAGAAAATTGTATTATTAATGTGTTCTTGTTGCATTTTTGTAATAGTGGAGGACAGGTATATAAAGTTGAACTTCAAATGATGCTTAGTTTTACTTTATTCAAATCTTGGTGAATCAGGAGTAGATAAAACATTTAAAAAGCTACACTACAATTGTGACACATCCACATTGTAGACAAGTAGATTCATGTATGTCTTCATACATGTCCTCTAATGAACTACTGCCGCTCTGCTGAAACTATGTCCTTGAAAACAGTTTTTGATTTTGGCACAATAGCAAAAAAAAAACTGTCATCACAATTAAAAAACCATTGGAAACGCTTTGAAAATACATCTATAGAAGATCGGACTTCTTCATAGCCCATTTTATTCATACATTTATTTATTCGTGCATTTAGAGTTTAAACTAGTTGAATGTGGATGCGTTAACGTGTGTAATTAATAAAACATAATTAATTTGTTAATATTTATCAATCGTGCAAACAAAAAAGTTGTTTTATTATTTTTCACAAGCATAATAAAAGAAGTTTATGAGAAAAAAAAGGAAAACTGTCATCTTTCAATACACCACTTTTGTGTGCAAAGGCTATGGACTTCCTGCACTTGTGTTATATTCTGTCAGTAAAGGGTTAAATCTGTGCCGTTGCAGGTTCTGAGTGAAGGGCTTCTCCGGACCCCACCTGTGCATGCAGCTCTCCTGAGGTTGCAGAGTTTGAGTGCCACCCCCCACCCCCTCCCCAGCTCCTCCTGCCTCTCATCATGTCCTCCACCTCCTCTTCGTACTCCTCCTCGGGGGAGACCAGTCCGGAGGATGTGCCTCGGGGCGGGGGTACCATCCGAGTCTACCTCCCCAACAAGCAGAGGACAGTGGTGAGGCGACCGCGCGTGCCAGTTCTGATGTGTTGAAACACGCTTTCTGTAGGACGTCTGTGAACAGCAGAAACAGTTAAATCTGGACTTAATTTTTTAATTTGTAGACGTTTGCCTCTGATGTAAGAGGCTTTCCTAATTTTGAACTCCTTTTTGAAGAAGTACGACTTTACTTTTATCATAAATCTGCATTTTCTGTGATAATAGATGTGTTTACAGTAGCAGCTGGATACTGAAGATAAAGCACCAAAGAAAATGAGATTGTTGAAATACTCGCTAAAATGAAATTGGCTAAAGAAAGATAATTCATGCAAAATTAGCAAATGTGCTAAAATGTTTGATTCAATGTTGAATTAATCTAATATATTGTTCATTAAGAACGCTAAAGAAGAAATATGTTTATTGGGATAAAAAAGTATGAATTCTGCAAAAAAAAGCGTAAAATCTTAGTTATCCAGGGATATAGTGATGTATTACTTCAGCGTATTTAGAGGTGTCCATTATTAGAAATTATTGGACGACTTGGAGCCTTGAACTGTTCAACATGAACCGTTAGTTAGTTCCTAATTTATTACTATCATTGTTAAAATACTTATAATGATCCATTTCTCAGATAAGAATCTGATCAAATTGTTATTTCTGATATCATAAACAAATCATCTATAAAAATCAATTGCAACCTTATAAATGATAAAGCAATTATTGAGTAAAACAACCTGATGTCCCCTAAAAATCTTCAGTATCAACCATTTCTCCATCTTAAAGTTTGGCTTTTTTCCTAACAATTTCAGTTTTCCCAAAAACAAATTCTTCAGTCCTCTTCAGTAATTGATCCTGTTGATATCAGAACAGCAGTAATATTTGTCTCTATCATGATTTCAAGGGTCAGACAGACTAAAAACCCAAAAGGATGCTTATAGTGAAGTGCTGAGGTAAATAACAGCTTCCACCTGGCTCAAGACACACCTGAGAGTGAAAACTCGCTCTGTTTTTGACATGTTTCACCGTGTACTTGCGAGCTGCTCAGCGGGCGTCAGGTTTCACAGATGGCTCCTGCCACCATCCTCCATGGTCCACACGGCAGAGGTCCATCTCATGTTTCCTCTCTGTTGTCATATCAGTGTTTGTGTCACATCACAACAGCAAACACCGATGTTTGTGCCATCAGGTTCATCCTGTTCCTTCCCTCTGATGAAAAACCCAACCTTTCCAGCACAAATTCTCAGTGTTTTTTTTTCTTTTTTTCCACTTCTCTTTAGACATGAAAGCATCACAAAGTTCAGTTTGATAGCCATAAAATCTGCGGCTTAAAGCATCTTTGGAATTCTGATGATTTTCACCTTTTACCTCTGTTTCTGTCAAAACTTTAGTTATCTTTAGCTGCTCAGAGGAAAAGTCAACAGAAATATTTGACAGCAGATTTTCAGAGATTATCTTAAAGAAATCTATCAGAAAGAGGGACAAAAAGGTGAAAGTGCTGCCGGAGCCCCGCCCCCTCACAGCCAGCTCCATCACAAGGTTCTTTAATGTGGACACTTCTGAATGACACTGATGATTCTAGCCACAACATCTGGATGTGAGGAAGGATGGCCTTTAGGGTCACTAGACTGAAGAGTCCACATCTGACAGGTCTTTAGACTCACCCTGATGAGTAGTCAAAGATTATGACATTGATGTCTTCAGAAACATGGCCCCCAGCCAAGACTCTTGTTAGTAACCTCTGCGTTTGTGGATGGAGGCTGATGCTGAACCACTTTGAGTCTGGTTCAGAGGTGCATGAGAATACAATGGCAGTTGGCATACATAAAGCTGTGCACACAGTATTTGACGGGCGTTCAAGAACGCGCCTCTAACCTATAGTGTTCACACTGGACAAGCAAGGAAGGGCTTCTTCTTTTTGTTTTGCTACTGTTTACTAGTAAATGTCCAGTTGAAAGAGACTTGGTGCAAATCTTGCAATTTGGGCATGTAACGGAAACGGTTTGGTTTCTTGTTTGCTTCCTTGCAATCATGTCAGGAGAGGGGCCGATCTTTATTTGAAAAACAAACACAGACGTCGTCACTCGTCAGGCTCGTCCCCATATCTGGGTTCACTAGATAAACCAGATACGCTGTGTGATTTGCCAGTATCACTGTGTCACTACCAAATCAGTCCCTGATTGGTCAAAGTTCAACTATGGCTTAAGTGGCAACATGTTTTGTTGCCAAAACTACTTGCTAAAACTTGTGTAGTGATGATGCATGAATGTATGAGTTTTGAAATATGTATTTACTTTTCATTCAAAGGGGTCATTTTAATGTGCATTGTCAAGGGTGGTGTATTCGTTGCTCAAGAGTACTATGTTTCTCGTTTTCACAAATATATCAGAAACAAGACACTAGCAGGACACAGTCTCTGTTGAAGACTGATTCTTCATCTACTCGTTGACTCATGGTTAGACTCCATTCTTTGTTGGGTCCCAATATTTTGTATTCTCTTCAAAATGGTGCTCATAAGGATTTAGCTGGAGGCTGTGACACCCCCTTTCCACTACTGTAATGATTGTGTCCAGGTCTAATGTCAGAGATGGAACCACTTTGGAAAACCAAAGCTCAGTTCTGTTTAAGGCTACCTCAGAAGAAGTGTGGCAAAACTCTGGGGTTGAACCTGCCACTCTGGTCAGAGCAGAAACATGCCGCGTGGTCGCAAGAATGGAGGCAAAGTGGCGTGCTGTTATGGAAGCAGGAGGGTGACCTTCATCAGTCGTCTTGAAATTGGAAAATGTCCCATCTTATTTTGACCATCAGGTGTCTTTAAAGACACACCCTGATGGGTCTTAACATGTTCTTGTAGCATTTTTCTCATGATGGAGGACACGTATATAAAGAACATTACCTTAAAAAGCTTAAATTCTGAGTATTTCTTTATTCAAAATATTGTGAATCAGAACCAGAAAAAAAAAAAGTTGGAAAAAGTTTGTAATGTGACGTCATGTCACTAGCTCTCTTCTGTACTCCATTCTGATGCATCCACTTGTAGACAAATAGATCCATGAACGTCTTTGTTTTCCTCGTTCGAGCTGGAATCTGGATCAAAACTCTATAGCTTCAATGTTGCTCACCATTTTTGTTGCACCACTGCTATTCGGTTGAGGTTGTCGGGGGCTGTAAGCTAGCAGGAGGGAGTGTAAACAAATGGATGACAGGAAGTGGAGGTGGGGTTACTCTGCACAAAAAGTCCCGGCCACAATTCAGAGGTGAACTTCTAACAAACTCTTGTCACTCTGCAAAAACTGTCCTAAAAACGACAGATTTCTAGGGCTAAAATCAGCATCATCATAATCCAAAGACCCTTGGAAACCCGTTTCCAATAGATTAAAAGATGATCAAAGGGGATTTGACTTGTTACTGGGCCGTGTGTCTACAGGTCAACGTCCGCCAAGGTCAGACTGTGTACGAGAGTCTGGATAAAGCGCTCAAAGTGCGAGGCCTCAGCCAGGACTGCTGCGCCGTGTTCCGCCTCCTGGAAGGGTAAGCCCCCCCAGCTGCTTTATGCCCCCTCATATACTCATTGAAAACCATTGCACACACAGCAGGACTAGTTTAGGTCAGCATAAACTAAGTGAAACAGGTGACTTGCCTGCATCAGTTTTGATTTCAACCAATAAATTGAAGTCTGTGTCAAAACCTCCAGCTCACTTCAGTTTTATCATAATTATTAGGCACAGTCCAGGTGTGTAAAAACTTTGACCTATCTCCAAATGTCTTTGTGTTGCTCTTTTCCTCCTGCAGTCGAAAGAGACTGACTGACTGGAACACAGACATCACTCCTTTGGTCGGAGAGGAACTGCTAGTGGAAGTTCTGGATGACATTCCTCTCACCATGCACAACTTTGTCAGTGTCTGGAAGCACCCTATCAAAATCTATTTAGAGAAAGTTTTTGTCTCAATCTTCTTAATGAACGTGATGGCTTTTTGTCTTCTTAGGTACGGAAAACTTTTTTCAAACTGGCCTACTGTGATTTTTGCCACAAGTTTCTTTTTAACGGCTTCAGATGTCAGACATGTGGCTACAAGTTTCACCAGCACTGCAGCAGCAAGGTCCCCACCGTGTGTCTGGACATGGACACGGTGAGCAAGCGGTGAGTCGCACTTCCTTACTTCTTCTTGATTACACGAAGCAACGAGAGCAGCACGATGCTCCAACCCTGACGAGGAAACAACTGCAACATGTCAAAATTAAACTACTCACTAAAACAATTAAGAAAAAGGTGAATGTTTTATAGCCTCAAGCTAACATTAGCAACAAAAAAAAACAAACGGCGAGCAATACTGGATAAATCCAGTCGTACAGTTTTGAGCCAGAACCACAATTCTCAACAGTGCGAGTGCTGAACGGTCATCGTCATGTCTCGCACACCTAATGATGAACGGGTCAGGGTTAAGAAGAGACTTTAGCCCGCCCAGTTCAGTACTTGTATCATTAGTCTGAGCTGTTTCCAGCATCTGGTTTTTGGATCCAACATAATTTAAATTAAAAAAAAAATACTCAAACACTGTTTCAATCGTAAATTGTTTTATTTCGGTCATCATCCCTCACACCCCCTGCATGAGGCCTTCACCGGGAGGAGGAGCATGTTCAGCAGCAGACTTCTGTCACAACGCTGTTCCACAGACAGACTGAGCAGGTCTTTCGTCCTCGTGCAATAAGACAATACAACTCCCTGACTGAGCAACAAAAGAGGATTTTAGTCAATTTTTTAATTTCGAATGTTTTTATACTTTTTAACTGATAGATCTTAAGTGTTTTTAGGGTTTTATTTATTTTTTTATTTGTTTTTATGAATGTGTAGAGATTGTGAGCAGCTGGCCGTTTTTAAATTTCCTTCGGGATCAATAAAGCTATTCTTCTTCTTTTTCTTATCTACTTTGAGAAAAATGCCACAAGAAACATGTTCAAAAGACAAAGGTGTGGGTCTTTGAAGAACCTGTTTGTTCAATTAAAAATATCAGATTATATGAGCATTCACTTTGCAACATTTTACTATTCATGATTAATTTTGTGTAAGAAAATTGTAAAAAAAAAAAAAAAAAAAAGCAACACTTTCATTTAAAATATTGTTGTACAGATTGTGTGAAATATCGCTGCAGGAGAAAATACGTGAACCCTTTGGAATTAATTGGTTTTATCCATAAACTGGACACGATTGTGTTCAATTAAAAACATGAAAACATAAATCGATGGGGTTTAAGCAGGTAATGTTTTTTCCATTGTTGTAATTCAGATTGAAATTTTAAAAAAGTTTCCATTTTGTACAGAAATTGAGGTACTCAAAGGATTCACATACTTTCTCTTGCAACTGTATGTGGGGAAAATTAGGTCAGGGTTTTTGTCATTTTGACGCTTATATAATTAACACTATTATATGGAGTATATTTCTGGTCATTTCATCTTCTGAGTGGATTAATGCAGATTTCCACAGTGGCTCTGTTCAGTGATGAAGATGAATCCGGTTAAGGTATTCCTGGAATCGCTGAATTGAGGGTTGGAGGAGCATGGTCCGTGCAGGTTTGCTCTGCATTTGCATAGTTTGTACATTCCACTCCAGATTTGAAAAGCAGCCAAAACAGTATCTCACCTTTTTTTTTGGATTTAACTCCATCTGGGTGGTTGATTTCCGGTTAGGGCATGATGGTGCCTGTGTTTGGCTTTGCCGCTGCTCTTTTTCTCTCAACTTGTTTTTCTTAGCTGGTTTTAGCCACTTGCATCCTTTATATTAATCCCCTGGATTTGCTGTAAATACGTAAGATCAGAGATCTTTACTTTGGATTAAAGTGATTTTGAGAAATCCCTTTGACACTTGGGAGGACTACAGACAAACTTTCCCACCACTGTTTGTGCGTCCTCTCTCCTCGCCTAAATGTTAGCTTCTCTTTGCAACCTGGTGGTCTGATGCATTTAGGAAATAATCCAGGAAAAGAGGCTGCAGAGCTGGTTTAGGAGTGCAAAGCCGACTTGCTCATCTGAACGTGGTTTTTTACTTCAGTTGCTGTTAAAGCACCACATTTGTTGCGATGAGTTTCCTGCAAGATCCAGTTCCTGACCATAGACGGTACATTATTATCACTGGACGAAGCGGGCTGTGACATCACCCATAGAAAATGCCTTACCTCTGGTTCCATCAAAATGAAGTCAATTCAGTTACCGTTTTAAAATCAGATGATGTTAGTCATGTGAGCTGGAAAGCCACGCCCCTTCCACTTAAAGTGGGCTCGGAAGAATCTGTCAAATGGTTCGAATGTTGAAGTCGGGGCCAGCAGGCATCACATGGTTTTATGGAGGCGTCTGATTGGCCAGTTTATAACTTGTGAAGAATAAAATTTATAATGAAAACAATTTAATATTTTTTAATTTAAAGTTTTTATTTAATGTTTTATTCTGGTCATTTTTTGTGTGTTTTTAAAAGACTATTTGAAGTCCCACTCAAACTATATTCTGATCTATTGTAAAAGTGTTCCTGGTGGTCTTTTAAATGTGATTATGCAATTTTAAAGCCAAAAATTGCACAGAGGTTGCTGTGCTAATTTCCCAGCATTCCTTTGTTTACTCTCCTGCTTGCTCATTCCATCTCACAAGACCAAGCTAACATTAGTGTCGCAAAAAAACCAAAAACAAGCAAAACAAATAAACAAAAACAAAAAAAACGGTGAGCAATATTAGAGCTATCCAACTGTACAGTTCAGGGCCAGATTCCATCTCAGATGAGGAAAATGAAGATCTTAATGGATCTATTTGCAAGTGGAGGCTTTGGAATTGTAGCGGAGCAGGGAGACTGTGGCTCATGGCAGTTGCTGAATCCCAAATCCGAGCTATTTTATACCGCAGGTTTTCATCTGCTCCTGATCCAGCACAGTTTGAATAAAGAAATATTCAGAAACAGTTTTTTTAAATTCTTTTATACATGCCCTCCACTATGAGAAAAATCCTACGAGAGCATGTTAACACACCAAAAACACGATTTTTGTTGGATTAGGTCATTAAATAACTTTTGCTTTCTTGCTTTTTCAGGTGTGACTCTAACTCCTGCGCAGAGGACTTTCCTGTGATAGTACTGCCAGAGAGTTCTCCATCTCAGAGAAATATAGCCTTAACCCCAGAGCCTTCTGGGTAAGTTTCCCAGATACATCCAAAAATGTTTTATTTAGAATATAAAGCACATTGGTGTTTCTAACCGTACTGCTGACTGGACTCCTTCAGAATGGACCTCCTGTCTCCACCCTCCACCTTCCACTTTCCCGTATCAGGAGGAGAAGGTCAGTCTCTGCAGAGGCACCGCTCCACATCCACCCCCAACGTCCACATGGTCAGCACGGTAGACCCCGCCAGTGTCAGCATCATCGAGGTCAGTCTGCACGCCGATGTTCATACTGTACAGTTGCTGTGTGCGGATACTAACGGTTTCTTCTGTTTGTAGGAAGCACTGAAGTTCCACACAATAGGTAAAACTCCTCTGTAGATCCCAAGAACTTTAAACTCATAACCACTTTCTAACTTACTGGCTCTTGTTTTCTTAGGTCCTGAACCCTCACCCAAACCCTCCACCAGTCCACCCTCTTTTCTTGGCTCTCCCGGGAAAAAGCCGCCCAAATCCCCCTCCGAACACAAAGAGCGCAAACCCTCCTCGTCTGATGACAAGAAGAAGGTGGTAGGTGGTCTTCAGCTTTTTAATCAATTGCTTATTTGCACTGCAAACTGTACAAAAAATGAGAAGCTTTCCCAAAAGAAAAATAACCATATTTTGGACTATAAATCGCTCCAGAGTAAAGGTCATAGCAGCTAAAGAAAAAAACCTACAATAAAGGAAAAAAAAAAACATTATTTAAAATATCAGACTATTTCATCTTGAAAGGCAAATCATAACTGTAGTCCAATCGGAACAGGAACACAACTAAGTAGTACACTTTAAGTGCCAAGAGTGTACAAGATGACTAAAAAGCTAAATAAATAAAAATACATTGGTAAAAATCTACAGAAAATATTAATATTAGTACATTAGTGCTGCATATAAAAAATTATTTAGAAAACCATAGCATAAAGGACATTCTAACAACTCAAACTCTTTGTCACTTTAAATCACTAATCCATTTATTTTTTTCATTTCTGTTGGTTTGGATTCATAAAGACTGAGCAGCACTTCTCCATCTGCGTTGCTGTCAGTAGCAAATACTGATACGCACACCTAGAGTGCCCTTTGTGGTCGATGCTGTTTTTTTTTGTTTTTGGTTTTTTAAGGATAAATGATGAAAGTTGCACCCCCCTGCCGAACTATGCAAAGAAACACAGCACTTGCTCCAAAACCCCAAATATTTGTGACGTTGCAGCATCGAGGCAACAGAGACTCCAGTTACTACTGGGAGGTCCACTCTCGAGAAGTCCAGATCCAGAAGAGGATAGGCACCGGCTCCTTTGGGACGGTCTACAAGGGAAAGTGGCACGGAGACGTGGCCATCAAGATCCTGAAGGTGAAAGAGCCGACCCCCGAGCAGCTACAGGCCTTCAAAAATGAAATGCAGGTCCTACGGTGAGCAGCTCCGACTCTCCTTCACCGCAGCAGTTTGAGGAGCATCCTCTCCTTCCTCGCCTTCTTTACTCCTCAACGATAAACATTTTTTTTTCCCCCTCTGATCATGTAGGAAAACTCGCCACGTCAACATCCTGCTGTTCATGGGATACATGACCAAGCCCAACTTCGCCATCATCACACAGTGGTGTGAAGGTAGCAGCCTGTACCGCCACCTGCACGTGTCGGAAACCAAGTTTGACACCATGAGGCGCATCGATGTGGCCCGACAGACGGCGCAGGGCATGGAGTAAGAACCTGCTGTGTGCTTAGAGCGCCCCGACCTGAGCTAAGCTGCACGTTTGTACTTCCGCTCCAGTTTTATATCTTTCTTTCATTGGTTTTGTGTCTCTGCTGCAGTTATCTTCACGCCAAGAACATAATTCATCGAGACCTGAAGTCCAACAGTATCCTTTTCTGGTGCACTGAACCTTTACATTTGAGTGTCTGGAGAGTTTCTATGTGAGGAACTCATAAAACGAGCTGTGAGTCTGCTCTGTTGAAGCGTTTCCTCAGCTCTGCTGCAGACATTTTTCTCCACGAGGGCTGGACCGTTAAAATAGGAGACTTTGGTTTGGCCACGGTGAAGTCTCGGTGGAGCGGCTCTCAGCAGGTGGAGCAGCCCAGTGGATCCATTCTTTGGATGGTGAGATTGTTTCACGGCCTGATTGTGTGAAGGGGAGACCAGTGGATTTTAGCAGGGCTGTCCCATCGTTGGTTCAGTGTCCTGACTGCTTCTAGCCTTCATAGTCACATGTATCTAATGGTTTTAATTTTGAGCTGCTGACGCTCCACCTAACTCCTCTGTTTCCGGCTGCTCGTGTTCCTGTCAGGCTCCCGAGGTGATCCGAATGCAGGACAACCCGTACACGTTCCAGTCGGACGTGTATGCGTACGGAGTGGTGCTGTTCGAGCTCATGTCAGGAACGCTGCCTTACGCAAACATCAACAACAGAGACCAGGTGAGAACCTCCATCGAACTCTTCAGATCTTCTAAAACACCACGTTTGTCACTGACGTCGTCATAAAATCCTTTGAGATTCAGACTTATAGACTGAAGCTGCGGCAGGTCGTTGTCACAGAAACACATTTTTTTTCCTCCGGTTAAGCGTTCGCTCTCACACTCTTATATGGTTTTCCTCTCTGAGACGAGTTTCTCCTTTTCCAGATCATCTTCATGGTGGGACGCGGGTACTTGTCTCCAGACCTCAGTAAGCTCTACAGCACATCGCCCAAGTCAATGAAAAGGCTCATCGTCGACTGCTTGAAGTTCAAGAGAGATGAGAGGCCTCTGTTTCCTCAGGTGAGCGCTGGTTTTCACATAGTAATAGTTTTTAGCAGTTTGGGGACCCAAAACAAACAATAACATGAGGGCCCTCTGCAGTGGTTGTATTCATCTTTTTTTTTAATTCTTGCCTTAACTTCTTTCCTGTCCACTGTTAGGCAGCATCAGTGGCAAAAACCAAATGTTTTGATTACCAGTTGAAAACTAAATCCATATTTATTTTATTTACGTCATTTTTACTTGGAAAAACATTGAATTTATGGAATAGAGTAAGAAAATAGAGTCTTGACAGCGGGTGGTGCAAAGTTCAGTTAGAACTTTTTTGTCAACAAACATGTAATGAGGAAAACTGCATCTTTGAACTCATGTTTAGGAGCTCTTATCTTAAAAAAATGGTAAAAGCAGAATAAAGCAGCAGGTAAGATGAAGTTCTGAGAACAAGTGTTGGATAGAACATTCATGTCATGTCTGTAAGGGATTCACTCAAGTATAGCAATGAAATGAATGTAAAAGGAAAACATGTTGACTTGTCAGATGTGATTACAGCACATTTTAATTGTTTTATTAGCTATTAGTTTATTACAAAGTGCATAAGTTATTAAAACCAACAAAAGGCAATTATTGGAGGATTTAAAAATGTGTGATAAATTCATTGTGAGCCAGTAAGAAATTCAAACTGTATTTGTTTTAGTGTTTAAATGTTTTTGACTTTTTAGATGGAATCTCTTGCTGTACGTCGTGGGGCTTTCCTTTGGAGGGAAAGTCCTTGGTCCAGTTTTGACTTACACATGCAGCCTTTTAAAATATTGCTCATAACCTTTGAATTCAGAACTGCAGCTGCTGAAACGTGGAATGTTGGATGTTTAAAGCTTGCTGCATTGTGGTCCTGAGATTTATCTATTTGTTTTCATCGTTCAGTCTATCGTTCATTCCTCCTTTCTTTTGTTCTTTCACTCTTTCCTTGAGTGCATTTAAAGTCCTGAATTTAAACTTAAGATTTCTGTCCGGATGACAGCAACTTTCCGTAGATCTGGTCATGTGACCAGGCTCTTCTGGTGTAATCCCGCTCCTTCTCTGTCTTCTCTCCTCAGATCCTGGTCTCCATTGAGCAGGTGCAGGACCTGTTGCCAAAAATCGAGCGCAGCCGCTCAGAACCTTCGCTCCACCGGGCCGTCCACGCTGAAGACCTGAACCCTCTCCTGTTCCAGACCACCAGACTCATGCCCCTTTAACCCCTCCCCGTGGCCCCGGTCTGCCTCCAGGCCCAGAACTGCTGCAGTCCTGTGCCAGCAAGGCTCAGTTAGCCGTCAGGACTCTCCTACACCAGAGTGCACCCCTCTTATTTTTAAAATTTTCTTTATTTTTTTTGTTTTGTGTGTTTGTGGGAGGAGCAGAAAAACAAAACCTCGTCTTATCAGACTGTGAGCAAAGATCTGTCCAGCAGGCTCAGGTTGGGCTGTGAGGATCACGCATGTTCCACAGAAGTTTGAAGCTTTGAGGTCACAGCCGGAAAACACCTGCAGGAACCACAAACCCACTGTGTTCTGACCTCCAGTGGTTCCGGTTCAGCAGACGCCTGCGCTCCAGCTGAGACAGCTATGCAAAAGTTCCCTCAACGGTTTTTGAAAATACTAGAGAACAAAATGGGTACAGAGCTCCTCCTGTGAATGGATGAAGTCCGACTTCTCCACCCTCATCTGGTGACCGGCTTTCCGGGGTGGTGGTGGGGGGGCAGCTGAGGGTTGCAACATGGATACCTCAGAGGTGATGACACTTTCTGTCCAAACGGTTTGGTTGAACATTCAGCTCTGAGGGGACGGAGGTGTTGGTGCTGCTCTTCATCAGAACTCTGGAGGCTTGTTCGCTCTGATGGTGCACACCGCCTGAGCCACCTAGTCTTAAAAACGAAAAAATTGGTTTGTTTTGGTGGATTTCAGGCGGTGTGTTCTCTCGGGTTTGCTCTGTGAGTTCTGCAGTTCCCAGAACTAACCAGGCAGGTTGGTGTTTTAGTTTCTCCCTCTGTGTGGAGCTGCCGGCTCTGCCGTGTGCTGCTGACCTTCCCCAGTGGAGTCGGCTACAACCAAGTGTTCAGCCGGAACGCCGTCTGCAGGAGCTCGCCCTGCTTCCACAGACAGCGTCTCGAATGCAGCGTGGAACCAGCAGCAGCTCCTTTATTTCTGCTCAGAGGAACAGTGGTTAAGTAGCAGCTCTGAGCAGGGCTGCATTCAGCTGTGCTGGACCTGCAGCCCTGCCAGTTCACCCGCGCACTCACGCAGACGCACATGAATGCGCCTGCAAGAGGCTCCGCCTTCAGTCGGGGCTGAGGTGTGAGTTCAGGACAACACAAAGCAGCACCACTTAACTCTGCGAGGGGCTGGACTCCCCGACAAACTCTTCGGTTCATTCCAGGTCTGTGGGGTTGTTTGGGTGGGGTGGGGGTTACGACGGGGTCATTTATTTATTGATTGTAGATGCCGCGCTGCGCGGCGCTGTCGTGCGTTTCTTAAATGTTCTTAAAGGCACGGTACGTCTGCTCCTCCACGGCGCCCGCCACACGGTTTCACTACAAAGCTCTTGTTTGCAGCAACACTTGAGAAAACTGTAGAGTATTATGTGGGGGGTGGGGGGTGAAACAGCTGTAGGAAGTTCGTCTAACCCTCTCAGCATCACGAACAGTTAGTTACTGAGGAAGTCTGGTTCAGGATCAGGAGGGCTCCGGTTTGTGGCGTCTCTCCAGAGCCTCATTGTCAAGCCCTGCTGAGGCTGCAGCACACCCAGAGGCCTGCAGGGGGAGCCGACCTTCACAGCTGTTCCGCAAACCAGTTTCTTTTGTCTTTTCATATCTGTAGGTGAATTGCAATACTTGTGTGTAGGTCTGCGGTGTCAGGGGTGTTCAGTTTGCAATAAATGGTATATTCTGCTGTGTACAGTTACATTTTTTTTTAATTCAAAAAAATTGTACTTATTTCTATTTTTGTGAGATGTTTCACAAAGAACAAATAATTTTAAAGGAAATCTTAGTACTTTTGTCTTAAAATATTGAAGCAGGATTTATTCTTGAGATAAATAAAATGGATCTGTCTTACTACTGCTTCTGTTTCCACTCTTGTGTTATGGGTTGGGTTTTCAGGAAACTGAAAGATGTGGGTTTCTGAGCTAAACTGGAAGTGCGAGTCATATGACAAACAGCTGTACATGTTCTTTATTCATGCAGGTTTGATACACTAGTTCAAAAACACAAAGCAGATTCACACAGACTTAATTGCTTTTACAAAGGTCATGGTTTTTGGGAGGAGGAGGGGATTTTGCATGAAAAAGTTCAAGAACAAAAATTGATTTAAAACAAAGACGCTTTAAAACACTTGAGATTTCTATAGCTTGTAGCCCAGTCCGGAGCTTGTGATGTGACAGAAGAGCGTGACGGCGAAGCACATCCCCAAAACCTGCAACACAGATGGACATGTCAGCTGTAGCAGCTCAGAGCGACTGTTTATGTTCTTTGATTTTCTGTAACTTTTCAACCGTCAACACGATCAACGTCATTTCAGTAGATTCTGAGGGAGAAAAGCAGCACTTGTCTCATGACCACTCGCACCTATTGCCACAACGCCTTTGACGTCAAGTTTCGGGCGGCTGAGATGGTCCTGGCAACGATGGACTAAGTTCTGACCTTAGATCATATTTGAACATGTGGATTGGCTGTGTGATGTCATCGATGGACATTAGAGGTCTCAAAGCTCCGTGGTGCAGTTACAGAGATGTGAAGTTGATCGTAGGGTTCCTACCTGATCTGTAACGGCTACTCAATCAGTTCCATGCATTGGTAAGTCTTGCATCACTTCCTTTTGTCGCCAACATTGTGACAGTTAAGTAATTGGAATCAGATTAAATTTGTTACTCGTTAATAAATGAAAAAAGTAACAAAAAAAAATCAACTTCAGGGAACACTTTTCAACAGTTTTATCTCCTTTATGACTGTCTGACTGGTAAGTGCCCTAAAATACTTGAGTGAAAACAGATTCCTTATCACCCAAATGTGGACCCATTGGGTAGTTTTTTTTTTTTAAATAAAAAATGTTAAATATAATAAACAAATTCTATACAAATGAATACAATATAATCTTCAAGAAAGAAAAATAGCATAAAGTTTAACAATCCTTATACCACGTAGTCGAACAATAAAATGAAAAAAAAAAAAGGAATTTAAATTTTAAATAACATTAAGACTCTAGATAGTGGTCTGCTTATCAGAGATAAATTTAAAAGCTTTGAGGAGGTTGATTGTTTTGGATAATTTGTGCTCGTATAATAAAATTTTTCTAAGGAGGCGAAATATATTTTAAATCTAATTTATTTAGTAAAGGGACTTTAGTCAACTATTTTATTTTGTGTATGTAATATTTTGCTAATGCAAATCTGATTAATCTTACTCCAGGCTTTTTCTTTCACAGCTCTATTCCGATGTATGTCATGTTATACTGGCCGAACACAAGCTGCAATTATTAATTTCTCTTCAAGATTAATTTTTAAACAGTTGGCACTTCCATGAATTAAAAGGGACGCCCATTCATATGTCACCACCAAATCTGAGTCCCTGATTTGTCAAATTTTCGAATTCAACTTTCAACAAGCGTTCAATTGCAGCAAATTTTATACATAGAGGCAGGAAGTGATTGAAAAAACTTCTATCTATGCATGAATGTAGAACGTTGTGAACGTAGCTTTTGGCATCACATAAAGGAGTCAGATTTGGTAGCTTTAAAGTAAATGATTACTTTAAGGAAGATGCCACAGTACAGTGAGTTATAGTTACTTTTACTTAAACTTAAGGGAAACTGTAAAAACTTAGCTCCAAGCAGCTCATCCAGGATAATGAGTCATGAACCTTAAATCTGGAGAAAAAAAACTGTAAAATTGTGTAAAAATATCAGCATACACAATCAGTCTTTCCTCTTTCTTTGTAATTATCAGGAGAAGCTTTAGAAACAACTGAACAAGAGGAAGTTCCTTTTTATTCACTTCCTTCAACTTGTTTTCAGTAACTAAAAACGCAAACATTTGCAGATTATTTTTCCGTCTTCCTGATTGCTTAAGGTTTGGACTTTAAAACCCGTTCTTTCTCTCACCAGTTACATTATTCCTCTTTCTTAAGTAATTTAAGTGTTAACTCTTAAAATAAGGAGCTCCAGTGTTTGTGTTCTTTGATTCACAGAAAGGAGAACAGCTTTTCTCATTCTGAATTAACTGGAATCAAGTTGATCGTGTTAGCAGTGATGCCTCAGGTACTCCAATTCAAGTGCTTATTTGGATGCTCTGATGGTTGCAGCTGGGCAGAAGCTGCATGGTTCAAACGCAGCCCCCTTTATAGATGAACCAACTATTTTTAGCGGTCATGGTTATAAACCTGTTAACCTCAGAGGTTTGGTTTTTACAGCTGAACTTGATGTATTTTTGCAGAACTAGAATCACTAAAAAGAGGACGCTTCGACGAGCGCCCTCGCTGTCACAGAAGTCTGAGGGTTTTTCAGCTGGAACCAGACACAGTCCAAACACACAGATAATGGCCGATGTAGAACCTCCAAGGAACAAACTCCTCAAAAGGGCCAAAATCCAAACACAACTTAAGTCGCGGGCCGAACAGGATAAACATTTATTGAACACTCTAAAATTAAATTTTAAAAACTTTAAAACTGTAACTTTATAACATAACTATGAATTAGATATATAGCATTCCCTGCAATAATGCTAGAGTGAATGCTGTAAGCTGAATTTGGCCACTGAAGATGCTAGTGCTGATAGCTGAAGATGCTGAAAATGATAGTTATAAACACTGAAGCTGACAGCCAGCTAAAATATTAGCTAAATTGCAAATTAGCCTAAAAAACAAACAAAATAAACAAACAAAAAAAGCTTAGGTTAGCCAAAACAGCTAGTGTGTAAATGTTAGCCAAACTCCAAAACAGCCTAAAAATCTTTTAAAAACCCTTCAAATTGTCTAGATTTATTACCCTGTCTGTCCTTGGTATACTTTAAATCTTGCAGATATTCCAACTTCACAGTTTATTTTATTTTTGGTCATACTGTAACTTTATTTTTGGAACGTGTGCTGCTGACCACTTGGCCAGATAACCCTTGTAAAAGAGAACTTGATCTCAATGGGTTTTCCACCTGGTTAAATAAAAAGAAATAAAATTTAAAAAAGCCTAAATTAGCCAAAACAGCTAGCATGCAGCTGAAATATGCACTAAAATCCAAAATGGACTTAAAAAAAAAGGCTAAATTAGTCATGGAATGAGAGCTGCCTAGTGGGTGACTTTTGGCAATAGAACGGGCGCTGCAGGACGAACCGACGCTAGCATGTAGCTGAAATATTAGCTAAACTCCGAAATAGCCAAAATAGTCCAAAAAGCTAGTAGAATGCCAACTTTTAAAACTTTAAAACCGTAACTTTTTAATCATGATTAATAAAAAGACAGGAATATTATTCCAGAATAAATCAACTTAAACCTTAAAAAAACTTTCAATATTTTACCCTCCATAAAAAATGTTGTCAAAATTATACCAGTTAGAAATAAGCGCAAGATAACATCGGGCCATTAATAACAAAATAAAAGGAACGTGATCTATAACAAACAAGCTAACAGCTCATCCTCAGGCCTCTGACTGAAGCAGCTACACTTGCTTCTTTTGACCCACCACTGTTTTAGAACACAAGCTGGTAAATCAACGGCCCAAACCATCATGCCAGAAGAGGACCTGGCTGCAGACATCATCGCCCAGAACCAGAAGACTGGAACTTGAGGTCGACTCATATTGCAAGAACAACTTTTTATTTTAACTGGTAAAGTTAATAATTACATTTGTTTTCCTGCTTTAATAAAGCTTTCTTTTTCTTGGTGTGGGTAAGTGGTGTCTGCTTCCGGCCGATGACCAACTTGTCTGCAGCCGGGTCTCTCCTTCTCCGCTGCGTGATTTCTCCATCTTACCTCAACTACACAGATCAAAATGACAGCAATCCCAAAGGACAGATAATGTTCTTCAAACCATTCGCTGAATGCCGCAAAACATCCCTGCAAAAACAGAATTGTGAGATGAGAGGATCAGGAGCATGACTTCTGACCTCGGTCTGTCTGAGGTGCATTGTGGGTCTACTACCTTTGGTTGGGGTGGAAGCTTATCAAACTGGTCTCGGTAGCAGGATTTGGGGACGTTATTGCTCCAGTCTGTGTAGTTGTTGACTCCACAACACTCAAACTGCAACAGTTCAGAGAGAAGACGACTGAGACAATTTCACGGTGGCGGCAGTGGCGGCCTCTGCTCTGACGGCTCTTACCCAGCTCTGCATGATGTTCCATTCAGACTGATCTGTGATGTTTTTCTTTTTGGCCGAATTCAAACTACTTATCAGGTCTTCTCTCACTCTGTCGATGATCTGAAGGGAAAATCAGCTAGTCAGACGTTAACAAACAGACTTTGTTTCAGTGCTTAGTGATGTAGCCTCACTTCTTTATCGTTCAGGAGCATCAAGCAGGCCAGGACCAGCTCCACCACCATCACCAGGAAGAGAACCAGAAAGAACTGTGAACAGAAAAGATCACGTCTGTCCCGATCGATCTTCTTCAAGCCATCCGCAAAAATGCTCTCTATAGTTGTCATCTCTGACCCAACTGCTCACAAAGGATAAAGCTTTCACTTTTTGCTGATTATGTTTTTAGGAATTACGACTGTAGCACTTAGATTAAGTCAGCTAGTGCTATATAGAGAACTGATTTATTAAAAAAGTTAAGACAAACACCAAAAAAAGATTGAGTTCTACCCTTTAAAATAATTATTTCTTCAAGAGACAACATGGAGGAGGAACCAGGACTGACAAGCATTACTTTTATCATTCTAATCTTTTTAATCTGAAGTCTGCTGTTTTTTGACCATCTTGATGTCAGATTTATTTGTTTGTCAGAAAACAAAGTTGTAGCTTCAATAAAAATATCAGCAATTCCATCAATTCAGCTGCTAACGTCAATCTTTGACATACATGTTGAACATTAGATCCAAATCTCAATGTTTTCTTTGAATTTTCTCAAGCAGGAAGCTGTCTTAACCTGCAGAGGTCAGTACAACTGAAAATGTTTTTAGTTCAGAAAAAGAGAATTCTGAAGTGGGTAGACAGAGTGGTGCTGCATTCAAGGGCTTCTTTCTTTCTTGCACTGGATTGTGGGTCTAAATCAGGGGTCCCTTAATTATGGCCCGCGGGCCAATCACCTGAACACAATCAGAGACAAATTATTATTATTTTTTTTCAGTTTGGCCATTCAATCGAGACCCACATATGTCTTTTCTTTTTTTACTCTGCTGGGTTTTGTTATTTTAGTTTGGAGTTGGACCTTGGTAGTCTTAGTTTGCAGGCTTTGTTTATTTGTTTTCTTTAGGTAGCTTTGGTTAGACAGCCCTTAGCAGGGAGCTGCTGACTCAGATGGTCGACATGGCTGGGTCAGCAGTCTCCCTGACTTATTTTATGTTTGGTCAAGGAGCCACCATGGAATAAAAGAGGCACATGAGGTTTTGAAGAGCCGGGGGGTGTTACCGTGAGCAGGAGGCAGCGATTCTCCTTCAACGCACCCAGGAAGCCCAGGAAGGAGACGGAGGTGATGATGATGCCGCAGATCAGCAGCAGGCTGGGGATGTTCAGCCTGGCCAGGCTGGGGATGAGGCCTTCCATTTTAAGGGTCGCCATCAAGTACCCCCCCAAACCCATGAGCGCCACGCCGCACATCTGACAGAACAAATTAGTCTCACATGTTCTATCTGCATCCCCAAGCAACACGTTTTAAAAATAGACATTTGTTTGTGTGTGTGTGTGTGTGCCAGGCATACGTACAAAACACAGGAAGTTGGCGATACACATGGTGTACTTCAGACACTTGAGACAGCCTTGAGCCATGGCGCTGCTGATCACAAACTGCAACAGAAGTCACAGAGCAACGTTTTCAGTCCGTTGAGGTGAAGCGAGACGGATTTGGTTGGTTCTGTTTTTGTGAGGCTGTGGGTTTGTGTGCGACACAACATTGTGTTGTGATAGCACACAGGACCGGCAGAGCAGCACTTCCTGTTGTCTCGATTACCAGAAGAATCAAACAGAGACGGATACGTTTGTTTCTTCGGTTCAACGTGGAAGTAAAGACTTCCCCACAACTTCTGGATGAAACTTTACAAAACATTTTACAAACATCAAAAATCTTTAGAATCCTAAATAATAATAAACTCCACTTCTCATTCTACTTCACATATATTCTTCATCACTGTAACCTCCTGAATGTAACTTTTAGAAAATAAGATCCTCCCTTCAACGATAGGACTTTAAACGCCTCATAAACAGATCAGAATCAAAGCTGACTTCTTACCTGTTAGTTGAATTCAGAGGGTTTTGTGTCTTCAGGCGTCCGGGGCGAGTCTGCTCGTCACACTTGTCTTTCTCATTATGCTGTGGACGGCTCGCAGGCTTTCAGCTGCACGCATCACTTCCTCTTTCTAAGCATTAGTAACCTGGAAAAGTCTGACTGTCAGAGCGCTTGGTTGCTGCGAACACGGAAGTGATGAGACGCTTCTTATATTTAGACGGCACCCACGCCCCAGAGAAATCCCCCCCAGTTTCGGAGCTGACCTGTCCTCAGTTTTCAGGTTTCAAACCTTTTCTTTATTGAGATGCTCAGTTCTTCAGTGGAAATCAGCATCACTAACGTTGACATGCTTTAAGTGGAAACTCGTTCATCTTGTCCCTAAGATCTGACATTGCTTCTCCAACAGAGCTTGTTACCTCAGATCTGCTGGGTTGGAGGCAGAGCCGGGCTTCTCTTTGATAGAAGCTGGTTCCAGCTTCAGCTCAGCTTCACCTTTTTTGTCCTAAAAGCTTCAAACTGTCTTTTTAGTGCTGGTCCCAGTTAACCTGAACAATAGGGCTGCTGTGGATCATTCCAGAAAGAGACTATCTCCCTGTAGACCATTCTATTGTCTGATCTCTATAAGATCCTTGATTGAATAGTACTCCCTTGTGATTTCTACTGAAGTACTTTTTTATTTTGTCTGTATAATAGATGTTCCAGGGTTCCGTGTTTTTCTCTTTTCTGTCCTTTGAGTTTCCAGTTTGTCGTCTTCTCTGTTCAGATGACTTAACTATTATGAAAAACTGAATTGAACTGGGGGCTGCATAGTGGTTAGCACCCTCAGTGAGAAGGTTCTGTTTTAAAGTCCCTTCAATGTGGAACTTGCATGCTCCTCCTCTGCATGTGCAGGCTTCCTCCCACTGTTCAAAAACATGATTCATAGGTCAATTGTGGTTTCTAACGTGTCCCTAGATGTGGTTGTGTGTGGCCTTGTAACAGACTGGTGACCTGGTCATGGTTCCCCCCCTTGCCCAACAATAGCTAGAATAGGCTCCAGCAACCCAACGACCCCAAAACGGCTTTGACTGGTTCTGACAATGGATGGATCATTTAAACTGAAACAATAATACCCGTTTACCTGAAGTCTTATTGATTACTGCATCATGTTTACCATAGACTTTTTTTTGGATAATATTTTTTCATAACTCACAACACCAATTATAAGCAGCTGGATTGTTGCGTTGGTTAAATGTAAGGCGGGGACGCAGGTAATCAGGGTTTGATTCCCAGGGTGTGCATTGAGTATCATCCAATGTGGGTTCTTGGACCCCAACAGCTTCTCCTTACCCCAACCTTTAGCATTCCAAACAGAGAAATATGGAAAAACAGTGGCTATGTTCAAATTCCCACCCTAATCCTTCACTACAAAAAAACTATGTAGTGCCCTAGATTTTTAAAAGCATTTCAGACACCATGCTCACTACTTTTATTTCTTTTTTTAAAATTCTGTACATGAAGTCACCAATTTCAGGTGTGAAAAGTGAAAATTGAACCAATACAAACATTTCATGACGTCTATTTGTGACTCCACTGTGTTCCATTGATGACAATGTGGATGGTTTAAAAAAATTGCATTTAAACAGTTTTTTTCACAAAAATTGTTTGAACGCAATGAATTGTGGTCTTATTTGCTAATGTAGTGAGCATCAATGCAAAGGCTTCTGGGAAATTTCTAGTGCACTCGATTTTGATTTGTAGATTTAGACAGCACTAGAAAAAGCCGAATGCACTCTATAGTGAGTAGGGAAGGAATTCCGACATAGCCAAAGCTTTAAAATTTGGTCATCATTACCACTTCATAACATCATCAATAGTTGTCGGTCATCTACTTTAGCATGTGGCTACCAGAGCTCTGAAAGTACATAAAATTGGTTTTATAACTATAAAAAGTAATTACTTACATTAAAATGTAAACTTCTGTGCTTCAGAGCACACCCAGGTGAAGAAATGTGCGTCTCCTCTGTGACACAGCGCAACGTGGCCCCTCATTCCGGCTGTGGGATACCCATCCTTAATTCTCTACCTCTTCCCCTTAAAAAAACAAGTTCGGACACCACTAAAGCTTCAAATGCCCCTACAATTGGAGGGGCAGTAAGAAGCTGCAGGTGTGAGGGAAAATTTCGGATTCTGCCTAAAAGGGCCCAGAGCCTCCAGCGTGAAAATCTCTGCCAATCCAAAAGTGTGAATCAGTGAAAGCTACTTGGCTGTGGTGACCCCTGAAGGGATGAGCAGAAAAGAAAAGCAATACCAACTACAACCAATAAAAATAGTTTTCTTCTGTATAAAATTACAGAGAAAAAAAACCCATAATTGAACAACTGAAAGATTCAATGTTTATCTTGAGTCATTAGGAGGATGTGGGGTTAGATGAGACACACAAAGGTGACAAAACAGCTCCACCAAACCTGCAGAGTTTGTCAACCCACAGCAGGCGGTCCACTCAGGACTGGTGCATGCATCTGCTGTGCAGGTCACATGAACGTCAGGAGCTTCCTCCATGAAAAGGAAGTCCAACATAAAGACTACATGTTCTACAGTCGGAGCAGAGCTCAGACGTCTTCAAAGAAAAGCCAAAGCTTGAGTAAGATCCAGGTTTGAGTGAAGTCTCAGCTGAAACAAAGGCTCTGTTTGAACGTGAACTCAAGAGCTGGAACTGGGACTTGGCCTCCACTTTCAGTCAGTGTGAAACAGCCAGGCACTGTGGTGATGGGCGAGAGCAGATCCTGAGGCCTTTCTGTTAAGATGTCCAGACGAGTTCTACTGAAATCCTGCAATCATTCCGTATACGCTCCTTAATGAGAGCAGCTCGAAGTGCAAAGGAGTGAGATCAGTCAGCGGCCACGCCACTGCCTTTATCCTTCAGGGGGCGGAGTCATCAGAGTGGCGCTCACAATCACAGGTGAGTTCTTTGAGGAGCGCTCTTCAACTGGTGCTGAGCTAGAAGTTCTTCATCCTGCAGAAACACACGTCAACTTTTCCTCTGCACAAAGCCAGCAAGAGTTCAGAGCTGGAAAAAGTACGTACTGTCTCAGCTGTGTCCTCCCCCTCTGTGTGCTCACTGCCAGGGGTGAAGGCCTCAAAGTCAGACAGAGCGCTCTCCACGGCCTCTTCGTCATAGTCCGTCTGGTACTCGTCAGAGATGTCCTCTGGGGGACACGAGACAGGAGATGGGATCAGAGAGATGTGAGCGGTTTTAAAGAAACTTCTATGAAACATTCACTCACCACTAACTGCGGCGTTCTTCACGGGCTCGATCCTCGACACGATCTCTGCCAGATCCGTGAAGGAGGCGTTTGGACACGTGACCACCTAAAACACACACACAGACGCTGAAACCAAAGCAGCACCGGCTGAACTGTGCTGTGTATATGTATGTATGTACGTATGTGTATGTGTGTGTACTTGATAGAGTTGTACATATACTTATCAAATATTTGCTCTGAGTGTTTCGAACTTCTCTGTCTTTAATCTCACTGCCTTGACTTCTTGAGGTCAACCCGGAGATGAAGTTTGTGAGAAACTGAGATAAAGAACTTGAAGAACCATCATCAACCATCACAAATTTACATCAGTGATAGATATGTAGACTTCATGAGATTAGGGGATGCCCTGATCTGTCTTTAAAAGGAGGATTTTGACGAAGGGCCATTAGAGCGGAGTGGAGACTGGTTTGAACATTCTCTGTCTGTTCTCCTTGAGCAAGTAAAATCTGATTCAAGAACTGATCCCTCACTTATCTTCCTTTCAGAGAAACGTATCAGGTTGTTTAAATCTAACAGTACTGTATTCAAAAATAGAAGGAAAAAAAAATATTTTTCAGCTAAGATTTATTCTAACTATTTGATCTTGTTGATTAAATTCTTGACTTTTGTGTTTTAGATCCTCTCCCGTTTAGTTTCAATTAATTTTTTTTAGCTTTCTTTCAGTAAAATTTTATTCGACTTTTATTTTACACAATACATTGTTGTGATGTGTTCTGTCCCACACCATCAAACCATTTTATCTTCAATTTTAATAAATCTTGTTGTACAAGAGTGTTTGTTTTTTAAAAAAGGTTAAAAAATCAAATTTAATCAAACTGTGAAAAACACTTTTCCATCAAACTCACGTGACATCACTTCCTGTCAGAGATCCTGACTGTTCTCTGTATAGACCAGGGGAGTCAAACTCAATCGCACAAGGGGCCAAAATCCAAAACACACCTTAGGTTGTGGGCTGAACAGGAAAAACATTTATTGAAGACTCTAAAACTAAATTTTTAAAGCGTTAAAACCGCAACTTTTAACTATAACCATAACTATGAACTTGATATATACCATAACCTGCGTGTGAAAACTGTAAGCTAAATTTGGCCGCTCAAGATGCTAGTGCTGATAGCAGAAGATGATAAAATTGATAGTTGAAATCACTGAAGTCAATAGCTAGATATAATATTAGCTAAATGTCAAATGAGTCTAGAAAAACAAAAAAAACTTAGGCTAGTAAAAACAGCTAGCATGTAGTTAAAAATATAGCTAAACTTCAAAATAGCCAAAAAAAACAGAAAAAAGCCTAAATTAGCCAAAACAGCTAGCATGTAGCTGAAATATTGCATAAACTTCAATATGGCCTAAAAATCTTAGTAAATGCCAAAATAGTCCAAAAAGCTAACAAAATTACAATTTTTAAAACTAAACAACCGTCATTTTTTTAACATAACTATGAATAATAAAAACACAGGAATATTATTCCAGAATAAATTAACTTCAAACATTAAATAACTTTCAATATTTTACTCTCCATAAAAATATGTTTTGTTAAAATCATACAAGTTAAAAATAAGCCCAAGATAACATTGGGCCATTAATAACAAGAAAAATAAAACGATCTGGAGGGCCGGACATAATTACCCTAAGCCTAAGGGCATCAGATCCGGCGCCCGGGCCTTGACTTTGACACACGTGGTTTGGACTGAATGTCTGCTTTGAGGGAATTTGCTAAGGTTATAAATTTAAGTACTTCTCATGAAAATTAACAGCGGAGTAAAAAAAAAAAAAAAAAAAAAAAAAAAAAGTGACATAAGCTGCTTTTTCCAGTCTGAGCTTACATGCTTTTAACATTACGGCAGCACTTCCTCCTCTATATAAAAATAAAAGTCCTACCGAGTCTCCTGAGCAATCAGATGATACAACAACAAACTCAACATTTACAGCATCTGCCTCTTTTATTCTTATTTTCAATTTGTTGTTAAGTGTCTTTTTCACAGAGGGTCGATCAGTTGACCTTTGCCAACGGGGTAAAGACAAAAAGAACAGGAAATGGATTCAGACATTGCACATCTCTGATCGGATGTGATGTCTGTGCACTTGCTAAAAATGGAGGATTCTGCAAGAAAAACATGTCGGTCAACACTTTTTTGCACTACATTAACCCTCAAAAGTGGAAATAAAGAAAGGATTAGAGGCTAAATGGGCTTTGGCTTCAGTTGAGACGTGAATAAAACAGGCATGATTTGGCAACAAACCTTGATGTCTCACTCAGACTATTTTATTTCTGTTATCAAAGCGTTCCAAGTGGTATTTTAATTATGTTGTTTTCAGCCAAAAGTAAAAACCATGTGTCATTTTTAAGACATATTTTCTTCAATGTAGATTTGCTTCCACACTAACTCAATAGAGGTACATTTCTGGAGAACTCTTGCAAAAAACACAGAAATGTGTCTTAAAAAATTACACGCTTTTTAAATTTTGGATGAAAGTTGCCTAATTATAATTAAAGGGACCACAGGGAATACTTTAACTATAGCAAAAATATAGCTGGAGTGAGAATTTAAAGACCCACTCCATTGAAAATTGTGTTTTTGATGTTACTAGCATGATCTTGTGGCATTTTTCTGATGACAGAGGACATCTTTAAACTTAAAATTAGGAGTTACATTCCATAAATATCCCATGGAAGGTGAAATTCCTTAAGTAGGCATGTGTCTTAACCCTTCCGCTATCTTTGGGGTCCATATGACTCCAATCATATATTGATGTGTGATTCCTTCCATGACAAATGTGGACAGGATTTTATGTCTGCCATGGACGTTAGTGAAACTCAAAAATCAAAGATAAAAAAAAGTTTTAAAAAGTTCAGCGTATTGTCTTGTGGGGTCCAGATGACCCCACTTTTAATGTAAACAAGCCAAGGAGAGCAGAAGGGTTAAGGCTGCAAAACCCCTCACTAAGCACTTTATAAACTTTTCTCAGACAGAAATGAACATTTTCACACTTTTCTCTCTCTTGTTTAAGCTCCCAAAGTTCAAAGATTTATTTAAAAGAGTAAATAAATAAATTCAGTTTTATATAGTGAAAACAAAACCTGATTGTTATTGAAGATCAATGTAACTCTGGCAAGATTAACTCATTCTGGACAGTAGAACTCATTTGGACAATAGCCCAAAAAGAAATCTAAAAGCTGCCAAACCCCACAAAATAAGCAGATTATCTCCAGCCACATAAAGCAATTTTTGCCCACAAATTCAAAATCAAAACCACCAAATTGGGCAATACACCGCGCAATCTGACAACACTGAAGCACGGAGAAGATTGAATGAAAAGGTCAACAGCCAGTCATGAGGCAGAACACACGCATTTTTGTTGCTGTGTCAGAGTGGGGATGTAAGCTAGTGGGAGAGTGTGTAAACAGAGAGCATCCAGTTATAGGTGACAGGAAGGGGGGATGGGGTTGCTCCATGCTAACAGTCCCCCCCATAACTCAAAGGTGAACTTCTAATGAACTAATGACCAGCTCAACGGTAGAGTGTCCGCCCCGAGACTGGAAGTTCATGAGTTCAAATCCCGTCTTACCAAAGACTGAATGGGACCCACTCAGCATTAAAAGGTTGGATTGGGGGGTTAAACCACCAAATGATTTCTGAGCGCGGTGTATCTGCAGCTCACCACTCTCCCAGGGATGGGTCAAATGCGAAAAACAAATTTCAAGCACCTAGGTGCGTGACGACTAATGGGACTTTAACTTCTGCCGCTCTGCAGAAACTATGTCCTTGAAAATGGTACAGGTTTTCTGATTTTGGCTAAAAATGACACAATCATAATTAAAAGATGGTAATTAAAAGATGCTTTTACAATGGAGTGGGTCTATAAGGGGAAGGGGGAAGTGTTAGCTGTAGATGTTAGCAGAAATCTTGGAGCTGAGTCACGAGTTTCTTTGTAGGGGTTTCAGCAAAGGCATGTTTATTCCGCGACACTAACGACACTCACACTCACATGGCCGGCTTTGGTCTTATGGAAGTCCTCCTGGTGTCTGTCTTTCATCATGCTGCTCACCACCCCGCTGCGCTGCCACACATCGAACAGCGTCTTCCCGTGCTGGTACCCCACGTCCTGAAGCCACAGCCGGCAGGTGAGGCAAAAATCACAGACTCGGAACAAAAGCCAGGCAGGGGGAGGAGCCTCACTGCTATCTCATCGAATTTGCCGAAATCCAGAGTGCCGTATCGGTCAATGGGGGGTCGAATGTACTCGCAGTACTCGCTTTCCTTGACCAGCTCCAGCTGCCGAACGCAGCACACGTAGGCGAGCCGCGTCTGGATCTCTGCCATGTTCAGAACCTGGAAGGAGAAAGTTCTGTTGAGAACCCGTCCTGCTGCGGAGCAAAGTCCACTCTGAGGAGACAGACCTTGACTTTCTCCGCCAGCGGGTTCCACCTCTTCCACAGCAGCCACCAGCCGCTCAGGGAGTCGCCATAGTTGGTCAGGCTGGTCTCATTCCGGCTGCCAACGTCGATGGCGATCACCACCTTGGCCCCCAAGGAGCGAGCTACGTCAGCTGAAAGAAACTCTGATGTCAGCAGTTCTGCAGAGTCATCATTTGATCAACCAACAAATCGTCAGGAAATTTCTGGAGACCTCTAGTCCCCCCACTCTCCATGTTCTCACCAGGAAGATTGTTGATATAGCCCCCGTCCATGAGCAGGTGGCCATCTTTGGGGTCACAGAGTGGCGGCAAATACCCGGACAGGGACATGCTGGCCCGGACGTAGCGCCACAGTGAGCCTGCAGGGGGCAAAGTGTTTATGTTATCAACAAAGTCACACAGCAGCCGTCATCATATTGCTGCTGGTCATGATTTAAAGTGAGGGAGATGGTGGTGAATGACCCACCGTCAGTGTGGACCCTCATGGAGGAGGCAGTGATGTCTGTGGTGATGTTGAAGTACGGCAACCAAAGGTCCTAATCAAGGAGACAAGACTTTTTAGGCAGTAGCTCCTTCCAGGTCACTCAGAACCAGGGCTGCATTATATGAGGAAAACTTGTGATATGTGATATAGTGATCACGGTATGCGATGACAATATGACTCGTGATACATGAACAAATGGCAAAACGAAAAATGACCCAATTTCCATTTCACAGCAACAGTTTTGTTTAAATAAAAGTCAACATAGCTTAAATTATACTCTAACTGACTCACGTGTCTGTAGGAGGGGGGTATCTAACATCAAAAGGTTCCATCCACTTGGTCAAATGTGTAAAGCAGGCATCTACGAAGTCTGGAGAAATGCGGCCTGTGTTCAAATGTCCACCACTCCTTTCATTGAATCAATAATACTGTATGGGGCATCCCAGCATTTAAAAAAACTGTTTGCACAATTTCTTGATTGTAGTTGGTTAAATTATGTCTTAATCATGTCTTAGTGTGGCAACACTATCGTCCAACCTTTCTGTCACACTTTGAAGCTCATTTCTAAAAATTTAGAAATTTTTCTCAGCCCAGATTTGAAAAATGCAAAAAGGGGGCGGGGCTAAGGGAGGCTACAATGCGTCTTTAATAATGGAAAGTGATGCAAAGAAAAGTGATGCTAGTTTCCCCCACTGACTGTATATTGTGATATAGTGTGATATGTAAACCCCTGTTGTCTAACTTCCAAGTCCACCAGAAAGTTATGCAAGCCAGTAAATATTTGACAACTAAAGCCAATACACCTACGACCAATGCTAAAGCTAACACGATAACGACTGACCGTTACAGAATCAAAGATGGGGGTAGCTTCTATACTGGAGCTGCAGAGCATGATGACGTGAAACTTCTGAAATTATGTGGGACTTAAGAACAGATTACTTTTTACAAAATTAAACTGTAAAACCACATTTCAACCTGTAGGGGGCGGCACACAGACTGTAATTTACTAATTAAACAAGTTTATTTTAAATTGTCAAAAACATGGCAAGGACAAACAGACAGCATTTTTAAAGTCCCATTCATAGAGGTCAACAGACAAAATAAGTTGATTTACTGTTTGGTTACCCTTTAAATATTTGAAGCTACCATGAGGTTATATAGCATGTGTGTAAACATCTATAGTAACCTTTATCACAGTTTATGCGGAATTTGTAATTTATTCTACAGATCTTCTCAGAACCTTCATGAAAGATATTCTTCTTCTCTGAAGAATATTTTTTTTTACTTTATCTTGAGCTGCTGCCATGTTTGTGAGATCTGAGCTTGGTCAGTCTAATGTGAACGTCTTCTCTGTCAGAAACAAACCTCTATCTGCCGGTCACTGAAGACGGAGCTGATGCCGTAGTTAAAGGCAGCTCCAGTAAACATGGAGGTAATGGGGTAGGTCAGGTCCAGGATCCTCTTGAAATGTGAGGTCATGTTCTGTACAACAGAAGAAAAGGCTGAAACTCCACTACAACATGCAGGTATGTGGTGGGGTTCTCTGGAGGCCTCCGAGGCCCTCACCATGGCCCACTCTCGCGCCCGGACCCTCATTCGGCTGATGCTCTTCTCCTCGGCGTAAAGAGCTCCCATAAAAGCGCCAATGGAGGTGCCGCCCACCATGTCGATGGGAATGCCGCCCTCCCTAAGTGCCCGCATCACCCCGACCTGGGAGCAGCCTCTGAAACAAGATCAGGTCCAATGATACTTCAGCTGCAGCTCAAAGGCAGTATTTGCTATTTCTGGGCTTTTATTTTTATACAAGACAAGAGGAAATAATGAGTATAATAACTTTTTCTATTTAAGACAGATGGACAGAAATAAAAACAACAATAAGGATCTGAAAGTAATTTTGCTTTCATTTGTTTTAAAACACAAATCAGATCATATTTAAAGACGAATCTGTAATATAATATTGGAAGTGGAAGGGAGAAGGGAAACTGAGAAACTCATACACGCACGTGTCCAATACATTCAAAATTCACACACATGCATGAGTGAGTCTCCAGAGACACTTAGTCTGTGAGTTTTATGAGGTAAATATCATGAACACATTTGTGTTTGCAGCTGCAGTACCTGGCCCCGCCTCCTCCGAGCACTAAGGCGATGCTATTTCCCGTCAGGATCCTGGCGAGGCGCGAGAAGTCGGAGTGACAATCCGGAGACTTCTCAAATACTCGCTGGTAAAGCTCCCTCTGCAAAAACACCCGAATGTCAGAGGAGAAACTGCATCCAGAGTCAGACGTTCAAATCCTGGAGTCCTTCCTACCAGTTTGGGTAAACTTCTCCTGGAAAAAACCCTGCGAGGACAGGACAGGTGATGGTGTCGGGAGATCCAGCTGCGCATGTTCAGCCACTCGGCTGTCCCGCTGGGAGGCGGGCCGTCCTCCCTGTGTAGCAGCACCAGCTGCTTCTGAGCTCGGACCGAACTACTCTCCAACATTCGCTCGAGCTGCAGGACCAGGAGGACAGGAGGAGATGAGGAGTCTCCGATCTAAACACGTGTTCTGCATGAATTCATTTACCTCTCCAAGAGTGGGCTCCTGCTCACCCAGCCCAACGATGACGATGCAGTCCGCCTGGCGGATGCAGCGCTGGGTCCAGGGGGTGAGGTTGGAGTCAGACTGATACAGGACGATGCGATGGATGTCCTCCTGCTGGCCGAGCCAGCTGGACAGACGGTACTCATGGACGCTGTATGAACACACACAAAAAAACTGTCAGGACCAGAGCTCTGTCTCCTCCTCTAGTCGTCAGCGGGAACAGTCTCCAGAGTACTGACTGCACTACATCTCCCAGCAACCCCAACACACACTACCCAGATGCTGCTTAACTGTCTCTCATTTGCCAAACTCCAAGCCGTCTGCCTGTTCTGTGACAAAAGCAACTGCTAAATTATTAGTGTTATTAAAATAATAATACCAAATAGTTATACATTGCTCCAAGTGGTTATAGGTGTTTTGGTAGTGGAGCTGCCATCAGTGTGTGAATAGGACTGTGAATGTAAAGCCCTTTGGGCCTTCTACTAAGGAAGTAAAGTGCTATAAAATTATACACCATTTACCATATCAATATTGTTATCATTTTTTTACATTGTTGCCTTAAAATGCAGAGATACAGACAAATAACATAGCTGTAATACAGAAAAACAAGCTTTGAGATTGGGCATATTCCAGCAAATATAAAAATGAAGCACACACACATACCAACACATTTTGACAGTTGGTTAAAGGGTAACCAAAAAGGGAAGTTGGAGGCTGACTCCATCCATAGCCAAAATATGAAAATCTAGTCAGATGGGTGGAGTTAGGGGGCAGGAATGTTATCATTACTGGAGATGCAGATCATGATGTCAGACTTCTGAAACTTAAATAGCTTTACCAATCATAAAATTCAAATGTAATACATCGATTCAACCTTTAGGGGCAGCACACAGATGGTTTGTGAATATGTTTTCAAGAATTAAACAATTTTATTTTAATTTATTAAAAACATGGCAATGACCAACAAACATCACCTTTAAAGCCCCATTTGTAGAGGTTACCCTTTAAGGACCCTCTGCGACAAAAATTGAAGTTCTGGAACGTTGTGTAACTGTGATTCTTTCTAAATATGTACCAACAATGGAATAGCTATTTAACACAAAGAGTGTTAATGATACAGGTTTGACCCTTTAACTGAAAGATGATGGCCAGCCTGTTTAACATGCAGAAGAGTTTCTTCTCCATCAGACCTTCAGCTCATTGCAGACCCACCTGTCCAGTGCAGCAGAGCCCAGTCTCTGTTTGATGATGTCACTGGTCAGCAATAAAGTGGGGCCTTTGGAAAAAATCCCAGAAATCAGAGCACACACAGAGATAGCGAGGCAAAAATACACATCTTGGAGTGTGCACGTGAGACGTGCACGTACCGATGCCGCTGAGAGCGTGCTGCAGCTCCAGAGTAAAGGCAGTGAGGGGGACCTCCTCAGACACGGGCAGGATGGCAACGGTGGGGTGTGCAGGGGCCACTGACTGCGACCTGTGTGCAGGGCCAGACTGCGACCTGCAGCACAGAGACCGTCAGGGTGAGACCTTCGTCTGGAAACTTCCAACCTCTCTGATCTCTGTGTAACTCTCTGTTCTCATGCTGTAGTTCTGTTCTTTCAAACCTCAAAGCAGGAACTAAAGAATCCAAGCTAAGGATGAATAATATCAGAATAAAACTTGCAAAACTTGCATCGTATTTCACAAATTATTATGCTGTTTTGATACTTCTACATTTTACCAAACTACAATGATTATCAACGCTTCAACACACCTTTAACACAACGTATGTTAATGCAATGAGTTCCATATCTCTATGATAGACCACTAGAATGCTGTACTATTTATTAACCCTATAAATGAATTATCATTCCAAAAATAACCGTGGTGCTACATCTGTAAAACCCACTCCCACGAAATCTGTGTTTTTGGTGTTTCTAACATGTTCTTGTGGCATTTTTCCATGATAGAGGATATAATTAATTAAAGGAAATTAGGCTTACAATTGTATTTCTGAGTAATTTAATATTCAAATCATTGTGATAAAAATGACATTTGAATAACATAGTATTTGTGATACAATCGATGAGCCACGAGCTCCCTACCCTGCTCCAGTCTGATGCACTCACTTGGAGACTAATAGATCCATGAACGTCTTTGTTTTCCTCATCTGAGCTGGAATCTGGTTCTAAACTATTTGGCTGGATAGCTACAATGTTGCAGCCATTTCTGTTGCCTGTTAGTGTTAGGTTGGAGGTGTAAGCAAGCAGAAGAGTGCATAAAAATATAGCTCTCAGATACGAGTGATGGGGAAGGAGGTCTGGGTTGCTTTGCACCAACAGTCCCATTCCAAACTCAGAGGTGAATTTCTAATAAACTTCTCTACAGTTTTTTTTTAAGATTTTGCATAAAAACAACAAAATCATATTTAAAAGACTATTGGGAAGACTTTAAGAATATATAAAAAAATGACTGGAGAGTCCTTTTATACATTAAAAAAAGTCTTAATAATGAACTATCATTTTTAGGTAAAACACATTATAATTCACTGTATAAATTATCTTCAAAATTTCCATTTTTTAACTAAATTCCTTCACAGCAGTATCAGTGAGTGAGCAGATGAACTCAGCTCAGACCTTTAATGTCTCAGCAGAAACACTGTTAAGGATCCCTGCAACTCACTTCAGTGTTTGCCTTTCACATTAAGGGCCTACTTGTTGCCTAAATTTTTTTAGTTTGTGATAATCAGTCAGTTTGGATGCTCTAAGTCAGACTTATCACGGGATTTAATTTCTTTTAAAAATACGTCACAGGATGTTCCACTGCCGTCAGGGGTCTTTGAACACAACCTTTTCTGTGTTTGTCTACTAAAGTCTTAGTCAGGACTGTCCTTACAGGTGGATACAGGGTGTCTACAGGTGAAAAAAAGGTCAAACCTATCTAAATATCATGGTTGTGGACCGCTCGATGAGCCCGTAAAAATAAATGTTCATGCATATTCTACCAGCAACGGTCGGTTCTGGTTACCTGTCAGCGGTCCGTTGACCTGCTGCATGTTACCCAGGATCTTCTCCCCCAGCACGTGGATCAGCCTGGTGACCACCTGGGGGAACCTTCTCTTGATGCAGTTCAGGGTTCCCTCGGGCAGCTTGGCAAGCTCCGAGTCCCTGACGGCGTGGACTGTTGTGGCTCGGTTCAGGTGTGTCAGCGCCTCAACCTGCCCGACCCACCCGAACGGTGTCAATCAGTTCATTTGCTTTCAAAGATTATTGGGGAGGACGCCGCATGTCTGAAAACTCACCACGCCAATCAAATCCCCGCGCCCGTACTCCCCGGCCAGCTCCTTTTTCCCATCATCCTTTGTGATGACGGAGCGTAGCCGGCCACTGAGCACGATAAAGGTGCTGTCTGACTTGTCTCCTTGTCTGGAAGACAGTTAACGAAGAAAATATTGTAATCCTCCCAACTTAAGTGAATTTGCACCTAAATTCTGAGAAAAGGGGATTTAAACAGGAACTTAACAAGTTTCAGGATAACTGCTGGAAGGCAGCTCCTACCTGTAGACAGCCCGACCCGCCTCCACAGCCATCCAGTCCAGAGCGAAGTCCGTCTGCCGGACGAACGGCGACATCCTCCTCACCACCGAGTGGGCCACGTTCAGCACCATCCTCGGCTCCTCCCGCATGATCCTGCAGTGGAGACGGCAGACGCTGTCAGCTGCTGCCGGCAGCCCAAAGGGACAATCCTGGGGTAGAGTGTGATCTTGGCCCTACTCGTAAAAGTGGGCCTTCGATATGGACAGGAAGGTGCAATCTCTCTGCGCTCGCACTGAAAAGATGAGCGGCTCGCCTGTCAGAACAGCCAGGTGACCCACCATCTCTCCGGGGTGGGTGACAAACAGCAGGCACTCGTCCTCTCGGTCGATCTTGCGTTGATAGACATGCAGGGCGCCTGAGATGACAAACTCCACGCTCACATCCTGCGAGACAGAAAACAGATATGGATAAGCATGTGGGAATGTCAGTGAATATGTAAGCTTCTGCTCAGTACAACTAAACCTCCAACTTCATAAACTGACCAAAATATGACCTTATGGGCCGCTCAATATTTGTCTGGGGCTCCCTCTGCATCAAACCCTGTATCATTGCAGCGATCAGCCTGTGGCTCTGCCGAGATGTTATCCAGACTTCCTTTAGCTCTTCTGTGTCCTTGATCTGGTGTTTTCACTCTTCTTCACAATATTTCATAAACTTTTTTTTAAGGTTTAGGTCAACTTGGTCCTAGATAGCATGGTGCTTTTAAGCCTTAAATCGATCATTTTTTTGTATCTGTTTTCAAAGTGTTTCCACTGGTCTTGTAATTATGATTACAATGAGTTGTTTTCTAGGACATAGTTTCTGCAGAACGGCAGGAGTTTATTTGAAATCTGCCTCTGAATTGAGGGTGGGATTGCTAAAACAGAGCAACCCCACCCCCTTCCCATTACCCATCTGTTTAGACTCTTTCCATGGTTCTTACAGCCCCTCACAACTCCAACCTAACATTAGCGGTGCAACAAAAATGGCAGTAATCAGAGTTATAGCTCTCTAACATGAATTGGAAGATCATCCCAGAGTTTTGGACCTACTGCAGCAAAAGCACGCAAATGCCACAATAGCATTCTAAAAACAACAAAACACCAAAAATGGACGTGTGTGTCAAAGGGAGGTCCCTCAGCAGCCCAAACCACAAAAAAATCTTTGACCATTAGAACATGAAACATTTCCTCAATGCATGGGAAAGAGCTGAACTTCTGTGGGAGGTTGAACCATGACCTCTTACTGAACTTTGACATCATTCTGGTTCAGTCAATTTCAATGACCTTTATGAATGTCCACCCCTCTCTGAGTCATGTTCAGGTTCAGACTTTGACAGGATTGCTTCAGAAATCGAGTCTTCTTGTTGTCAGCATCCTAGTATTGATCTTCTGCTTTACTCAAACCATGGTTCTGTTGAAGATCCATTTTGAGCTTCAACTCCTGTGACTGCAGACTAGCCCACATCATCAAACTTCCTCCTCCATGCCTGACAATAGGTTCGAAGGGAAATATTTGGGCATTTTAAAGAAGTTCGTTTAAATTTAGCTCTTAAAGCTTGCTGTGATCTCGTGTTCTTTTTAGTCAGAAGAAGCTGAAGTTTCTATCTTTTCAAAGGTCTGTGTGCTCCCTGAAGGTCATTTCATGGCAAAAGGTCACTATCATTTGAAAAAGAAGAGCAGAAGGAGGATTTAGTGTCTCACCTGGTCTCCTTGTTGAGCCACCACAGTTCCAGCTTTGACCTGACGCAGAGTCACCCTTCCTTCCAGCAGACTGGGGTCCTGTGAGGGGGCAGATGATAACCTTTCCAAACTTCACTTGTTGTCATTGAATCACATCCATTTTATTTTAAAACCTTTAGGAAGTCTTATTTTCTCTTGACTGTCAATGACATTGTGCTTTCAGAGTCAAATGCTATCAGGACAGAATGGCAGACAACGAGTCGTGCTGAATTTCTATTCTGAGAAAAGCTGTGCACATAACAAATTGATGGAGGGCAATCATTTCTTTAGAAAAATAATAATATTATGGACCTTATAGTAAAGCACAAACAATGACAGGAAGTCCTCAACATTCAGGAGATTTTCCTGAAACGCTTGTTGCTGTGAGGTACCTGCAGTTGGATGACCTGCAGCAGGTCCTTTTTGGCAGCTTGAAAAATGGCGTTAACTTTGTTGTGGGGTGGGATTTCTGCTATGGTGTCACTGTAATGGTAAACTGCAGACGGAGCAGGCTGCATTGTCACACTCTTCTTGAGAATAGACTGAGGAGAAGAACAAGAAGCATAGTTAGCCTCTGGTTTACAGTTCATAGACTCAACTGACTCTAACAAAAGTATAGAAAGAAAAGTGTCCTGCAGAGACCTTCACAGGACTTTGAGACAGACCCTCGTCTCTAAAATTAGTCTGGAAATGTTCTTTGTTGGTGTTGACCGATATTTCACCTGAAACAAACAAAAGTGACAAAGTGGAAGGGCATCACAACAGGAAGTGTTTAAGTACAATGATGTATCTACTGATCATGCAACTATTCCTACAGGCACTTGATCCCTGCTTTTAAGTAATCTCTTCTTTCATGAAATCCCTGTATCCAAAAGATCCTCGCAGTGACTGGATCCATGCAGTGACAAGATCCATACAGATCCACGCAGTTGCAAAATCAAAGGATCCATACAGATCAATGAAGTCACAAGATCCATGCAGTCACAAGATCCATGCTGTTGAAAGATCTGTGATGTCATTGGATCCCTGCAGTCAAAGGATCTATACAGATCCCCGTAGCACAAGATCCCTGCAGTCACAAGATCCCTGTAGTCACAAAATCCATGTGGTCAAAGGATCCATACAGATCCCTGCAGTAACAAGATCCCTGCAGTCGCTAGGTATGTGCGGTCATGAGCTCCATGCAGTCATTAGATCCCTGCAGTTTCAAGATCCCTGCAGTCATAAGATCTATGCAGTAACAAGATCAGTGCAGTCATTGGATCCCTACAAATATGCGCCCTCGCTGTCGCAGTATCTTCATTGTCATAACATCTCTACTGTTGCATAATATGATCCACAAATAGCTAAATCAGTAGAGTCACCTGATCCCTGCTGGAACTGTATCCAGACTCACTGGATCTCCGCAGTTATGTAACTCCTGCAAATGTGGGATCCTGCAGTTACCTAAAGTTTTGAACTAATTTGATTCCTGTTATCACGTGTGACTTATGCAGTCAAGTGATTTCTGCAGTTATGGGATCCCTGCAGTCATATAATTTCTGCTATCATATAATCCTTGCCTTTACCTGATCCTTGCAAACATGTAATCCCTGTAAACCAATAATCTATGAAAACAAATATTGACTGAAGTCACGCGATTCTGCAAATGTATGATCCCTGCTAACCCATAAACTCTGCTTCATACATGATCCCTGAAACATACAATTTCCATAGACATGTGGAGCCAGCAGTTAAAGATCCCCACTGTCATATGTGCTCCCTGCAGATATTTGATCCTTGCAAACACATGATCCCTGTAATCACATGATCCCTGCTGTCATGTGTGACGTGAAGCTGGTTTCTCGTTTGAATGGACGTCTGCGTGGGAACATACTTGCTAAAACAGTTGGGTTGGAGAGGGAGCGGGATTTCCTGTACTTTGACACAGAAGAGTCCGACTGGCTGGACTTCTCTGCAATAGTGAAGAAAAGAAATCATCAAACAAACTGAACTCATCTCACTGCCGTCTGGACGAGAGGCTCAGAGGCCAGCGGGTTACAGACCTGTGTCAGACTTCTCAGAGCCGGCGTCGTCAGAATGAGAGTGCTGCCGACGGACAGCTTTGAGCGGATGGGGATGGCCCTCTCCCACCACGTTTGCCACGTTTGCCAAAGAGATGGCAAAATTTTCCTGTTAGACACACAAACACACACACAACGCCCCCCATCACACCACAAACAGACAAAAAGCAATGGTTTCATTCTGATACACACTACATTTAATGAACTACAATAAAACACTGATAACAGCTAAATAGAGGTAACATTATATTATAGTTGTGACAAGGATGAAGATTATGTAAAGTGGAGGATTATTCTATCATAGTGTGTGAAACAGGAGACTAAACATTAAAATTATTCAGTGAATTGTGGCTTAAGAGAAGAAAAATCAATGAGGAGAAAGTCTTCAGTAGTCTAAGGGCTTATAAGATCATCCATCCTGTTAAACATTTTGAAAATAGATAAAAAGTGTGCGACTAAATTCACTACACAGTGAATTTCATTTGATCTAACATTCCATATCAAAAATAGTCCAACACAGACAGGTTAGCTCTAAATTATTAAAATAATTTCCCTTCATTGGATATTTACCATCTTATTAGGTGTTCAATCAGGTATTAGAATGGTTTATGGGGGCACAACACCACCCCTTAAGGTCTCGCTCTGCTCTTCTTTTGATCCAATGTTAAACTGTTCCCAGTGGTCCCCTTATTATGATTATGCTGCTTTTAGGCAAAATCTAATTTGACACAAACTTGTGTCATTTTCTAGAACTCAGCTTCTGCAGAATGATAGGAGTTCATTAGAAATTCATCTCTGAGTAATAAGCCTTCCCTCATTTCCCATGATCCCTCTGTTTGCACTCTCTCGCTAGCAGACGAGGAAAACAAAGATGTACCGTACATGGATCTCTCTTTTTTTATTTGCTCCTGATTCAAAACAATTTGAATAAAGACATACTCAGAAAGGTCATTTTAATATAATTTTCTTTAAATATTGTCCTCCAGCTTCTGAAAAATGCCACAGGACAATGTTAAAAATACCAAAAACACAATTTTCAGTCAGTCAGTCAGTTTTGTAGGTCCGTCTGTCTTCTTTCTAAATCCGCTGAATCCTTTTAGGGATCACGGGGTTGCTGGGGCCTATCCTGGCTACTGCTGGAACTTACATCCTAGATGGTTCAGCAATCGATCACAGAGCCACACACTCTCTCGCACTTACACTAATTGACTGATAAATCTTTTCAGACCGTGGGAATAAGTTGGAGAGCCCAGAGAACCCATGTGTGCACAAGGAGAACGTACACACTAGGAACCAGCTGGGATTCAAACCAGAGAGTTTGCAAATCAGTCTAAATGAGTCAATATTTCTGCAGGTGAGTTCAGTGAGGTGTGCAGTGGTGAAAGAAAGGGTTGGTTTCTAATCAGATGGCAGAGTGGTAAAGGTCGGGAAGCTTTTGGAGCAAGCACTTTATTAACTTCAAATAAAGGTCAAGTCAATCAAATTTGTAAAGTGTGGCAAATAACTAATTGTGAGTAAAAACAGTGAGTTTGTGAGCCTTTTGACTGCAGGAGTCAATCCAACCTTGTTGAAGAGCGACACCCTCCTGCCCTGATTTCTCTGACAAAAATGAAGGTTTTTCAACATAAAAGGACAGTGCTGACATCACATCCTCACAGAATCGAATGTTTCTGGGGAAATACCGGGTTAAAGAGCTCCATGGTCAGGCCCAGGTAGTTGTGTAAGGCCAGGAAGGTCACTCTCTGGAGACGCACCATTATTATCTGGACGGGGTCAAAAACAGGAGGTGTTAACGGCTCTATCGACCTCTCCCCCCTCACCTGTGCAGAAGGACTCACCTGGATGACCCGGACCAGAGTCTCTGGGTACTTCTCAAAGACGGCCTGGAACGCCATGGCGGGAAGGCGCAGAACCGTGGAGTGGACCGCCGCCTTGGCAGACACTGTTTTGTACGGCGCCGGGTGACCCTGTTATAAAGATGGGGAGGGGGGGCATGGAATGAACCATTTTCTGAAATCAGAGGTGTGTGCTGAGGGCTGCATACGCACAGTGATGATGTCAAGGATGCTGAGGAGACTGTGCACGCTGTCTCCAGGTAACACCTCCTTCACCACGGCCTCCGTCCCATCCTGCAACAACATATGCTTTAATGTGTGTGTGGGGGGGGCATGCATGTGCAGCTTCACTGTGAAACCAAAGACACGATGGGCATGCATTTCAGTACCAACATTCAACCCCCTTTAAAGAAAACAAGGCCAGACTTAGACGCTGTGTTTCAGATTGGTGATCAAATAGAATTTCAGTGTGGCTATCTGATTAATATGACACCCCTCAACCAAAAATAGAGGGTTAAGAGTCACATGTGTAAACCTGACCTGGGAACAGATTCCAGTTGTTTTTCTGTATGACTGTTTCTGTGACGCCACATTGAAGCAGTGATCGACCGATATGGTTTTATCAGGGCTGACACTGATTATTTGAAAGCAATATTCATTTGCAGAAATTAAGATTTTGACATCAAAACTTAGAATAATTCAAAAATGAACAACTAACTTTGTTTCATTAAAAAATAAATTAAACAGTGAATAAATAGCTCCTACAGAAGTGCACGGAGTTACAAGCTCAGCATCTTATAATTTAAATAAAGAGTTCCCTAAAAATTTTTAAAATAAATTAAAATGATGATATAAAATAAATGACTTATCTTTGTGAAAATTTCGAACGTAAAGTACAAAGTAACAAATCTTATGAAGACAAATAAAAAAGAAAATAAATAAATGGCTCCTTTAAGTTTTATTAAGTAAATGAAACAAAATTGAATTTCAGAAAAATGTGGCTAAAATTTTCAGTTACCAGATCGAGATGCAAAAAACAAAGTTGTTCTGCATGTTTTCCAGCCAAACAGCTTCTCTTAGGCTTCTTAATTACAGATGGTGAACAAAGAAAACTAATTTGCATGTTTTGCAAGTTGCTTGTTCATGGAAAAAAGCTGTCTATTTCTCAGTACGGAGAGGACAAACATTCATCTTTGAATGCAAGATGATTGGCGATAAAAGACATTAGCGTGTTATTAACGTGTCAAAAGGCACAACCCTGGTTGATAGGGATGTGTGGAAGGCTGAGTATATGGTTAGCATAAACAATAAGATGGCAATTTGACAAAGAGGCGCTGAGCCAAAATAACCAGTTCAATGTATGCGGAGATATGGAAAAACAACAAATATCTGTGCTGAAAATCCGTTTGTACCATCCTAATCTCAGTGCTGTTCTAGTTGTGTTAGCTTTGTGTTACTGCAGACACATTGAGTTACCTCTGCTGTCTCCACAGGTTTGTTTTTAACTTTTAGATTTGACCGTGCAAAAGGAGTCCTGTGAACATCTCTGCCTTCAGAGCAGCGGATGTTCCACCATTTTTTCAAGATTCTCTCCAAGTTTGCCATGACATGTGGATGTGAACCCCTGAGCAGCTCTAAAACGTGAGGAACAACTCTTCACTTTTCATTTTTCTGCATTCTCAGTCCTCCTCAGGGTAGCTCTGTCTCTGTGACGACGTGGACCTCAGACTCACACTCTCGTGGATGCACAGCTCCAGGCGCCCGTCTTGGACCACGTAGATGCTGTCGTCGGTGTCACCGGGTCGGAAGAGTCCCTCTCCCTGGTGCAGCTGCATCAGGACCATGTGGCGGCACAGCTCCAGAAAGAGCGGCTTTTCAAAGTGTCCCAACACTCTGTGTGCACAAGTAAAGCATCATTCCTTTCATTTCTGTTCCACTTCAGCACAACTCAGTTAGGGTTAGTTGAAGCCACCAGCAGCTCTAAGACGATTATTGGCAAAATCATTTCAAACTCTGAAAACAAACAGCTCCAGAAAAAGTTCAGCCAGTTTATGTTGGGGCTAAAAAACCAATAATGCTTTCAGCAAACGTCTTTGAGGAAAGAAAATCTGCTTTAAACCTTGAAATAAAAGGTTTTCTTGTTTGGGAAGTTCAGGGCCAGTACAGGTTCATCTGAAAAACCTGCAATCTTAAAAAAAACAAACAAAGAATGTTGATTCCTCAACAATTTAGGGGCTTGTCCGGGATGAGGAAGTAGTAGGAAGGAAGCGTCCTTTTCCGCATGACCAGACTCACATCCATAAGATACGCAGACGCCCATAACTCTGCAGATTTATTTGTTTAGGTCAAATGAATTACTGTTACTTGTCAACTCTTAGGTAATGGTGTTGACATTAATATTAAAGGGGGTAAATTTACAAGTTTTTCTACAAATCGTACAAACTGGTAAAAGGTAAAACTCTCCACCCCTCATCTGTCCTGCACTCCCTGACAGAACAGTCTTTACAAAATACAACAAAACCACATTTCTACTTGATTTTTAGCTTTAATTTAAGGGGGCTATCACCTCCCAACAGCTTCCCCGAACCTGAGCAAGCTCTGTAGTGCGTCCACCGACAGTTTGAGGGGCGCCAGTGCCAAATGGCTGGATCCCCATCCCTTTTTTTTTTCTTTGGACCCGGCTTCCCAAGCGCTTTTGTTTATGGTCTCTTGCGCTTAGAGAACAAAGACTCCTGAGCCGTTTTAGCTTTTTAATAACAGATCTGCTTGAGCATTGGTGTGAAGGTACCAGGACTTCATTCTAACACCAAAACAAAAGAGCTCACTTTGTCATTGTGTGTGTGTGTTGATTTAGACAGCTTCTTTGTCATAATCTTAACAAATAAAACATAATTTATTACGGCAGAGCTCAATAAACTTTAGACTCCAGAGTTCTGCATCTCAGATTGTATGAACCTCAGGTGTCAGGCTACATTTTTAAGTGAAGAGTTAAGAACTGGAAGACGGAGCCCGAACCGTACGTTTGAGAGGGAAAGGAGAAGCACCTGAAGGACCCACGGTTTCATCCGCGGAAAGTTAGAGGTTTGGGCTGATGCCAAATCCATCTAATCCAGAGAGAACTTTCAGAAAGGTGTTTCCCTCTTACTCGCATGTGGATCTCGTCTATCCTCCAGAAGTTCTCCCAGAAACTCTGCTCCAACCCACCTGACGTTCTTCAGCATGTACAACACCTCAGACGGGAGATGAGAGTTCTGCACATCAAACTCAGTCAGGTCTGCTTCCAGCAGGCAGGGAGGAGGCTCTTTGGGCTGCAGGGTGGGGGGCTCCTTCCTGATTCTCATGATCCTGCAGTACAGCAGCAGGACACAGGTGAACCCTCAACCATCACACTCAGTTCTGGTTAACCCTGAGCAGTTCTTCCACCTGTCATACTGCAGTCGAATTAGGACATTTTAATTTTATTTTTACATCTTAAACATGCTTGGTAAACATTTCTTGATCTTTGACCCTTAAAAAACACTCAATCAGTTAATTAACAAAAATCAAAAAAAGTAAAACTGAAATAAATGTTTTCCTTGAATGCAAAGATGGCGCCACCTGGTGGACATTGCATATACTCATGTAAATATGGGATTATGATGCATTTTTACGAATTGTTTTTCTTCACTTTTGAATATTAGCACACTGAAATTCCTTTGTGAAACTAAGAAGATTAGTAGAATGTTTTGAGACGTTTTAAGACTGCAATGATCCTTCAGAAAAGGGCTTGAAACAGAAACATGAAAACAGCAGTTCAGGAGAGGAGAGTTTAAGGTCTCACTTGCGAGCGATGGACAGAACTTTGGTTCTCTTCCTGGTTCTGGAAGCTGGAGTTGTGGACAACGTCTGAACCTGTAGGTGGAGGAAAGGATTGAGGTGATTTTGACACGAAATATTTCAGTGAAGGATGGTTAGGTTGATATTTCAATTCAATTATGCATTTTGTGGTACTGTCACCAAAATTGACCTGACTGCACTTTAAGATCCCCTTTTTCAGAAAAGTACAAGAAAAATCAAAAATGGCAGCATTTGTAAAGATGGCGACCACAACTTTAACAAAAATATTGGATTTCTATTTGCCCCAGTCCCAACAATATGGGCTGTTAATCCACAAAATGCAGTCTTTGACCTATTAGTTCACTGTGCCAGTCATTCATTGTGTTCTCAAAGGAACAATGGATCCATATTTCATGGCTTTTAGTTCTACACTGTTAGCTGTGTACCCGTTTTTGTCTCAGCTGATGATTCTGATTTAAAGCGAACAGCTGACCCGGGGTCAAGGGTCAAATTCCCCACCAGCAGATCTGATCCAAGTGAGGCTCATGAGACCTCTCCCCAACTGGGAGAAGAAGCAAAAGAAGCTGCAAAGTATGCTGCAACTGTTAAGTAAAGACAAGAGGGACAGTACAGAAGAAGACGAACAGTAAGAAAAAGATGAGGATGAAGAGGAAGATGAAACTAAAGATGTAGGAAATAAACCCAATTGATTGATTGGTTTATTTCAAGCATAGATGGAAAAATACAGGACAAAACACACAATTATTTCAAACTCATAACAGAAACAATAAGATGCATTGATTAGAAAATTGAAAACAAACAAAAATAAAATACACTTATGTCACATTTGATGAAGGTGAGTGACCCAGCAAATGAGGAGGAGCTCAGGGAAGAATTCAGACAAAAAGAGAAAAGCTGGTTCTGGAGGAAACATCTGACCTCCTCTCCTGATCTTCATGTAAGCCCCACCTAAAGAACAGCTTTCAGCTGCAGGATGAGGCAGAGTGGAACTGTTCCTCCACTTCCTTTAAAGAAGGCCAGGATCTATAACTCCCTCCAAGAACTGAGGAAATTCTGGAGGAAAATCTTCACCTGTCTTTTGTGAGCTCTTGATTTCATCAGACTTTTGTTAGGTTTAAGCTCTAACATTTGTAAAGAAAAACAACCTGCACAGAAAGAGACACAGAGAATTGATTAAAGTTTAAAACTTGCAAGGAGAGTGGGCCAAAAGCCTGTTCAGTTACAATCTTTCAACCAACTCCAACCAGGCTTTTTCTCTCCGTGCATTTTATTGAGTCAGACACGCCCCTAGTTACAGGTTGGTCTCAGTTGCTAAGGGGAAGGGAAGCAAAAGAACGTCAGCTGAGACCGGTCCAAATCTGTTTCTTATACAAGGTCAAAAACAACTTTTAAAGTTTGTGTGTGCATGTTTTGACTAGGTGATCATCGTCAGGCCTTGTAACTTCTACTGGCTCCTGCTAATCTCTGGCTCAGCCGCTGCATCTTCCTTATCAGCAGCGCAGGGGTTGTCCACTTCCAGCTTAGATCAAGACATTCAGCACACAATAAAGAGAACTAAGACGCATCTAATAAGAGGTAAAGGAAATAAGTAAGAATAGGATAACATATATTACGACCCCAACAACGCCCCCCTGTTTTTCCGTTTTCTGCTTATTTTTTATTTCAGCACATGACCCCTTCACTTTGGAGATTTTCAGCCACAGCATCATTGTCATAACTTAAAATGTTACACTCAGAGGGGTGGTTAGCAGGTTTCTGGAACTGAAAACAAATCTGGAAAGTTATAATTATCAACATCATCCTCATCATCATTGTTGTCGTCATTTTCACCATGAGGTTTGTCAGTCTGAGGCAGGAGAGCATACATCCCGACACCTGTGGGTCAATGGCTTTTTTCAATCATCCTGGTGCACAGAGCTCTTATACAAGGGATACAACAACATCCACACAAGGTCAGGGTGGCTGCAAAGACAGCAAAAGAGAGTAAAATAGGCATGACCAATTATTTATTTTTACCAAACATCTCACCAAACCCTCCCAGGGCGATGTATCAACTCCTGAGTGGTCTTTCATCATTTTGTTCAAAGTTCGGAGGCCCTCCAGGGCCCTGGTGAGACTCCCGTCCGCTGCCAAGTGTTGTTTGGGATGAAGGTACAACACTGATCACCAAATATTGAACAAACTCCTCCATGCTGTGACAGCACCGTGTCGACAGCCATTCTGCTTTGGAAAGCCATAAGTGAGGTAGCTGAAAATCGCCCGGGACGGCAGTGTTCTGCCTTTGTTTAATTGCCTAATCTCTGAACATTGTAGTGAACGTTGTTCTATCTCATCAACATTTTTATTAATGGTGCACCACGGACAGATGGATGACTCGAAACTGCAAGAACCTGGTTAGTTAATTTCTTGTCGTCAGGTCAGAAAGTCTGCAACAGAAGTGGGGTTATAGAAACAGGAAGTAATAAATTCACAGGGGCACAATGTCCTGTGGTGTTGTCAGGCAGTCTGTCATACAGCTTGTTTTTCTCCACACCACCACCAGTTGTCACTGCGGGACAGAGGTTTGAAAGTTATGTTTACTTCAAGAGTTTCAACATACATATTTTAATTTAATTTCCCCAGTTTAGGTCCTGTGCCTTTTCTGTAAATACATGTGTAATTTTATAAACATTTCAATGTGCACTTTAAATCTATGTTTTATCCTATTTCTGTACAGCATTTGGGTCTGTATAGGCAATTTAAGTGCTTTATAAATAAAGCTTATTATTATTATTATTATTATTATTTATGTTGGTATGTGTCACATCTTCCATCAGTTCTTTTATGTTCAAACCAATATAGTAAAGGAACTATTATTACCATTCCTAAAAGAATTACTCCCATCACCACCATTGCTGCTTTGGGGTCAACATCCTGTCTAGGGTCCTGAAGCCTCCCCCTATCACCTGCACAGAGTTGTGGACAATCTTCACCGGGTTTTGAGACGACTGTAACCTATGGTTTCACAGCCCCTTTGTAGTCGGCTTTGCTCTGGAGGCGCTGTCGGAGAGCTTCAGATTTCTGTGGCCTTCCACTAATCTGTGGTGGTGATGTATTTTACTCTGTTTAATAATAACCACGTCTCCTGGCTCGACTAATTTGGCTATCCTGTGAAAACACAGAAGATGTGACATCATCATTAGTCTGGTCTGATTTTTGTTTATGCTGTTGAAGCATCTTTCTCATATAGTCTGCTAGAGTACTTTCATCATCAATTTCCCATTCGTTTGTAAAATAAGGTAATCTATAGGGTCTTCCAAACAAGGTTTCATATGGAACCAATCCATTCGTGCTTGTTATATTTATATATAATTTTACCAAATCCAAACTTGTCCATGGTCTCTTTGTTACTTCCATACATTTCCTTAATCTGTTTTTTCTTTATTGTTCCATTCATTCTTTCAACCAGTCCTGCACTTTGTGGATGATAAGCACAGTAATTCTTTTTTAGATTAATATGAAGGCATGTCCTATTTTAAAAACTACATCATTCACAAAATGAGATCCGTTATTACTGTAGATTATTTCAGGTATACCATTTCTTGGAATCATATTTTACATAAGGCTTTGGCTACCGTTAATGCATCTGGATGAGCAGTAGCAAAGAGCTCTATCCTTTTAGAGAATGAAACTATTATCACCAAACAATATTTATTTCCTTTATTTTTGTTTAATTCTATAAAATCCATATGTATGTTGAAAAGGATACTCTGCTTTAGGGTATATCCTCATTTAAACCAGTTCCTTTTACTTGCAGTACATCATTTTCCCCTTGTGCTGCTGCTTTAGCTGTTTTGTCTACAAGGGCTTCACAGTCATGAGATAAGCCTTCATCTTCTGTTGGTACTAATGTGGCTGGGTTCAAAACTGTACAGCGTTCTATTTTTAGATGTGGCTGTGATTTTAGTGGATTAATAAGCTATTGGTCTGAGTTTACTACTATGCATTTTGAGTTAACACAGAGGTCATAAAATGACCTTTGCAATCAACCATTCGTATCAACCTTTTTTTTCTTTTCTTCTTTTTTTTTTTTAGTCGGGTAAGGCAAAGTACTGCTGTTTACCATAATTTGTTTTATGTCACAGACTGCTTCTTCCGCTTCAGGGGTCCAGTCTAATTTATCTGACTTTTTTAATTCTTTCGTATACACTAATGCTTGTAATGGAGCTGTTTGGGAGCTTGTAGGATAGCAACTTTCTTTCTTCTAGAATAGTTCTTCCTCTGCACTTAGTTGGTGGCTCAAATATTTCACTTTCTCTTGACATAATTGCAACTTATGTTTACTTCCTTAAATAATTATTCTTTAACTGCTTTAGCAGTGCTAATGTATTCTTTAAGACATTCATCTTCTCTTTTGATGCTACTAATATGTCATCCACGTAGGTGAGCAACTGGCTGTTACACGGCGGCTCGAAGGATGACAGACTAGAAGCCATGACTTGGGAATAAATAGTAGGGCTTTCACAATAGCCCTGGGGCAATCTGGAATAGGTGTATCTTTTACCCTTAAAAGTAAATGCAAACCAGTACTGACTATCTTTATGTACCGGTATAGAAAAGAAGGCGTTGCTTATGTCAATTACTGTGAAATATTTGGCCTCTGGGTTAAAGAATTAAGCAAGGTGTGAGGATCAGCCACACAGGGTGACCTCTGAATAACAGCATTATTTACAGCAATCAAGTCCTGCATCAGTACACGGGCTTTTAACAGATCATTGATTACAGGTGCTGTGCGTCCACAGCATCTGACTTCAATAGATATTGTTCAATTCTCGGTCTGTGCTCTGTTTTAGGCCTTATAATAAACAGGAGAGGCTCATTTCACCAAAAAACAAGTCTTCTAAGATTAAAATCACTTCTTCTTCTGTGGAACTATTTCAACACTTGGAGCATCAGCTGGTGTAAGAGCATGCTAGTCATGCTGTTTGATGTGTAGGGGGTGTGGGATTTGCACAATCCCGTGCCATGTGACCTTCTTTTCCACAGGACCAACAGACTATGGGGCGTTTATCTTGAGGCCCAAAACGGCCTCCTCTCTCTCTCTCTCTTCTTCTACCACGACCTTTACCTCTAGAGTATAAGCAATAGATCATTTCCTCTCTTCATCTGACCTTGAAAAAACACTTCAGCTTTATTTGCATCTTTTCCTTTCTTGCTCTTAATCATTAACACTTAAAGTCCATGTTCTGTACACTCTAATCACCAGCTCCACGCCGTCTTCCTCCTGCTCTGAGATTAGGTAATTCTATCAAAGGATGACCATTCTGCATTTGCTGTAAATATTCCGTCTGCTGCCTGCTCCATTTGTCTGCGTGCAGCAGCATAAGGACCCGAACACTCATTATCCTCTCTTCTATGAAACATCACATCTTTTCCTGCTTTCTGGCATTCTTTTTCTTCCTTTCGCGCGTTCTCTTCTCTTTTTTATTTTATTTTTTTTTATTTTCTTCTTTCTTCTGCCTGGCTTTACGTTCTCCATTTTCCCTCTGTTTTGCTATTTTTATCCATACTTTTGTTTCTTCAAATCCTTCTTTATCCATTTGTTTTTGTTTATGTTTGCATCTTTGTTTTATTTTGTTTTGTAATTCTACTATTTTTTCAGTTGAGCTTACCATTAAAGTTATATTGATCAATCCAATATGGAAGTGGTTTTATCGCATTTGGTTTTCATTTTCTACTATTCTGTAATCTTTGTAATGTCTCAAGGACTTATTGTTTACTTTGCCCCTTCCCCATTTTAAATAAAATTTGGGTCCAGTAGTTTGTAATACCTAGGGTATTCTAATACTGGAAGCTTTTCTTTCAACAAGATAGTGATTAATACCCCTTCTGTGGTAAAACTCACTTCAACCTTAGAGGTGGAGTTTTCTTGCCTAGTGCATCCACAGAAGGTTCACTATTTCCATCCTTGTGATTTGGTATGAAATCCAAATACCTAATGGTATCTGTATTTCCAATCACACTCACAGTCTCACACTTTCACACTTTTGCGCGCTGTTTACTTTATTTCTCTTATTACTTCTTATTTCAACACAGAGGACGCCGCCGCCCTTCGTAGAATTTAACTAGTTAAGCTAGGGGAGTCTACTCCTCCGCGGACTTTAACTGTTTGAAATAATTCTTCTTTTCACAGAGGCACAGAGGACGCCGCCGCCCTTCGTAGAATTTAACTAGTTCGTAAACTAGGGGAGTCTACTCCTCCGCGGACTTTAACTGTTTGCTCTATTTTACCTGATAGTGTCTAGAATTGTCAGGGTTTTGTTTTAATTCTCCTTCTGAGAATCTCTCATTCTGTCATTCCTTTTAAATAAGACTCTACTCACAATTCTCTGTGTCCGTGGATCCTCCGTCAACCTTCAGGTCCCAGCCCGCGAGTGAGGGCCAGCCCTGGAAACGGATCGTATGCTGTGGCCACAGACTTTCTGGGTCTCACTCTCGCGCTGGAACCATCAGGTGTCTTGGAGATCCGGCTCGAAGGACCAATTAAATGTTAGGTTTAAGCTCTAACATTTGTAAAGAAAAACAACCTGCACAGAAAGAGACACAGAGAATTGATTAAAGTTTAAAACTTGCAAGGAGAGTGGGCCAAAAGCCTGTTCAGTTACAATCTTTCAACCAACTCCAACCAGGCTTTTTCTCTCCGTGCATTTTATTGAGTCAGACACGCCCCTAGTTACAGGTTGGTCTCAGTTGCTAAGGGGAAGGGAAGCAAAAGAACGTCAGCTGAGACCGGTCCAAATCTGTTTCTTATACAAGGTCAAAAACAACTTTTAAAGTTTGTGTGTGCATGTTTTGACTAGGTGATCATCGTCAGGCCTTGTAACTTCTACTGGCTCCTGCTAATCTCTGGCTCAGCCGCTGCATCTTCCTTATCAGCAGCGCAGGGTTGTCCACTTCCAGCTTAGATCAAGACATTTCAGCACACAATAAAGAGAACTAAGACGCATCTAATAAGAGGTAAAGGAAATAAGTAAGAATAGGATAACATATATTTACGACCCCAACAACTTTGAGGTTTTCTTGTTTTTTTTTTTTTAAGTTTTTCACACAGAAGTCTTTGGAGATGATGCCAATCATCTTCCGGTGGCCATTTCACTTTACTGTAAACGTTTTTATCAACTCTTTTGGATTTTAGGTTTTTAAAGCTCTTTCAGATATTTCGTTCCTGCTGAGACTCCCTCATATCTGCAAAAA